>CM043700.1:107779899-108979899 GCA_023935145.1 Bretschneidera sinensis
AAGAGAAGTTAGACTCGCAAGTTTTTGTTCAAGGGAGGAAATATTTACCTCATTAACATGCTTTGATGGAGGGTCAAGCCTAGTGCCAAATTGTTGAGAATTGGCCACCATATTTGCAATCAAGTTTCTCACGGCCTCGGGAGTTTTATCCACCAAAGCTCCTCCACTAGTGGCATCAGTCATGCTCCTATCAATGGGTAGAAGGCCTTCATAGAAATATTGAATAAGTAGCTACTCACTAATTTGATGATGGGGGCAGCTTGCACATAATTTCTTGAGAGGCTCCCAATATTCATGTAGGGACTCTTCGTTGTGCTGCCTTACACAACAAATTTCTTTTCGAATGTTGGCCACCCTTGAAGCTAGGAAATATTTCTCCAAAAACAACCTCTTCATCTCGTTCCATGTGGTAATACTCTCGGAGGGTAGATAATAGAGCCAATCCTTAGCCTAATCCTTCAAAGAAAACGGAAAGGCTCTTAATTTAATTTGCTCTTCAGTCACCCCCGTGGGTTTCATACTCGTGCATACCACATGAATCTCCTTTAGATGCTTGTTAGGATCTTCACCTGGAAGGCCATGAAAAGTGGGCAAAAGATATATTAGTCTAGATTTTAATTCAAAAGTAGTGGTAGTATCTAAAGTAGGGAATGTTATGCATAAGGGTTATTGATTTAAATCAGGGGCAGCAAGCTCTTTCAAAGTTCGATTTCCAGCCATGACTTCCTCCTCTTCTAAAACAAAATAGCTAGCAAATAGAGGATCAAGAGCTACATTGTTCTCTTTAGAATTTTTCCGAGCTTCCCTCCTTAACCTGCGCAAAGTTCTCTCTATTTCTGAATCATACTGCAAATCACCTTGATTAGAAGATCGAGTTACAGTCATAAACAATCAAGGAAACTCTAATAAACCATAAAAAACAAATTAGGAAAAATCTAGAGTAATGAAAATACATAAAAATTCTATGCTAAAACACAAACAATCACGGTGATTTTGCTAAGTCATGTTGTCACTAGCAAAGGGTGAAAAAGAGTTTCACTAAATTGCCAAAATTACCCATACAGATCAATCATCTTTATGGATTAAACTGTATTGATTCAGGAAGAACCAAGAGATGATCCATATGTGCTTGGAAAGATCAAGATGTCTATTTTTTGGAGACTTTTATGGCTCATAAATATGATTTTTCTAGAGAAAGTTAGGGTAGTTTTAGTAGACAAAGGTCAGACTATGCGTGATTTCAATGTGGCAAAAGTGAAGGGGCTATTAAATTCTGATTTTTTTTTGTTTTTTGTTTTCTTAAATCACCATATAGGGATCATACTTCCTTTGTGGTTATCTAGGAAAACCACTCGCCGCATTCACTTGCTCAATAGGCTCCTCTTGAAGAGTTGGCCACATATCAGTTGGATGCTTTATTACCGAACAAATCCCATAAGCCTTCACCGTTTGCATATTACCTATAGCCATTTGACGGACAAGAGAAGTTAGACTCGCAAGTTTTTGTTCAAGGGAGGGAATATTTACCTCATTAACATGCGTTGATGGAGGGTCAAGCCTAGTGCCAAATTGTTGAGAATTGGCCGCCATATTTGCAATCAAGTTTCTCACGGCCTCAAGAGTTTTATCCACCAAAGCTCCTCCACTAGCGGCATCAATCATGCTCCTATCAGTGGGTAGAAGGCCTTCGTAAAAATACTGACTAAGTAGCTACTCACTAATTTGATGATGGGGGCAGCTTGCATATAATTTCTTGAGATGCTCCTAATATTCATGTAGGGACTCTCCGTTGTGCTGCCTTACACAACAAATTTCTTTTCGAATGTTGGCCACCCTTGAAGCTAGGAAATATTTCTCCAAAAACAACCTCTTCATCTCGTTCCATGTGGTAATACTCTCGGAGGGTAGATAATAGAGCCAATCCTTAGCCTAATCCTTCAAAGAAAACGGAAAGGCTCTTAATTTAATTTGCTCTTCAGTCACCCCCGTGGGTTTCATACTCGTGCATACCACATGAATCTCCTTTAGATGCTTGTTAGGATCTTCACCTGGAAGGCCATGAAAAGTTGGCAAAAGATATATTAGTCTAGATTTTAATTCAAAAGTAGTGGTAGTATCTAAAGTAGAGAATGTTATGAATAAGGGTTGTTGATTTAAATCAGGGGCAGCAAGCTCTTTCAAAGTTCGATTTTCAGCCATGACTTCCTCCTCTTCTAAAGCAAAATCGCTAGCAAATAGAGGATCAAGAGCTACATTGTTCTCTTTAGAATTTTTCTGAGCTTCCCTCCTTAACCTGCGCAAAGTTCTCTCTATTTCTGAATCATACTGCAAATCACCTTGATTAGAAGATCGAGTTACAGTCATAAACAATCAAGGAAACTCTAATAAACCATGAAAAACAAATTAGGAAAAATCTAGAGTAATGAAAATACATAAAAATTCTATGCTAAAACACAAACAATCACGGTGATTTTGCTAAGTCATGTTGTCACTAGCAAAGGGTGAAAAAGAGTTTCACTAAATTGCCAAAATTACCCGTATAGATCAGTCATCTTTATGAATTAAACTGTATTGATTCAAGAAGAACCAAGAGATGATCCATATATGCTTGGAAAGATCCATATATCTATTTTCTGGACACTTTTATGGCTCATAAATATGATTTTTCTAGAGAAAGTTAGGGTAGTTTTAGTAGACAAAGGTCAGACTGTGCGTGATTTCAACGTGGCAGAAGTGAAGGGGCTATTAAATTTTGATTTTTTTTTGTTTTTTTTTTCTTAAATCGCCATATAGGGATCATACTTCCTTTGTGGTTATCTCGGAAAACCACTCGCCGCATTCACTTGCTCAATAGGCTCCTCTTGAAGAGTTGGCCACATATCAGTTGGATGCTTTATTACCGAACAAATCCCATAAGCCTTCACCGTTTGCATATTACCTATAGCCATTTGACAGACAAGAGAAGTTAGACTCGCAAGTTTTTGTTCAAGGGAATAAATATTTACCTCATTAACATGTGTTGATGGAGGGTCAAGCCTAGTGCCAAATTGTTGAGAATTGGCCGCCATATTTGCAATCAAGTTTCTCACGGCCTCAAGAGTTTTATCCACCAAAGCTCCTCCACTAGCGGCATCAGTCATGCTCCTATCAGTGGGTAGAAGGCCTTCATGGAAATACTGAATAAGTAACTACTCACTAATTTGATGATGGGGGCAGCTTGCATATAATTTCTTAAGATGCTCCTAATATTCATGTAGGGACTCTCCGTTGTGCTGCCTTACACAACAAATTTCTTTTCGAATGTTGGCCACCCTTGAAGCTAGGAAATATTTCTCCAAAAACAACCTCTTCATCTCGTTCCATGTGGTAATACTCTCGGAGGGTAGATAATAGAGCCAATCCTTAGCCTAATCCTTCAAAGAAAACGGAAAGGCTCTTAATTTAATTTGCTCTTCAGTCACCCCCGTGGGTTTCATACTCGTGCATACCACATGAATCTCCTTTAGATGCTTGTTAGGATCTTCACCTGGAAGGCCATGAAAAGTTGGCAAAAGATATATTAGTCTAGATTTTAATTCAAAAGTAGTGGTAGTATCTAAAGTAGAGAATGTTATGCATAAGGGCTGTTGATTTAAATCAGGGGCATGAAGCTCTTTCAAAGTTCGATTTCCAGCCATGACTTCCGCCTCTTCTAAAGCAAAATCGCTAGCAAATAGAGGATCAAGAGCTACATTGTTCTCTTTAGAATTTTTCTGAGCTTCCCTCCTTAACCTGCGCAAAGTTCTCTCTATTTCTGAATCATACTGCAAATCACCTTGATTAGAAGATCGAGTTACAGTCATAAACAATCAAGGAAACTCTAATAAACCATGAAAAACAAATTAGGAAAAATCTAGAGTAATGAAAATACATAAAAATTTTATGCTAAAACACAAACAATCACGGTGATTTTGCTAAGTCATGTTGTCACTAGCAAAGGGTGAAAAAGAGTTTCACTAAATTGCCAAAATTACCCGTACAGATCAGTCATCTTTATGAATTAAACTGTATTGATTCAAGAAGAACCAGGAGATGATCCATATATGCTTGGAAAGATCAAGATGTCTATTTTCTGGAGACTTTTATGGCTCATAAATATGATTTTTCTAGAGAAAGTTAGGGTAGTTTTAGTAGACAAAGGTCAGACTGTGCGTGATTTCAACGTGGCAGAAGTGAAGGGGCTATTAAATTCTGATTTTTTTTTTGTTTTTTTTCTTCTTAAATTTCAAGAACAAAATAAGGATCACAAGAAGAAAAAAAATCAATTAGAATCACCCCCGGGCAACGGTGCCAAAATTTGGTGTGCTGTCACAGGCAACCAAAAATAAAATCTATACTCCTGAAAATACATGTAGTAGTGTGAGTAAGGATCATTCCCATGGAGAGTATCTAGCCTAGTTTTATGCTACAATAAGGATGGGGGGGGGGATTTGAGTATAACAAAATTTTTTTTAAGAAAAATAACTAATGAACAATTCAAAATCAATCAAAAGAACAAACCTTCGTAAGTCAACATCCACCATCGAAATTTTACAACTGATCATCGATGCAAGTATATATCAATTAACACTTTGAATATTCACCATTGGAATTATTTCCCTATCTCTCCTTAGTCGCAGTTAATTAGAAAACAAGCGTCTAATTAACCCTAACTACTAAACAACCCAAGATAAGCGCTAAAGGTTTAATCTAGTAGCAGCTTTAAGAATTAGAGAGACAGATGAAGCTAAACAACACAAGCACAAGCAGTTGCATTTAATTTAGTCGAGCGTTCTTCCTAAGATCTAATAATTTCTAACGCAACAAATCATTAAATCTTAGTTGCTTCACAAATTAGAGGGATCAAACAATTACGGATTTGATATCTAACCTAGCAGTAGATTGCAACGAGTAATAAACTAGTAGGCTTCCTAGTAATTAAACGAGACAATCATGAAAATAGGGACAAAAGAACATCCGATACTCAAAGCATAAATTGAACAATAAAAACATATTAGATCTCACAGTTTTATTGATTTCAAGGCTTCTGTTTCCTTCGACCAATTATAAAAGTTTAGCCACGTAGGGCCATGATGAAAACTCGAAGGAGAAGATTAGAGAATAGGGGAGAGAGAGGAGTCTTTAAAGTCTGATGATTTCTCCACTCTTATACACATTATTTTCAGTATTGGAAACCTACAAGGTCTCCTAGAAATATTCTAAATATTATCCTATAATAGCAATACCCAAATCTGACTAATTTAAGTAAAATATTAAAAATAAAATAAAGTCCTAATATAACTAGGAAACTAGTGTTTTCAGCATGAATTTTTGTGCACAAGATCTGGAAACTTCCGAAAACAAATTGTATCAAATCAGCATATTAGAATGGCAGGCTAAGGGACTTTCCAGAACTGCAACAGTGCAAGTGCAGTAACTTTAAGCTTAGTTTCAACCTTGATGCAGCTAGTATCTCTCAACACTCAAAACATTAAAGTTGTTGAGCTTTTTCTTGGCATTCTGTAGCATCTTGAATCATCTCAATTGAAGCTCAGATGAGAGAGTTATGCCTAGATTACGAAGTGATGTCAAAACTGTTCGAAATCGCCCAATTAGTTTCGTTTTGCACTTAACGCCTCCATTTGCATCCTAAATCAAAATATAAGAATAATAAGTAAATTTAGGCACCAAATGAGTATAAAAAAACTAAACATTAAGGGAGAAAAATATGACATTTTTCATTCTCATCAGTTGCCTTCATCTGTTCATGTTTCCAAATCTCAACCTATGGCCATAACTAGTATTAAAACATCCTTTATAGACTGGAATTGTTACTTGGGTCACCCTTCCTCTCGCATTCTTCATTATGTTCTCAAATCATTTTCCTTATATTCTCCTCTACTTCGACTTTGCTATGTGATGCTTGTCAATGTAATAAGAGCCGTTGACTCATTTTTCATATTTTAAGTCTTAAGAGAAATGGTCATTTGGAATTGGTTTACATCGATCTTTGGGGACATGCACCCATCCCTTCTATTGATGGCTTTAATTATTATATAATCTTTGTTGATCATTTCTCTGAGTATTCTTGGTTATACCCTCTGAAATGTAAATCTAATTTTTCTCTCATTTTCCTAAATTTAAGGTCATTGTTGAGAAATACTTTATTCATTCCATTGTTTTAGTTTATTCTCATAAGGGTGAAGAATATAAAGCGTTGAACATTTTTTTTTTCTCTCTTCCTAGGATTACTCACTATCTCATACCCCTACA
Organism: Bretschneidera sinensis; assembly: GCA_023935145.1. Lineage (NCBI taxonomy): Eukaryota > Viridiplantae > Streptophyta > Magnoliopsida > Brassicales > Akaniaceae > Bretschneidera > Bretschneidera sinensis. Next base: position 107,786,191 of record CM043700.1, read on the forward strand.
TACCCCTCAACATAATGGTACAACTGAGCAGCACCACAAAACAATTGTTGAGATAGGTTCAACTTTGTTGCATAAAGCTAAAGTCCCACTTGAATTTTGGACGTATGTATTACAAACAAATTTTTGTTTCATTAATAGGGTACAAACTCCTGTGTTAAAATTTCAAACTTCTTTTAAGTGTATTTTCCATGATATGTCCAACTATAAAAAATTTAAAAGTTTTGGTTGCTTATGCTATCCTGGCTTAAGCCCTATGCTCCTCACAAGCTTGCCCCCAAGTCTACTCCATGTGTCTTTATTGGGTATTCTTCATCCCAAAGTGCTTATTTTTGTTTTGATCCTTTATCTAAGAAAGTGTATACTTCTCGCCATGTTGTTTTGATGAACAACAATTTCCTTTTTCCTCTATTGTTCAATCTCATTCTCGTGTGCAACCTAAGTCATACCATAAATGGACTTCATGCTTTACTTCTTTAGCAGCCCTTGGTGCAACCCATTTTTCTATTCTTGATGCCACCATGGTTCATTCACACATGGAATTTGTACCAACTGGGCAATCTTCTCAACAACCTTCAACACTTTCCATAGGCAGTTCACCCTTATCTTCCTATTCAAACTGCGAATCAGGTGAGTCCCCATTTTCCTCACCCCTTCCTCTTCCCAAAATCCCACTAATGGCCAGATCCTTTCACTTCCCCCAAATCCACTTTCTTCCTTACCACCCATTCAAACACAACCTACACGCACCCACCCAATGGCTACTCGATCTCAAAATAATATTTTCAAACCAAAGAAAATATTTACTGCCTCTAAATCTCCTAATACAGATGGTGCACCATCTTGTGTAAGTCAAGAAATTCGAGATCCTAAATGTCGTGTTGCCATATTAGAGGAATTTGATGCCTTGGTGCGCAACCACACATGAAACTTAGTTCCTCATACTTTTGTTCAAAACATTGTTAGCTGCAAGTGGGTGTATTGCATCAAACGAAAATCAGATGGGACTATAGATTGTTACAGAGCACAACTCATGGCAAAAGGTTGTCACCTGCGTCTTAGCCTAAATTATCAAGATACCTTTAGCCATGTGGTAAAGCCTACAACAATCAGAGTTATTCTTTCTATTGCTTTATCTCATGGCTGGTCTCTCCGCCAACTTGATGTTAATAACGCAGTCCTTCATGGGACACTTATAGAGGAAGTTTATATGGCTCAACCTCCTGGATTTGTTGATCCTAATTTGTCCCATCTTATATGCCATCTAAGAAAATCTCTTTATGGGCTCAAATAAGCCCTGCACGCATAGTATATAGAATTGAGCTCTTTCCTCCATTAATATGATTTTGCAAATTCGAAGTTAGATTCCTCTTTATTTATCTATGCATATGGTGATATTTTTCTATACTTTCTAGTTTATGTTCACTATTTAATTTTCAGTAGAAATAACTCGCAATATATTGCCAAGCTTTTTGAAGCTTTTTTTCACAAGTTTTCAATCAAATATCTTAGCACTCTTAATTACTTCATTGGTGTCGAAGTCGGCCTTACATCTACCAGAATTTTTCTCACACAGTGCAAATATATTGCATATCTTCTTAAACACTATAGCATATTGGGTGCTCCTTTGATGCTACTGAGTATAGGTATGTTGTTGGCTCTTTACAATACTTATCCTTTACTCGCCTAGACATTAGTTTCATTGTCAACAAACTTTCATAATTCATGCACAAGCCCACATATACTCATTGGGGTGCAGTCAAAAGAGTTCTTATGTATCTCAAGGGCACCATACACCATGGCTTCCATCTTACCCGCTTCTTCTTTCCTTCTTTATATGCTTATTCTGACATCGACTGGGCAGGAAATCTAGATGATCGGACTTCCACCTCAGCCCATCTTATTTTTCTTGCTAACAATCTTGTTTCATGGAGCTCTCAAAAGCAAAGAACAATAGCTTGATATTCAATACAAGCTGAATATCAAGCCATTGCAAATGCCATAACTGAGCTTACTTGGTTACAATCTTTTTGTCTTAACTTGGCATTTATTTATTGATTTTCATTTCGTTTGAGATCATGTTTCAAAGGGCTAGCTAAAAGTTTCCCATGTTTCCACCATAGATTAACTTGTTAATGCTCTTACAAGGCCCCTTACTCGTCAGCGCCATGCTCTTCTTCGGTCCAAGATTATCTTTTCTGATGGATCCTCCATCTTGCAGGGGTGTATTAAAGGAAATTCTTCTCCTACTTGATTCTAGGAAATCATGCCATGATCTCAGTATGTCTAGCTTCTAAGAATGACAACTTTTTGAATTTGTTTGACTAAATAATTTTAGAATCTGCATTAATCATGGCTGCAACATCAGGCTATAAATAAGTTGATTTTCGCTTAATTCTTTCCGTACCAGTACACTTATAAACACCTATATGTATGGTACCATCAATAGAAATAAAATGTATCAGAAAAATATTCTCCAAATCTTTAATTATTATACCTATTTAGAAATGGCATCCTAAAACAGTCTAACCATCCAAATCCTCCACTAAACAATTGTATAATACTTCTAAGTCATTCTCTCCTTTGTTACACTCAAAATTTCTTATAGAAATTAGCAGTCCTTGTGATGAGTCTTCACTGCCAGAAAAACTCTATTGTGCCGCTCTTCCACAGTGTCTTTATCTTCTTCCTTGCCCACTACCAACAGTGCTCTACCAATAGTTCAATCTTTAGAAATAAAACACACTAATTCTCTATCTCTATGTAACCCCACTCTAGTTCCTACACTAGATCATATACTGTATTACTTCCTTTCCTATTTCATCTCCTAACTTACCGCTTCCTGAAAATGGATTCAACATCCCAACCTCTGAATCCACTTCAAACTTCACCAATCAATCCCCATCACATTCTTTGAACAACCAACAAAATCTAAACTCTCCATTCTAGATTTTGATCAAAACAACTCTACCAAGCAGAGTTCACAATTCTCTCCACTCTCTTCCAAATTTTTCCCCACAATTTTGTTTTTAACTTTGCTTATAAATGTAAACAATTGGTTGTTCACTCAAAACATTGGAAAATTTTATTCATGAAAATAATGCGGTCAGAAAGGAATCTCTCCAAGACTCCCTTAAAACAATTCAAGAAATAATCTCTTCCTCATCTTCCTTCTCTCTACTTCAACAAGAGAAATCAATTATAGATCAAATAAAAATTTAATGGAAAAAAGAAAAATATTGGTCTCAACGAGCTTGTTGTAAATGGATTAAAGAAGATGATTCTTACTAAATACTTTCATGCCAAAGTAAACTATAAAAGGAAATTAAATTCTATATTAGCAATTCAAGATGATAAAAAAAAAAACAGCTTATTGATACTTCTTCTATCATTTCATCTTTTGAATATTTTTACTCTTAATTTATTTTCATATTCTAATCCTAATCCTTTCCCTTTTCATGCTCTTACAAATTTAAAAAGTTATCACCTTTAGATGTTTAAAACCTAATGGAACCAGTTACTCCTCTGGAAATTAAAAATATAATATGATCTATTAATCCTTCTAAAACACCAGGTCCTGATGGGTTAACTATTTCCTTTTTCATATAAAAATATTGGAATATAATTGGTTCATCAATCATTCAGGTTGTTAGTAGTTTTTTTCATTCTAAATATATTCTTAAAAAAACTAAATAAAACCCTTTTAATTATGATTCCTAAAACTCTTTTAATTATAATTCCTAAGATTTTTCAAATAACTAAAATCTCTCTTCCATGGACTCGACAGTTTACCCTAAAGTATATATGTCGACTTGACACGACACGAATGCAGGTATGAAATATGTGTCCAATAAGTTGACTACACATCAAACACATTGACTCGAAGTGTGATTATCTTGTTTCATCTTCCTCTTTGCTGAAGATTATTGGTGACTGCTGCTAAGTTGCTAACGGTTAAGTTCATGTCGTTGACTTGTCGCAGGGGTTGCTCGTGGTTGATCTTAAAGGTGTTGTTGACTTGTTGTCGCACTGTGAGAGAAAGAAACGGGGAGATGAAGATCATACAATGACTTGGTGAGAGAAAAACTAAGATGAAATGATAAGATTGAAAGGAGGGAGAAAAATGATTCGACTTTGAGGAACAAAGATAAGAGAACCTAACTCTTCAAAAATAAGAAGAGTTTTCTTATTCAAACAAAAAACAAAAAGAAAAGTGTCTTAGAAGACTCTTCTTTTGGTTAGTGTTAAAATGAAAAGTTGGATATTTTATTTAAGTGATAGTTAGATGTAATTGCATTTTATTTTCTATATGTAATTTTTCATTAGTTGTTGATTATATATTTTTGTCACCAAAGAAATGTTTAGTTGGTCTCCTTTTGACTTGAAAAAAAAAATTGTCTACTTTAACCAATTGGACATAAGTTTACCTTGAGCCACTCAATATGTGGTCTCTTTACAGCATGGAATTATGCCATATGAGTATGCCATGTATGAATTATGATAAAGTTTACCTTGAGCCACTCAATCTCTGGTCTCCTTTCAGCATAGAATTATGCTACATGAATTATGATAAATACTAAAATATAGTACATGCCCTAAATTTCAATAAAATAGATATTATACATGTTAATTTAAAACAAATTTAATTATTATCACTTTATCATATATATATATATATATATATATATATATATAGGAAGTTTTAGTCAATTTGATTATCTTTGTAGTTATAAGTGTTGGACCTGATTCAAATACTAATGATAATGAATCTGGTATTGTTGATGGATTTTTTGTTGAAATTTGAAAATTTTCCATGCCTATGAATAACCAACATACTAAAAGAAGATTAATTACAATTAATTTTTAAAATCAACAATGTTATAAAATGAAGAATGTTTTCTCTCTAATAAAATATAGAATATTCATCATTTGAGTAAAGAATAAAATATCATTATGTCCACTGCAATGCTGGTTTGCTAAGTGAATGAATCTACCACACTTTTATTGGGGACAAATACCAATTAATTGTCCTTCCACTTCCAATAATTACTATGGATCACTATTGATTAAAGTAAAGATTAAAGTTAATACCACTCTCTTGCCATTAAAAAACTATCACCTTATAATAGGGATATGCACTAATTTATAGTCCATCCACTCCCAATAATTATTTTGGATATCTTATGATAAAATTATAAATAATAAAATTAACCCCGCTATATTGCTATTATAGTCATCCACCACCATGACTACCAATATGTAATCATCACCAATTTGTTGATTTCATATTAACATAATCAACATAACTATATTCTCTACTTCTTATTATCACTATAGAGTATTACTTATCAAAAAAATTATTGCTATAGAGTATTGTTTATATATATATATACATAATCTACTAAGATCATGACCCCCAACATATAATCACTATCGATTTGTTGATTTCATATCACCACAATCAACATAACTATATTCTCTGCTTCTATATATCATTATAGAGTATTACTTATAATTTTTTTTATTATTTTAGAATATTACTATTATACACAATCTACTAAGACCATGAGCACTAATATATAATCATCAACAATTTGTTGATTTCATACGAACATGATCATCTTAAACATGTTCTCTAATCACTACTTCCAATAATCAATTTAGAGTATTACTTATAAAAAATATTATTGTAGAATATTGCTTTTATACACAATCTACTAAGACCTTGACCACCAATATATAATCATCACCAATTTGTTGATTTCATATTAATGTAATCATCCTAAACATATTCTCTAATCACTACTTGCAATAATCAATTTAGTATTGCCATTACAATCTACTAGCACCAAGATTACCAATATAAAATCATCACTAATATATTGATTTTCATATTAACTAATCACCATAACTATATTATCTATTTTTAATAATAATTATCATTGCCATTATAATCTGCTAGCATCATGACCACCAATGTGAAATCACCCTAAACCACCAATGTATAATCACCATCAATTTGTTGATTTTAGATTAATACAATTACCATAATTATATTCTATAATTCTAATAATCACTATAGATTAAAAACAAATAATTTAAATTAACACAACTTTTTGTTCATTATGATCTAATAGCACTATTACCACCAATATGTAATCACCACTAATTTGTTGATTTCATATTAACATAATCATTAGTTCGTTGATTACACTACCAACATTACAAATCTTGACTATTTACTATAGAATTATCATTCAGTAGTAACAACTACATGTTAATTTATTACAATAAAAAATTAAAGTTTTTTTTATGATTAGTTTAGGCTATTTATTGATATTATTGCCCCCATAATGATACTTAATGGAGCACATTATTTGCAATTTAATATGTTGAGCTTATTTTAATTAGGTGTGGATATATGATTTTAATGTAATACTTACATACATATAGTGATGCCATTAGGCATGGATACATGATTTTAATGTAATACTTACATACATATAGTGATGCCATTAGGCATGGATACATGATTTTAATGTAATACATACATATAATACTGATGTCATTAAAACTCATAGTAAAATCAATTGTTATTGTAAGAATGTTTGAAGAGCCCATGCCTTAGTGGGCTAATTATGGTGCTTGTACACCATTGTTGCAAGCTTTAGCTTTCAAGTTGCTTGCTCAATCAACATCTTTATCCTGCTGCGAGAGAAACTGAAGTACATATTCTTAAGTTCAAAGCAGCAAGAGAAATAAGCTTACAATTGGAAAAGCTGATGATTTGGTGTTTATGCATTATAACCTTCATTTATTGTCAAAGAAAGAAGAAGATTATACAAAGGGACCAACAAAATATTAGGATATATGTAAGTTCATTTGTATTCATCTTTTTTCTTTTAGTTTTCAGAATTAATCTTTTGTTTTGGAAGTGTTTAATTGTTTATTAACCATTTAGCTGACTCAATAATATTTGAGTGTAAATATTTCCTTTCCTTTTAATTACAGGTGGAGATACATGTGATATTAATGATGGGAAAACTTTAATTAAATTTGCAGAGCTTTCTCTTGATTAACTTGAAATAGAAAATTATATATTTCAAGAGGCAAGTGATGAATTACAAGAATAAATGAGTACTTAATGATAATATTTTTGTTATTGTTGATGTCAAAACTTTGCCAAGAATTCGAGCGGTCGGGAAGCGGAACCTACACACACAATGACCAAAGAAACCCTAAGGAGTCGCTAGAGGACCAGAGGGGTTGCGCCTCTCGGGGGACTCTCTGATGCCTAAGTTAGTATAGGGATTGAAATATGAGAGCTTTAGAAAGTAGAAAGAGCATTTATTATGTGTACCTTTTGATGGTGAGAGCCCCCTTATATAGTATGGGAGGTGGAGTCCCAATAAGAACGTATTTGATGATGAGATAGAATTTTCTTGAATTTTGAGTTATTTGGTAGGATTAAGACTTGTTTGAAGATAAAGTTGAGCTTATCCACAAGCTGGAATGTCGTAGTAGAATTATGGTTCTTGTGTGAAAGTACTGTTATACACTTTGCCATGCGTCCTTGTCTAATTAGTTGCTTGTCTTTCTTGAAAAATTAACTTTTTTCCCTTGAAGGCTGCCACATGTCATTAAGTTATAGGATGGGTAATTTTCCTCTACATTAGATGCCCCCACTTTCTTGAGTGCAATTATGTTGTTGAGGAAGTAGTTTATAAAATGCTTTATCTGATGGAGGTCTGTGTTGCTCGACATACGATGACCGAGGCTTAAAGTGCTCGGTATAGTGAAGCTAAGACTTTATATGTTGTGCTCGATGGTCGATGGACAAGGCTTTAGGTTGCATCATTGGCTAACAATTTTAGGATGCATCACTAGCTGGCACTTTAGGACGCGTCACTAGCTGACAGCTTTGGTATGCGTCACTAGCTAATGGCTTTAGGATGCGTCACTAGTTGAAGACTTTAGGATGCGTCACTAGTTGATGGCTTTAGGATAACTTTCGTGAATACAAGTCTTAGCCTCTAAACATGATAAATTACATGACATCAATGACAAAAACAAGCTCCATAGGCTTACATTTCAAACCTCTCTCCACTATTGTAGAAAAATCACATTACATTGGATCAATAGGTCTTTAATAAGCTTGTAACGTTAGGCTAAGGTAAAGGTTAAGAAAGAATTGGAAGGATTCACAAGTAAAAGAACTCAATCTCTTAGCTTTAAACACAATCACTTTTAAGTACTAGATAACCTTACTTCAACACCCAACTTTTTCAACCATTTTTCGAGCATTTTTCTCAAATCACCACTTTTCTTTTCTTTTTTTCTTTCTTTGCCATAATTCACTTCTCTATTCTTTTCCTTTCTTTTATATTTTGGCATAAGACCATTCATCTCCTTTTTCATTTTTCTTTTCTTTTCCATAACCCCCAACTTATCTCCTTTAATGTACTTGGGTTATGGTAGTGATATTTTCTCATATTTCCATCCTTACTCCTTTTAAGTGCTCCTTAACAAATGTGTATAGTTAAGTTCTTTTAAGAGAAAGGTAAGGATAAAATATTTTCTTAGGCTCATAAAGATGAGTAAATGATCTATTGAAAGAAACAAGACTCAAATTCTTTTTCAAGAAAAGGGCTCAAATAGGTGACTAGTGGTAAATATAGCAATGGTAGGTTTGACAGGCTCAAACAGTCCAAAAATGGCCTATATCATATCCTAAGTAATGTGCATTCTAGGAATTTGCCTCAAGTAGTTATCAAGTAAGTTCTAGAGCTTGTCGAGACCGCAAAAATATTCATAAAATAATCACACATAAAGCTTCTCTAAATGTTTAAGACTAATCATACAATCTTACCACAAACTAGAGTCTCAACCTAAATGAAGATTGATACTTAAATTAATTTCAAACCGAAGAAAAATTTAACTTCTTCTAAATGCTATCTGCTATCTCAATTAAGTTCATATCATTGACATGTGAATTAACTCTAAGGCTAACACAAAACATGCTAAACACAACAATTAAAGAGAATGACACCAATCAGTTCAATGAAAGAAAAAGAATGTGTTTCTTCCACCCCCAACTTAAAAATTACATTGACCTCAATGTTTAAAGAAAAGGTAAAGGAAACTCCTTTTAAAGCACAAGTGCACATAAGCTGAAAATTGTGCACCTCCATCTGAACTGTATGCTATACTTCTTGTGAAACATCCGATCTCATATAAGAATTTCCTCTTGTCTTGAGTGCTCCAATCCATTGGTATCTCACCTATAGCCAAATAAGTCATGATATGAGCAAACCATGGTAAAGAAGTAACGGAGAGTAAATGCTCATCGAGAAAGTCATCTTTGATTGGTATGTCGTCGCAAGTGTCCTCAAAAGTGAGCCTTGATAGATGGTCAGCCACTACATTCTCCACTCCTTTTTTTTCTTTGATGGTGATGTTGAATTCTTGTAGGAGTAGGATCCATCGTATTAGTCATGCTTTAGCATCCTTCTTTGTAAGAATGTACTTAAGAGCTGCATGATCTGTAAAGATAAGAATAAGGGAATCAATTAAATAAGAACAAAATTTATCTAAAGCAAATACTACAGCTAGCAATTCTTTTTCAGTTGTGGAGTAATTCATTTGAGCACTATTTAAAGTCTTGCTAGCATAGTAAATGACAAAAGGTTTTCCCTCTCTTCGTTATCCAAGAACAGTACCTACAGCTTAGTCACTAGCATCACACATAATCTCAAAAGGTAAGGTCCAATCCGGTGACTGCATTATAGGTGTGGAAGTAAGCTTGCCAATCAACGTTTTAAAGGCCTCTTGACAAGCTTTAGTCCATTCAAAGGGGGTGTCTTTAACTAGGAGGGCACATAGTGGTCTAGATATGTTCGAAAATTTTTGTATGAACCTCCTATAAAAACCAGCATGACCAAGGAAAGATCTCATATCTTTTATTGTCTTAGGGGTAGGTAATTTAAAGATTAATTTAATCTTAGATTGATCAACCTCTATTCCTTTAGAAGAGACAATATGCCCTAAGACAATACCGGATGGTACCATGAAATGATATTTTTCCCAATTTAGGACCAATTCTTTCTCTTCACAGCAAATCAGTACTCTTTCTAGATTTATTAAGCATGCATCGAATAAAGATCCAAAAACAGTTAAGTCATCCATAAAGACCTCCATGCAATTTTTAACCATGTCACTAAAAATACTCATCATGCAGCGTTGAAAAGTAGCAAGGGCATTACATAATCCAAATGACATTCTACAAAAAGCATAGGTGCCAAAGGCACAAGTGAAGATGGTTTTTTCTTGGTCTTCTAATGCAATTTCTATTTGGTAATAACCAGAATAACCATATAAAAAACAGTAAAAGGGATGACCAGCTACACACTCAAGAATTTGATTAATAAAAGGGAGTGGGAAGTGGTCTTTCCGGGTGGCAGCATTTAATTTTCTGTAATCAATGCACATACGCCATCCTGTCACAAGTTTTGGTAGGGACTAACTCTCCTAGGTCATTCTTTACCACAGTGACCCCAGACTTTTTAGGGATGACTTCTGTAGGGCTTACCTATTTACTATCAGCTATGGGATATATAATACCCGCATCTAACAGTTTCAACACTTCATTTTTCACTACTTCTTTTATAGTGGGGTTAAGCCTACGTTGAGGGTCTCTATGAGGACTAGTTCCTTCATCCAAATTTATTTTATGGGAGCAGATTAGGGGACTAATTCCCTTTAAATCAGCCATGCTCCATCCTAAGGCTAATTTGTGTGCATTTAAAGTTTGAATTAATTTTTTACCTTGGGTCTCAGATAATTCAGAGGAAATAATAACAGGAAAGGTATCACCTGGACCGAGAAAAGCATGTTTTAAACCCTTAGGTAGTGGCTTCAATTCAACTTTAGGTGCTTCCACACTTGAGGGGACTTGTGTCTTGCTTCTTTCGGGCAGCTCCTCAAACTTTGGTTGCCATGCCCGATTTCTATAATCCTGAGATTTGTCAAAAACAACACAAATATCAATTATATCAGTTTTATCATCAAATAAATCTACTTCAAAATTAACAAGAAAATTTTCAAGAGGATCATAATCATGAGCTAAGGAAACTCCCTCATTTATGAGTGACTCAATCATGTAAAGCTGGTGGTTTTCGTCCTTATCTTCAGGCTGTTTTGCAACATTGAAAATATTCACTTCAAGGGTCATGTTTTCAAAGGACAACTTCATGAGTCTATTCCTACAATTTATTAGAGCATTGGTAGTAGCAAGAAAAGGTCTACCCAAAATTAAAGGGATTTTAGAGTTAGTGGCAATAGCAGAAGTAGTATCAAGAATTAAGAAATCAACAAGATAGTAAAATTTATCAATTTGAATCAAAACATCCTCTACCACACCCTGGGGTACTTTGACTGAACGATCAGCCAATTGCAATACAATGCCAGTTGGTTTGATTTCTCCTAACCCCAGCTGTAAGTAAATAGAAAATGGCATTAGGTTTACACTAGCTCCTAAATCTTGCAAGGCTTGTCCAACCTCATGATTTCCAATGCTGCAAGTAATGGTAAGACAGCTCGGATCCTTGTATTTTGGGGGAATTCTTTGCTCAATTAACGCACTAACTTGCTCAGTTAGGAATGTTGTTTTCTTGACATGGTGCTTCCTCTTAATTATGCATAAATCCTTGAGAACTTTTTCATAGGTAGGAACTTGTTTAATCACATGTAAAAGTGGAAGATTAAGTTTCACTTGCCTTAAGTTCTCTAGGATTTCATTATTTATTTCCAGATTTTTCTTGTTGGATTTTAAGGCTTGAAGGAATGGTGCTTTAACAGGACTTTTGGTCACTTCAGGGTCTTTGGGCAGCTCGGCTTCACTACTAGTTTGACCCTTTTTTACATCCTCGAGTTTATTCATTGGTGGGATGTGTAGTGACTTACCACTTCGGGTCACAATGGCATTTACATCTTTCAAATTTTCTTGTGCCATATATTGACCATGGGGTATGGACTGAGCTTGGGAAAGAAACTTGCCTCGCTCAGTCACACTTAAGGAGCCCATTAACTTAGACACTTGGCTCCTTATTTCTTTATTCTCCTTAACCACTTATGTAATTAAAGCCTCACACCTTTAGTTTGTCTTACCTTGTGCTTCTATAAAAGCATGTAAGGTGTCTTCTAAAGAGTTCCTAGAGGATGAGGGTGCATGATAAGGTGCTGGGTATGATCTAGGGGGTTGTGCATGCTGCTAATTTTTAGATTTTCAGCTGAAGTTGGGGTGATTTCGCCACCCCGGATTGTAAGTGTTAGAGAAGGGTGCTGGAGGCTTCTTGTATATGCCTAAGGCATTACATTGTTCCTCGTATAGCCCTCTCATATCAACAAATGTGGAGCAATCTTGAGCTGGATAATCAACCCCGCCACACACAAAACATAGTTATAAAGGTTCGGCTTGATTAACCATGTGTGTTGGCTTTTTAGTTTTTAATGCCTCTAACTCCCTAGTAAGCATTTCGACCTTGGCTTTCAGGTTGTCTTCCTCCCTAAGATGGTATATTCTCCTACCATTAGGGTTTCCTATAGGTCGTGACCTATTTGTGCTTTCAGTAGCACTAGGTCCAGTCCATGTGTGAGATTTTTCAGCAAGCTCATTGAGGTATTCAATAGCCTCATCAGGGTCTTTTTGTAGAAACTCACCATTACACATCATTTCTACAAATTGACGCTCTCTATAGGTAAGACCGTCATAGAAATAGCTTACTAAACGCCAATTTTCATACCCATGATGTGGACACATACTTAACAGCTCTTTAAATTTCTCCCAAGACTGATACAAAGTCTCATTTTCCTTTTGTGCAAAGGTGGAGATTTGCCTTTTCAAAGTATTAGTCTTATGTTGAGGGAAGTATTTGTTAAAAAAGACTTGGGTCATCTCATTCCATGACCCAATTGATCATGGTCTCAACGAGTATAACCAACTCTTAGCTTTATCCTTCAAAAAGAAAGGAAAAAACTTGAGTCTCACGATATCATCAGTTGCATCTTGACTATTGAAAGTCGTAACTACTTCCTCAAACTCTTTAATGTGCACATATGGGTTCTCGTTTTCCAACCCGTGAAAAGTATGGAGTAATTGTATCATCCCTGTTTTAAAATCTTGATGGCGAGTGTTGGCTCGAAACATAATACATGATGGTGTGGCTGTTCGGCTAGGATGTAGGTAATCTCTAAGTGTCCTAGCAACATTTTCATTAGGGTTTTCAGCCATGTTAACAAGGTTTTCTAAATTTTCTGTTGGGTGTACACTAGGGTTCGATCTAGGAGAGGTTTCACTAACGGACATGGAAAGGAAATGTATCTCTATTTCGGGTCCTTTAATGAATCTCCCTCGTGAATCTCTCGGTCTAAGCATACACCAACTGATTTTTTAAAAGTGATAAATAAAATAGAAAAAAATCAAAAAAAATAAAAAAAACTGATAGAAAGGAACGATAGTACCGTATTGTCTTAAAGTTGATAAACTTCTTTGTAAGTAAGCGCATCTCCCCGGAAACCGCACCAAAATTTGAGTATGCCCAAAACATAACACGGTAGATGTAGCACATCTTTGGGGTGTCGATTCCACAGGGAAATAAGTTAACTATAAAAGAAGGTGTGAACCATAACACAAACGATAAAGATTTAAGTGAGAAAGTATGAGCTTGTTGATAATGGAGTAATTGTGTAAAATAGATTGTAAAATATAATAGAGGAACAACAAGGTTTCGGGAATCCTCCCTAGGTTTGTTGCCCTAATCTTAACTTGATTCAGTTGTTTTTATCTCAATTGCAAGTTTCACATCCCAAACAAGCAATCAGAAGATATTCAATGAGAGCACGTATAAAAACCCTAATGTAATTGTTATGAAATACTTTACTTTTGCTTCATGCACACATGATCTATCCTATAGGTTTATCAAGAAATGACAATATTTCTTTTATGACAATATTACAGTAATGGACAAGCTTAAAGGATAAATCTACTAGACTCAATCATACCCAAATAATCTTAACATAATAAAAGCATGACTAGATTTATATCAAAGAGAAAGATACAATAACTGGATTAGAGAAAATCTTATAATTAGATAGCAAAGTAAATCATAACAATGTTTTGACATTAAATCCCTACTATAACTGAATCAAAGAAAGGAAAATAGGAATAACTACACCTAGGGATTCATCCCTTCACCTTGCTTGGAGATTAGTTAGCCATGGGGCTCATGGTTTGAACACTTTGATAGAGGAGAATTGGTTGCTTCCTTGAGTTTTCTAGGTTTTATGAATGTCCTTTATCAAACTCTAAATGGGATATTTATAATACAAGAGGTCAAATGTGTTTTTAGGGTTTAAACAATCATAAAAAAAAAAACCTAATTAAGTTATAACTCGGAGACAGGGTATCGGGGTCGCGCCTAGGCTCAGATTGGGTCAGGCCGTGGCTCAAATTGTGCTGATTTCCTCTCCTTCTGTGGGCCGTGGCCCAGCTTGATCCAGTCCATGGCTCACCTTGATTCAGGCCTAGGCTTGACCTGATGCTTCTTCCTTGCTCTTTTGATGCACTTTCTGGAGGCCGAGGCTTAGATAATTCTTGGCCGCAACGCACACTCTATAAACTTGATTTCTCTTCATTTACCCTTTCGCAACCATGTCTTTACTTCGGTGTGCCTCGAGTCTTTTTGCTTCAAACAACAATGGCTTTTTCTCCTCTTTTGAACTTAAATTACCTGAAAATGCACCGAAATAAGTTAATGATCAAAGAATACCACTTTAGAGTTATTAACGTATAAAAGTGCAATTAAGATCTAGATCAACCCTAAAATGATAATGATTAAAAACTATTAAGATGCATTTTATGGCTGTCATCATGATGAGTTAATTGGTTGGGGACTTGTGAGAAGAAAGTTAAATTTGGGGTCTAATTAGAATATAAAGAGGTTTCAAGGGGGCAAAGGGTAACCAAGCCATTTTATTTTGCAGGGTCATTTAAATAGGTAAGGATGAGAGAGAAAGCTCTTTATTTCAACTTTTCTCTTTTTCTTTTCAAGACACAAAACCTAGCTTTTTCTTTTTCTCTTTTCTTTTGATTTTGATGAATTCAAGTGCAAAGATCTAAAGAAAGTTGTCTTCCTTCCATTTCTCTCAAGATTGTTTAGGTTTTGTTTCAAGATTTTGGACTTAAATTGTATTCAAGAAAGAATTTAAGAAAAAGTTAGGTTTTTGTTTGAAAAAAAGAGTTTTGTGCTTGGTTGTGGATTTGAAGATTTTAACTTGAAAGAATTACTATGGGTAATGTTGAAATTTGATTTAGAGTCTTGAAAAACTTGTGTTTCAAAAGGTTTTGGAAATTTATGAAGGTTTGATTTGGTTTTCAAAAGGAAAAAGTAAGATTTTCGCCCATTTCTGAGCTTTAAACCTTAGGACAGTCAACTATCGTGATTGCACAGTCGACTATGGAAGAGGTAGAGAGTTTAGGTCCTTAACACAATTGACTGTGCAAATTAGAAAGTCGACTGTGCTTTTCTTTTCAAGAGCCCATAGTTGACTATAGAGTTAAACAATCGACTGTGAAACTCTCAAGAGGTCCCACTTGAGAGTTTCACAGTCGAATTTGGAGTTAAACAGTCGACTGTGAAACTCCTTGGATGTCTCGCAGTCGATTGTCCAAGCAAGACAATCGACTGTCCAACCCTGTTTTCAAATTTTTACATTAAAATTTTCTTTTTCTTTCATGTCACTAGTTGTAACGACCCATCCCGGGTTGGCCACCCCCAAGACGGTGTTGTCATATTTTGAAAATCCCAGCACGACATATATATGCAACAATAAAAATAACACCAACTGTAATTATTATATCAATCCTCAACCCTCAACAGGGGAGATACATCATTCAGATCTTGACTTAAACATTATGTACAATGTAATATGAATGAATATTTACAAATATATATATATATATATATATATATATATATATATATATATATATATATATATATTTTCCATAAGTCTGAGGATGTGAACCACGTGGCTTACAGATAATGACTTTGTCTGAATCTCAACTCACTAAACTATTTGTCCTGCCTGCTACCTGAAATCATTGTACAATGAGGAGTGAGTTTCACAAGCTCAGTGAATTAAACTTACTAGAAGTATTCAATTTGTATAATTAGTCTTCCAATATTCATTCATTTATATATCATATAATAGAAAAATTCTGAAAGAATCTTCTATATTAACTAACCCCAAGAAGATTCTAATCTCAGTTACATTAGTTGATCTCTCCTAACTCAACATTGCCTCTACCTTTTGTGGATCAACTATTATGCCATCTCCAGATATTATATGTTCCAAGAAAATTATTTCATTCAGTCAAAATTCACATTTAGGAAATTATAGCATACGATCTCTCTCTCCTCAAAATCTCCAACACAATTTCTAAATGTTTTACATGCTCTTCCTTAGTCTTAGAATATACCAAGGTGTTATCAATGAACACAACCAAAAATTATCAATAATTGGTTTAAACATTTTATTCATCAAGTTCATGAATGTTTCTGGAGCATTAGTCTAGCCAAATGGCATCACCAGAAACTTATTGATGCAGGAAGATCTGAGTCAGATGATGCTGAGTTGTCAGATAGCACGTTATTGGCACTGAGATACCTTGAGTTGGTAGATCAGCGCAAAGATGGCAGGTGGACTACCTAGAACGGTTACATCGTTTTACATGCCATGGGCTCAGATCGGGCCACGAAGACCCTAGTCTAATTGGAAATGGGCCCCCGGTCAAAACTCAGGACTATGCCTTGAGTGTAGTTGTTTTTAAGCTAAAAAACGACGTTTAGGCCTTCAATTTTGCAGTTTTCGGTTTTAGGAAACTTTCCACTTGCAATTTCCCTTTGTATTCAAGTCAGAATTGACTGCCGTTGATTCTGCCTTAATATAATCGCTTAATTTTAGTAATTCCCATATTTTTCCCCAAGATTATGTTTTTGGGGATTTTTTCCTTTTTTTTTGTTGTTTTGACCTTATAAATAAGGAGGCCACATATGGAAAAGACAGCTGATTATTATTATTGAATAAAATTATGTTTTTTTCCCTGCGAACTATTTGTTGAAACTAGCCTGCAAAATAATCGCTATTCTGCCTGGTATCAGTTGGTATCAGAGCTTCAGCATCTTCCTGGGGTGAGATTTCATCAGTTTCCATTGCTGGCGGTCGTGGTCATCACAGGCAAGTTCCGAACGAGGAAGCCCTACACCGTGATCGTAACGTTCAGGATGCAATGATTGAGGATTTACAGAGGCAAGTTACAGAGTTAACCCAGCGTCTAACAGCGTATAATTTCGGTGATCGTGAGATGGAAGATCACGATTCTGATTCCAGTTTTGAAAACCTGTATTACAATCCTGCTCGATTCGAGGAACATCGTGGTCGAGAGGATCGTTATTGAGATCTCGGTTTCAGAGTGGATCTGCCCAAGTTTTCTGGTATGTTACAGGCTGAAGGATTCGTCGATTGGTTGAATGAAGTAAAATGTATTTTCGAGTATAAGGAAGTCTCAGATTGTGTCAAAGTGAAACTGGTCGCCATCAAACTCAAAGGCAGAGCATCTGTGTGGTGGGAGCAGTTGAAGCACTCACGCGACTGACAGGGTAAGGCCAAGATCACTGATTGTGAGAAGATGAAGAAGAAGATGAAGGGTCACTTCCTTCCTTTCGGCTACACTCAAACCTTGTTTCAGTGACTTCATTCGTTGAGGCAAAGCACGAGATTGGTTGATGATTACATGGAGGAGTTCTATCAATTGATATCCCGGAATGATTTATCTGAGATGGAAGAGCAGATGGTGGCATGGTATTTGGGGGGATTACAATAGCCCCTGTAGGATGTCCTCAGCCTTCACTCGCTGTGGACCGTTTCTGAAGCATACCAGCGGGCACTTGCTGTGGGAAAACAGCAGAATAGGAGGCCAATAAACAGAAGCGATCAAAGTAGTCAGCTAGTTCGCCCTTAAGAATCCTGTACTGCCCAGCAGCCACCCCAAGGTAACTCTAACTCAAATATTGGATGTTTCAGATGTGGTGAACATGGACATAAAGCGACTGAATGCAGGAAGCCTGTTAGTCAGAAGGGCAAAAATCTCTTGATTGAGGACGACTGGGTAGACGAAACTGAGGAGATTGGAGAGCCTGTGTATGACGATGATGAAGATGGAGATATGTTGTATGGGGATGGCCATGAGAGACTGGTCGTTCGTAAGAGTCTACTGACCCCCAAGGGCGATTCAGGGGACGATTAGTTGAGAACCAATATTTTCCACATGACCTGCACAATTGCTGATAAAGTCTGCAAGATGATCATTGACAGTGGTAGTTGTGAGAACGTAATGTCTGAAGAGACTGTCTAGAAATTACAGTTGAAGACAGATCGTCATCCTAAGCCATATAAATTTTCGTGGCTGAATAAAGGCAGTGAGGTAACAGTAAATAGGCGATGCCTAGTGTTTTTTTTTATTGGTAGGAAATATTTTGATAATGCTTGGTGTGATGTTGTGTCTATGGATGCTTGTAATGTATTGTTAGGTAGACCTTGGCAGTATGATCGCAGTGTTATTCATGATGGGTGGAAAAATACCTATTCCTTTAGCATCAAAGGGAAGAGGATTGTGTTGGCACCTCGTCGGGAAGGAACCACTCCTACCCCTGTAGCCAATAATACTAATCTGCTTTCTATATCCAGGTTTTTAGCTGAAATTGAACGTGGGGACGTAGTCTATGCTCTGCTGCCTTGTGGGAACAGTGCAGCAGACATGAATCCAGATTTACCAGCAGAGGTGCAGTAGCTGCTAGCAGAGTTTTCTGACCTGATGCCAGAGGATCTTCCTCCTGGGTTGCCGCCTATGAGGGATATTCAGCATCAGATCGATCTTGTTCCGGGGTCCAGTTTGCCTAATCAACCGGTGTATCGCCTCAGTCCTAAGGAATTTGAAGAGTTGCAGCGACAGGTGGTAGAGTTGTTGGAGATGGGCTACGTCCGTGAGAGTATGAGCCCACACAGTTCCTACCCTACTGGTGCAGAAGAAAGATGGCTTTTGGCCTATGTGTGTTGATAGCAGAGCAATCAATAGGACTATAGTGAAATACAAGTTTCCAATTCCCCACCTGGATGATATGTTAGACCAGCTATCCGGTTTTAGGGTCTTCTCAAAAATTGACCTTAGAAGCGGATACCACCAGATCAGAATAAAGCCTGGAGATGAGTGGAAGACAGCGTTTAAGACACAATATGGGTTGTATGAGTGGATGGTCATGCCTTTTGGGCTGTCCAATGCGCCTATCACATTTATGAGATTTATGCATAAGGTTTTACGGCTTTTCATGGGGAAATTTGTTGTAGTTTACTTCGACAACATCCTCATTTATAGCTCGACGTGGGCGTTACATTTTGATCACCTCCGTGCTGTTTTTAATATGTTGAGGATGGAGCACTTGTTCGTCAATCAGAAGAAGTGTTCATTCTTCACTACTTCCGTAACTTTTTTGGGTTTTGTTGTGTGTACTGATGATGTTCATGCGGATCAGTCAAAGATAGATGCGGTCTTGGAGTGGCCCAAACCGAAGACCTTGCACTATGTTAGAAGTTTCCATGGATTGACATCCTTCTACCACTGGTTCATCAGAAATTTCAGTACTCTGATTGCTCCTATCACAGAGTGCCTCAAGGGACATGATTTCCAGTGGTCCGAGGAGGCAGAAACCAATTTTCAACTGGTCAAGCAGAAGATGATAGAAGCACCAGTTTTGGCACTTCCTGATTTTGAAAATATGTTTGAGGTAAACTGTGATGCATCTGGGGTTGGTATTGGTAGTGTTCTGAATCAGGAGGGGCGCCCGATAGTTTTTTTTCAGTGAGAAGCTATCAGGATCGAAGAAGAATTATTCCACCTATGATCTGGAGTTTTATGCCATAGTTAGTCCCTGAAGCATTGGTGTCACTTCCTAGTGCAGAGGGAGTTCATTCTTATCACTGATTATGAGGCCTTGAAGTACATCAATGGCCAACACAAGCTGAGTAGATGGCATACCAAGTGGGTGGCATACTTGCAGGAGTTCACGTTTGCGTTGAGGCACCAAGCAGGAAGTCTGAACCGTGTCGCAGATGCACTGAGCCGTCTTCAGGTACTTTTTTATGTGGGTGATTTTTTTTGGGCCATACTAACTCGTGATCATTTTCCTGTGGGCGAGTATAATAAGCTTAAGGAGCAGAAGATCAATGATAACGCCTACAGACTACGTCTCCCCAGTCATTTGAGGACTTCTGATGTCTTTAATGTGAAACACCTGAGTCTTTGTTTTGTGGATTCTGATGAAGCTATTGTGAACTCGAGGATGAGTTCTTTCCAACCCGAGGCGATTGATGCAGGAGGATCCGAGTCATATGATGTTGAGTTGTCAGATAGCACGTTATTGGCACTGAGATACCTTGAGTTGGCAAATCAGTGCAAAGATGGCAGGTGGACTACCTAGAACGATTACATCGTTTTGCATGCCATGGGCTCGGATCGGGCCCCGAAGAGCCTAGTCTGATTGGAAATGGGCCCCCAGTCAAAACTTAGGACTTTGCCCTTAGCATAGTTATTTTTAAGCCAAAAAACGACGTTTAGGTCTTCAATTTTGCAGTTTTCGGTTTTAGAAACTTTTCATTTGCAATTTCCTTTTGTATTCAAGTCAGAATTGACTGCTGTTGATTTTGCCTTAACACAATCGCTTAATTTTAGTAATTTCCATATTTTTCCCCAAGATTATGTTTTTGGGGATTTTTTTTCCTTTTTTTTTGTTGTTTTGACCTTATAAATAAGGAGGCCACATACGGAAAAGACAGCTGATTATTATTATTGAATAAAATTGTGTTTTTTCCCTGCGAACTATCTGTTGAAACTAGCCTGCAGAATAATCACTATTCTGCCCGACGTCACTTATGACCATAACGTGTCTTAAAAGTAGTCTTAGACATGTCTCATTCTTTTATTCTCAAATGGGTGATAACCTGATCTCAGGTTTATCTTAGAAAATACTCTTGCTCCCTACAACTTCTCAAATAAATCATCTATCTTGGGTAAATGATATTTGTTCTTAATGATTTTCTTATTTAACTATCTGTATTCTATATACAATCTCATCATTCCATCTTTTTTTCTTCACAAACAACATAGGGCACTCCAAGGTGACACACTAAATCGAATAAATTGTTTATCTAATAACTCTTGAACTTTCAACTCTCTTAACTCAATGGGTGTCACTCTGTAGGGTGCTATAGATATATGTAATGAACCTAGTATCGCATCAATAGAGAATTTAATCTCCCTACTGGGAGACAACTAGACAACTCATCAAGAAATATATTAGAATAATCTTTCACCACTAAGATTTATTCTAACTTCCTATTTCCCTTTTTAGAATCCATTATGTATGCTAAATACTCCTAACAACCATTCTTCAACAATCTACTAGTAGTCAGAGAAAAATAAGATAGTTCGAGAGTATCTTATGTTCTTCCTGAAAGTTAAACTCCTCATGTCCATATCTTGAACACTACGTTCTTTCTGGAACAATCAACCCAGGCATAATACGTCGATAACCAATTCATTCCCAAAATTAAATGAAAATCTATCATATTCAAAGGTAATAAATCAACTTTAGATTCTCTATCACTAATACTAATCACACAACCCTTGTAAACATTTATGATTATCACTTTATCTCTAGTGAGAATTTTAACAATACTATTATGCATCAAAGGACTAATACATGCATCAGTAAGCTTCATAAATACTGGATGCAAAAGAATGGGTTGCACCAAGATCAATCAACATTGATATGTCCACTTTTCTACATACAAAGCACTTCAAATTAGGACAATTCTTGGATAAATATCTTATCCTAATACATCTATAACAAACTTCTGTCTCCTGATCATACATCAGGTTACTATTTCCCCTTGGTGGCATACTTACTTCCTCTGCCATGACTCCCAGTTCCCATAACCTGTCTCCCAAATCTAAAGGTCCCACCGATATTACTCTGAGCTACAGAAGTAGCAGATCCTACTTCCCTCTGACTCTGTACTACAGTTCCATGTGACAAGGAACACCTCCTCTGGGTGGTCTCCCACCTTGCACACTTATACTGGTACCACCTTTGGGTTCCTCAAATATAGACCTCTTCCGCCAATTACTCCTACCTCTAAATTCTATCACCTCTTTCTTAATATAAAGTGTTATATTTGCCAACGTAACATAATTCATATGCCTTATGTAAATTAGTTTTGATTTAATTTCAAAATGTAGTCCATCAATGAACCTCTTACACCTCTTCTCCTTTATGTCTATAATTTTCGATACAAACCTTGTCAAAGCCACAAATCTGCTATCATACTAAGTCATAGTCAACATATTTGCCTCAAATAAATAAAATCTCTATCTTGTTGGGCTCTAAAGATATAAAGAAAGTATTTATCAAGGAAAACCTCCTTAAACCTATTCCAGGTTAAAGATCTATCAACACGTGCACTTACTCTGGGAAGAGTATCCTCCCACTATTCTGAAGCTTCTCTTTCTAACTTAAACGAGGCAAAGTCAACCCTCTACCTGTCAGTTACTGGTAAAATACCAAATAATCTCTCTATATGTTTCACCCAAAACTCAAGCTTAAAAGGAATCATAGATTCTTTAAACAACAAAACATTCGACTTAATATATCTAACAAAACAATCTCTCTGCATCTCATGCATAAACTCACTTTTCCTCTTTTGAACATTTATCATTACTGGATTTACAAAAACCTCAGGCACTGTTCTACCCTGTTCATCAAGTCTATATTATAGGCTATCAACTCTATCATCTGTTACATTCATTTTCTCAAGAGCATGTGAAAGAGTTCTCTTTCAACTTCAAATTCTCTCACACCTCTACTAATATCAATTATATTGTTAACACATTCTCTTCTAGGAACCACAAATTCAGACTCAACCTCGACTTTTCAAAATATTGGGGGCCTACCACACTCTCTCAAATCAACAACTCTAGCTCGAGCTCTAGCACGTCCATGTGTCATCCTTAGACTATTCATTAAAATGTAATTTATTTTAATCTTCCACTCTTTTTCTTTTTATGCAGTCTACAAAATCATAAAACCTAATGCTCTGATACCAAAATTGTAACGACCCATATCGGGTTGGCCACCCCCGAAACAGTGTTGTTATATTTTGAAAATCCCAGCATGAAACATATATGCAACAATAAAAATAACACCAACTGCAATTATTACATCAATCCTCAACCCTCAATAAGGCGAGATACATCATTCAGATCTTGACTTAAATATTATATACAACGTAATATGCATGAAAATTTACAAATATATATTTTTTTCCATTAATCTGAGGATGTGAACCACATGGCTTACATATAATGACTTCTTTTGAATCTCAACTCACCAAACTATCTGTCCTGCCTGCTACCTGAACTCATTGTACAATGAGGAGTGAGCTTCACAAGCTCAATGAATCAAACTTACTAGAAGTATTCAATTTGTATAATTAGTCTTCCAATATTCATTCATCTATATCTCATATATTTTGATAATAACATTCTATTATCACTACTTATATCAAATCCCCATCTTTTATAAATCTATTCTTCTCATATAATTAATCATCATCTTGAGATTATCGGTCACCTAGATAATTCTCATCATTTCATATTTCCATATTTCTTCTCAGCATAATTATCTCTTTGTGTGACTCATTCATCTATAAATAAATTCACAATCATGAATAGCACTTTAGCATCTCAAGTAATAACAATCAATATTTAAGAAAATGCAAGGCATGAATTTAAATGTTATTATTATTGGGAACATCTTCCCACATGTCAACATGTTTTTATCTTAGACCGGCTGTCTTCCCGATTCTTTAATTCTTATTTAGACCGGCTGCCTTCCCGGTTCTTTTATTCTCATTTAGACCGGTTGCCCTCCCGGTTATTTTATTTCTAGCATATACCGGCTGTCATGGTTTTCATTTAGACCGGCTACTCTCCCGATTCTTTTATTTTCATTTAGACCAACTGCCTTCTCAGTTATTTTATTTTCATTTAGACTGGTTGCCTTCCCGGTTCTTTTATTTTCATTTAAACCGACTGCTTTCTCGGTTATTTTATTTCATGCATAAGCATATAAATAATGATATTAAATATGCATATGAACAATAATATAGAAACAAGCATGTCTTCAAACATTCAAATTAGCTATCATGATTATTCTCAAATTATTATTTGAAAGATTTCACTAAATTCATCTCCTCATAAATCATTTCAAATCATCAACCATAGCTCGTCACAAATTTCATTTATCACCTTTATTATTAAATTGAGTCATTATTCTAATAATATTATTTCTCATAAAATAATTCTCTATACATCCATTATTCTTATCATACCTATCAACCAACTTTCATCTATCACCAATTCATAAGTTAATAATTTATTCAAATATTATCACTATGTATTTCATTTTTATCTTGATTACTTAAAGTAAATCTAACTCACCACATAGCACTTAAAACTACCCGTGGATCACCTCCTTGCATTTCCTGCTTCTCTCAGCAATTTTCCCCGGTTGTTGATTGTCAACACCTTACATTATATTTATATTAAAATTTCTAATTTATTCTTCAATTTTTCCAAAATTCCCACCCTTTGAAAATTCCCACTTTGAATTCCGGAAAATTTCATGTATGCTAAATTTCAAAAAATAATCTCCATGTTATTACCTTATATTTTTCTTAGAGCTTCTCGTGACTCTCTATAAAACTCTCCCACAAACCCTTTCAAAATTTTACTCTTTCAATCTTTCTTTCGATCCCCAAGTGTTTAAAGAAATAGAATATTTTGAATTGAGGAAAGGAGAAAGCCAAACAGGATTTGGTAAGTAACAAATAAATAAACTATATATATATATAAACTTTATACTCACCACCCCCTGCCACCATTTCTAATTGTGTTGTTTAGTGTCAAGTGATGCAGTACCTAGACTTCCAGGTGTTGCATGCCCATTTTTTTTTCCTTTTTATTTTTTTTTTCTTCTTATTCTTTCATGCTGTCTTGGACTTTTTTTTTTCTTTGTATCCACACTATCACGCATCCATTTTTTTCAAAATAATTATTTTATTCAAATAATAAGCCTTTCACGTATATATTATTTTATTTTCAATACATTTCATATTTATCAAATTACTTCTTTACCTATACTTTAAGAACACAGGCATTACACTAGTCCAGAAAGGATAATTAGATGAATTAAATAGTTGATTATGATTTCTTAATTCAAGTACTAGTGTGTAATTGTATACACCTCGTTGGTTGATATTAATTGATGAATTCTATAAGTTTGTTTGAGCAATGTTCTAAGGGTAAGGAGGTGGTTCGAGAGTGAAGGCTTAGCCTCCAAGGTGAGTATCACCTTACTCTTATTAAGCATGAAAATCTTGAATGAAATTAAAAGTTTAAATTATACATGTTAGTAAGGAATTAATCATTTCACGCACTATAAAATAAAAGACTTAAGAAGCATGAGATGCATGTAGATAATACTTGTGTCTAAAATTATATACGTTTGGGGGTGTTGAATATAATTAGTTCATGCAATGTGTATTGAAATATTTTATTACCATGAATGCCTTGTATATATTGTATTACTTTTGTTGTTATTGTGTAATGTGGAATGAATGGATTTATTGAGTAGCTATGTAAATCTCACCTAGTAAGGGGTAGGGAAGAGGTGTTAGTGTGTTAAATAATGTAACTCCACCCGGTAAGGGATAGTGAGGAGATTCTTGCTTTGGAAGTGGAGACCTCGCTCGGTAAGAGGTAGAGAAGGATCTAATTTATATAAATGGGAGACATCCCAACATTCGTGAGCTACCCGATTGAAAGGGTAAAGAATTGAAGTGATTGAATGAGTACTTTACGTTGTATTATATATCATGCTTAAGTTGTGTATTTAGATTCCATAAGCCGTGTGAATTACTACATATTGTATAAAATCTGATTATGTACTAAACTACTTGCAAGAGGTTTTATACATGGATTTCTTTAATTACTCCAAGTAATGTGATTACTTGTTGAGCTTTTTAGCTCACCCCCTCCCTCTTACTATTTCAGGAAGATAATTCGAGGACCTTGAACAGTAAGTGAAGAAGCAAAGAAGAGAAGTCTCTAGGTGGGTCCATGTGTTGGCATCCTCATCCAATCCTTTTGTATTAGCGGTCTAGCATTTTTGTACTAAGTTGTATATCTTGAAGTTTATGTCTCATGAGATGTTCTATTGTAAACTTAATGGATTGTATAATGGATCGAAGTTATACTTATTTACTATGATATACATATGCTATTCTACATCTGTATTAGATTCTATTAATACCATAATTGTACAAGTGCTCAGTTCTGAAAGGTAAGGACGCCATCTTGAGTAGGGTCTGCTAGGGATAGGTCATTACATTTTTGGTATCAGAGCTTTAGGTTTAAGATTATGTAGACTTTCTAGTTTTAGTATTGTTGTTTCTAAATAATTTCTTTCTTGTAGGGTTTGAGGATGCGACATAGACGAAATAGAAGTAGAGATAAGGGTGCAGAACATGCCCGAGGAACGGGTAGTGCCCTAATTTAGGGGTGAGGACAACCCTTTTTACGTAGGGTTGAGGTTGATGTGAAACCTAAGGTCCTTGAAGAAGAATATGTTGGTAGTGCAACTGGTGCTACTAATAGGACTGCTGAGGATACTACTATAGAGAGGGGTGAGTTATGAGAAGCCTTAGCCCAAGCATTGGAAAGAATTGAGGAATTAGAGAATCGGTTGGATGGGCAAGATAGACAAGCTCCTGAGTTATCTGAAGGTCCATTAAGGACTCTTGAAGAGTATGGTGTCCGAGTAAGGGAGGAAGATCTGAGACAGGAAATAGAGGGAGATTTGTTTGCCCAGTTTAACAAGTTGGCACCTCCAGGTTTTAGTAGTACTGCTAACCCCATGAACGTAGAGGAATTGATCAAGAAGACAGAACACCTTTTTAGAGTATTACCAGTTTCTATCAAATTAGTGGGAAGATATTTTACCTAGGTTGCGTGGAGATATGGATTGACCCTTGGATTGGGAAAGGTTTAAGAAAGTATTCCTTGAGAATCATTTTCCTAAAACTATCAAAGCGTAGCTAGAGAAGGATTTCATTCACTTGAAGTAGTATAGCATGTTAGTGACTCAGTATGATGGGAGGTTCATTACTTTGTCTAGAGTTGCCCCGAGATGGTGAATACAGAGGAGAAGAAGTGCAAGCGATTTCTTGATGGTTAGAACTATGATATTCGCTCTCGGCTCTCTTGTTTGGAACTTCCCACTTATACGAGATTAGTGGACAAAACATTGTGGGCAAAGAAAGACATGATAGAGTGGAAAAGTAAAAGAGAGGTAAGTCATAAGGTGTTGGAGAGAGTGGTTATGGATTTGGAATCCAAGATAGCCAACCTCCTAAGAGAAGTAGATCAGTTACTCAAGGAGAACAAAATATGGGGAGTAAACTTTTTGTGATGAGTCAAAATCAATATAAGAGGCCGACGACATCAGTTGTTTAGAGTTCAAGAGGAGGAAATCAAAGAATTGTAGGACAATCGATACCAATGGGAGCTTCGATCAGAAGAGCGGGTACTCAAGGTAGGGGAGGTAGTGTGGTCTCTGGATCTAGTTCTAGTGCTTGTTTCCAACGTGGTCAGGTGAGCCAGTTTTCCCAGAATTGCCCAAATCATGTTATCGTTGTGGTTTGACTTGAAATTGCCCTAGGGATTTCCCTATGACGCATAGTAGACTACGCTTTGTTTGTGGTCAGAGTGATCATGTGGGTTCAGAGTGTTGGTCGAAGTTCAAATCACTCGGTAATGCGAGTACTGCAGGGGTCCTGGTAGAGGCCAACCAAGTCGAGGCAGTGGATTTGGAGGTGGTAAGAGTGGGACTCAAGGTTAAAAGGCTCTAGTGGGGAGAGGAATTGCAAGTTAGAATCAGCAGGGACAAAGTCGTGTCTATACCATTACCCATCAAGATGCCCAGGCTACGCCCGATGTTGTGACTAGTATGGTTTCTATTTTCTGTAGAAATGCTAGAATATTGATTGATCCCGGAGCAACTCATTCATTTGTATCTACTTCATTTATATTATTTGCTGATGCATCTAAAGTATGTTTGGATAAAAATTTTATTGTTGAGTGTTGTGAGTTTTAAATTACTCGCAAGCGCACGAGTCGTTTGCAATATAGTGTTGTGCAAGTGCGAGGTCGAATCCACAGGGAATTGCATTGTGAAAATATAAATTTATCTAAACTAATCTTATCTTAACCTAGTTCCGAGTTTTGTATTATATGTTGCAAAATAAAAGCTAAACTAAATTTATTTTAAAAACTAATAATAAAAACACTAAGGTTTCTGAATCCACCCCGCTAAAATTAAGCATATATCTCAATGTTCTAAAGATAGCCTATCAAAAAATTCCATGAATCCAACTATAAGACAAAAAACAAAGAATATCCCAATTAAACCAAAAGCATCCAATGTATCCGCTCTTAACAAATCACAAAGGAAATCCAATTTAATCGAAAACAATTCGATGTATCCATCAGATAAAACACAAGGAATATCCAACAGAACAATTTAAACTCAATCAATCACAAGATTAACTCAAATAATTGACAGAACATTTATACTAAAAAATTTCAGATTTGTATAAGCAAATCTGAACTACTATGCCAAACAACGGCAGGGCTTCATCTTCAACCTTAGCTGAAGATTCTAGCCACTCATAATTATGAAACTACAATTCATAATAAAAGTGCTAAACATTAAACTAAAACAACTAAATAAAAAGAAATAAATAACTTTAAATGGGAGAAATTCCACTCGCTGATGGACGGCGCTTCCCCTCATGGTAGCAAAGCCTTCAGGATCCACCAGAATGCTAGCAGACGTCCACCGGTTAGCACCAAAGTGGCCCAGGAATTGTACACTGAATGATGGAGTCAGATGGTGTTTATATAGGCAAATACCACGATTGTAATGTGTTTCCAATCCGATGTGGGATGTGGGATATAGAAATATGTTTCCAACCGATGTGGGATGTGGGATTTAAGCATTCACCTGCCCTTCAAAACTTCTGCTCACATTGAAATCCCGCACAGCCCGCACAGCCTGACCTTTGTCTACTAAAACTGCCATAACTTTCTCTAGAAAAACCCTTTTTACGAGCCGTAAAATTCTCCAGAAAATAGACTTCCGGATCTTTCTAAGCATATATGGCTCATCTTCTGGTTCTTCTTGAATCAATACAGTTTAATTTTCAAAGATGATTGATCTGTACGGGCAATTCTGGCAATTTAGTGAAACTCCTTTCTTGGTGCTTGTAAACCTGAAAAACAACGAAAACAACTCAAAGTAACAAATTCTTAAGCTAAAAAATGTAAATTAAGGGGCCAAAATATGCAATATTTTACACTCATCAAATACCCCCAAACTTACATTTTGCTAGTCCCTTAGCAAAACAAAATAAATAAATAAATAAATAACTAAATGGAAAACAAAGAACATAAAGATAAGTTCATTACTCATAGTATCCAAAAATTTAAGGAGCACTCAAAATCATGAAATTCATTCATGAGCAAGCTTAAAAAATCTAATCCATCTCCACAATGAATAAGAATTTAAAACCTAATTACTTACAAGAGGCATGCTAAGACATCTCAAGCTTGAATCAGTGTAAAGTGAATTAGCATATATTGATGAGGTTTCCAAATAAGTTCAATGTACAATATTTCCACATCTCAAGTATTCATAGAATTTCTCATCAGAATGAGCAACGATGGCATAGTTTTATTTTATTTTATTCTTTTTTTTTCTCTTTTTTATAAGGCTCTGCTATATTTAGTTCCCTTAAGCTTTCTAATTGACCCATGTAACGAGTGTTGAGTCAATGACTCCCAAACCAGATGGTTTTAGGGCATTAGGCGTAAAGACATCCCCTAAGGACTTACTAACTCGAGTAAAAAAGGCTACGAAATTAAACTGGCCTTAATACTACCAAGCAAAATTTTCACCTTTTGACGTGAACACTCACTCCTTACTGAGGCAAGAGGTCCAGTTACTCAGTGGAAAGTTTATTGATGATGATCATTATAAATATTAGTAGTTTTTTTTATTTTTTTATTTTTATATATGCCCAAGTGTTTATCCAACAAGTCATCTGGTTTCAGTTAAAACAAGAAAACGTATACATTCAACTCACATGCCATACCTCACATAAATATGTGCTAATGTGCTCGTGTGAGATTAGATCAAACATGTGAATTCTCGAAAATTCCTAAAGTAAGTAACTAAAGTTTAAACTCTATCATCAGATCATGTGTTCAAAGTTTTAAACTCACCAATAAAATCACGTCACAATTTTTCATATCAACCAAAATTTTTAGACGAACATGAACATGCATTTATCTTTACGACGAAATGACAACAAATTAGGACAAAGTGTGTGATGTGTCTCCCATACCCCCAAACTTAAATTACACATTGACCCTAATGTGTGACTAATATGGAAAGAGCTGACCTGAGATATGGAGAACTATCTGGACTGGTATATCTCATAGCATACCCCCAAACTTGAACTGAAGTACGCATTGTCCCTGAAAAATAAAGACTGGAAAACAAAAAATACTAGAAACAAACATTAATCATAAATAGTCCAGTCGATACACACTCTCCACCCTGACTGAACACGAGTTGGCACCAACTCATCGTCTTTATTCTTCATTACCGTTAATTCAACACATTTGGGCACGACTTGAATCGGGCTCACCCACTTGCTATCAGAGACTGGATAAAGGATCAGAACCTCTTGTATAGCTGGGTTGAGCCCTCTTTGTGGCTCCTTCGATGGCTTGGCATTCTCCTCAAAATGTAACTTGTGCATCACCACCGAGGGGCTTATCCCCTTGATATCCCCAATAGTCCAGTCGATAGCTTCATTATGCTCTCTTAAAACGTCTAATAATTTCTCCTTTTGAGCCTCACCCAAATCAAAAGCTACAATCACAGGCAAACAATCGGCTGGACCTAGGAACTTATACTTAAGATTATCCAGTAAAGGCGTTCCTTCTTGGGGGGTTCAAGTGCTGAAGTTTCCTCTGTCTCATTACTTTATTGAGGATCAGACTCCAAAATGGCATTCACTTCCTCGAGTAGCTTATCTAAGCCCAAGTCCTCTCCAAAGTGAGTAAAACACGCCTCTAAGGGATCTTCAATGCTTGATTCGTCCATAGTCTCCTCAAGAATCTCCTCTATCAAGCATACATTTCTCACTTCATCATATTCCAGTGGTTGCCTAGTGATATCAAAGATGTTCAACTCCACTGCCATATTTCCGAAGGAGATCTTCATCACCCCTGTCCTACAATTGATTAGGGCATTAGCCGTGGCTAAGAATGGTCGCCCTAGAATCATCGGTATTTGAATCCCTACATTCTGGACCGGCTCTGTGTCAAGCACAATAAAATCCACTGGGAAATAGAATTTATCCATTTTTATCAAGACGTCCTCAACTATTCCCAGTCGTCTTTTCACTGACCTGTCAGCCAATTGAAGTGTCGTGGATGTGGGCTTCAATTCTCCTAACCCCAACTGCAAATAGACTGAGTAGGGTAGAAGATTCACACTCACCCCTAGACCCAAAAGAGCCCTCTCAATATGGCTGACTTCTATCGTGCAAGAGATGGTAGGACACCCCGGGTCCTTATACTTGATGGGTAGCTTGCATTGAAGGATTGAGCTGACCTGCTCGATCAAAAATGCCTTCTTTGGGACATTCATCCTCCTCTTGATAGTGACCAAGTCCTTTAAAAACTTGGCATATGATGGCACTTGATGGATGGCATCCAAAAATGGGATATTGATTTGGACCTGTTTGAATACCTCCAAATTTCCTCATACTTCCCTCCTTTCTTGGGCGCCTGTAGTCTGTCAGGGTAAGGTGCTCTAGGTACAAACGACCTATGAGGGTCTTTCTCAGTAGGTGTGGCTGTAGATGGCTCAGCATCTCTCTTCTCCTTGTTGCCACTCCCTTGCCTTTGCTGAATAGCAAGGCTCTCTTCCACTCGATTGTCCACTTGTCTCCCATACCTCAGTGTGATAATTGACTGTACTTGTTCCTCCCCGTGCGTAGGAGTTGATGAACTCCCAACCATAAATTGTCCTTTCGGGTTGGGCACGGGCTAACTGGGGAACTTCCCCTTCTCTCTCTCACCCAAGTGACTTGCAATTTGCCCTATTTGACTCTCTAGCTTAGCAATTGCTTGGGTGTTTACCATTGTTGCACTCCTTACGTCGCTCATAGATTGGCTATTCATTTTTATGTATTCCTTAATGGTGTCCTCTAGTGACTGTGAAACTAGCGCTGGTGTTTGAGTGGGAGCTTGGTAAGTAGGTAATGGTGCTGGATGGGCAGAACGACCATGACCAGGAATTTGTTGGGCAAATCCGGGAGGATATTGATTTTGAGCATTATGAGGGGCTCCTACCTGATTCATTGGTTGGTTTTGCCTCCATGAAAAATTTGGGTGGTTCCTCCACCCCGGATTGTACGTCTCGGAGTACGATCCATTTGACTACCTTCAATAGTCATTGAAAGAATTTACTTGTTCCATAGGATACTCGGCACAAGCCGGAATTGATGGGCAATTCTGTGCTAGATGCATAGGACTAGCACAGATGGAACAGCTTTCAACATTGAATGTGTTGGTAGCATTGATGAATTGGCCCACAGTGAGAGCGTCAATCTTCTTAATGAGAGCATCTAACTTTAGCCTCAAGTCAGCGTCTTCTCTAACCTCATAGATGCCTCATTTCTTGGGAGCATGGACGGACTTATCTCGACAGCTTGAAAAATCCCACTACTTCGAGTTATCAGACAACTTGTCCAATGCGTTGTATGCTTCATCTCTCGTCAGACTTAAGAATGCCCCCCCATTCATACACTCGATCATACTACGGTTGAGTTGAGTCAACCCTTGGTAAAAAATTGAACGAGTCTCCACTTCTCATATCCATGTGGAGGGCATCTGATCAGTAACTCTTTGAAGCGTTCCCAGCTTTCAGAGAACTTCTCATCCTCGTCTTGAGTGAAATAACTAATCTCCTTTCGACACTCATTCACTCTTGACATTGGGAAAAACTTATGATAAAATTTACTAAGCAAGTTTTCCCAAGATGTGATAGACCCAGACGTGTTGGAATCCAACCACGCCCTAGCTCTATCGTGAAGAGAAAAAGGGAAAAGTCGAAGATGGACAGACTCCTCAGAGAAGTTCTGGAATTTGAATGTAGCACAAATATCTTTGAACTTCTTTACATGGCTATAAGGATTTTCAAGATCTAGGCCATGGGATAAGGGTAGGAGTTGGATGACATGGGGTTTCAAGTCAAAATGGGTAGCATTGGTAGGTGGCAATACTATGCAAGAAGATGAATTGGTCGCAACAGGTGCGAACAAATCCCTAAGGGATGTTGTGGAATCCACGTTCCAAGCTCTATGTTGCTCTACATGTTCAGGATGATTTGCATTCCTAAAATTTTCTTCCATTTCAACTGGTGCTCTCTTCTGCCTCCTAAGAGTTCTTTCTAAGTCGGGATCTAAATGTGTCAAATCTAAATTCAAGGATCTCCGACCAAGCATAAACCGCACAAAAAGCACTAAAATAACCTACCAGCAGAAATTTGCAAATTTTTTTTTAATAAACAAATAGAAACAAATAAAATAAAATAAAATAAAACAAAAATGCTAACTAACTAGCAGAAAAATAAAATCAATTCAGACAAAAATTTAACAAACAAAACAATTCCCCGGCAACGGCACCAAAAACTTGTTGTGAGTTTTAAATTACTCTCAAGCGCACGAGTCTTTTGCAATATAGTGTTATGCAAGTACGAGGTCTAATCCACAGGGAATTGCGTTGTGAAAATATAAATTTATCTAAACTAATCTTATCTTAACCTAGTTCTGAGTTGTATTATATGTTGCAAAATAAAAGCTAAACTAAATTGATTTTAAAAACTAATAATAAAAACACTAAGGTTTCTGAATCCACCCCGCCAAAGTTAAGTATATATCTCAATGTTCAAAAGATAGCCTATCAAAAAATTCCATGAATCCAACTATAAGACAAAAAACAAAGAATATCCCAATTAAACCAAAAGCATCCAATGTATCCGCTCTTAACAAATCACAAAGGAAATCCAATTTAATCGAAAACAATTCGATGTATCCATCAGATGAAACACAAGGAATATCCAACAGAACAATTTAAACTCAATCAATCACAAGATTAACTCAAATAATTGACAGAACATTTATACCAAAAAATGTCAGATTTGTACAAGCAAATCTGAACTACTATGCCAAACAACGGCAGGGCTTCATCTTCAACCTTAGCTGAAGATTCTAGCCATTCATAATTATGAAACTACAATTCATAATAAAAGTGCTAAACATTAAACTAAAACAACTAAATAAAAAGAAATAAATAACTTTACATGGGAGAAATTCCACTTGCTGATGGAAGGCGCTTCCCCTCGTGGTAGCAAAGCCTTCGGGATCCACCAGAATGCTAGCAGATGTCCACTGGTTAGCACCAAAGTGGCCCAGGAATTGTACACTGAATGATGGAGTCAGATGGTGTTTATATAGGAAAATACCACGAGTGCAATGTGTTTCCAATCCGATGTGGTATATAGAAATATGTTTCCAACTGATGTGGGATGTGGGATTTAAGCATTCACCTGCCCTTCAAAACTTCTGCTCACGTTGAAATCCCACACAGCCTGACCTTTGTCTACTAAAACTGCTATGACTTTCTCTAGAAAAATCCTTTTTACAAGCCGTAAAATTCTCCAGAAAATAGACTTCCGGATCTGTCTAAGAATATATGGATAATCTCCTGGTTCTTCTTGCATCAATACAGTTTAATTTTCAAAGATGATTGATCTGTACGAGCAATTCTGGCAATTTAGTGAAACTCCCTTCTTGGTGCTTGTAAACCTGAAAAACAACGAAAACAACTCAAAGTAACAAATTCTTAAGTTAACAAATGTAAATTAAGGGGCCAAAATATGCAATATTTTTCACTCATTTGAGACTCCTATGGGAGAAAGTGTAGAAATTAAATGGTTGTATCAGGATTGTACCTTGAAAATTGGAGATAGAGAATTTAGGGTGAATTTTTTACCTTTGAAGATGAAAGACTTTGAATTGGGTATGGATTAGTTAGTCATATATCATGCTTGGATAGATTGCTTAAAGAAGATGGTGATCTTTCAAATTCTATGCGAAGAGGATTTTACCTTTCAGGGGGAGAGTAAAATACTTTCTCATTGTATTATCTCTGCTATTTTAGCTAGAAAGTTATTGAAGAAAGAGTGTGAGGGTTATTTGGCTTATGTAATCAATTCTAATGAGGAAAGTGCTTAGATAGAAGGAAGGCATGTGGTCAAGAACTTCTAAGATGTTTTTATTGAGGAATTACTTAGTTTTCCACCTAATAGGGAAGTTGAGTTCTCTATTGACTTAGCCCCCAGTTCCACTCCCATTTTGATGGCCCCTTATAAAATGGCACCAGCAGAATTGAAGGAACTCCAAGTTTAATTACAGGAATTGTTAGATAAGCAATTTGGTCGTCCTACTATATCACCTTGGGGAGCCCAGTTTTGTTTGTCAAGAAGAAGGACAATAATTTGAGACTGTGTATTGATTATAGGCAATTAAACAATATTACAATTCATAACAAGTACCCCTTGCCAAGGATTGATGATCTATTTGAACAATTTCAAGGAGCGAAAGTGTTTTCCAAGATAGACTTGAGGTCAAGATACCATCAGTTGCAAATCAAGGATTCAGATGTACCAAAAACTGTTTTTCGAAAATGGTATGGTCATTATGAATTCTTAGTTATACCCTCTGGTTTGACGAATGCGTCCGCAGATTTTATAGATTTGATGAATAGAATATTCAAGCCTTTCTTGGAAAAATTTGTCTTAGCCTTCATCGATGATATTCTAGTGTATTCGAAGAGTGAAGAAGAGCATGCTAAACATTTGGAAGCTATATTGGGAACTCTTAGAAAGGAGAAGCTTTATGAAAAGTTCAATAAGTGTAAGTTTTGGTTAAATGAAGTAGCATTTCTAGGACGTGTAGTGTCGGAAGCAGATGTGGCGGTAGATCCCCAAAAGGTCAAAGCGATTTCAAGTTGGGAGAGACCTAAGAATGTGATGGAAGTGAGGCGTTTCTTGGGATTGATGGGATATTATCGGAGATTCATCAAGAACTTTTTCCTCATTGCAATTCCTTTAACCAAGTTGACGAGAAAGAGAAAGAAATTCATATGGTTGGATTGATTATGAAAGGAGTTTCCTAATGCTGAAGGAAACGTTGACAATGACACAAGTGTTGATCCTTCCATCACGTAATGAGGGGTATATGGTCTATAGTGATGCATCACACTAGGGTTTAGGTTATGTGCTCAAAGTAGATAAAAGAGTTATGTAGATAAGAGAAGAAGATCGTTAGAATTCCAAGTGGGTGATCGAGTTCATCTTAAAGTTTTTCCGTGGAAATGAGTGTTGAGGTTTAGGAAAAAAGTGAAGTTGAGCCCTCCCTACACTGAACCTTATGAAATTTTCGAAAGGATTAGACCCATGGCATATCGGTTAGCCTTACCCAAAACTTACCCAGTTACATGATGTTTTCCATGTGTCAGTCTTGCATAAGTATATATAAGATGAATTGCATGTTATTCTATCCCAATCAGTGGAAGTCCAATAAGACCTTTCTTATGTAGAGGCATCGGTAAAAAATTTAGACACTAAGGAGCGAGCCTTACGTAACAAAGTTATTCCCTTGGTGAGAGTACTTTGGAGGAATATAGGAGTTGAATAGGCTACTTGGGAGAGGGAAATGGATATGAAAAGTCAATACTCCTTCTTGTTCATAAGCTTAGGTTAATTAAATTTTGATGAAGGAATTTTTGTTAGGATGGGAGAATTGTAAAGCCTATCTCCTTCATTTAATTTAATTATTTTAGTGGCCTATTAAATTTAAATATCTCACCCAATAAGAGGTAAGGAGGAGGTGTTAGTGTGTTAAGTGTTGTAACTCCATCTGGTAAGGGGTGAGGAGGAGATCCTTGCTTTGGAAATGGAGACTACACTCGGTAAAGGGTAGAGGAGGATCTAATTTATATAAATTGGAGACTTCCCGACATTCGTGAGCGATCCGATTGAAAAGATAAAGAATTGAAGTGATTAAAGGAGTGTTTTACGTTGTATTATATATCATGCTTGAGTTGCATATTCAATATCAATGAGCCATATGAATTACTACATATTATATAAAATTTGATTATGTACTAAACTACTTGCAAGGGATTTTATAAATGGATTTCTTTGATTACTCCAAGTAATGTGATTACTTGCTGAGCTTTTTAGCTCACCCCCTCCCTCTTACTATGTCAGAAAGATCATTCGAGGACCTTAAACCGTAAGTGAAGAACCAAGGAAGACAAGTCTCTAAGTGGGTCCATGTCCAATCTTTTTGCACTAGCGGTCTAGCATTTTTTGTATTATGTTGTATTTCTTGAAGTTTACGTCTCATGATACGTTCTTTTGTAAATTTAAAGGATTGTATTATGGATTAAAGTTGTACTTATTTACTATGACATATAAATGTTATCTTATGTCTGTGTTAGATTCTATTCATATAATAATTGTCCAGGTGCTCAGTTTTAAAAGGTAAGGATGTCATCTTAAGTAGGGCCTGCTCTGGATGGGTCATTACAACCTACACACTAAGGCTCAGATTGGGAAGTGTGCATGTGCACTGAGGCTTGTACTCAAAAGTGTGTGTGCGCATTGAGGCTCGCACTTGGATATGTGCGTGCGCACTGGTCTCGGACTCGAATATGTGCATGTGCACTAGTCCTTGGACTTGAAAGTGTGAACCAGTGAGTGCTCAGACCTCTGTAGTATGCACCTTATGTCATGGTATGCACCATCAAGAACAGGGCTAAAGTGGTGTGCGTGTAATATATGTGTGTTGAGGTACTATGCATAGAGATGTTGGGTATACGGTACACACCATTTGGCATGGTTGCTACTTGTAAGTGGCCTTTGAATGGGTTGTGTGAGTTTTATGCAGCAAGGTGGCCTGGTTGTGGGGTAGTTGTGTAGTAAATGTGTGTCAGTGGTGTGCTAGAGTGGCAGAGTAGCATTTTCGTAAATATGCACTTTATGCACCGAAAATTAATGGAAATTTTCGGGGAGTATCTTGAAGTTGTGTGAAGTGATATGGAATTTTTGGATTTGGTAGATTATGTAAATTCTATTTATTAGAGGATTATGATGGCTCAACTATAAGGTATGTTTCCTATCAGTAATGCTCAAAATGATTTAACATTCTTTAAAGGGGGACATAGTGTCGGGCTCTCCACTACCCTGGTGTGCGCACACAGGCCATAGTTGGGATATGTGTAGGAATCAAGTGAGCCTCCCAAGATAACTTAGGGTGCAGGTTTAGGGCCACCAGAGGGTGACTCGAGCCTCCATGAACCTAAGAGCTTTATGGACAGTATAGGTGGCTCGTATGCATTATATTGGTTTAGTGTCAAGCTTTTAAGACATTAACCAAGGGTGTTGGTTTGGTTATTTTGGTTTTAGGTTAAAGTAGTGCTTTATAAGGCATCGAAGGCCCAAGATCGATCACAGTGTTGAGGTATGTAGATTGGTGGTTTCCTTGTAAAGAGAAATGTTGCCATCTTGAGTGGAGAAATGGATTCTCCAACTAAGAGTTAGCATTAAGTGAGCAAGTAGGAGTAACCCACAGTGCCACGGAATGACACCTTTGGATTCGAGTTTCATGTGAAGGCTCTTTGAAGGAAGGGATCCCTCTAGCCTAGAGGTATAGGCCTTAAGTTGAGTGTTTGAATGGGGGAAGTGCCCCTCAAACCCGAGCATTGTTCTCAAGAGAGTGATCTTGGGAGTCAAGGCATATTGAGTTTTGGAGTTTTTAAGAATCTTTAGTTTGTTCAGACAAGAGTGATGGTGCCACTAATGAGAGGTTGGCTTGCTGGCTACACCTAGAGGGGTGTATCCTTGCTCGCGCATTTATGTTGCCTAAGAGTAAGCACACATGCAGTATAGTTTAAGTTTTGGAGTTGCCTCATTGTTAACCTTGAGTGATAGGTTTGTCAAGCAGTTTGGATTTTGGTAATGGCTTAGTGGAGCCCAAGTTGGGGTAAGCCTCGTGGCTGGAGCCCGACAAATTGTCCTAGTGAGTGCATGCATAATAAATCTCAAGTTCCAGGATAAGGGATCATGAGTTCGGTGGGCATGAACGTCTCGCCTATAGGAGCACACCCAAGAGAAGTGGTGCCATAAGAGTGTGGTTGGCATAAGTGCCCAGCTCATAAGATCTAACCAAAGGGACAAGAGTGTTGAGGGGCGTGACATTTCACTTGACACAATTTAAAAGGTTGCCTTGTGGTGTGGTGAAGAAAGCCACACACCCCATTGAGAGTTGAGTTTCAGTTTTGAGGCATGATAAAGAGTCATTATTGGGTAATCAGTGCAGTGTTTTAATTGGCTTACGTGGAGTCTACTATAGAGCTTTGAGTTAAACTTGTGTGCTCCTAAGGACAAGGAGTGGATTCGAGCCTGAGTGAAGTGGAAGTAGAAGTGTATGTGTGCATATTCGATAAAGTCCATGGAAATAGGCGAGAGAATCTTAAGTCCTTATATCAGTACATGTGGTTCTCCATGAATCATGGGAAGTTGTCACAAAGTTTTCTATAGAAGCATAGCTCTAGTTCATATGTTGCACGTTAATAAGGACATCGACAGAATGAAATGGGGAAGAATGTCATGGTATGTACTATTTAGCATGGTTGCTAACCATGAGTTGGCCTTTGAGTGGGATGTGTGGTGATCTGTGTGAGTTTTGTGTAGTAAGGTGGCCTGGTTATGGGGAAGTTGTGTAGTAGATGTGTATCAATGATGTGTTAGAGTGCCACGGTGGCATTTTCATAAATATAAGATTTATGCACAAAAAATGAATGAGTATTTTCGAGGAGTATCTTGAACTTTTGTGTAGTGATATGGCATGCTTAGATTTGGAATATTAGGTAAATTATATTTATTAGAGGATTATGATGGCCCAAGCATAAGGTATGTTTCCTACTGGTAATGCTCAATATAACTTAAGACTCTTTAGGGTGGACATAGTGTTGGGCTCTCCACCACCCTGATGTGTGCACATGAGCCATAGTTAGGCTATGGTTTGAGCCATGTGTGGCACTAAGTGAGCCTCTCAAGGTAACTTGGGGTGCAAGTTTGGGGCCACTAGAGGGTGACTCGAGCCTCTATGAATCTAGGAGCTTTATGGACAGTATAGGTGGCTCGTATGCACTATATTGTGCTATTCTCCCATGCTTGAGGCTTTACCCTACCTTCACTATTGTGTAGGCTATCGGATATCATTTTGGCACTATGTGCGCAAGTAGTATGCAGTTCTTGTGTGGCAGTGAGGCACTCGTGGGGACATCATCGGTTAATTTATGGGCTGAGTGCATGTAGCCATATCTGCATGCGTTCAGACTCTTGATAATGTTGTGGGCTATCTGTTGTGAGTTTTAAATTACTTGCAAGTGCACAAGTCATTTGCAATATAGTGTTGTGCAAGTGCGAGGTCGAATCCACAGGGAATTGTGTTATGAAAATATAATTTTATCTAAACTAACCTTATCTTAACCTAGTTCCGAATTTTGAATTGTATTTTTGCAAAAGAAATATAAACTTAAATTAAATTGATTTAAAAACTAATGATAAAAACACAAAGGTTCTGAATCCACCCTACCAAAGCTAAGCATATATCTTCATGTAAAAATAGCCTATCAAAACATTCCATGAACCCAACTTAAGACAAAAAACAACAAATATCCCAATTAAACCAAAAGCATCCAATGTATCCGCTTTTAACAAATCACAAAGGAAATCCAATTTACTCAAAAACAATTTGATGTATCCATCAGATGAAACACAAGGAATATCCAACAGAACAATTTAAATGCAATCAATCATAAGATTTTACTCAAATAATTGACAGAACATTTATACTAAAAAAAATCAGAATTGTATAAACAAAACTGAAACTAATATGTCAAACAACAGCAAGGCTTCATCTTCAACCTTAGTTAAAGATTCTAGCCACTAATAGTTACGAAACTGCAGTTCATAATAAAAGTACTAAACATTTAAACTAAACAAAACAAAATGAAAAGAAATATTTACTATACAAGGGAGAAATTCCACTCGTTGTTGGGCGGCGCTTCCCCTCATGGTAGCAAAGCCTTCGAGATCCACCAGAATGCTAGCAGACGTCTACCGGATTACACCAAATGTCTCAAGAATTTCTCACTGAATGATGAAGTCAGATGGTGTTTATATAGGGGGAGTCCCGGAGCACAATGGGTTACAGATTCGATGTGGGATACTGCCCAAGTGCGCTCAATCGCATAATGGTGCGATCGATTGCATGTGCGCTCGATCGCATGTCTGTTACGATCGATCGCAGATGCACTGAACTGCAAATATTTCGATGTGGGATGTTGACCATGCACTCGTTCGTAAGCAGGTGCACTCGAACGCAGGTGCGCTCGATCGCATATCTCGTGCAATCGATCGCACTATGCATCCTCAGCCTTTGTTCTTGAAGCTTGATATTTCCAGAAATGCTTCATTTTCTCCATAAACCTATAAAAATACATAAAACACAGAAAAGACATAAAATAAAGTGAAATAATACAAACTAAGAGCTTAACACATATAATTTAAGGGCTTAAATATGCAATATTTAAGACTCATCAAATACCCCCAAACTTATATTTTGCTAGTCCCTTAGCAAAACAAAATAAAAAAAAAAAACAAAATGAAAAACAAATAATCATAAAGATAAGTTCAATACTCATGGTATCCAAAAATTTAAGGAGCACTCAAAATTATGAAATTCGTTCATGAGCAAACTTAAAAAATCTAACCCATTTTCACAATGAATAAGAATTTAAAACCTAATTACTTACAAGAGGCATGCTAAGACATCACAAGCTCGAATCAATGTAAAGTGAATTAGCATATACTGATGAGGTTTCCAAATAAGTTCAATGTACAATGTTTCCACATCTCAAGATTCACAGAATTTCTCATTAGAATGAACAATGATGGCATAATTTTATTTTCTTTTATTTTCTCTTTTTTTTTTATAAGGCTCTGCTATGTTTAGTTCCCTTAAGCTTTCTAATTGACCCATGTAATGAGTGTTGAGTCAATGACTCCCAAACCAGATGGTTTTAGGGGATTAGGTGTAAAGATGTCCCTAAGGACTTACTAACTCGAGTCAAAAAGGCTATGAAACTAAACTGGTCTTAATGCTACCAAATAAAATTTTCACCTTTTAACGTGAACACTCTCTGCTTACTGAGGAAAGAGGTCCAGTTACTCAGCGGAAAGTTTCGCAATGATCATTATGAATAAAATTCCCACCTTTTGACGTGAACACTCACTACTTACTGAGGCAAGAGGTCCAGTTACTCAATGGAAAGTTTACTAATGATGATCATTTTTTTTTTATGCCCAAGTATTAATCCCACAAGTCATCCCATTTCAGTTAAGATAAGAAACATACACATTAACATCACATATCATACCTCACACAAATATGTGCTAATGTGCACATGATAGATTGGCTCAAACATGTGAATTCTCAAATTCCTAAAGTAAGTAACTAAAGTTTAAACTCTATCATTAGATCATGTGTTCAAAGTTTTAAACTCACCAATGAAATCACATCACAATTTTTCAAA
Organism: Bretschneidera sinensis; assembly: GCA_023935145.1. Lineage (NCBI taxonomy): Eukaryota > Viridiplantae > Streptophyta > Magnoliopsida > Brassicales > Akaniaceae > Bretschneidera > Bretschneidera sinensis. The sequence goes on from CM043700.1 coordinate 107,829,287, forward strand.
TCAACCAAAATTTTCAGACGAACATGAATATGCATTTATCTTCACGAAGAAAAAACAACAATAAATTAGGACAAAGTGTGTGTAATGTGTCTCCCATACCCCCAAACTTAAATGATACATTGACCCCAATGTGTGAATAATATGGAAAGAGCTGACCTGGGATATGGAGAACTATCTGGACTAGTATGGCTCGTAGCATACCCCCAAACTTGAACTGAAGTACGCATTGTCCCTGAAAAATAAATACTGGAAAACAAAAAATACTGGAAACAAACATTAATCATAAATGTGTAAAATAATAAATAAACAGAAAGGATAAGCTGTGGGGTGCCTCCCATGAGCGCTAAGTTTAAAGTCTTCAGCCAGACTCTCCCTAGTGGACGATATTCAATCTGAGTAAATAGGATCCTCCAACAAAATCATCTCAATGTCCGGACTCCTCAACTCCAAGAATGGTTTTAGCTTTTGTCTATTTACCTTAAAATTGTTACCATTCTTGGGATCCTCAATCTCGATTGCCCCATAATGAAAAACTGACCGAATAATAAATGGGCCTGTCCAACGAGATTTGAGCTTGCTTGGAAAAAGATGCAAGCGTGAATTGTAAAGAAGAACTTTTTGACCCGGCTCAAAAGCTCGTCTCAAAATGTGTTTGTCACGAGTCTTCTTCATTTGTGCCTTATAGGACCATGCACAATCGTATGCATCATTCCGTAGCTCCTCTAATTCATTGAGTTGGAGCTTTCTTTGTGTGCCAGCCTTCGAAAGATTGAAGTTCAATTGCTTGATAGCCCAATAGGCTTTATGCTCTAACTCAACCGGAAGGTGACATGCCTTTCCGTACACAATACAATAGGGAGACATGCCAATTGGCGTCTTGAAGGCTGTCCGATATGCCCACAGTGCATCAGTCAATCGCAGAGACCAATCCTTTCTACTAGGGTTCACAGTTTTCTCTAAAATGTGTTTGATCTCGCGATTAGAAATTTTCACTTGTCCACTCGTCTGTGGATGATATGGGGTGGCAACCTTGTGTGTGATGAAATACTTCTTCATCAACTGCTCAAAAATCCTGTTGCAAAAGTGCTTACCTCCATCACTTATGATTGCTCGAGGCATATCAAATCGAGCAAAAATAGTGTCCTTCAAAAACTGGACCACAACTCTGTGGTCATTGGTCTTGCACGCAATGGTCTCCACCCACTTGGACAGATAGTCCACAGCAACTAGAATGTACAAGTAGCCAAAGGAGTTTGGGAACGGTCACATAAAATCAATGCCCCACACGTCAAAAATCTCAACAATCAGAATAGGGTTGAGGGGCATCATATTTCTCCAAGAAAGACTCCCTAGCTTTTGGAAACACTCACAAGATACACAGTAGGTGTAAGAGTCTCGGAACAGGGTAGGCCAATAAAATCCACACTGCAAAATCTTTGCAATGGTCTTTTTAGCACTGAAATGGCCTCCACAGGCATAATCATGAGAAAAGGCGATGATATTAGATTGGTCATGCTCAGGAATACACCTTCTGGTGATCTGATCGGGACAATACTTGAACAGGTAAGGATCGTCCAAGAAAAAGTGTTTTACCATGGCCAAAAACTTTGATTTATCTTGCCGCCCCCAATGCAAAGGCATGTGTCCGGTGACAAGATAATTCACTATATCAGCAAACCATGGCGCGAGACTGTGAGCAATATGCATCAATTGCTCATCAGGAAATGTCTCAGAAATGGGAGTGGCAGCCTCAGTGAAATCCACAATCAATCTAGACAAATGGTCTACCACCACATTTTCTGAACCTTTCTTATCCCAAATCTCGATGTCGAACTCTTGAAGTAGCAAGATCCATCGGATAAGGCGAGATTTAGCATCTTTTTTAGAGAAAAGATACTTCAAGGCTGCATGATTCGAGTAGATAATGACCTTAGATCCTAACAAGTAGGATCTGAACTTATCTAATGCAAAAACGACTGCTAACAACTCCTTCTCAGTGGTAGAGTAATCAAGTTGTGCGTAGTTTAGAGTTCGACTTGCATAATAGATAACATGGGGAAGTTTATCAACACACTGCCCCAAAATAGATCCAACAGCATAGTCTGATGCGTCACACATAATCTCAAAAGGCACACCCCAGTTGGGTGGCTGAATAATGGGTGTGGACGTCAGAATCTTCTTCAGATCCCCAAATGCTTTCTTAAAGTCCTCATCAAATATAAATGGGGCATCCTTCAACAATAACTTGCACAAGGGCCTGGCAATTTTGCTGAAATTCTGGATAAATCGCTTGTAGAAACCTGCGTGGCCCAGAAAAGAACGAACCTCCTTTACCGAACGTAGGGGTGGAAGGTTGGAAATCAAGTCAACCTTCACTTTTTCTACCTCAATCCCTCGATGAGATATGACATGCCCTAGTACAATTCCTTGCTTGACCATAAAATGGAACTTCTCCCAATTAAGTACCAGATTCTTCTCCTTGCACCGCACTAAAACCAAAGTGAGACGGTGCAGGCACTCCTCAAATGATGAACCGAAGACAGAGAAGTCATCCATGAAAATTTCTAAGATCCGCTCTACCATGTCAGAGAATATGCTGACCATACACCGCTGAAAAGTAGTGGGTGCATTGCATAACCCAAAGGGCATACGACGGTAGGCGAATGTCCCAAAAGGACATGTAAACGTCGTCTTCTCCTGATTTTCGGGGTCCACGGGGACCTGGTTATATCCAGAATAACCATCCAAAAAAATAATACTCGTGCCCAGCTAAATACTCCACCATCTGATCAATAAATGGAAGTGGAAAGTGATCCTTTCTTAGGGCAACGTTTAGCTTACGGTAGTCTATACACACTCTCCACCCTGACTGAACACGAGTTGGCACCAACTCGTCGTCCTTATTCTTTACTACCGTCAATCCCGCTCGCTTGGGCACGACATGAATCGGGCTCACCCACTTGCTATCAGAGATGGGATAAATGATCCCTACATCTAACAGCTTAATTATTTCTGCCCTCACAACCTCTTGCATAACTGGGTTGAGCCTTCTTTGTGGCTCCCTCGATGGCTTGGCATTCTCCTCCAAATGTATCTTGTGCATCACCACCGAGGGCCTGATCCCCTTAATATCCTCTATAGTCTAGCCAATAGCTTCCTTGTGCTCTCTTAGAACATCTAATAATTTCTTCTCTTGAGCCTTACCCAAATCTGATGCTATAAATACAGGCAAACAATCGGTTGGACCTAGGAACTTAAACTTAAGATTATCTGGTAAAGGCTTAAGTTCCTTCTTGGGGGTTTCAGGTGCTGCAGTCTCCTCTGTTTCATTGCTCTCCCGAGGAAAAGACTCCAAAATGGCATTCACTTCCTCGAGTAACTTATCTAAGCCCAAGTCCTCTCCAAAGTGAGCAAAGCATGCCTCCAGGGGATCCTCAATGCTTGGTTCATTCACAGTCTCCTCAAGAATCTCCTCTATCAAGCATACATTTCTCACTTCATCATACTCCAGTGGTTGCCTAGTGATATCAAAGATGTTTAACTCCACTGTCATATTTCTGAAGGAAATCTTCATCACCACTGTCCTACAATTGATCAGGGCGTTAGCCGTGGCTAAGAATGGTCGCCCTAGAATAACCAGTATCTGAATTTTTACATTCTGAACTGGCTCTGTGTCAAGCACAATAAAATCCATGGGGAAATAGAACTTATCTACTTTTATCAAAACGTCATCAACTATTCCCCATGGTATTTTCACGGACCTGTCAGCCAATTGAAGCGTTGTGTCTATGGGCTTCAATTCTCCTAACCCTAACTACAGATAAACTGAGTAAGGCAGAAGATTCACACTTGCTCCTAGATCCAATAGAGCCCTCTCGATCTGGCTGACTCCTATCGTGCAAGAGATGGTAGGACACCCCGGGTACTTATACTTGATGGGTAGCTTGCACTGAAGGATTGAGCTAACCTGCTCGGTCAAAAATGCCTTCTTCGGGACATTTGTCGTCCTCTTGATAGTGACCAAGTCCTTTAAAAACTTGGCATATGATGGCACTTGAAGGATAGCATCCAAAAATGGGATATTGATTTGGACTTGCTTGAATACCTCCAAAATTTCCTCATACTTCCTTCCTTTCTTGGGCGCCTATAATCTCACGGGGTAGGGCGCTTTAGGTATTAATGACTTAGGAAGGTCCTTCACATTAGGTGTGGTTGTAGATGGCTCAGCATCTCTCTTCTCCTTATTGCCACCTTCTTCCCCTTGCTGAACAGCAGGGGTCTCTTCTACTCGATTGTCCACTTGTCTCCCAGACCTTAGTATAATAATCGATTGCACTTGTTCCTCCCCGTGCGTAAGATGTAAAGAATTTTCAACCATAAATTGTCCCTTCGGGTTGGGCACGGGTTGACTGGGGAACTTTCCTTTCTCTCTCTCACCCAAGTGACTTGCAATTTGCCCTATTTGACTCCCCAGCTTGGCAATTGCTTGGGTGTTTACCACTGTTGCACTCCTCACATCACTCATATTTTGTCTAATCGTCTTCATGAACTCCTTAAGGGTGTCCTCTAGCGACTGTGAAACTGGTGCTGGTGTTTGAGTGGGTGCTTGGTAAGCAGGTAATTTTGCTGGATGGGCAGAACGACCATGACTAGGAATTTGTGGGGAAAATCTGGGAGGATACTGATTGTGAGCATGATGAAGGGCTCCTCCCTGATTCATTGGTTGGTTCTGCTTCCATGAAAAATTTGGGTGGTTCCGCCACCCTGGATTGTATGTCTTGGAGTACGATCCATTCAACTGCCTCCGATAGTCATTGAAAGCATTTACTTATTCCATAGGATACTCGGTGAAAGCCGGTATTGATGGACAATTCTGTGCTAGATGCATGGGACTAGCATAGATGGAACAGCTATCAACATTGAATATGTTGACAGCATTGATGGACTGGCCCACAGTGAGAGCATCAATCCTTTTAGTGAGAGCATCTAACTTCACCCTCAGGTCAGTGTCCTCCTTTACCTCATAGATGCCTCCTCTCTTGGGAGCACGAGTGGATTTATCTCGACAGCTTGAAAAATCCCACTGTTGCGAGTTATCGGACAACTTGTCCAACGCCTTGTATGCTTCCTCCCCTGTCAGACTCAAGAATGCCCCCCCATTCATAGACTCGATTATGCTACGGTTGGGTTGAGTCAACCTTTTGTAGAAGAATTGAACGAGTCTCCACTTTTGATACCCATGTGGATGGCATCTGATCAGTAACTCTTTGAAGTGCTCCCAGCTCTCAGAGAACTTCTCATCCTCGTCCTGAGTGAAAGAACTAATCTCCTTTCGGCACTCATTCACTCTAGACATTGGGAAAAACTTATGATAAAATTTACTATGCAGGTTTTCCCAAGATGTGATAGACCCAGGCGTGTTGGAATCCAACCACGTCCTAGCTCTATTGTGAAGAGAAAAAGGGAAAAGTCGAAGATGGACAGACTCCTCAGAGAAGTTCTGGAATTTGAATGCAGCACAAATATCTTTGAACTTCTTCACATGACTATAAGGGTTCTCAAGATCTAAGCCATGAAATGAGGGTAGGAGTTGGATGACATGTGGCTTTAAATCAAAATGGGTGGCATTGATAGGTGGCAACACTATGCAAGAAGATGAATTGGTCACAACGGGTGAGAACAAATCCCTAAGGGATGTAGTGGACTCCACGTTTCAAGCTCTAGGTTGCTCTACATGTTCAGGATGATTTGCATTCCTAAAATTTTCTCCCATTTCAATTGTCTCTCTTTCAACTGGTGCTCTTTTTTGCCTCCTAAGAGTTCTTTCTAACTCAGGATCTAAATGTATCAAATCTAAATTCAAGAATCTCCGACCAAGCATATACCGCACAAAAAGCACTAAAATCACCTAACCAGCAGAAATTTGCAAAAAAGTTTTTTTATTTATTTTTTTTAAAATTTAACAATACAAATAGAAACAAATGAAATAAAATAAAATTGCCAAAAAGAAAAATCAAACAAACAATTCCAACTAACTAGTAAAAAAATAAAATTAATTCAGATAAAAATTTCACAAACCAAACAACTCCCCGGCAACGGCGCCAAAAACTTGTTGCGAGTTTTAAATTACTCGCAAGAGCACGAGTCGTTTGTAATATAGTGTTGTGCAAGTGTGAGGTCGAATCCACAGGGAATTTTGTTTTGAAAATATAATTTTATCTAAACTAACTTTATCTTAACCTAGTTCCGAATTTTGAATTGTATTTTTGCAAAAGAAATATAAACTTAAATTAAATTGATTTAAAAAATAATAATAAAAACACTAAGATTTCTGAATCCACCCCACCAAAGCTAAGCATATATCTTCATGTAAAAATAGCCTATCAAAACATTCCATGAATCCAACTTAAGACAAAAAACAACAAATATCCCAATTAAACCAAAAGCATCCAATGTATCCGCTTTTAACAAATCACAAAGGAAATCCAATTTAATCAAAAAAAAAAACTTGATGTATCCATCAGATGAAACACAAAGAATATCCAACAGAACAATTTAAACGCAATCAATCATAAGATTTTACTCAAATAATTGACAGAACTTTTATACTAAAAAAACATCTAAACAAAACTGAAACTAATATGCCAAACAACGGCAAGACTTCATCTTCAACCTTAGTTAAAGATTCTAGCCACTCATAGTTATGAAACTACAGTTCATAATAAAAGTGCTAAACATTTAAACTAAACAAAACAAAATGAAAAGAAATATTTACTATACAAAGGAGAAATTCCACTCGTTGTTGGGCGGCGTTTCCCCTCGTGGTAGTAAAGCCTTTGGAATCCACCAGAATGCTAGCAGACGTCCACCGGATTACACCAAATGGCTCAGGAATTGCACATTGAATGATGAAGTCAGATGGTGTTTATATAGGGGGAGTCCCAGAGCACAATGGGTTGCAGATTCGATGTGGGATACTGCCCGAGTGCTCTCGATCTCATAATGGTGCGATCGATCGCATGTCTGTTACAATCGATCGCAGATGCACTAAACTGCAAATATTTCGATGTGGGATGTTGACCATGCGCTCGTTCGTAGGCAGGTGCGCTCGATCACATATCTTGTGCGATCGATCGCACTATGCATCCTCAGCCTTTGCTCTTGAAGCTTGATATTTCCATAAATGCTTCATTTTCTCCACAAACCTATAAAAATACACAAAACACATAAAAGACATAAAATAAAGTGAAATAATACAAACTAAGAGCTTAACACATATAATTTAAGGGCTTAAATATGCAATATTTAAGACTCATCATTATCATTAGTGTATTAGGATAATGATAGAAGGTAGTGTGCATTAGTGGGCGAGTTGTGCATCGGCTATCTTTGATTTGGCTTGTAAGCAGTGCACGTGCAACTAGACTTGAAAGTTGGTTGCATGCAGTCCAATTTGTGGGCGGTATACTCTCGGTTAGGATGGTGGAATATTATCCATGTATTTGGCACAAGAAAATAGGGATTGTGCTTTAGTGGGAAAGCAGCGGATCAGTCTCCAGCACAATGAGGGGAGACATTGTGCATATTTAGTGGGCATACAGGTAAGAGGGATTATTGGTATTTGTGCTAAGAATTGACACATGACAACTCTGTGGAATTTCTAGGATGTCTTAGGGTTATAATAGGACTTTACTCATGTGCTTTTAATTGGGTAAGTGTTCTTCATTGGGTTCTAAAGGCATAAGGGCTGATGGGAGCCAGTAGCACTTGTTAATGGCTATTTAGGTTAGTGGGATGTTGTGGTCATTTTGAGACTAGTGCACTAACCTCTAAGACAAGGGTAAATATCTTACAAGTCTTTGCATTAGGTATGTTGTGTCTTGAAGATTTACGTATCAGTTGTGAATCGGACACACGGTAGGATGGTTGCTTGGTAGCGAGCCAAGCTTTGAGAAGAGACCTTAGGTGCTTATGTGTGTGCTCGAGTGAGTTTCTTAGTATTGAAATTTGAGTTTCAGAGAAGTGTGATAAGTCATGTGACTTCAAAAAGGTTGTCTTACGAGTTCTTGAGGCAAAAACTCGAGGTGAAGAAGGACTGGCTGAGACTTAGAAAACTTTTCGTGCCACATGATCCTCTAGATTTAGGGCAAATCTGGCGGACCGTGACACTGGGCATCGAGATGCTAGGTGTCAAGATGTTTAGAGTTAGCACGATGGAACTTTTGTAAATAACTACATAGTATCGAGCTAATACATGTCGAGTTGTTTAGAGTTAGCACGATGCACTTTTGTAAATGAGTGCGTAGTGTCAAGCTACTACATGTCAAGCTGTTTAGAGGTGACGTGATGGTACTTTTGTAAATAAGTATGTAGTGTCGAGCTATTACATGTCGACCTGCTTAAAGTTGGCAGAGTGGTATTTGAAAAAATATGGTTTTAAGTGTGAGATAAATAATGAGAATTATTATGGTGTATCATAAAAATACAAGCAATGTAATGATGCTTTCAGAATTAGCTTTCGGTGAAAGGCTGATTTATTAAGGCCATTATGATGGCTCAAGCATCAAGGATATTTCCTCTTAGTAAAGGCCAAAAAGAGTTAAGGCTCTTTAAGGAGGGTGAGCTCGGTGCTCACTGGTGTCGAGGTGCTTACGTGTCAAGATACTTGCTTAGGTGTTGAGTTACTTGCTTGGGTGTCGAGCTGCTTAGGTGTCAAGGAGTTTCCTAAATTAAAATTTTGTGAACATTGATTGGTGGTGCCCCCTTTCCCCAAATAATGTGTTGCTTATGTATTCATATGTGAATGCACTTTAGAGAGAAATGATATGGTGTAAGCTCTCCACCATCTCGGTGACGTGCCTGAACACATCAATTGCGACACGTGTGCGTATGAAGTGAACCACCCAAGGAAACTTGTTTTACGGGTTCTAAGCCATCTAAATGGATGACTAGGGTCTCCATGAAGTGAGAAACTTAATGGAAAATATTAGTAGTGCAGAAATGACCAATACTGTGCTCTTATTTTGTTGTAGAGGGTTTAACCCTAGATTAGCTATCAGGGTCGTTATTAGCTTGCCATTTGATTTTAAATGGGCAAGCAAGTATGCGTGCTTCATGAGGCATTGAGGCACTTTGATAGGCTGTTAGCTTTGACTATGCTAATGAGCTAGCATAATGGTCGGTAGCATAATGAGGGCGACATTGTGCATCTTTTAGCATGTTATAATGCGTGTTATGACCTTTCGAATGATTTAAGTCCCATGGTAGAACTTTGATGGTTATTGGGCCATGTTCTTATAAGCAACATGATGTTCGAAAACATTGTGTTGGTGAGAGAGTATGACAAAGAGATTGTGGGTCCATGAGCAAGTGGTGCGCATGGATGTCAATGAGAAGACATTTTTATGATGTTTTATAGATCGAGTTAGGCTTGGCTCTTGTCTTTGGGAAAAAGAAAGTGTCCCTCATTTAAGGTTCGAATACATTGTTTTATCTTGACATATGGTGTGTTTGATTAAGAGGGCTTCTATATCAGTCAAGTATGAGGCAATTAGTGTGCGTATTTGGTAGCAGACAAGCATCGAGTTAAGTCGTTACCGCATGAAAGCGTACGAGCAGTTCTTGTTAAATGAGAATTGAGATTCACAAAAGAATTATATGTTTTTTGTGGTCTCATTGTGTTGTTCTCAATGCATTCTTAGGGCGAAACGCGATTTGAAAATTAGGTTGACCTTGACTTAGAGAAGTCTTGGTGCTGTGCGGTCCTCTAGATTTTGGGGATAATCTCTAAGATCGTGACACTTGGCAGTGTGCACCAGTGTACACCTTGGCACCAAGGGGCGAAATAAGATGGAAAAGATATAAAAGGTCCCTATAACCCCTCGGAACAAGGAGCAAAAGTCTGAGAGGAATAACTTGGAATGAACCCTTTAGAGTCTTGGAGATAAGTTCGAGGAGTTAAACTTGGCGTGAATTCCTCGGAACATATGAGATAGGTCTGAGGTGAATAACTTAGAGCAAACTCTTCGGAATCTTGCGGATGAGTCTGAGGGATATATCTTGGAGCGAACTCATCGGGGTCAATGAGCAAAGGTCCGAGGAGAATGACTTGGATTGAACCCTTTAGATTCATGGAAATAGGTCTGAGGATGAAGCTGAGGTAGAGGCTGAAGTTAAAGCTAAGGTTGAGGTCGAGTAGTTATACTTGGTGTGAACTCCTCGGAACATAGGAGATAAGTCTAAGAATGATGACTTAGATTGAACTCCTCGGAGTCTTGGGGATAAGTCTGAGGGACACATCTTGGAGCGAACTCCTTGGAGTGAACCCCTCAGAATTTTGGATATTAGTCTTAGGGACAAAACTTGAAGCGAACTCCTCGGATCAAAGAGCAAAGGTTCGAGGGGAATGACTTAGTGAAACCCTCAAAATCTTGGAGATGAGTCCAAGGGACATATCTTGGAGCAAACTTCTCGGAGCAAGGAGCAAACTTCCGAGGGGAATAACTTAGAGTGAACCCCTCAGAGTCTTAGAGATAGGTATGAGGATGAGGCTGAGGTTGAGGTCGAGAAGTTGAACTTAGTGTGAACTCCTCAGAACATAGGAGATAGGTCCGAGGAGGATGACTTAGATCGAACTCCTCGAAATCTTAGAGATAAGTCCAAGGGACACATCTTAGAGCGAACTCCTCGGAATTAGGAGATGAGTTCGAAGAGGATAATCTTGAGTCAAGCTCCTTGAAGCTAGGAGATGAATCCGAGGAGGACAATCTTGAGGCAAGCTCCTCAAAGCTAGGAGATGAATCCGAGGAGGACAATTTTGAGGCAAACTCCTTGGAGTTATGAAATGAATCCAAGGAGAAAAATCTTGAGGCAAACTCCTCAGAGCTAGGAGATGAGTCTGAGGAGGATGATCTTAAAGCAAGCTCTTTTGATCTAGGAGATGAGTCCTAGGAAGATGATCTTGAGACAAGCTCTTCGGAGCTAGAAGATGAGTCCAAGGAGGATGATCTTGAAGCAAACTCTTCGGAGCTAGGAGATAAGTCCAAGGAGGATGATTTTGAAGTAAGCTCCTCAGAGTTAAGAGATGAGTCCGAGGAAGATGATCTTGAAGCAAGTTCCTCAGAGCTAGGAGATGAGTCCGAAGAGAAAAATCTTGAGGCAAGCTCCTCAGAGCTAAAAGATGAGTTTGAGGAGGATAATCTTAATTCAAGCTCCTCAAAGCTAGGAGATGAGTCCAAGGAGGATGATTTTAAAGCAAGCTCCTCTGAGCTAGGAATTGAGTTCGAAGAGGACAATCTTGAGGCAAGCTCCTCGGAGCTAGGAGATGAGACCGAGCAGGATAATCTTTAAGCAAACTCCTTGGAGGTAGGAGATGAGTTCGAGAAGGACAATCTTGAAGCAAGCTTCTTGGATCTAGGAGATGAGTCTAAGGATGAGTGTCTTTTCCTTGTAAAAATTTCCCAAGCAATGAGAATGGGTGCTTTGGTACTTTATAAGAAAGGCCGATAATGCCATAAAATTGATCTTTTAATGAATGATATCGGCATGGACCCTTTTAGCATATCTTTCTCTGATATTTTACTGTGTAGTCTTTTTTCATATGCATTTGTTAGCGAAAGGGCCAAAGAGTTAAGGGTTTTCCGTTCAACCTTGGATAAGGGCATCTTCGAAGATGGAGGAAACTTGGCACTCTCTTCTCGGCCTTGATTGAAAGGTATTCTGAGGAGAGAGGGAACTCAAAACTCTCTCATCGGTCTTCATTGAAAAAGCTTCTAAGGAGAGGGGGAACTTGACACTCTCCTCGACCTTAATTGAAAGGGCTTCTGAGGAGAGAGGGAGCTTGGTACTTTTAGTGTGATGACTTGATGAGGATTCCATGGTAAGAGGAATCTCATGGCTTCATCCTCAACGAAGCAATTTAATATGAATTTTGAAATATTAATTTTTATCAATAAGCAGTCAAAATTACATTATTTCAGAAGAAGAAATTTTCAGTGATAAAACTTTCAGAGGTTTTCAGCATTCCATATTTGAGGGATGAGGTTGCCACTGAGATCTTTAAGCTCGAAGGTTCGCATTCTTTTTATGCAATAAGGTTTGACCCGTTTTTGTTTCTCTCAGACTCTGCCTAGGACTTCTCCTAGGGCTCCAACGATCACTTTGTTCGGAGTTACATCCGCTCGTCCGTTCAACATTTTCCCTGAATAGGCGTCCAGGATTCTATAAGAGGCAATCTTCATTACCTCGAAATGTATAAGGCTTAGTATACTACTTTAGGTATGCTTGGCGGATGAGTGACTCAATCTGGTTTTTTAATGCCTGACATTCCTCGATTTCTATAACGACCCATCCCAGGTTGACCACCCACCGAAACGGTGTCATCACATTTCAAAAATCCCAGCACGACACATATATGCAACAATGAAAATAAATAACACTAAAAGGGGAGATACATCAATCTGATATCGACTAAACATTTTACACAACATAATATGCATGAATATTTACAAATAAGTTTTTATTTTATTCTCTCATTAGTCTGAAGATGTTGACACGTACGTGACTTACAAAAAATAATTTCGTCTGACTCTCAATCCACTAGACTATTTGTCCTGTCTGCTATCTGAAATCAGTGTACAATGAGGGATGAGCTTCACAAGCTCAGTGAATTAAATTTACTACAAGTATTCATTTGTATAAATAGTCTTTCAATATTAAATAAATTATATTTCACATAACTTGATAATAACTTTCTACTATCACTACACATGTCATAAGATTCATTCTCTATCAATCTTTTCTTCTTATTTATTTGTTCACCTTAAGCCCATCAATTATCTCAACATTACCTTGTAATGAGGTTCACATCATAAAATTTACCATTTAAATGGTTTTTATCACCATAACCATCTCTCTGTGAGACTCATCCATCTTTAAATAAATTCACAATAACACACCACACATAAGCATTTCAATCATGTAAGCAATAATTAAAACAGAAGCAATGCATGAATTATTATTATGAGAACATCTTCCCACATGTCGACATGTTTTTATTATCTTAGACCGGCCCCCTCTCAGTTCTTTTCTTTACAACTTATCCCGGCTTTCATGGATTTATTTCCAGCATATACCGGCTGTCACAGTGTCCCTTTTATTTTCAGCCCACATCAGCTTTCACGATTTATCAATTAGACGGGCCCTTTCCCGGTTCTTTTCTTTTATTTAATGCATATGCATATGAACAATGATACGAAATAAGCATCTGAACAATAACATAAAAGAACAAACTTGAATTCAAATATTTAAATTGACTATCCTGATTTTTCTCAAATTATATAAAAATTTACACTAAATTTCTCTCATCATAAATCACATCAAATCATCTATCAAAGCTTGTCAAGATCCACCAATTTTCATCTCCTCATAATTCGTATCAAAACATCAACCATAGCTAATCAAGAATTTCACTTATCGCTTTTATTATTAAATCAACTTATTAATCCAAAAATATTATTTCTCCCCTAATAATTTTCTACATGTCCAAAATTCATATCATTACTATCAACTAAATCTTTATCTATCACCAAAACATAAGCTAATAATTTATTTTAATATTATTACTAGATTTTTTTCATTTTTATTTAGATTACTTAAAGTAAATCAAATCCAATCTACTCATAACTAACCCAACTTTCTCAGCAACCTTATAGGGTCCCACTTACCTCAAACTAATATTTTATTTCTTTTTTATCCTCAACACACCTTTTCATGGAGATATTTTTAATTACACCCAATCACTTACTTGAAATTCAAGAGGTTTTCTATAAATATCAGCGTAGCTATTCGGTCTACTCAGTGCTGCTTTACGGTTCTCTCTAACCAGTTTGATCATCTCAGTTGTTAACTTAATAATTGATGGACCACATATATTTCTCTCTCATTTCATCCCAACATATAGGAGTTCTACACCTCCGACCATACAATGTCTCAATCTGTGCCATCCCAATACTAATTATTATAAGCAACTTCAATTGATGCCATGTAAGTATCCCAACTTACTAAGGAACTCGTCACATTTGTCCTTAACATATCTTCTAGTTCTCTAAAAATCCTTTCTGTCTGAGCATGAAAAATTATATTAAATTATATGTGTACTCGTAGCTTTCTAAAAGCCTTTCCAAAACAAAGATGTAAGTCTTGCATATTTAATTGACACTATGCTCAATGGCATTCCATACAATCTCACAATCTCAGCTACATCCTTCTTCAATCCTGACCACCAAAAATTCTGTCTCAATCCTCTATATTTCTTATTATTACTTGGTTGCATCGAATCTTCATCATCATGTACCTTTCTCATTATCTCCTTTCTCCACTCCACATCATTGGGAACAAGAATCCATGTTCCAATACCAAATTACCCTTATTTCAAATTTTGAACTCAAAATGCTTTTTAATAAGCACTCAATACTTAATCTTTTCTATCTTTTAATCTCTACCTTGCATCTCTAAAACATTTTAATATGGATGACTATACAACCATATTCATTAACCATAATCCTATACCACTGATATTAAACTTCTTTCTTATCACTTTTAAATCTATCTCAATTTCACATCAAGACTCTCCATAGCAGTTAAACTTCTTGTAGACTTTCTACTCAATGCATCAGCTATCACCTTCTCATTTTCTAGATGATAGTGAATTGTATAATCTTCGTTACTAATCAACTCCATCTACTATCTTTGCCTCAAATTCAACTCTCTCTGGGTAGGTAAGTATGTCAAACTCTTATAACCCATGAAAATCTCATAAGTGGCTCCATACTGATGATGTCTCCAATCTTTAAAGTAAACACTATAGCAGTCAAATCTAAGTCATGAGTATGGTAATTTCTATCATGAATCTTTAATTGCCTAGAAGTATGGGCCACAACTTTCCTATGTTACACGTATTCCAATCATTGATGTAACACGTCACTATACACCACAAATCCTTCATCATCAAAATGAAGCACCAATACTAGAGTTGTAATCAATTTTTTCCTTTAGTAATTGGAAAATTTTCTCACACTTCCCTCACCATACAAATTTCACCTCTTTAATGGTCAGTCTATTCAATAGTATTACAATAATATAACAAATTCTGAAAGAATCTTCTATAATAACCTACTAATCCCAAGAAAATTCTAATCTCAGTTACATTAGTTAGTTTCTCCTAACTTAACGTTACCCCTACCTTTTGTGGATAAACTGTTACTCCATTTCCCAATATTACATGCTCTAAGAAAGTTATTTCATTCAACCAACACTCACACTTAGAGAACTTTGCATATAACTTCTCTCTCCTCAAAATCTCCAACACACTGTCTAAATGTATTGCATGCTCTTCCTTAGTCTTAAAATACGTCAAAATGTTATCGATGAACACGACCACAAAATTATCAAGAAATGGCTCAGACATTTTATTCATCAAGTCCATGAATATTTCTGGAACATTAGTCAATCCAGACGACATCACAAGAAACTTATGACCATAACATGTCCTAAAAACAGTGTTAGGCATGTCTCCCTTCTCTATCCTCAAATGGTGATAACATGATCTAATGTTTATCTTAGAAAACACTCTCACTCCTTGCACTGCTTAAACAATTTATTTATCCTGGAAAAAAAGTATTTGTTCTTATTCAACTATCTGTAGTCTATATACCATCTCATTGTTCTATCTTTTTTTTCCACAAACACTATAGGGGCTCCTTAAATACATTAGGTCCGATAAATTGTTTATCCAAAAATTCTTAAACTTTCAATTCTTTTAACTCAATGAGTGCCACTCTTGTAGGGTGCTATTAAATATGTGTGATGAACCTGATATTACATCAATAGAGAATTTAATCTCCCTACTTTGAGGTAACCTAGACCACTCATCAAGAATTACATTAGAATAATCTTTCACCACTAAGATTTGTTCTAACTTCCTATTTTTCTTTCTAAAATCCATTATGTATGCCAAATACTCCTCACAGCCTTTCTTCAACCATTTACTAGTAGTCAGAGTAAAACAACATAGTTCGAGAGTATTTATGTTCTCTCTAAAAGTTAAACTTCTCATGTCCATATCTTGAACACTACCTTCTTTCTGGAACAATCAACCCAGACATAAAACGTCGATAACCAATTATTTCTCAAAATTATATTATATTCAAAGATAATAACTCAAACTCAGATTTTCTATCACTGATACGAATCACATAACCCTTGTAAACATTTATGATTATCATCTTATTTCTAGTAGGAACTTCAACAAAAATATTTTGCATCAAATGACTAACACATACTTCAAAAGACTTCATATGAATACTTGTTGCAAAAGAATGGGTTGCACCAAGATCAACCAACATTGATATGTCCACCTTTTCTATATATAAAGCACTTCAAATTTTTTTAACAATTCTGGGATAAATATCTTATCAGAATATATCTATAACAAACTTCTATCTCTCAATCATATATCAGATTACCACTTTCCCTTTGTGGCATACTTACTTCCTCTGCTATGACACCCAGTTCCCATAACCTATCTCCCAAATCTAAAGGTCCCACCAATAGTATTCTGAGCTACAGAAGTAATTGATCATGCTTACCTCTGACTCTGCACTTCAGTTTCCTGTGACAAGGAACGCCTCCTCTGTGTGGTCTCCCACCCTGCATACTCATACTGGTACCACCTCTGGGTTCCTCAAATCTAGACTATTTCTGTCAATTCCACCTTCCTCTAATTTCCATCACATCCTTCTCGATCTGCAATGCTATACCACCAATCTGACATAATTCATGTGCCTCATGTAAGATAGTTTTGGTCAAATCTTAAACCTAGTTCATCTTTGAACCTCTTACACTTCTTCTCATCTAGGTCTACCATTTTCAGTACAACCATTGAACAAGCCACAATTCTCTTATCATATTGAGTCATAGTCAATATATTGACCCCAAATAAATAAATCTCTATCTTGTTGGGCTCTAAAGGTCTAAGGAAAGTATTTATCAAGAAAATCTTCCTTAAACCTATTCCAGGTTAAGGGTCTATCAATATTCATACTTACCTTGAAAAGAATATCCTTCCATCATTCCAAAGCTTCTCCTTCTAACTCAAAAGAAGCACAGGCAATCCTCTACCTGTCAGTTACTAGTACAATACCAATTAAATCTCTCTACATCTTGTGTATAGACTCACTTTTCCACTTTTGAACGCTCTAGCCTGTTTATCAAGTCAATGTTATAGGCTACCAACTCTATTATCTATTATATTCATTTTCTCAAAAGCATGTGTAAGAGCTTATCTTAGCTCATCTATTTCAACTTCATATTCTCTCACACTTTTACCAATATCAATTATATTGCCAACATGTTCCTTTCTAGGAACCACAGATTCAAACTCAACCTTAACTTGTTAAAAATATTGGGGTCTACCACGCCCTCTCAAATCAATAACTCTAGCGCATCCACGTGTTATCCTTAAATTGTCATTATAATTTATTTTAATCTTTCACTTTCTTACTTTTTATGCGGTCTACTGAATCTTAAAACCTAATGCTCTGATACTAAAATTGAAATGACCCATCCCGGGTTGGCCACCCCCGAGACAGTGTCATCACATTTTGAAAATCCCAGCACGACACATATATGTATTAATGAAAATAAATAACACCAAAAGAAATTTTTACATAAATCTTCAACCCTCAACAAGGGAGATACATCAATTTGATATCGACTAAACATTTTACACAATGTAATATGCATGAATATTTACAAATAAGTTTTTATTTTATTCTCTCATTAGGATATTGACACGTACATGACTTACAAATAATGATTTCGTCTGACTCTCAACCCAACATATTATTTGTCCTGTCTGCTACCTGAAATCATTGTACAATGAGGGATGAGCTTCACAAGCTTAGTGAATTAAATTTACTATAAGTATTCATTTGTATAAATAATCTTTCAATATTAAATCAATTATATTTCACATAACTTGATAATAACTTTCTACTATCACTACATATGTCATAAGATCCATTCTCTATCAATCTCTTCTTCTTATTTATTTGTTCACCTTAAGCCCATCAATTATCTCAACATTACCTCGTAATGAGGTTCACATCATAAAATTTACCATTTAAATGGTTTTTATCACCATAATTATCTCTTTGTGAGACTCATCCATCTTTAAATAAATTGACAATAACACACCACACATAAGCATTTCAATAATGTAAGCAATAATTAAAACAGATGCAATTCATGAATTATTATTGTCGGGACGTCTTCCCACATGTCGACATGTTTTTATTATCTTAGACCGGCTCCCTCCCGGTTCTTTTCTTTACAGCTTATCCCGACTGTCACAGATTTATTTCCAGCATATACCAGCTGTCACGGTGTCCCTTTTATCTCGAACCCACATCGACTGTCACGGTTTTTCAATTAGACCAGCCCCTTCCCGATTCTTTTCTATTATTTAACGTATATGCATATAAACAATGATATGAAATATACATCTGAACAATAACATAAAAGAACAAACTTGAATTCAAATATTTAAATTAACTATCCTGATTTTTCTCAAATTATATAAATATTTCCACTAAATTCCTCTCATCATAAATCACATCAAATCATCCATCAAAGCTTGTCAAGATCCACCAATTTTCATCTCCTCATAATTCGTATCAAAACATCAACCATAGCTCATCAAGAATTTCACTTATCGCTTTTATTATTAAATCAACTTATTATTCCAAAAATATTATTTCTCCCCTAATAATTTTCTACATGTCCAAAATTCGTATCATATCTATCACCAAAACATAAGCTAATAATTTATTTTAATATTATCACTAGAATTTTTTCATTTTTATTTAGATTACTTAAAGTAAATCAAACTCACCACGTAGCACTTAAAGCTACCCGTTGATCACTTTCTTACCTTTCCCGTTCCTCTCAGAAATTTCCCCCAGTTGTTGATCGTCAACACTTGACATCATATTTATATTAAAATTTTAATTTATTCTTCAATTCGTTATAAACCACACCCTTTGAAAATTTCCACTTTGAATTCAAAAAAATTTCGTGAATGCTAAAAATTCAAAAATAAACACTACATTATTACCTTATATTTTTCTGATAGCTTCTCGTGATTCTCTATGAAATTCCGCGCTAAACTTATTCAAAATTTTGCTCTTTTGACCTTTCTATCGGTCCCTAAATATTTAAGGAAATAGAGTAATTTAAAGAAAAAACTAACGAAATCGGTTAAGTATATTTACGATTTCAGAACATATATATATATATATATGCTCACTGCTTAAAAAAATCTCGGCAGCCTCAAAAAAATTTGCACCATCAGCATTAAACCTTCTTAGCCTCCATGTTTTTACTAGGTGGAAGGCATTCAAGCCTTCCACCTTGTTTGAATCACATTTGGCAGTAGGTGATGCCACCTACTGCCACAAATTTAAGTTTTTTTTTTTTTGAAAACTTTCTTTTAATATTTTTTTTCCTTTTTTTTTCTTTCTTTTTGCTGGACCTGGACATCCAGAATTATTTTTTTTTATTTTATTTCACTTTCTTTGTAACTACGCCTTATGCGTCCAGTTTTTTTTAAAGAATTATTTTATTCAATACTAATCCTTCGCGTAAATATATTATTTTATTTTCATGTCGTATTTATTAAATTACTTCTTTGCCTTTACTTTACGAATACGGGTATTACAAATCTACCCAGCTTACAAAAATTCTGTCTCCAAAATTTCCTTACCTAACTCCAGAAACAAATATGAATAATATTTCTTCATAATTATCTCACACTTTCACGTAATTTTTTCAACATCCTTATTCCGCCACAGAACTTAAACTAGTGAAATTATTTTATTATACAAGATTTGTTTTTTTTTTGTCTAAAATTCTCCCTGGTACTTGTATATAAGCCCAATCTCTTTGAATTTCTAGAGCCTAGCTCAAATTATTATAATATTCATCATGTAAACATTTTCTTAAAAGTGAAACATGAAATACATTATATAAATGTTTTAACTCTGGAGGCAAATCCAGGTTACTCATAACTAACCAAACCATCTCAGCAACATCATAGGGTCCCACTTACCTCATACTCAACTTTTATTTCTTTTTTATCCTTAACACACATTTTCAGGGAGATATTTTTAATTACACCCAATCACTTACTTGAAATTCAAGAGGTTTTCTCTTAATATCAGCATAGCTATTCGGTCTACTCTGTGCTGCTTTATGGTTCTCTCTAACCAATTTGATCATCTCAATTGTTAACTTAATCATTGATGGACCACATATATTTCTCTCCCATTTCTTCCCAACATATAGGAGTTCTACACCTCCAACCATACAATGTCTCAATTGGTGCCATCCCAATACTAATTTGATACTGATTATTATAAGCAACTTCAATCGATGGCATGTAAGCATCCCAATTTACTGAGAAACTCATCACATTTTTCCTTAACATATCTTCTAGTTCTCTAAAAATCCTTTCTGTCTGAGCATGAAAAATTATATTAAATTACATGTGTACACGTGGCTTTCTAAAAGCCTCTCTAAAACAAAGATGTAAATCTTGCATCTTTAATTAACACTATGCTCAATGGCATTCCATACAACCTCACAATCTCAGCTACATCCTTCTTCAATCCTGACCACCAGAAATTCTGTCTCAATCCTCTATACTTCTTATTATTACTTGGTTGTATCAAATCTTCATCATCATGTACCTTTATCATTATCTCCTTTCTCCACTCCGCATCATTGGAAACACAAATCCATGCTCCAATACCAAATTACCCTCATTTCAAATTTTGAACTCAAAATGCTTTTTAGTAAGCACTCAATGCTTAATTTTTTCTATCTCTTAATCTCTATCTTGCATCTCTAAAACATTTTAATATGGATGACTGTACAACCATATTCATTAACCATGATCCTCTGCCACTGATATTAAACTTCTTTCTTATCTCTTTTAAATCTATCATCAATTTCACATCAAGACTCCCCATAGCAGTTAAACTTCTTGTAGACTTTCTACTCAATGCATCAGCTATCACCTTATATTTTCTAGATGATAGTGAACTGTACAATCAGCATTACTAATCAACTCTATCTACCATCTTTCCCTTAAATTCAACTCTCTCTGGGTAGGTAAGTATGTCAAACTCTTATAACCCATGAAAATCTCATAAGTGGCTCCATACTGATGATGTCTCCAATCTTTAAAGTAAACACTATAGCAGTCAACTCTAAGTCATGAGTATGATAATTTCTATCATGAATCTTCAATTTCCTAGAAGTATGGGCCACTGTTTTCCTATGTTACACGTATTCCAATCATTGATGTAACATGTCACTATACACCACAAATCCTTCATCATCAGAAGGAAGCACCAATACTGGAGCTGTAATCAATTTTTTCCTTTAGTAATTGGAATTTTTTCTCACACTTCCCTCACCATACAAATTTCACCTCTTTCCTGGTCAGTCTATTCAACAGTATTACAATAATAGAACAAATTCTGAAAGAATCTTCTATAATAACCTGTTAATCCCAAGAAGATTCTAATCTCAGTTACATTAGTTGGTTTCTCCCAACTTAACATTACGCCTACCTTTTGTGGATCAACTGTTACTCCATTTCCCGATATTACATGCTCCAAGAAAGTTATGTCATTCAACCAACACTCACACTTAGAGAACTTTGCATATAATTTCTCTCTCCTCAGAATCTCCAACACACTGTCTAAATGTATTGCATTCTCTTCCTTAGTCTTACAATACACCAAGATGTTATCGATGAACACGGCCCCAAAATTATCAAGAAATGGCTCAGACATTTTATTCATCAAGCCTATGAATGTTTTTGGAACATTAGTCAATCCAGACGACATTACAAGAAATTTATGACCTTAACGTATCCTAAAAACAGTCTTAGGCATGTCTCTATTCTCTATCCTCAAATGGTGATAACCATATCTCATGTTTATCTTAGAAAACACTCTCACTCCTTACACTGTGTTGTGCAAAAATATACCTAAATTAATAAGCAAATATTTGAACAGTTTTACTTGCAAGTGCATAAAGTCAGCAGTAGTATAGTGTGCAAATGCGAGATCATCTCCACAAGGATTGGTGAATTTCGCTTTAGAATTAGCTTCGCAATATAGAAAAAAAAATATTAAGTTTGAATTTGATAATGATAGAAATATAGGGCTTTTGATATCCACCACTAATCATACTTTCCCAATAAGTAATGTGTCAATGCTCTAACCATACTATGAATACCTAATGTTGTCAACTTAAGGGCATAGTGTATACTCCTTAAGCTATTGATTTCCCTAAGCCATGAGTCAGGCATGGTGTATAACTCTTTTCTTTCTTAAAGGATTTAGCATGGTGTATACTAAGTTATTCTTTAAGAGAGCATAAGTTCTGTGAAAATCGATAAACACACAAGACCTAGGGCATGTTATATACTCCCAGTTTCCTATGTTGATTAACCCAAGAATCCGGCATGGATTTCTTTTGTTACTATTATCAGACCCAAGACTAGGTCATCCAAATTGATCTAACTAACTAATCCGTACCACACGCATATGTTGATCAGGCAAACACATATGAGGAATTCAATAAAACAGGCATTAATCAATTAAAGCATCATAATACATCTATTGCAAAGATACAATACTCATATATGGAAAAACATAATTAGGGCTTCAATCGAGCCCTATTAGTAAGTTAGTTACACATGGTGGTGATGTTACACATCTTCATAATGTAAATTAAAGAGAAAAGAATAAACCCGAAAAATACTGTGGAGAAGAGTCATCAATTTGTCTCCAAAGCTTAAAACTGAAAAGAAGATTCAAAGTGTTGTTTCCATGTTTTAGAGGCCTATTTATAAGGTTCTAAGGACACCTCAAAACCCTAATTTCCAAAACAATACCCGACCTATTCTTTCCAAAACTGGCTCTGTCATTTTACTACATGTGTGCGCTTGATCCCATGCTCTTGCGCTCGAGCGCAGGGTTGCGATCGAGCCTTTTAGTGTGCGCATGAGTGGTTGTGTGCTCGATCACACTCTTCTGTGCTCAATCGCACTTGGCTGCTTCCAGGTCTTCCAGATTCCTTCCTTTGAGTTCCAAAATGCCACTTTTTCTTCAAGAACCTATAAAAACATAGAAAACACAAAAATGAAGTAAAATAGAATAAAATATGTAAACAAAGAGCTTAACAATTGTAAATTAAGGGGCTTAAATATGAATATTTATGCACTTATCACACCCCCAAACTTACATATTGCTAGTCCCTTAGTAATACAAAACGAAAAACTAACTAAAAAACAATAACAGAGATAAATTCATCATTCATGATATCTAAAAATTTAGGTTGCACACAAAACCATGATATTTATTCATGAGCAGGCTTAAAATATAAACACATCTTCGCAATGAATAAGAGTTTTAAAACTTAATTACTTACTCGAGGCTTGTTAAAGCATCACAAGTCTAACTTAGTGTGTGGTGAATTAGCACATAAAAGATGAAGCTTCCAAATAACTCCAATGTATAGTGTTTTGGTGTCTCAACATTCATCGAATTTCCTATCAGAATGAACAATAATGGCATAGTTTTATTTCTTTCTTTTTCTTTTATTATGAGATTTTTGCCATGTTGAGTTTCCTTAAGCTTTCTAATTGACCCATGTAGTGAGTATTTAGCCAATGACTCCCAAACCAGATGGTTTTAGGGCATTAGGTGTAAAGACACCCCTAAGGACTTACTAACTCGAGTCAAAAAGGCTACAAAACTAACTGGCCTTAATGCTGCCAAGCAAAAATTCCACATTTTGACGTGAACACTCACTGCTTACTAAGGCAAGAGGTCCAGTTACTCAGTGGAAACTTTATTTAATAATCATTATAAGCACAATTCCCACATTTTGACGTGAACACTCATTGCATACTGAGGCAAGAGGTCCAGTTACTCAGTGAAAACTTTATTTAATGATCATTATGAGCATTTTATTTTATTTTCTTTTTTGTGCAATAAATTTTTTTCTATTTTTCTATGCCAAAGTGTTCTTCTAACAAGTTATCCGATTACAGTTAGGCCATGGAAACATATACATAAAAATTATATGTCATACCCCATACAATTGTATGCTAATGTGCTCGTGTCAGATTTAGATCAAACCTATGAATTCTTAAATGCCTTGAAGTAAGTAATTAAACTTTTAAAACTTTATTATTAGACCATGTGTTCTAGATTTTAAGCTTACTGATGAAATTTTATCATAATATTTGTTTAAATCAACCAAAATTTTCAAAACAATATGAACATGCATTTATCTTTTCAATAATAAAAAAAAAAACTGGGACAGAGTGTGTGAATGTGTCTCCCATACCCCCAAACTTAATTTACACATTGTCCCTAATGTGTGAGTGGCATGGAAAGATTTGACCTGGGAGATGGAGAACTAGATGGCTGGCATGGCTCGTAGCACACCCCCAAACTTGAACTGAAGCACACACGTTGTCCCTGAAAAAAAGAAAAACAAACACAATACCGAAACACAAGAGATACTAATAATAAACAGTTATAAAAGTAAATACTAACAATAAATGTGAAAAAAATACTAAAAATAAAAAGATATACTGTGGGGTGCCTTCCATAAGCGCTAAGTTTTACGTCTTCAGCCAGACAGTGCACCTCTTTCATTGCTGGTCTCCAGGTGGTGCAGTCAATGAGGCACCAGGGGCGGGAGGTAGTCGATCAAGAATGGCCTGGAGCATCACCTTCTGCCTCGCAAAGCATGCCTCCAAACCATCAATGCACTGATGCATGAGCAAAGTAGCCTCTCTATCCTCCCGTCGAATGTCAGAAAGCTCACACCAAAAAGAGGACATCTCCTCGAGAATGTGTTGGTACTCAGTGGGTCCCATGTCTGGATGGTCCTCCTCCCAAGTATGGCTCGCTGTGGGGTCCTGGGTCTCCATGAGATCATCCTCCAACCTCTCAGTAGTAGGTGTATGCCCTCAGGTTCCTCTTGGTATGTGCGACTGGCTCAGGGTCCACTGGCTCTTCCTAAAGAATGGGTGGTCTCTCACCGGTCCATCAATGGATGAGCCCTTAATCTCCTTCTTCTTGAATATATAGCTGAAGAGAAATGGGAATGGGAGCCCCTATGCATTCACTGTGGTGACTTGGGGTGCATGAACGTGGTCCCAAAACTTATGTAGCTGGCTCTAGATGACAGCCGGGATGGCGTACCAGTGGCCTCTATGGAATGTATATAATGCTTGTAAGAACTGGTCCCTCCTATAGGTCTTGTGCCCCAATGGGCACATATTCCGCTGGAGAATGAAATCCACGAGCCAGAGTCATGGTGGCAACTTGGACCGGTTCCCAGCATTTTTGTGCCAATCGACGTACTGCCCAACACACATGTCCTCAATGATGGAGGACAAGGGGAAGGATTCTGGCTGCTCCTCCATCTGGGTGTCCTCAGGAGGGAACTCATCACAACAATGAAGAGCAACAGCTATATCAGCAGAGGTCACATCAATATACTTGCCCTGGACCAATGAAGACCCCCGGCTTGTTGCAGTCGAATGATAGGTTCTCGTAGAACTAAACCACAAACCAGGTGTATGCAGTAGAACAAATTGGCTTAAACAGCCTCTTCAAACCCCGGTGCTTTAACTCTTAGACCGCCCATTGAGTGGCTTCCAAGTTCTTGAAGTCAGTGTCAATCCTGAATATAGTTTCAAACAAGATCTTTCGTTGTTTGAAACTGGCCCGGGATGACTGGGCACGACTGCTCGAGGCACGGGAGGTGGAGGCAACTTGTTTTGGCACCCTGGTCAAGTTTCTGCAGAGTTTGTGCTCGATCTCAAAAATGTGCACTTGATCGCACTATTGTTCTGCGCTCGATCACAGACTCTTTGCACTCAAGTGCACTGAGTCAGGCAATTGATCAAACAGGTTGTGAGTGACCTGAAAACCAGTTTAACGGGGGTACTCCACAAATGGTCTAACCTCCTACAAAGTTCCCAAAGCAACCATACAAGAAGAAAACGAAGTGTATGTGCAGTTTATAATGGTTAAAATGTAACAAAATTGAGTGTATAGGGAAGATTGTAATATGGTTTGAGGATTGAAAGATACCATGGATGGGTGGTGTTTGCTCAGGGAAACTATGTACCGTACGGTAGGGGAGGTGGCGTTGTGTAGTGGTAGGGTGGTGGTGAGGTGAAGATTATGTGCGATGATGTTGTAGTGAGAGAATGGGTGAGGGTGAGGGGATAAGTGTTGTGTGAGAGTGAGAGTGCGAGAGGGAAAGTAAAAATGTAACAGAGTCAAGAGACTTTAAAATGAACACGTGACTCTCTGCCCCGAGTGCGCTCGATCGCACTTGTGTGCAGGTGTGTGCATGTGTTTGCACTCGTGTGCCATTGAGTGTAAGGCGAGAGTACACTCGAGCACACTGTGTAGTGCACTGAGCGCAAGGACAAAAAGTACTGTTAACTAAATAAACTATAAAAAGGACTAAAAAAATTAAAAATAATGAAAACAATTAGCAAAAATAAAACTGTACCGTACTCAATGGCCTCAAAACCACTGACCTTAATAGAGGAATATGGGTTACACATTTATCAAAGTCTGAACTACTCAAGCACTCTCTATAGTAGCTGCAGTGTTACTCTCTTGGAAAGGGGCACGTAAAGTCCACCTCATGTGGCCTAAGTGCTCTCAGTTCTGCTGCATATTGGACAGAGTGGAGTGCCAAATCTTCATCTTTTTGTGGCAAGTTGATTTCAAGATATGGCTTGACTCTGTGTCCATTCACCATGAATGTCTGATTGCCATTGGAACCATGGATCTCCAAAAAACCATGAGCAAAGACCTTGGTGACCACATAAGGACCAGACCATCGGGACTTGAGTTTGCCTGGGAACAGTCTTAATCTTGAGTTGTAGAGCAACATCTTTTGTCCCACATGAAACTCTTTCCTAACTAGTTGTTTATCATGATATGCTTTTGTCCTTTCTTTGTAGAGCTTGGTGTTCTCATATGCATTATACCTTAATTCTTCCAGCTTATTTAAGTGCAGCTTCCTCTTTTCACCCGCTTGTTTCATGTCAAAATTGAACTGTTTTATGGCCCAATATGCTCAATGCTCTAACTCCACTGGCAGATGCATGCTTTCCCAAAGACTAAGTGGTATGGAGACATGCCAATTGGTGTCTTATAAGTTGTCTTATATGCCTATAGAGCATCATTTAGACGCAAAGACCAATCCTTCCTACTAGGATTCACAGTCCTCTCCAGGATGCCTTTGATCTCTCGGTTACTTATCTCCACTTGGCCATTGGTTTGAGGATGATATGGAGTGCCAACTTTATGGGTGATCCCATATTTTCTAATGAGTGCGGCAAAAGAGTGATGATGAAAGTGGCTGCCGCCATCACTGATGATTTCTCTTGGAGTCTCAAACCGGGTAAAGATGTTATCCTGTAGAAACTTCACAACCACTTTGTGATCATTAGTCTTTGAGGGGACAGCCTTGACTCATTTGGACACATAATCCACACCCACAAGAATATATAAATAACCATAGGAGTTAGGAAATGGACCCATGAAATCCATGCCCCATACATCAAAAAGTTTTACTATATGAATATTTTGTAAGGGTATCTGATTTTGGGATAAGAGGTTACTTGTCTGCTGGCATCTATCACATGAGCTGCAAAATGAGAAGGTATCTTTAAACAAATTAGGCCAATAAAAACCGAATTGTAATACCTTAAGAGATGTTCTCTTGGCCCCAAAATGTCCTCCTCAAGCAAACTAATGGCAATACTGTAATAAGCTCAAATGCTCCTCCTCTGAGACACACCTTCTGATGATTTGATCAGGACAAAATTTGAATAGGTAGGGGTCATCCCAATGGTAGTGTCTAGACATAGATATCAACCACTTCTTTTCTTGACTGGTCATACCTAGAGGAAAAACCTTAGCAGTTATATAATTGACAATATTAGCATACCATGGAAGTGTTACCTCTAGTGCGAACAATTGTTCATCAGGGAAGTTCTCATTCAAAGGTAGCTCATTTTTGTCGTCCTCATAAAGTAGCCTAGATAAGTGATCTACAACCACATTCTCACTGCCCTTCTTGTCTTTAATTTCCAAGTCAAACTCTTGCAATGGGAGTACCCATCTGATTAACCTAGGCTTTGCATCTTTCTTAGAAAACAAATATCTCAAAGCAGCATGATCAGTAAATATAATAAACCTTAGAGCTAATTAGGTAAGATCTAAACTTCTCTAAAGCAAAAATAACAGCTAACAATTCTTTTTTAGTAAAGAATAGTTTAGTTGAGCATCATTTAAAGTTCTAGAAGCATAATAAATAGCATGAGGTACCTTATTGACTCTCTGACCTAAGACAGCTCCCAAGGTGAAGTCACTAGCATCACACATCAGCTTGAATGGAAGACTCCAATTAGGTGCCATCATTATTGGTACGAAGGTGAGTACATTCTTCAATGTGTTGAAAGCTTTTACACAGTCATCAGTTCATTCAAACTTGGTATCTTTAGCTAATAATGCACAAAGAGGTCTAGAGGTCTTGGAGAAATCCTTGATGAATCGTCTGTAGAATCCAGCATGTCCAAGGAAACTTCTGACACCCTTGACTGTTAGAGGAGGATGAAACTTTGAAATGATGTCGAACTTAGCCTTGTCTACCTCAATACCTTTGTTGGAAATGGAATAACCCAACACAATACCTTGTTGAACCATAAAGTGACATTTTTCCCAATTTAGCACTAAGTTGCTTTCTTCACATCTCTTTAGGACACTCTCCAGATGATTGAGGCATTCATCAAAATTAGACCCAAAAAAACTAAAATCATCCATAAATACCTCAATGAATTTCTCCACCATGTTAGAAAAAATACTCATCATACACCTTTGAAATGTGGCTGGTGCATTGTGTTATGAGTTTTAAATTACTTGCAAGCGCACCAGTCATTTGCAATATAGTGTTGTGTAAGTATAAGGTCGACTAAATTGATTTAAAAACAACTGATAAAAACACTAAGGTTTTTTGAATCCACCCCACCAAAGTAAAGCATATATCTTCATGTTCTATACAAAAATAATTTATATCAAATCATTCCATGAATCCACCATTATACAAATCACGGCGAATACCCAAACTAAACCAAAATCATCCAATGTATCCGTTTAATTCACAAATCACAATGGATATCCAATCTAATTTGAATGATCCGCCGTATCCGAAAGATGAAACACAAGAAATATCCAATTTAACAATTTGAAAGCAATCAATCATAAAATTTTACTCAAATAATTGAACATAACATTTATACTAAAAATATCATAATTGTATGAACAAATTTGAAAATATTATGCCAAACAATGGCGAGGCTTCATCTTCAACCTTAGATGAAGATTTTAGCCTCTCCTAATTATGAAACTAAAGTTCACAATAAAAGTGCTAAACATTAAACTTTAAAACTAAAAAAATAAATAAATTAAAACTGACTATACATTGGGAGAAATTCCACTTGCTGTTGGGCGGCGCTTCCCCTCGTGGTAGCAAAGCCTCCGAGATCCACCAGAATGCTAGCAGAAATCTTCCGGATTGCACACCAATTGATCAGTGAGGTGGGGCTTTTATAGTAGAACTCAAGAGTGCAATGAGTTTTAAATTCGATGTGGGATACTGCCCGAGTATGCTCGATCACAGTCTTGTGCGCTCGAGCGCAGCATGGTGCACTGTCTGACCTTTGTCTACTAAAACTATCATAACTTTCTCTAGAAAAATCATTTTTATGAGCCGTAAAATTCCTCAGAAAATAGACATCTGGATCTTTCCAAGCATATATGGTTCATCTCCTGGTTCTCCCTGAATCAAAACAGTAAAATCCACAAAAATGACTGATCTGTCTAGGCAATTCTGGCAATTTTAGGGAAACTCCTTTCTGAGTGCTTGTAAACCTGTAAAACAACGAAAACAACTCAAAGTAACAAATTCCTAAGCTAAAAAATGTAAATTAAGGGGCCAAAATATACAATATTTGGCACTCATCAAATACCCCCAAACTTACATTTTGCTAGTCCCTTAGCTAAACGAAATAAAAAAAAAAACTAAATGAAAAACAAAGAACATAAAGATAAGTTCATCACTCATCGTATCCAAAAATTTAATGAGCACTCAAAACCATGATATTCATTCATGAGCAAGCTTAAAAAGATATAACCCATCTTCACAATGAATAGGAATTTTAAAACCTAATTACTTACAAGAGGCAGGCTAAGACATCACAAGCTTGAATCAGTGTAAAGTGAATTAGCATCCACAGATGAGGTTTCCAAATAACTTCATTGTACAATGTCTCCATGTCTCAAGATTCACAGAATTTCTCATCAAAATGAAAAATGATGGTATAGTTTTATTTTTTTATTTTTTATTATAAGGCTCTGCTATGTTTAGTTCCCTTAAGCTTTCTAATTGACCCATCGAGTGTTGAGTCAACGACTCCCAAACCAAATGGTTTTAGGGCATTAGGTGTAAAGACACCCCTAAGGACTTACTAACTCGAGTCAAAAAGGCTACGAAACTAAACTGGCCTTAATGCTACCAAGCAAAATTCCCACCTTTTGACGTGAACACTCACTGCTTACTGAGGCAAGAGGTCTAGTTACTCAGCGAAAAGTTTCGCAATGATCATTATGAATTAAATTCCCACCTTTTGACGTGAACACTCACTGCTTACTGAGGCAAGAGGTCAAGTTACTCAGTGGAAAGTTTATTGATGATCGTTATAAATAATTTTTTTTTTACGTTTCTATGCCAAAGTGTTTATCCTACAAGTCAAGGAAACATTCACATTGAAATCGCATGTCATACCTCACACAATTTTGTGCTAATGTGCTCATGTCAGATTAGATCAAACATGTGAATTCTCAAATGCCTAAAGTAAGTAACAAAGTCTTAAAACTCTATCATCAAATCATGTGTTCACAATTTTAAGCTCACCAATGACATCACATCACAGTATTTGTTTAGATCAACTAAAATTTCAAAATAACATGAGCGTGCATTTACTTTCTTTCTTTTTCCTTTTTTTTAATAAAGAAAAACAACAACAAATTAGGACAAAGTGTGTGTAATGTGTCTCCCATACCCCCAAACTTAAATTACACATTGACCCCAATGTGTGAATAATATGGAAAGAGCTGACCTGGGATATGGAGAACTATCTGGACTGGTATGGCTCATAGCATACCCCCAAACTTGATCTGAAGTATGCTTTGTCCCTGAAAAATGAAAACTGGAAAACAAAAAATACTAGAGAAAAACAGTAACAAGAAATATGTAAAATAATAAACAAATATAAAGGATATGCTGTGGGGTACCTTCCATGAGCGCTAAGTTTAACATCTTTAGCCATATCCAACATTAGTAATCGTGCCTAGCTAAGCACTCCACCATCTGATCAATAAATGGGAGTGTAAAATGATCATTCCTTGTGGTAGCATTCAACTTACGATAGTCTATACTCACTCTCCATCCTGACTGTACACGAGTTGGAACCAACCCGTCATCTTTATTCATCACTACCGCCAATCCAGCCTGCTTTGGTAAGACATGAATCGGGCTCACCCACTCGCTATCAAAGATTGGATAAATGATCCGCACATCAAACAGCTTAATCATTTCAGTCCTCACAACCTCTTGCATAGCTGGGTTGAGCCTTCTTTGTGGCTCCCTCGATGGCTTAGCATTCTCCTCCAAATGTATCTTGTACATCACCACCGAGGGGGGATTCCCCTGATATCCTCAATAGTACAGCCGATAGCTTCCTTATGCTCTCTTAAAATGTCCACTAATTTCTTCTCTTGAGCCTCAATCAAATCTGAAGCTATAATCACAGGCAAAGAATCTACTGGACCTAGGAACTTATACTTAAGATTGTCTGGTAAAGGCTTAAGTTTCTTCTTTGGGGGTTCAAGTGTTGTGGTCTCCTCCGTCTCACTGCTCTTCTGAGAAGCAGACTCCAAAGTAGCATTTGCTTGCTCAAGCAACTTATCCAAATTCCAATCATCTCCAAACTGAGCAAAGCATGCCTCCAAAGGGTCCTCAATGCTTGATTCACCCACAGTCTCCTCCGTCTTACTGCTCTCCCGAAGAGCAGACTCCAACATAGCATTTGCTTGCTCAGGTAGCTTATCCAAATCCAAATCCTCTCCAAACTGAGCAAAGTATGCCTCCACAATGTCCTCAGACTGCCCTCCTTTCTTGGGTGCTTGTAATCTCTCAGGGTAAAGAGCTTTAGGTACAAACGACCTAAGAAGATCCTTAATAGTAAGTGTGGCTGTAGATGGCTCAGCATCTATCTTCTCCTTGTTGCAACTTTCTTGCCCTTGCTGCATAGTAGGGTTCTCTTCCACTTGATTGTCCACTTGTCTCCCAAACCTCAATACGGCAATCGACTGCACTTGTTCCTGTCCGTGCGTAGGAGTCGATGAATTTCCCACCGCAAACTGTTCCTTCGGGTTGGGCACAGGTTGACTGGGGAACTTTCCCTTCTCTCTTTCACACGTAACTTATGATTTGATCCATTTGACTCTCTAGCTTGGCAATCGCTTGGGTGTTTACTATTTGTGCACTCCTTACTTCGCTGATGGAGGGCCAATCATCTTCATGAAATCCTTGAAGGTGTCCTCTAATGATTGTGAAACTGACGCTGACGCTTGAGTGGGAGCTTGGTAAGCGGGTGATGGTGCTGGATGGGCTGAGCGACCGTAAATTGGAACTGGTGGAGGAAATCCAGGAGGGTATTGATTGTGAGCATGATGAAGGGCTCCTTCTTGATGCATCAGTTGGTTTTGCTTCCATGAAAAATTAGGATGGTTCTGTCACCCTGGATTGTACGTCTCGGAGTAAGATCCATTTGATTGCCACCGATAGTCATTGAAAGCGTTCATTTGTTCCATGGGATACTCGACAAAAGCCGACATAGATGGACAATGCTGTGCTAAATGCATATGGCTAGCACATATAGAACAACTATCAACATTGAATGTAATGGCTGCATTGATGGACTGACCGGTCATCTTCATGAAATCCTTGAGGGTGTCCTCTAAAGACTATGAAACCAGCACTGGATTCCTCCACATTTTTTTAATTTTTTAATTTTTTATGGGCAATTGCAAACAAATAAACTAAAATAAAATTGAAAAAAGAAAAATGAAACAAAAAATGCTAACTAAACTAGTAGAAAAATAAAATCAATTCAGACAAAAATTTCACAAACAAAACAATTCCCAGGCAACGGCGCCAAAAACTTGTTGTGAGTTTTAAATTACTCGCAAGTGCACAAGTTGTTTGCAATATAGTGTTGTACAAGTGCAAGGTCGAATCCATAGAGAATTACGTTGTGAAAATATATTTTTATCTAAACTAACCCTGTTTTAACCTAGTTCCGAATTTTGGATTATATCTTGCAAAGAAATATAAACTAAACTAAATTGATTTAAAACAAATGATAAAAACACTAAGGTTTTCTGAATCCACCCCACCAAAGTAAAGCATATATCTTCATGTTCTATATAAAAATAATTTATATCAAATCATTCCATGAATCCACCATTATACAAATCACGGCGAATACCCAAACTAAACCAAAACCATCCAATGCATCCGTTTAATTCACAAATCACAATTGATATCCAATCTAATTTGAATGATCCGTCATATCCGGCAGATGAAACACAAGTAATATCCAATTTAACAATTTGAAAGCAATCAATCATAAGATTTTACTCAAATAATTGAACAGAACATTTATACTAAAAATATCAGAATTGTATGAACAAATCTGAAAATATTATGTCAAATAACGACGAGGCTTCATCTTCAACCTTAGATGAAGATTTTAGCCTCTTCTAATTATGAAACTAAAGTTCACAATAAAAGTGCTAAACATAAAACTTTAAAACCAAAAAAAGAAATAAATTAAAACTGACTATACATTGGGAGAAATTCAACCCGCTGTTGGGCGGCGCTTCCCCGTGTGGTAGCAAAGCCTCCGAGATCCACCAGAATACTAGCAGAAGTTTTTCAGATTACATACCAATTGATTCAGTGAGGTGGGGATTTTATAGGGAAACGCAAGAGTGCAATGTGTTTCAAATTCAATGTGGGATACTGCCCGAGTGCGCTCGATCACAGTCTTGTGCGCTCGAGCGCAGCATGGTGCACTGTCTGACCTTTGTCTACTAAAACTGCCATAACTTTCTCTAGAAAAATTATTTTTATGAGCTGTAAAATTCCTCAGAAAATAGACATCTGGATCTTTCCAAGCATATATGGTTCATCTCCTAGTTCTTCCTGAATCAATACAGTAAAATCCACAAAAATGACTGATTTGTCTAGGTAATTCTGGTAATTTTAGTGAAACTCCTTTCTGAGTGATTGTATTCCTGTAAAACAATGAAAACAACTCAAAGTAACAAATTCTTAAGCTAACAAATGTAAATTAAGGGGCCAAAATATGCAATATTTGGCATTCATCTCATTGCATAAACCGAATGGCATCCTTATATAAGCAAATGTACCGAAAGGGCAAGTGAAGGTAGTCTTTTCTTGGTTCTCAGGTGCTATGGCAATCTGGTTATAACCACTATACCCATCCAAGAAGCAATAATAGTTATGGACAGCTAATCTCTCTAACATCTGATCAATGAAGGGTAGTAGGAAATTGTTGACCTTCACCTGTATTTTAATGATGACAAAACACAACTCTTATTATACTAACGATACTATCTAAGTGTATTAAGCAATAAGAGCATTCAACCAAGGATCGAGGTGTAAGAACTCAACTTGAATCAAACATCAAGTGAAGACAGAAGAACTAGAATAGGTCTATGGTATTAAATCAAGTTGTAAGTCTCACTTGTTCAGGTAATTAGATTGTCCAATGGCTCGTTTTGAAAAACCATTTTAACATAACCTTTTAAATAAATATTTTTAAATTTAAAATCTATTCAACACATGAAAACTGGGTTGTTAAGGCAACCCAGTCGACTGGGTACTTATACCAGTCTTCTGGTGTAAAGGTCAGTATGTTCCCAATCGATTGGATGCTTCATACCAGTCGACTGGTGTTTTGGTCAGAGACTTCCCAGTCGACTGGTAAGAACTACCCAGTCGACTGATAAGAACTACCTAGTCGACTAGTACCTTCAATAGTCTTAAAAATGAGATTTTTAAAGTGGACTCAGTCGACTGGTATTAAGACCTAGTCGACTAGTAATTCGAAAAATATGACCATTATGAAGCCAGAGCTGTACATTTGATGTACGAAAGTGTACCAAATCAATTCAGAACGGATATATTACATCAAGGCTATTTAAACCCACACTACTGAGCATTTAGATATAGAGTATTATACATTCAAACAAGTTTTCACTCATTGATACTCAAAAAGCTTTGAAAAATTGATTGTTGTGCCATTCTTCAAGCTTTACCTATAAAGAGATATATTATTTAGTTATATAAGCTTCTATTATTGTCTCTCTACTGTTTTCTTTACAGTATTTTTTGTAAAGAGATTTGCTTCCGAAAGGAAGGGGTTTTGCTTCTGGGAGGAAGGGGTTTGCTTCCAAGAGGAAGGGATTGTAAGGTTTGTGCAACACCCGTGAAGTTGCACGACTAAGTTTCTTAGTGGATTACTTCAAAGAGGTTCCTTGAAGAGAGTAGACGTAGGGTTCGAACTATTCCGATATTGCCGAACCACTATAAACTGAGTTTGCATCCTCTATTCCTTAAACTCTTTATTTACAACACATATTACTTGTTTATATGCTTGTTGTGTTATCTGTTTTATAAACTTGTGTTAAATCCGTAAAAAGTTTTTAAAACCCAATTCACCTCCCCTCTTGGGTTGAAACCTCGGTCTACAATTGGTATCAGTGCCTCATTCTTAATTTTAGGTTTGATATCCTTGAGTTGATCCGATGACAACAAATAGCTATTCTAAGGGACACTAATACACTAGGTCTCCCATGTTCAATGGCTTCAACAATAACTATTGGAAAAACAGAATGAAAATCTTTGTCGAAGGACAAGATTATAATCTGTGGAGAGTCATTGAAGAGGAGCCTAGAATTCCATCAAAAGAAATCACTATTGGAGATACCATTCATACAATGCCTAAACTCAAAACTGAGTACAATAAGGAGAATTGTAGAATGATATCCTTCAATAGTAGAGCAACAAGTATTTTACATTGTGCTTTAGATATATCTGAATACAATAAAATCTCTGCATGTGTTTCAGGTAAGGAAATATGGGATAAATTGCAAGTGACATATGAAGGAACTAGTGAGGTTAAAAAATCAAAAATCTATATGCTAGTGTCTCAATATGAATCTTTTAGAATGTCTCCTAATGAAACAATTTCTCAAATGCACTCACATTTCAAAACTATTGTTAATGGTTTGAAGCTTCTTGGTATGAACATTGGTGAATTTGAATTGACAAGAAAAATCTTAAGGTCTTTGCCATCCACATGGAAAGCAAAGAAGACTGCTATCACGGAGGCCAAAGATCTTGACAAACTTTATGTTGAGACACTCCTTGGGTCATTGTTGACATATAAAATGGAGGAAATGAATCCCATTGTCAATGATGATGAGAAGAAGAAAAAGGTGATAGTTCTCAAAGCCTCTACATACAACAGAGAATAAAAATCGGAAGAAGATGCAGTGAGCAGTGAAGAAGATGGCGATATGGCTCTAATCACCAAGTAGTTTCATAAATTCTTGAAGAAAAGAAAGAAACCTTACACAAAGGATCCTACCTCAAAAAGGAAACCACTTGTATGCTATGAATGCAAGAAGCCCGATCACATCAAGGCCGATTGTATGGCAACGAGCAAACCATACAAGAGCTTCAAGAAGAAAGCTATGATTGCAACCACTTGGAGTGATGACGAAGAAGAAAAAGAAGAATCCTCGGATAAAGAAGTCGGATATGAGGAAATTGCCAACCTATGCCTTATGGCAATTGATGATGAAAACGAGATATGTCTCCACACCAAGGAAAAGGGTAATTGTTGGTACCTTGATAGTGGATGCTCAAAACACATGATCGGTGATAAAAGTGCATTCAAGGAGCTAACTCTAAGAGATGGTGGACTTATCACCAGTTGAGACAACACAAAAATAAAGATCATCGGGCAAGGAAAAGTTCGTAATGATTTCTCAACCATAGATAATGTATTGCTAGTACAAGGCCTTAAGCAAATTTACTAAGTATTAGTCAACTTTGTGATAAAGGCAACAAAGTCACATTTGAGACCTCTCATTGTCTAGTTATAGACATCAATAGTAACAAGATTAAATTTGTTGGCCATAGACATGAAAATGTCTATATAGTTGATTTGAAATCTTTGCATTCCGAAAATGAAAAATGTTTTCCTGTTATTAGTGAAAATCCATGGCTATGGCATAGAAGGCTTGGTCATGTGAACATGAACTTGCTGAAAATAATTTCAAGAAAAGATTTATTGGACTTCCCAAAATCAATTTTGAAAAAGATAAAGTATGTGATGCTTGTCAAATAGGAAAACAAACTAGGATTTCTTTTAAATCAAAGAATGTAGTCTCAACTACTAGACCTTTGGAACTTTTGCATATGGACTTATTTGGTCCAATAAGTACCATTAGTCTAGGTGGCCATCAATATGCACTTGTTATTGTTGATTACTATTCAAGATATACCTTTGTTATTTTTATTGCTTACAAGGATTTGAAAACTTTTGCAAAAAGGTTCAAAATGAAAAAGGGATTTGTATTTCAAGCATTAGAAGTGATCATGGAAAAGAATTTGAAAACCAAAGTTTTTCAAAATTTTATGATGAAAATGGAATTGATCACAACTTTTCAGCCCTTAGAACTCCTCAACAAAATGGAGTTGTTAAAAGGAAAAATAGAGTTCTAGAAGATTTTTCAAGAACAATGCTTTATGAAAATAATTTATCAAAATACTTTTGGGTTGAAGTAGTAAACGCCTCTTGCTATATCTTAAATAGAATTTTAATTAAGTCTATGCTTAACAAAACTCCATATGAATTATGGAAATGTAGAAAGCCTAATATCTCTTATTTTCATACCTTTGGTTGTAAATGCTTCATACTAAATAACAATAAAACTAACTTGGGTAAATTTGATTCTAAGACCGATGAAGGAATATTTTTAGGATATTCAACTTCTAGTATGGCTTATAGAGTTTTCAGCAAGAGAACTCTAGTGGTAGAAGAATCCATACATGTAACACTTGATGAAACTAACCTAATTAGTAGTAGAGAAGTTTCTTTTAATGATGATGCAGATTTCATTCCAAGAACGGAATACAATCAAGAAGAAGGAATAGACTTTGATGAGACCTATGCTCCTGTAGCTAGATTAGAAGTTATTCGAATGTTGTTGGCCTTTGCATGTTTTAATAAGTTTAAGTTATTTCAAATGGATGTAAAGAGTGCCTTCTTAAATGGATTTATAGATGAAGAGGTTTATGTTAAACAACCTCTTAGATTTGAAAATCCTAGTCTTCCAAATCATGTCTACAAGCTTTCTAAGGCTCTATATGGGTTGAAGCAAGCTCCAAGGGCATGGTATGAAAGACTAAGTAAATTTTTTATTGACAATAACTTTGTAAGAGGTAAGATAGACACAACCCTCTTCACAAAAAACTCACAAAAATGACATTTTGCTAGTCCAAATATATATTGATGATATTATATTTGGTGCTACTAATGAATCTATGTGTCAAAAGTTTGCCAAGTGCATGCAAGGTGAATTTGAAATGAGCATGATGGGAGAGCTTACCTACTTCCTTGGACTTCAAATAAAACAACTAAAAGGAGGCATCTTCATCAATCAATCAAAGTACACTAAGGACCTACTAAAGAGGTTCGGGATGGAAAGCTCAAAGCCACTTGGAACACCCATGAGCACCTCGACAAAGCTTAATCTTGATGAAGGAGGTAAATGTGTAGGTACTAAATATTATAGAAGCATGATAGGAGCTTTGCTTTATTTGACTACAAGTAGACCTGATATAATGTTCAGTGTATGCATGTGTACTAGATTTCAAGCTAATCCTAAGGAATCACATGTAGTTACAGTAAAAAGGATCCTTAGATATCTAAAAGGAACTCAAACTATAGGATTATGGTACTCTAGAGATTCATCTTTTGAGCTTGTAGGATATTCAGATGCTAATTTTGTTGGATGTAAGTTAGATAGAAAAAGCATAAGTGGAACATTCCAATTCTTAGGTGCAATGTTAACCTCTTGGTTTTCCAAGAAACAAAACTTAGTTGCACTATCAACCGCCGAGGCGGAATATGTAGCAGTTGGGAGTTGTTGTGCCCAAATATTATGGATGAAACAATAACTAGAAGACTATGGCGTGAACCTTAAAAGTATACCAATACATTGTGATAATACTAGTGCTATCAACTTAACTAAGAATCCTATTCAGCACTCTAGAACTAAACACATAGAAATTAGACACCATTTCTTAAGAGACCATGCTCAAAAAGGTGATATAAGACTAGAATTTATACCATCAGAAGATCAAAAAGCTGACATTCTTACAAAACCTCTAAGTGAAGCTAGCTTCTGTAAAATTAGACTATTAATGGGATTGTTGGATTATGATAAACTGAATGTCTAATTGCTTCATCATTCATCATTATGCATGCTTGACATCTAGTGAATGAGTATTAATCCTTGTTTAATATTTCTCTCACACAAGATGGCATAGATAAACAAATTTCGTGCTAAGACTCAAAACTGAAAAGTTTCTCAAAGAGTCCAGTCGACTGGTAAGTCTATCCTAGTCGACTTAAAAGTCACTACCTAATTTCTCAGTTGACTGGTAAGTCAATACCAGTCAACTAGTTCAACTAGACCTTGTTTGGAGCCAAAATTTTGAAATTTAGTTATCACCCCAGTCGACTAGTAAGAACTACCCAATCGACTGGCATCTCTCTGCCTATTCTTCCAGTCGACTGGTACCCTGACCCAGTCGACTGGTATGCAAAATGTTCATCTTTACAAAAAGACCCAATCGACTGGTATCCTTACTCTAGTCGATTGGTATCGCGATTATATAAATAGGCTATTCATTTTTTCTAGATTTGTACTCCATTTTCAAAAACCCTAGCTTTCTTTCTCGACAAAATCTCGCCATTTTGATCCAAAAACCTTCAAAACACTACTTAAACACATTGATCTACTCATCCCAAACATCTATTTCAACTTTCTACGGTTGAAATCTCCCATTTCCTCTTAAAACCACTTTTACCCAAAAACTCCATTTCTTCCAAAATGTCCGAAAGAATCAGGATAAAGACCACCGTTAGGGGACCCGAGTGTCTTCCCTACAGGATGCTCATCACACTCATACTCCAGCACTTCCGAGTGCCCTTCCCCGCCTCCGAGGCTCAGGATATCGGGCCAAAGGACATCATCAACGTCTCCTCACTGAAGAATATGGGATGCACGGTCTGCGACGGCTTCATTTACTCAAAGGCCATGAAGTACATACGGATCAGGGAGGATGACAGCAATGATGATAAGGATGAGGATGTTGCTGCTACTGCTGATATGGATACGGATGCCCTAGCACCTCCCATGGGTGCCTCGAGTGCTGGTCAGGCTGGGTATGGTGATCTACTTCAGGCTATCACGAGCCTCTAGCTGACCATGCAGTTCGGATTTCAGACGTTGAGCTCCTCCATTAAGAACCTACGGGATGACTTCGAGTTGCACCATGAGCGCACCGAGAGTTCCCTAGTTGAGATTCAGGATCTCATTCGTGATGGCTCAGACTCTCCCACTCTATGAGTCACCTCACTATCTCCCTTTTGATGTATCAAGTATTTTCAGTTCACAGTGTCTTAGCACGGACATACTTTATTGTATTTATACTTATGTTTCGGCTCTACGAAGCCTCATTTGTATAGTACTGGTGTATCTATCGATTAGTCATGCTTAGACCTATTTCATACACTTGTTTTACATATGTGTAATATGGTTGCATGTTTTATATCTGCTTAAATTTGGATATATGCTTTATATCTGCTTTGGCATTCATTATAATTTCTGGTGCCTCTCGGGAAGGATTACAAACTCTGAATGGAGCCAAATTTTTTGTGTACAAGTTTTTTTATACATACTCTAGATGACTGTGGTAGCTAAGTAACTTACTTTTCGGTTTCTAGCCCTTTTTGTTGCTGTTGTCAAAACGGGGGAGAAATATGAGAAAACGAGATAAAAATGTAAAATAGAAACCAGTGCATAGATTTAAGGGAAGCACTGCACCAAAGAATATGGTGTATGATTCAATATAATATTTTAATGATGATAAAACGCAACTCTTATTATACTAACAATGCTATCTAAGTGTATTAAGCAATAAGAGCATTCAACCAAGGATCAAGGTGCAAGAACTCAACCCGAATCAAACATCAAGTGAAGACAGAAAAACTAAAATAGGTCTATGGTATTAAAGTTGTAAGTCTCACTTGTTCAGGTAATTAGCTTGTCCAATGGCTCGCTTTGAAAAAAAAATTTAACATAACCTTTTAAACAAATGTTTTTAAAGTTAAAATCTATTCAACACATGAAAATTGGGTTGTTAAAGCAACCCAGTCGACTGGGTACTTATACCAGTCTTCAAATGTAAAGGTCAGTATGTTCCCAGTCGACTGGATGTTTCATACCAGTCGACTGGTGTTTTGGTCAGAGACTTCCCAGTCGACTGGTAATCTGGACAGAAAGCTTCCAGTCGACTGGTAAAAACTACCCAGTCGACTGGTACCTTCAATAGCCTTAAAAATGAGATTTTTAAAGTGGACCCAGTCGACTGGTAATTCGAAAAATATGACCGTTATGGTGCCAGAGCTATATATTTGATGTACAAAAGTGTACCCAATCAATTCAAAACGGATATATTACATCAAGTCTATTTAAACCCACACTACTGAGCATTTAGATATAGAGTATTATACATTCAAACAAGTTTTCACTCATTGATACTCAAAAAGCTTTGAAAAATTGATTGTTGAGCCATTCTTCAAGCTTTACCTAGAAAGAGAGATATTATTCAGTTGTATAAGTTTCTATTGTTGTCTCTCTACTGTTTTCTTTACAGTATTTGTTGTAAAGGGATTTGTTTCTGAAAGGAAGGGATTTGCTTCCGAAAGGAAGGGGTTTTGTTTCCGAGAGGAAAGGGTTTGCTTCCGAGAGGAAGGAATTGTAAGGTTTGTGCAACACCCATGAAGTTGCACGACTAAGTTTCTTAGTGGATTACTTCAAGGAGGTTCCTTGAAGAGAGTGGACGTAGGGTTAGAACTATTCCGATATTGTCGAACCACTATAAACTGAGTTTGCATCCTCTATTTCTTAAACTCTTTATTTACAGCACACATTACTTATTTATATGCTTGTTGTGTTATCTGTTTTATAAACTTGTGTTAAATCCGCAAAAAGTTTTTAAAACCCAATTCACCCCCCCTCTTGGGTTGAAACCTCAGTCTACAGAAATGATTTTTTCTGGTTACTTTTTTTAGCCTTCTGTAATCAATGCATACTCTCCAACCAGTGGTTATTCTAGTAGGTATTAACTCCTCATCTTCATTCTTCACCACTGTGATCCCACTCTTTTTCTGAACAACTTAGACCGGACTTACCCATTTACTGTCTGAGATAAGGTAGATAATGCCAACATCTAATAGTTTTAACACCTCTACCTTTACTATCTCTTTTATATGTGGGTTAAGTCTTCTTTGAGCATCCCGAGTGGGTTTTGCTTCATCCTAAAGGTAGATATGATGCATGCACTTGGCTGGACTTATCCCCTTTATGTCAACAATGGTCCATCCAATAGCAGATCTATGCTCCCTAATAACTCTCAATAGTTTCTCTTCTTCCCCAACACTTAAATTGGCAACAACAATCACAGGTAAGGTCCTATTCTCTCCTAAATAGGCATAAGTTAAATGCTCTAGCAGCTGCTTTAATTCCAAGTTTGGTACCTGGACAATAGAAGGGAGAAGAGTAGTATTAGTAGGTACAAAAGATTTAAATGGAGGGGTATACTTACTTGGATGTTTTGGAGAGGCCTCAAGGAGGTGCACAGTTTTAATGATGTCATCAATAACATCTTCAGGTTCTTGTTCAATATCCACTCATGTGAAGCCATAGGTAAAGGTGATCTCCAATGGATCAATGTGATGGACCTGAAAAGCTTGCTCAACAAAACCTTGCATCATATATACATTAAAACATTCCATATCATCTTGAGGTAATTTTAATGCATCAAATATTTTGAACTCCATTTTCTCACCATTTACCTTCATACTTACTATACTCTTTTTCACACAAATCTTTGTATCAGCAGTTCTCATTAAGGTTCTTCTTAAGATGATGGGCAGATGTAATGGCATAGGGCATTCTTCCATATCTAATACAATAAAATCAGCAGGTAAAATAAACTCACCTACCTTTACTAGGACATCCTCAAGAATACCTCTTGGTCTTTTGATGCTTTTGTCTGCCAATTGCAAGGTGATGGAAGTCAGTTGAAGCTCCCCCAAACCTAGTGTTTCGAATACTGTGTATGGAACTAAATTTACACCCGCTCCCAAATCCAGTAATGCACGCTCAAACAGCTGGTCACCTATCCTGCAGGGAAGAGTAAAACTATCTGGAACTTTTAGTTTTGGTGGTAGCTTTCTTAACAATACTGCACTTACCTCTTCAATTAAAGCTACTGTCTAATATTCCTGAAACATCCTCTTATGAGTGCAACAAT
This sequence comes from Bretschneidera sinensis, assembly GCA_023935145.1. Taxonomy (NCBI): domain Eukaryota; kingdom Viridiplantae; phylum Streptophyta; class Magnoliopsida; order Brassicales; family Akaniaceae; genus Bretschneidera; species Bretschneidera sinensis. Next base: position 107,873,303 of record CM043700.1, read on the forward strand.
CTTTCAAAAATTTAGCATAAGCAGGTATTTGTTGAATTGCATCTAATAAAGGAATGTTTATTTCTACTTTCTGCAAAGTTTCAAAAATATCAAGCAGTTTATTTTCTTTCTTTTGTTTTACTAACCTTTGCAGGAAGGGTGGTGCATTTACCTTCTCCATTTCACTTACCTTTGATGCAGATGGTTTCTCTAGAGATGCTTATGTAGACTCATTAGTTCCTATGACCTTACCATTTCTGAGAGTTTTAACAGCCTTCAGTTGCTAGTGCCCTCATAGATTAGGTAATGTTTGAGTTGGAAGCTCACCTTGCTTTCTACTACTCAGTTCTTTAGTCAATTGCCCCATTTGTACCTCTAGTCTTTGAATGGTTTGTTCATGTTTTGCTGTGGTTTGTCTTATCTCAGTCCAAAATTTCCTTTCATCTACCATGAACTGATCTTGTGAAGTCATCAACTGTTGTTGTTGAGTTGCCAATTGCCTCACAAGACTCTCTAGGTCAGTTTTCTTTGATTTGGGAACTGAGTGGGCTACTGGTCGGGAGTTCCTTTGTTGCCCTCAAAGGTTCAGGGCATTCTGATTGTTGCTCCAAGAGAAGTTGGGGTGGTTTCGCCATCCAGGATTGTAGGTGTTTGCATATGGATTGCTTTTTAGCGGATAGTTGTTTGGTCCCAAATAATTCGCTTGCTCTGGATCTACAGATGAATATAAAGGATATGTCTCTGTATTATGATCAAAATGAGAACATATAGCACATACCTGGAGTGGTGTAGCTGGTGGACTAGGTAAAGCATTCTGAGCAGTCATGGCTTTAACAAGTAGATCTAGCTTCCTCTCCACAACAGCTATCTGATTAGAGGATCCACCATTTAGAGTCACCTCATACATACCTTTGCTCTTAACTTCTTGTCTACCTCTAGAGGAGAATTGTTGGGTGTGCTCACTTAATGTCTCAAACAGCTTCATGGCTTCTTCACTGCTCTTTTCCATTAGCACACCTCCACAACCTGAATCCACAATACTTTTATTAGTATCACTCAAACCTTCATAGAAAGCTTGTACCAGTTCATCTTGAGGTAGATTGTGATGTGGGCATTTGAGTAGCAACTCGTTGAAATGTCCTCATGCCTCAAAGAACATGTCTCCGTCCTTTTGTTGGAAAGATTGAATCTCCTTCCTAATTTGTCTTGTCTTTTGAGCTGGGAAAAACTTCCTTAGGAACTTATTGGCCAACTCTTCCCAAGTGTGGATAGAAACTGCAGGCAATGAATTATACCACAGTTTAGCATTATCTTTTAATGAAAAAGGGAAAAGAATTAACATGATTCCCTCTTGTTCTAGGCCCCGGATATGTTGGAACTTGCAGAGATCAAAGAATTCCCAAAGATGCAAATGTGGGTCCTCAGCAGGTATCCCCCTAAAATGAGTCAATGCACTGAGTATCAGTGGATATATGTAATATTTCCTTCCGCCTCTGGTTGATAAGAAATGCATGATGGCTGGTCAAGGTTCTGTGGGATGAAGGATTGCTTCATAGGTCTTTGCTCACGTGGCGGTTGGTTGTCAAGCTGATCCACCATTGATGCTTCTTCCTCGAATTCTTCTACCTCTTCAGAGTTGTCTCTAAGCCTTTGTCAAATGGTCCGCTCAAGCTCTGTATCCAGGGGAAAGAAAGTTGGATTCCTGGATCGAAGCCCTTGCATGAATTAGCAAAACCACTTCAGTACAGTAGTTTCAGTACTGCTGCTCGGGTAGCCTCTGCCTCAAATGCGCTCGATTGCACCAAGGAGTGTGCTTGATCGCAGTGCCACAGATGAAACTACTGTAGTACCTGAAACAGAACAGAAAACGAAAATAAATTAGGTTTATGATGAAAAAGGATAAAATAGAATAGAAAAAATAAATAAAAATTAACGAAAAATAATCCTAAAGAGAAATTTAGTGCAATCCCCGACAATGGCGCCAAAAACTTGTTGTGCAAAAATATACCTGAATTAATAAGCAAATATTTGGACAGTTTTACTTGCAAGCGCACAAGGTCAACAGTAGTATAATGTGAAAATGCAAGATCATCTCCACAGGGATTGGTGAATTTCGCTTTAGAATCAGCTTCGTAATATAGAAATAAATATTGAGTTTGAATTTGATAATGATAGAAACATAGAGCTTTTGATATCCACCACTAATCATACTTTCCCAATAAGTAATGTGCCAATGCTCTAATCATACTATGAATACCTAATGTTGTCAACCTAAGGGCATGGTGTATACTCCTTAAGCTATTGATTTCCCTAAGCCATGAGTCAGGCATGGTGTATACTCTAACTCTTTTCTTTTTTAAAGGATTTAGCATGGTGTATACTAAGTTGTTCTTTAAGAGAGCATAAGTTCTGTGAAATCGAAAAACACACAAGACCTAGGGCAAGTTATATACTCCCGGTTTCCTATGTTGATTAACCCAAGAATCTGGCGTGGATTTCTTTTGTTACTATTATCAGACCCAGGACTCGGTCATCCAAATTGATCTAACTAACTAATTCGTACCACATGCATATGTTGATCAGGCAAACACATATGAAGAATTCAATAAAACAGGTATTAATCCATTAAAGCATCATAATACAGCTATTGCAAAGGCAACAATACTCATATATGGAAAAACATAATTAGGGCTTCAATCGAGCCCTATTAGTAAGTTAATTACACGTGGTGGTGATGTTACACATCTTCATTATGTAAACTAAAGAGAAAAGAATAAACCCGAAAAATACTTTGGAGAAGAGTCGTTAATTCATCTCCAAAGATTAAACTGAAAAGAAGATTCAAAGTGTTGTTTCTGTGTTTTACAGGCCTATTTATAAGGTTCTAAGGACATCTCAAAACCCTAATTTCCAAAACAAGACCCGAACTATTCTTTCCAAAACTAGCTATACCGTTTTACTGCTCGTGTGCGCTCGATCCAATGCTCTTGCACTCAAGCGTAGGGTAGCGATCGAGCCTTCTATGTGTGCGCATGAGTACTTGTGCGCTCGATCACACTCTTTTGAGCTCAATCGCACTTGGCTGCTTCCAGGTCTTCTAGATTTTTTCCTTTGAGTTCCAAAATGCCACTTTTTCTCCAAGAACCTATAAAACCATAGAAAACACAAAAATGAAGTAAAACAGAATAAAATATGTAAACAAAGAGCTTAAAAATTGTAAATTAAAGGGCTTAAATATGAATATTTAAGCACTTATCACACTGCTCAAACAATTTATTTATCCTGGGAAAAAGGTATTTGTTCTTATTCAACTACCTGTAGTCTATATACCATCTCATCGTTCCATCCTTCTTTTTCATAAACACTATAAGGGTTCCTCAAATACATTAGGTCCGATAAATTATTTATCCAAAAATTCTTATTCTCTCAATTCTTTTAACTCAATGAGTGCCACTCTTGTAGGGTGTTATTAAATATATGTGATGAACCTGGTATCACATCAATAGATAATTTAACCTCCCTACATAGAGGCAACCTAGACCACTCATCAAGAATTACATTAGAATAAACTTTCACCACTAAGATTTATTATAACTTCCTATTTTCCTTTCTAGAATCCATTATGTATGCCAAATACTTCTCACATCCTTTCTTCAACCATCTACTAGTCGTCAGAGTAAAACAACATAGTTCGAGAGTATTTTATGTTCTCTCTAAAAGTTAAACGTCTCATGTCCATATCTTGAACACTACCTTCTTTTTGGAACAATCAACCCTGACATAAAACGTCGATAACCAATTATTTACAAAAATTATATTATATTCAAAGATAATAACTTAACTTCATATTGTCTATCACTGATATGAATCACATAACCATTGTAAACATTTATGATTATCATTCTATTTCTAGTGGGAACTTCAACAAAAATATTTTGCATCAAATGACTATTACATACTTCAAAAAACTTCATATGAATACTGGATGCAAAAGAATGGGTTGCACCAAGATCAACCAACATTGATATGTCCACCTTTTCTAGATATAAAGCACTTCAATTTTTTTACAATTCTAGGACAAATATCTTATCAGAATATATCTATAACGAACTTCTATCTCTCAATCATATATCAGATTACCACTTCCCCATGGTGGCATACTTACTTCCTCTGCTATGACACCCAGTTCCCATAACCTACCTCCCAAATCTAAGGGTCCCACCAATAGGATTCTGAGCAACAGAAGTAACTGATCCTACTTACCTCCGACTCTATACTTCAGTTCCCTGTGACAAGGAAAGCCTCCTCTAGGTGGTCTCCCACCCTGCACACTCATACTGGTACCACCTCTAGGTTCCTCAAATCTAGACTTCTTCTGCCAATTCCTCATTCCTCTAATTTCCATCACATCCTTCTCAATCTGTAGTGCTGTATCCACCAATCTGACATAATTCATATGCCTTATGTAAGATAGTTTTGATCAAATCTTAAAACCTAGTTCATCTTTGAGCCTCTTACACTTCTTCTCATCTAGGTCTACTATTTTCAGTACAACCATTGAACAAACCACAATACTCTTATCATACTGAGTTATAGTCAATATATTTACCCCAAATAAATAAATCTCTATCTTGTTGGGCTCTAAAGGTATAAGAAAAATATTTATCAAGAAAATCTTCCTTAAACTTATTCTAGGTTAAGGGTCTATCAATATTCGTACTTACCCTGGGAAGAATATCCTTCCATCATTCCAAAGCTTCTCCTTCTAACTCAAAAGAAGCAAAGGTAATCCTCTGCCTGTCAGTTACTAGTAAAATACCAATTAAATCTCTCAATATCTTGTGCATAAACTCACTTTTCCACTTTTAAACATTTACCATTACTGGATTTACAACACCTGAAGCACTGCTCTAGCCTGTTTATCAAGTCTATGTTATAGGCTACCAACTCTATCATCTGTTAAATTCATTTTCTCAAGAGCATGTGTAAGAGCTTATCTTAGCTCATCTCTTTCAACTTCAGCTTCTCTCACACCTTTACCAATATCAATTATATTGCCAACACATTCCTTTCTAGGAACCACATTTTTACTAGGTGGAAAGCATGCCTTTCACCTTGTTTGAATCACATTTGGCAGCATGTGCTGCCACCTGCTGCCACGAATTTAAATTTTTTTTAAAAGTTTTTTATTATTATTATTTTCCTTTTTTTTTCTTTCTTCTTGCTGGACCTGGACGTCCAGAATTATTTTTTTTCTCTTTCTTTGTAACTACGCCCTATGCGTCCAATTTTTTTTTAAAGAATTATTTTATTCGATATTAAATCCTTCACGTAAATATATTATTTTAATTTCATGTCGTATTTATTAAATTACTTATTTGCCTTTACTTTATGAATATAGGTATTATAATTTCGTCCCTATGATCCTTGTGGAACCTACACTATTCGGACTGATCTTTGTCCTTGCTAGGGTGTATAGGTCTTAGGGGCCAGCGGAGAACATCACAGTTATGAATGTTCATTAGTATATTAGACCTGGGCGCCTTCAATGGGGTATATCCATCGTATTGCCTAGGTCTTTTAGTATTGTCTTCTTGCCGAGGTTTTTTTCGATGGGTGGTCCTTTGCCTCAGTGATTTCTTTTTCTTTTTTTTTTCTCTCCCCTTTTCTCATTCTCTTCAGAATGCTTAGTCATCTTCAGTAATCATGTACTCTTTAGCCTGGGCAAGGATTTCATTCATATCCCTGGAGGGTGCCTAGTAATCTTAAAGCTGAAAGACCCCAACCTAAGCCCCTTTTTGAAAGCAAGAGTTTAGGTCGTCAGATCTAGATCTGAGAACTCCCATGCTACGGTATTGAACCTCTAGATAAATTCTTGAAGTTCCCATCCTATGTACTAGTTGATGTTGAAGAGACTTTCGGAAGTCTTTTGTGGTCATTTGCTACTGAGAAAGTGTGCGACGAAGGCATGACTAAGGTTCCTTAATAGAACTTATGCTTCGTGGTTTGAGATGAGAGTACCATGTGCTGGCGGCCTTCTCGAGTGTCAGAGGAAAGGCCCGACACAATATTGCATCCGGGTGGTGATGCAACATCATGATGGCCTTATAAAGCTGAAGAAGATCCATAGGATCAATAGTGCCATCATAGGCCTTGATAAGGGGCATTTTGAAGTGTCTTGGGAGAAGGTTGTCAAGAATGTCCTAGGTGAACGGAAGGTCTTTGGAGCTGAGCTCGTCAAAGATATTGTTACCATGCCCCTTAAATGCTTCTTCTAGTTTTCTATCCATCTCTTCAAGCTTACGATCCAGGTCAGTGTAGTTTTTAGCAGTGGAAAAATCTTAAGACTTTTTCATTGGATCTAGAGTAGGTCCGGTGGTAAACAGACCGCGAGTGTGATGATTGAGATTATTACACCTCGTAGGTTGAGAGCTTTGTTGGGATAGCAAAAGGGGGTTAGCATGTTCCCTGAGTTTCATTGCCAAATGGGCCACGAGCAGAGTAAGCTCCAAGAACTACCCCTATGTAACTGGAGCACTCAAGTTTTGAAAGGTTGGAGCGTATTGATTTGGTGGGACCTAGATGTCTGGGTTTGCTGGAGGCTAGCTAGATAGGGAATACTGATCTTGTCGAGACTGCCCATTAGACGGACTGCTAGGGTTCTAACCGAAGGTGGAATGTTCCTGAATTGGAGGGAGGTTGGAGCTGGCGCGTTGGCTACTACTAGTGGCTCTGGTAGTTCTTTTGGCAATGTTCTTGGGTGGCATCATAATATATGAGTTCTTTCCTCTTCACAGAAAAAAGAGTTCCCACAGACAATACCAATCTATTGATGCCAAAAATCTGCCAGGAATTCGAGCGGTTGGGAAGCGGAACCTACACACACAAAGACCAAAGAAACACTAAGGAGTCGCCGGAGGATCGAAGGGGTTGTGCCTCTGGGGGGATTCTCTGATGCCTAAGTTAGTATAGGGCTTAAAATATGAGAGCTTTAGAAAGTATAGATAGTGTTTATTATGTGTACCTTTTAATGGCGAGAGCCCCCTTATATAGTGTGGGAAGTGGAGTCCCAATAATTTGTTAATGAGATAGAATTTCCTTGACTTTTGAGTTATCTTGATAGGATTAGGAATTATTTGGAGGTAAGCTTGACCTTATCCACAGGCTGGAATGTCGTAGTAGAATTAAGGTTCTCATGTGAAAGTACTGTTATGCCCTTTACTTTGAGCCCTTGTCTAATTAGTTGCTTGTTTTTCTTATGAAATTACCCTTTTACCCTTGAAGGTTGCCACGTGTCATTAAGTTATAGGATAGAGAACTTTCCCTACATCAGTTATCTTTTGGCTACCTTTTTTTTTATATTGTCAATTATTTTATGATAATGATGCTGAAAATAGATCTTTTTGGGTTTGAAGGACAAAAACATAATCACTTTATTTGGATTTGGATTTGGAAGGATAAATCTCAAGTGTTGTAGTTACTAAATAATTAGAATGTAGAAAAATGAAACTTCTTTAGCTTTGAACTTGTGAATGAAATTTCATTATTTTTTACAACTTCTCTTTCTCCTTGTATATATACTGCATCTTAACATAATTGAGACTTGAATATTATAAAATTGTTATTGAAGTATCGACCTATGTTTATTGTTGTTCAAGCCTTCAGAAAATAGAACTTTGGCTATGAAACTATTAATTATCTCAGGTATTCCCTTTAATTTATTATGTTTCCAATTTTTAGCTATAGCCTTGAAGAATTAGACTTTAATTTAATTCTTTGTGGTGGTTCTCTTTTTAGAATTTTAACTTCAATATTATGTTGAATTATGTGATCAAATAGCATCGTTCAAAATCCAGGTGTAGAACCCAATTCTTTAATTTTCTTTTTATAATTTAAATCTTGGAATTTCACCTTAACTTGTTGTTGGAGTACTTGTCCAGTTTTGAGCTTAATTTATTATCTTATTAATGGTAAAGACTACGAAGAAAGTAATTAATTTATGGTTTAGTAAATGAAAGATTTCTTGAGGTAATTAATTAAAGAAAAGAATAGAGGTGTGGTGAAAAAATGAGCAATAAAGCTAGAGTTGGAGTATAAAAGGGGGAGGGAGAACTCAATTTTTTTGTGGAAAGCTCGAGAAGAGAGGAAGAGAGAAAAGGAGAGAAAAGAGAGAAAAAGGAAAGGAAGAAAAAGAAGATGGAAGAATTTGGCAAGGATTTTGGGTAAGGACTTCTCTTTCTTTACCTTAATGGTTGAGTAGATTCGTTAATTTAAGGATTTAGTTCTTAGAAATGAGATTATGAAGAAAATTTGAGAAAAACCTAAGTTGGTTTCAAGTTTTTGTGTTGTGCTAGGTTTATTAAATTGAAGCTTTTAACTTAAGATTTTTGTGATGGGTAATGTGAAGTTTTATCTTAAAACTTTAGGAAAACCTTGTGTTTCAAATGATTTGAAAGTTTCTTGAGGATTCAAAGTGATTTTTTAGGGGAAAAGTTGGTTTCAACAAAAAACAATTTGCTGAAACTTGGGTTACCATTCAACTGGGGGCTTCCTTCAGTCGATTGTATGTTGTATCAGGGGGTACCAGTTGACTGGTATAAGTACCTAATTGACTAGGTAAAGTGGCTGAAGCTTCTGGAGTTATTCTAGTTGATTGGATTAAGTACCCAGTCGATTGGGTCAAGCTGTTCCAAAAATTTATTTTCTCTTCAGTTTTTGAATGCGAAACTTTTTTCAAATTGATTTTAATGTTTAAATACTTTGAAAGTGTAATTAAAACATCTTTAAAAGAGTTAATATTCATACAAATTAAAGTTTTTTCTGAGGTTCAAAGTAAATGATTTGAAAAATGGCTAAAAGCCACGATTTCTTTGATTTTGGTTTCGTGCGAAGTGCGCTCTTGATATTTAAAGTGTGTAAATAGCTCAGGGTTCCTAGTATTTTGTTATAAAATAATATTAATGGGGTTTAGATGTTGTTTCGCTCTCAGATGTAAGTGGTGGATACCGATAAAGATCAAGGGAGTAGTTTGAGATTAGTTGTGGAGCACGTATGAGGTGAGTTCACCTTACTTTTAGTAAGCATATTAGTTTGTAAAAAGGTAAAAAAAAAAAAAAACAATATGGTGGCATGATTGATCATGGGAGTCACAATAATAGAACTATGAGAGTTGTGAGCATAAGAGATTTTAGTGCGCATGTAGTAAAGAATAATGTTATGAAGATTTAAAAAATTTGTGGAGTTACAATTGTGCGAAGGGTAGTTATGAAATTGATTTGATATAGTCGTGTTTGAGGAATTGTGATGTGTGTTACTATAATGAATGTGATTGATTGTGTTGTTATAAGATTGTGATGTAATTGATTGATAGATTCTATATACATATTCATTGCTTCATGAATGCATTCCACACTATATATATAGTTAGCGTATTATAAGAGGGGCATGATGAGAATACAGTAGGTCCCTTCCCACAAGGGTTGCAAGGGTACCAAACAGATATTAGATGAGTAGGACCCAACCCGGATCAAGGAGGCTTTCAAAATTTTGATATTTATGATATGATGATGTGACGTACCGGTACGTGGGGAGACATCCTCATGATGATGAGATTAGCTCAGTGAAGGGTAGTGATATTATTGTACATTTTACTTCATTGCATAGCATTAAATTTCATGGATGCATGTTGATGATTGGCCCATGAAGGCGTGTGTTGTGATTGGCCCATGAAGGCGTGTGTTGTGATTGGCCCATGAGGGGCAGGTGATATGTTGAGGCCTATGAGGGGCGTAAATGTTGTTTGTAGTAATAGAAAGGTGTTGAGATAGAGATGCTTCATATGTTTGTTGACTTTATGTTGTATGTAATGTGTTAAGAATTGTATTTTCAAAATTAAACTAAGAAAAGAAAATTGGTGAACTCTTATCTAAATGATAATGTTTTTTTTTTTGTCAAGTAAATAAGAAAGTAATTGGAGCAAACTTAAGAACTATATTACATGTAGTTAGGAATTGAATAATTTTTATTTAAAATCTTCTAATTAAAATGATAATTCTTCAATTACGATTACTCCTAGTAATGTGTTTCCTCACTGAGCTTTTTAGCTCACTGGTTTATTTTATTAACATTTCAAGTAGCATCGGGTATTTTACGATCAGAGTTGGAGGGAGTTACAGATGGCATCCTAGTCCTTTGAGATTTTTTTATAATTTTGATAAGAGTTTGAGACCCTTATATATCCTTATATATATATATATATATATATATATATATATATATATATATATATATATATATATATATATATATAATGGTCTAGTTGTTGTAAAGAAATTGTGTGGAAAGTTTTCCTTTAAACTGTACCTTTGTAAGCTGTAAAATTTTGAATTTACTCATATTGAAACAATTTGTATTTATATGAATTTGTGATGTTTGAAAAGATTGCTAGTTGCTTTGTGAGTTTTATGTGTTTGCATATAAGTCGAGGCGCTTAAAACTAAAAGGTAATGATGCCTTCTCGGATAGGGTCCACCCGAGGATTGGTCGTTACACTAGGTATGCCTCTAACTTCTAATCTACATTGACATAGTTTTGCTTTATTAGTGTACTTGTTTTGTTTAACTTTATACTTATGAGATATGGTCTTTTTATAGCTTTATCTTGTATTTTAAAAAAGAATACACAAGAACAAATAAAAATATAAAAACTATATATATGCTTTTTTTCACGTGTCCAAGTATTTGTGTCCTACTTTTGGATCCTTCTTAACCGAGTCCTTTAGTCTGATGTTTGAATGTTTAGCGAGTCAAACACTTAGACACATACCTGTTTCCAACATTTGTACCTGAGTCCATGTAACATAGACTAAAATACAACATTTTAGACTAATTAGTCTTTGTAATGTTATCCAGAAGATCATTAGTGCAATTATTACTAAATGTTTACAACCTATCCTTCAAAAAATCATAAGCCCTTATCAAAATGATTTTATCAAAGGAAGGCACATTACTAATAATATTGTTATTGCTCATGAACAACTATATACACTTAATAAAAAAAGTTGGTTCTATAGGTTTCATGGCAATCAAACTTGATTTTGAAAAAGGATATGATAAACTTGAATGGTCTTTTAGTCAATTAGACTTAAGTGCTTATGGGTTAACTATATTATGGAATGTGTTGGGAAATCACCTTGGAGACGCCCAGGTGGTGATCTTCCAAACATCTAAGTCTAGAGTGACTTGTAATGAATCGAAACAAAAACAAAAATCAAAGAAAAAAAAGAACACATCAATTGTTATCGAGGTTCGGCAATAGCCTACGTCCCCGTAAGTTTCTCTGAACTCTTTGCACTAAATCAATGAGTTCTTACAGATTTCAGCAACATCACTTCAAGAATCTCAAGTTCTTGAAGAACCAAAGAATAGAAGAAAGAAAGTGATAAGAACTATTACAAAGCTCTCTACCCAATCTATGCTACTCTCTCTTTACAACCAGCCTCTCTTTTGAGATCTATTCTAGTGCCTCTCCTGTGTTTTGTGTCTTTGCACTCTCATGCTTGCACTTGAATTCTCTTGTACGATGATCTTATGTCTCACTTGTATGTATTTCACACCTTTGAGATTGAAGCTAGGTGACCCTTTATATAGTGCACCACTTCTTGAGCCAATCTTTGAAGTCAATCTCCACCCTTAAATCTTCAGGACCTTTTAATTATAGCCCTTCATCAATCCTTAGTGATCCTGTGCATTTTGTTCATGCATCCATCACTTACTGGGCACCACGGCCTGGGGGAGGCTGAGCCACGGCGCACACCTCCTCCAGGCTTCCTCCATGCTGAGCACCACGGCCTGGGAAGGCTGGGCCACGGCTTGACCTGATGCTGCACTTTTTTTGACTTGCTGTGCGCTGAGGTGCACACTTTGTGTCCTGAGGCGCCAAGGTCTTATGAAAAACTTTTTAAACCATATTTAAACCTTAGACAAACACCAACAATCTCTACCTTTGTTTGAGCGATTAAACCCGAACCTATTGTGCAGAGAACTCAGGATCCAAACTCATCTTGAGTCATCATATTAACTTACTCCAATCCTAAGTAGTCCAAGGCAAGGATTGAACTTACTAAGAGGTAGAACCTTGGTGCCTAAATCTGTAGGATTTTCCTCCGTGGATACCTTGTCCACATGAATGCCTCCTTCCATAACATTTTCCCGAATGAAATATACCGAACATCCATGTGCTTTGTCCTCTTATGGAACACCAGATTCTTACAGAAGCGCAACGCACTTTGGCTATCCGAATACACCACCACCTGCTCTTTTAAGACCTTCAACTCTTCCAACAACCCTTTTGCACCATATAGCCTCCTTTATGGCTTCCATTGCCGCTATGTACTCAGCCTCGGTTGTTGAGAATGCTACCACCAGCTGCAACTGAGCCTTCCAACTTATACAACATCCGTTTAAGTTGAAGAAGTATGAGGCAATCAATCTTATTTTATCCCGGTCTGCTCCATAGTCCGAATCCGCATAACCTTCAAGACAGATGGACTTACGCCTCTTCTCATAAACCAGCCCCACTTCTGGGCTTCCTTTCAAGTACCTCAGCAACCACTTCATCCCAAGCCAATGCTCCTTTCTGGGATTACTCATAAACCTATTGAGAACACTAATTGCATAAGCAATGTCGGGTCTAGTGCTTACCATGGTGAACATAACTGATCCAACCGCACTAGAGTAAGGGACCTTCTCCATTTCCTTCTTCTCTGCCTCCGATCTCGGACATTGATCGTTGGAGAACTTGAAATGACCAGCAAGAAGAACCTTCACTAGTTTGCTATCTTCCATAGAGAATTTAGATATCATCTTCTCTATGTAGGAAGTCTGAGAAATCTTCAATCTGTTTCTATCTCTTTCTCGGTTTATGCTCATCCCAAGGATCTCTTGTGCATGGCCAAGTTCCTTCATCTCAAACTCCGAACTGAGTTGAGACTTCAATTCTTCTATCCTTTCCATGCTGCTCCAAACCAGCAACATATCATCAACATAGATGAGGATGATCACCACTTTCTCCACCTTGTGCCCCTTATAGTACAAGCACGAATCATAGTAGCTCCTCATGAAACCCAAGCTAGTCACAAAGGAATCAAACCTCTTATTCCATTGCTGAGGTGATTGCTTCACGCCATAGAGAGATTTCTTCAATTTGCACACCAACTCTCCCTGCCTTCCTTCCTCATAGCCTTCGGGTTGCCTCATGTACATTGGTCTCATCAAGCTATCCATGCAAGAACGTTGTCTTCATATCCGTTTGCTCGATTTCCCAATTAAATTGGACCACCATTGCTAACACTATCTGTATCGTCTTACTTCACAACCGGTGAGAATATTTCGGTGAAATCTATGCCTTCTCTTTGTGTGAACCCCTTCGCCACTAGTCTAGCTTTATACCGGACTTCATCCCCTGGAGTGTTCCTTTCTTTGATATTGTAGATCCACCTACAATCCACAAATCTATGTTTTTCTGGTTTGGGCACCAATTCCAAGAGTTTTTCTTTTTCAAAAAAGCCATTTCTTCCTCCATAGCTAGTTACCACTTTGACGAATCCTTACATTCCATGGCATCCATGTAAGTTTCTGGTTCAACCATCCCTCCTTCTAAATAAGGAGCTGCTACATTAGCATCCGCAAACCTATATCTTAAAGGTGGTCTAACCACCCTCCTTTCCTGGTCCCTTGTGAGCTGATAGTCATTCTGACTTGCTGCATCATCCTCTTCTAGTTTAGCCTCCTCTCGAGTGTCCTAAGCTTGGCCTTCATCAATGGGCTCTACCTGGTCCGAATCCTCTTGCCTTCCTTGCTCTACCTGAACTGAATTCTCCTTGATGCTATGCTTCACAAATTCCAGACTGGTTTGCTCACTATCCCCTGCAGGGTTAGTTTTCTCCAAGTAAGGAAATAACAATTCATTAAAAATAACATCCCTACTTATTATGAGTTTCATTCCTTTTTGTTCTAAGGACCACAACCTATACCCCTTAACCCTATCACCATACCCTAGAAATACATATTTTCTAGACCTTGGGTTAAGTTTATCATCCTTTTGATGTGTAAACGCAGCACACCCAAAAGTTCTAAGGTTGCTCAACTCAAGAGTTTTCCCACTCCACATCTCCATGGAAGTCTTGAGCTCTAAAGCTCTAGAGGGTGATCTATTAACCAAGTATGCAGCAGTAGACACAGCTTCCCCCCAAAAATATTTTGGTAATCCGAATCCAATTAACATGCACCTAACCTTTTCCATAAGGGTTCTATTCATCCTCTTAGCAACTCCGTTTTGCTGAGGGGTTTTCATAACCGTTCTATGTCTTAGAATGCCATTTAATTCATAGAATTTATCAAAATCCTTATTAAAAAATTCTACGCCATTATTGGTTCTAAACACCTTAATTACCCTGCCTCTTTGAGTCTCCAGCAACTTTTTCCACACCACAAATTTATTCAAAGCATCCGATTTATTTTTAAGCAAATAAAGTCAAACCTTTCTTGAATAATCATCAATTAAAGACATAAAGTAAAGGTTACCTCCCTGTGTTGGTGTTCTTTCTGGTCCCCAAAGGTCTGAATGAATGTAGTCAAGAATGCCCTTAGACTTGTGCACTCCGGTGTTGCTTCCCAAGAACGCAACACTCGCAGAAATCCAATTTCTCTACTTTGTCACCACCAAGTAGACCATCCTTGCTAAGAACTTGTAGGCCCTTTTTGCTCATACGTCCCAAGCGAGTGTGCCAAAGGGCTGCCCTATCCATCTCAGCCATCAAGCTTGCTGCTTGATCCTTGATTTCTGTCTCTCCGATCATCTCATAGAGTCCATCTTTTATTGCTGCTTTGATCACTACCAAAGATCCCTTGGTCACCTTGATCTTTCTTCCCTCTGCTTTGTATGTGTACCCCATGGAATCCAACTGCCCCAATGAGATCAAATTCCTTTTCAAATCTAAAAGATACCTCGCATTCCGCAGCAACCTCGAGACTCCATCAAACATCCTCAACTGGATGTCTCATATCCCCCTCACTTGGCAAGAAGTGTCATTCCCCAAGAAAACCTTTCCATCATTGGTTTCCTGAAAATTCTTGAACCAATCCTTATGAGGGCACATGTGATAAGTGCACCCGGAATCCAGGATCCATTTCTCACTACCTTTCCTCAAGCTCACATTTGAGCACACAACAAGAAAATCATCTTGTTGTTCTCATTTGGCAACTGAAGCCTCTCCATTCTTGGTATGGCTTGCTCTTCTCTCATCCCACATCTTCTTCTTACAATCTCTCCTGAAATAACCCTCCTTATTGCAGTAGAAGCATCTCTTTCCTCCAAATCTCGGTTTGGAATGAGATCTCCCATGGCTCTACCCTCTATCCTTTGATTTCTCCCGGTAGTTGCCATGAATGCTACTACCATTCTGAGTTGCTGGCCTTCCTCTAATGAACAGCCCTTCTCCACTTGATGCTTCCCTCATCTTGGCCTTGAAATCATGAGCCCTTATGGCATTGATCACAATCTCCTTGGTTAAAGTATCTCTTCCATATTCAATTGCATTAATTAAATTATCAAAACAATTAGGAAGAGAATTTAACAAAATAACAGCCAATTGTTCATCCGGGAATGTTATGCTACAGCTATTCAAATCTTGAACTAGCTTATTAAACACATCAATATTTTCTTGCAACTCTTTATTAGGATCCATTTTAAAAGCAAAGATTCATTTAAAAAGATAAATCTTATTAGGGAGAGTTTTGGTAAGAAACAACTCATCTAATTTCTTCCATATGACAGCAGATCTTCCGAGTCTCCACACTCCCTTGTGACACTATCCGACATGTGCAAGAAAACGGTGATGTATGCCATCTTTTTCGTCTCAATCCGCTGGACCTCTATGATACTTGCTGGAAAAGCATCATCTTCTCCAATAGCTAAGTCCACCTTCTGTTGCATAAGAAAAGCCTTGATCTTCCGCTTCCAAAGCGCAAAGTCTCCCTTTCCATCAAACTTCTCAACAATGAAATTTGAAGCCATCTTGCAAAGAAAATCCCAGATTTATGCAGCACCCACAATTGCTTTCCAACTTTTTCTAAACCTCAAGAACATGATCGAAGATTGATCTCAATACCATTCTTGAATTACCCTCAAGAACATGATCAGATCTTGATCTTTACTCCGTTCTTGAATCACCCAAGAAGTTGATCTTTGATTCTTGGAGTCTTGCTCCGATACCCTCTGTTCTTGCTCCGATACCCAGCTGTTCTTAGACCACAGCTCTGATACTACTGTTGGAAAATCACCTTGGAGATGCCCATGTAGTGATCTTCCAAACACCCAAGTCTAGAGTAACTTGTAATGAATCGAAACAGAAACAGAAATCAAAGAAAAAAAAGAACACAACAATTGTTATCGAGGTTCAACAATAGCTTACGTCCTCGTGAGTTCCTCTGAACTCTCTGCACTAAATGAATAAGTTCTTACAGATTTTAGCAACACCCCTTCAAGAATCTCAAGTTCTTAAAGAACCAAAGAAGAGAAGAAAGAAAGTGATAAAAACTATTACGAAGCCCTCTACCCAATCTATGCTACTCTCTCTTTACAACTAGCCTCTCTTTTGAGATCTATTCTAGTGCCTCTCATGTGTTTTATGTCTTTGCATTCTCACACTTGCACTTGAATTCTCTTGTATGATGATCTTATGTCTCACTTGTATGTATTTCACATCTTTGAGATTGAAGCTAGGTGACCCTTTATATAGTGCACCACTTCTTGAGCCAATCTTTGAAGTCAATCTCCACCATTAGATCGTCAGAACCTTTCAATCATAGCCTTTCATCAATCCTTAGTGATCCTGTGTATTTTGTTTATGCATCCACGCACCTCTCAAAAGGCTGAAGAAACTAGTCTCAGTATGCCTGGCGTCGCAGCCCAGAACAGAGCAGGCCACGGCTCAAGCCAGGGCACACATGCATCACTCTCTGGGCGCCGTGGCCTGGGGGAGGCTGAGCCACTGCACACACCTCCTCCATGTTGGGCACCAAGGCCTGGGAAGGCTTGGTCTCGGCTTGACCTGATGCTGCACTTTTTTTGACTTGCTGTGCGCTGAGGCACACACTTTGTGTGCTGAGGCACCAAGGTCTTATGAAGAACCTTTTCAAACCATGTTTAAACCTTAGACAAACACCAATAGAATGTGCCACTACTACTTCAATCAATGTTTTTATTAATGGTCAATTATCTTCAATTTTAGACCAAGCAAAGATTTGAGGTAAGATGATCATTTATCACCTTATTTGTTTATTCTGTGTAATGAAATCCTTGCACAATGTTTTCTTCAAGCTATGATTCATTATAATCTTTCAGACTTAAAATTTTCTAGATTAGGTCCTCATATTTCAATTTTTAGTTTTGCGGATGATTGTATGTTCTTTGTTAAAGCTGATGCTCAAAATTGTAACACTTTAAATACAATCTTTGCTTTGTATGACAATGATTTTGGTCAAACTTTGAATAGATCTAAATGTGCTATTAAATTTTCTAAAAATGTTAGTCCTAGATTGAAATAGATTATCTCTTCTATTGTTCAACTGGCTGATGATAGACAATGCAATAAATATTTAAGAGTTCCTTTTGCATCAGGGAGACTTACTAGGAGTTCTTATCAATACTTTCTAGACAAACTCTTTAGGAAATTCAATATTTGGTATACCAAACTTCTATCCTATGTTGGTCATTGCATACTTATGAATTCTACAGTTAATCCTCTTTCAATCTATTATATGTTTATATTTAAGCTTCTTGCTTGTGTCCTTACCTCTTACCAAAAATGAACAAAAAAATTTCTTTGAAATGCTTCTCCTATAACTTATAAGCATGGTTTAGTTAATTGGTATACGCTTACACAACCAAAAGTCTTGTGAGGATCAGGTATTAAACACTTTCCTTTGCTCAACCAAGCTCTGCTATTAAAAATTCTTTGGAGAATGTACACACAAAGAAATCAGTTCTAGGTTCAGATTCTCAAAGTACAATATTTTCCTTTATTCTCTCTATTGAACTCATTAAGAATAGTTCTGCATCTATATTTTGGAAATATATACTTTCATTTCTTCCTGTTTTCAAAGATTGTTTAGGTCGGTCAGTCCATTGGCTCAGGATATTCCATTAAGATGAAATACCTATTAATCTTATGAATTTGAAACTGGGTGGCTTAATTAATCCAGCAACTCATACTTGAAACCTTCACAATATTCAACCTTTTCTTCCAACTTATATTTTACATAGCATTCAAATTATTCCCATTCCTTTAACTCTAAAGCCAGACTCTCCATTATGGATTTCTTCTCCTAATGGTAAATTCTAAGTTAATAACACCTACAACTTTTTTTCTCGCCTAATCCTATCCTTTTTTTTCATCCTCATTTGCCTTGGAACAATATTTGGAAATTTTAGGTAAAACTTAGAGTTAAATATTTTCTTTGGCTTACTGCTCATAAAAATACAAATTATTTTTTGGCTTCCCATCACATAATCCCATCTGCACTTGTACCCTCTATCACCAGGAACTTGAAACTATAGCTTATTTATTTACAACTTGTTCTTATATATACCCTCTGTTGCATGAATGTGGGATTTCTGGTAATACTGATAAGTATCATCTCACTCTTATTTTTAGGAATTGGCATCAATGTAGTCATAAAATAATAGCACAACAGAAGGTTCCTTTTGATTGTTTTCCTTCAAAAATTCTATGGAATATTTGAAAGGCAAGGAATTTGGCAATCATTGAAAATCAAACTATCAACTATCAAGATATCAAACGTTGCTCATTGGATATTTTGAAACAACAAACTTTCTATAATGGTGATAATCATCACATGAAACAACTTACACTTGTTCATTGGATCCCTCATCCTCCTTTGTTCTAAAACTCAATACTAATTGTGATTTTCTGGGATCCTTGGAAAAGTGGAATTGGAGGACTTATTCGAAATGCTGAAGGCATTTGTGTGGCAAGTTTATCTAAATTTTTGGGAATTACTATTAATGGAGTAACTAAAATTTCTGCAATTAGATAAGGACTTTTGATGGCAAGAGATTTAAATATTTCACACATTCTCATAGAATCAAACTCTTTGATTATTGTTGCTTATTTTTACAATAAGTAGGATCTTCAGGTTCATCATAACTAGCTCCTCCAAGACTATTGTAAATGTATTGAAAACAGATATTGTAGATGTCTACATTATCTTTAGATTATCTCTAGTAAATAACTAAGATAGATTACCTTGATAATTACATTATCTCTTTATATCTATCGAGTTTGTATTTGTATCCTGATTATTATCAAACTGTAACCTATATATATGTGCAATACACATAACCTACAGCATCAACATCTTCTAAATATCCTCTCACAATTAAACTCTTTCATGGTCTCAGAGTAGTAAGGTCTAAAAAAAAAAACCCTACAACCATGGAAAGTATTATTCCCTCATCTGAAACCGTAAAACACCCTACCACATCCAACTGCTGCCACTAGCTCCCATCCTTCAGTTACTATCACCTTTGATCTGACTATTGTCGTTACCTCTGCCACCACTGCACACTATCTTCTCCATACTTTGATACCCGTAACTATCTCATCTACTTTCTTCCTCCCTTCTCTCGCTAGAGGCGCACCAACCCCTATTTTTGGCAGCACACCTAACCTCTATTCTCTTCTCACAAAAAAACTAGCTTCTTTTCTTTTTTGCCGCAAGATTTTATCGCCTATCCCTACCACCTCTATGTTTTCGTTGCATAGATCAACCACCCCATGCCGGTAAAATCGAACACCTGTACACTAGTTGGCACTTTTCCCCTCCTCCTACCAACCAACCCTATTAACTAGTATACTCTCACCTCCTCCCTTATGACGATGCACTTCACCTTAGAACCCTACAGTCTTTGTTCCACCACAAACACCCAGCTTGTGTTGTCACCTACTCCCACAATGTTTACCTCTATTTTTCCAAACTTTCCCTTGTTTTCTACTCCTAGTATCATACATCTAGTCAATATAAAGCTCAATAACTCCAACTACATCCTATAATGCTCTTAATTTCTCTCTGTTTTCATCAGTTATGACCTCTTTAGTTATGTTGGTGGTTCTTTTCCCTGTCCCACTCATCTTTCTTTTAACAATGATGGTCATACCATTCTCAATTCGGCCTATTCCATCGGGATTCGGACTGACCAGTGCCTCCACTCCTGGATTGATGTCACTCTTACCTCTAACATCTTGCAAGATGTCCATGATCTCCGTATTTCCCAGGATATTTGGATTGCATTGGAATAATGGTACCTTGATCAGTCTAATGCCAAAGAGTTTGACTTACGATTGAAGCTTCACAAACACACCAAAGATGGAAAATCTATAGAACAGTATATTCGGATCTCAAAGTCGTTATTGATGCTCTTGTTGCAATCAAATCCTCACTCTCCACAAAAGACCTCATCTCTTAATGGCTTAGCAGGTCTACCTAAGAGTATGAAAGCTTCATCACCACAATGACCAACACCAACATCACTTTTATCTTTGACAATTTGTGTACAAAGTTGCTATTTTAAGAACAACCATTGAAACATCTCCATGTCAGTTCTCAATCATTTGATCCTCCTACAGCCCTTGCCACCACCACCACATATGGTGCTTTTCATGGTCGTGGTAGGAGTCGCTTGGGTATAAGGGTCGTGGTAGGGATCATGGACACTATACTGGTCGTGGTGACTCTTCTTAGTATGGTTCACGTACTGATCAGTCATCTTACTCTTCTCCTATATTTAATCGATTTATTGTTGGTTCATCTTACAATCGTGAAGGTCTCTCGGGACCACCCCCTGATTCCTCCTCCACTCAATGTCAAATTTGTCACACCACTAGTCACCTCTTGCTGAATTGACCTCACCAATTTAATCATGTTATGGTCTCTCATGATTTGACCAAATCCTTTTTTATTATGTCTCTTGGTGAGTCCAATGCTACCTAATGGTACTCTGATAAGTCTGCCTCATTTCACATGACTCCTCAGTCAGGTATAATTACTAATCTTACACCTTATTTTGGCAAAACTAAGATTTTAGTTGGTGATGGAAAATTATTTGATATTAAAAAGTTGGTTCTACCGTTTTACGTACTTCCACCAAACTTTTTTATCTTAATAATGTCTTTCCTTGCATGTTCCACAACTATCATACAACTTACTTTCTATTAAAAAAATAAAAAAAAATTTATGTTCTCATAACAACTGCTTTGCTACTTTTGATGATTCTCATGTTGTTATTAAGGATAAGAGTATGGGAAAAACTCTTCCCAAATCCTCCAGTGAAGGTGATCTCTACCATCTTCCTCTAGATTCGGTCACTACTACCCCCC
Organism: Bretschneidera sinensis; assembly: GCA_023935145.1. Taxonomy (NCBI): domain Eukaryota; kingdom Viridiplantae; phylum Streptophyta; class Magnoliopsida; order Brassicales; family Akaniaceae; genus Bretschneidera; species Bretschneidera sinensis. The sequence continues at coordinate 107,894,739 of CM043700.1, forward strand.
TGGCGTTGGTCTCTTATCAAGTCTCTGGTGATATTTGGCATCTTAAGTTATGTCATTTAGGTCCTCGTGTGTTATCTTTTCTTCAAAATAAAAATGATATTTTTGTCTTCTAAATATTCTAGTTTCTCTTTAGTTAGGAAGGTCGAAACATTTACTTTTTGATTCTATTGAGTATTGTACTGCACAACTTTTAGCTTTAATACATTCTAATGTTTGGCAATCTTATATTTTCTCCAATTTAGGCTATTGCTATTATGTTATTTTTGTGGATGATTTTTCACGATATTATTGGATTTTTCTTATGCATAAAAAATCTGAAGTTTTTCAGTACTTTTGTCATTTTAAAGTTTTTGTTGAAAATCGATTTTCCACCAAAATTTAAAAAAAAATCAAAAAGATAGTTGTAAAAAATTTAATCAAACGCCTTTGAAACAATTTTTTGCCCAACATGGAATTAAGTTTCGCATGTCTTGCCCTGACACACACCTCAACAAAATGGTGTAGTTGAGTGTAAGCATAGACACATTAGTGAAATGGCACGCACCCTCTTAATTCAACCATCTCTTCCTGAGTCTTTCTAGGTCGATGTCACGTTTACTTTGCTTTATATTAATAGTCTCCTTACTCCTATGTTAGATAATCAAGCTCCATATACAAAATTCTTTTCTAAACCTCTTGATTACTCCAGTTTTTGTGTCTTCGAGTGTGCATGTTATCCTAATCTCGGGAATGACTATGGAACTTGAAAGAGAAGATGGAGGAACTGAGTTGTCAGTTAGAGGAGGTGTGAAAGAGAGAGAAGCTGGAAGTGGTGGAAAGAAGGTGCAAAGAGCTGAAGAGGGCAGATGTGCCACATATAGAAGAGCTAAAGCTTGAGGAGCAGAATTGAGAATGGTGATAGTGTTGGTGGGAGAAACTGAAGAGGAGATAGGAGTGGTGATAGATTTTCACTTTGTCAAAGACAAATCGGATCAAGGAGATCTTGTGATACGTTATATTTTCACTAAAGCTCAGCTTGTAGATATCTTCACCAAAGGGTTATCCGCAACTCGGTTTCTATAACACAAATGCAATCTCTCTGTGATTTCACCCCATTCGAATTGAAGGGCGTGTAAATGTATTGAAAACAGTTATAATAGATAATAAATTATCTCTAGGATGACTACATTATATCTAGATTATCTCTAGTAGATATCTAAGATAGATTAGCTAGATAACTACATTTTCTCTTGATATCTATCAAGTTTGTATTTGTATCTTGTTTATTATCAAACAGTAACATATGTGTGTGTGTGTGTGCGCGCACGCAATACACAACCTATAGCATCAAGGTCTTCCAAATATCCTCTCACAATTAAATCTTTTCAACTGTCTTGAACTTATAGAAAGTTTTCAAGAACTGTGGATTACTTTTGTATACCATGAAGGCAATGAGGTAGTAGATTTTTTTAGCTTTCACAACTGCTACTAATGAAACTATTCTAATGTTTTCTTTATCTCCTGACATTTGTATAATATTTTATACTCGGATACATATGGACTATGGTGGTCTAGATGAGTTTCTAAACCCATCAGTTTTCATGTTAACGTTTTAGCTTAATATTCCATTTATGTTGGAAAAAAATCCTAACAATTTCTTATTATTAAATTTAAAACACAATACTCTATTTTTTTTCAACTACCAAAAGCTTTTATTGGAAAATATACTAGCATCTCAACACGCGTATGCGCATGTTGATCTGCTCTTTTATGTGATAAAACAATATGCTAACAATTATCTTCTTATCTATAAGCAATAGAAAAAATCAACATTGGTTGAAGATAAGACAAATAAGGAGAGTGGAGAAGTTAAATCTGAGTGAGATAGTGGGAGAGAAAAACATGAGAGAAAGTTGTGGAGAGTTGGAGTCAATTGAGTTACATATATAACTTAATTTATATATTTAAGTAAGGGTTTATGGGATATTTCGAGGGGTGAAAACCAAAATGGGGTTCTTGCTTCTTCTTTTTTTTATCTGTAAGGGGTTCTTACTTTATTAATAGTATAGAACATGGGTTGAAAATAAGAGAGATAAGGAGAGTGAAGAAGTTAAGTCTGAATGGGATAGTGAGAGAGAAAAATATAGGAGAAAGATGTGGAGAGTTTGAGTCAACTGATTTACATATATAACCTTATTTATATATTTAAGTAGGGGTTTAAGGGACATTTTAAAGGGTGGACACCAAATGAGGGTTCTGGCTTTATTAATAATATAGAAATCAAAAGGTAAATTTCATTTTTTAGTGAAATTTAATTATTAATTTGAGAATAATTATTATTTTTTAATATTTTTTAATTTTTAAAATAAAAAAATAAATTCCTAATAGACATACTCCTAACACCACGTCTTATGAAGGCAAAACGTTTCGTTCAATGTTTTATCTCTGAAAACCCTAGGTACACTACTATAGTGTGGGGTTACTTTTTTATAAATAATTTTAAAAAAAATAAATAAATAAATAAAAAACCTATTTGGCACTCGCTAACAGTTTAATAAAGTCAATAAAAAGGTACAAACAATAAAAAGGGGACATGAATCCAAAACCCCTAACAATCCATGGAGGACAGAAAAAAAAAAATCCAAAATAGTAGGATAGTAAACTCCTTACAAACACATGGTATGAAGAAATAATTATAGAACAAGTGAGTGACCGGAAGAGGTAACGAAGTCGAAAAACCTAAGCTTATTATAGCCATCTTTGCTTGCGAAAGCCACTGCTTGAGGTAAAGAGCCCGTAACAATAAGCTCCTTAATGTGTGAGTTATAATTGATCTTTTTAAAACCATGAGTAGGATTCAGTCAATTAAAATCCTTGATGCAGTAAAATTAAAAAGTAATTATATCTTGATATTGTCACAGATGAAATTCACCTTGAATTATATTGAGAATTTGGACGATTGTGACTTTAAGGTTGTTATTACTTTGCAGGTGTATCATCAGAACATCTTTAGGCATGGGTGATAATAATCAATACGGCATTAGTAGCTTATGGTTAAGTTTCTTAAATTGGGTCAAATTTGAGTCGACTTGAATGTTAAAATTTTGGTCGAGTTTGACCCGAACCCATAATCCGTCTACATGAGGTTATGGGTTATAAATTTGAAAAGATGATAAAGCTCAACTTACCCTATTACCATAAAAGGTAATTCAAATTTGAACATGGGATATGGGAGTGTTTGTAGGAGAGTTGACTCTAACTACCAAGTGTTGTAAATAAATCAACTCACACATCCCTATCTCCATGCTCAGACGTACGTACAATTACTGTAGAAAATATTGCAGTACTTTGGTTCTCTAGTTCTCTTGTTCTCTCTAAGGGAGAGAACAATAGCGACACGTAGATGAGTTGTATGTGTTTAGCTTGTGTGCTTCGTGCGGCAAAGCATAAAAGTTTATATCGACGAGCAAAAGTTTGGGTTGTATAATAAATGTGCATTGACTAAGGTATGGGCTAAACCCACTATAGTTTTCTAACATTGTTATCAGAGCCATAGGCTTGTTGGTAACCATTAATGCTTTGTTAGCATGTTTATATGAATAAAAACTCCATGTTTATGTATGCTTAGATTTTTTTTCTCGTTGGTTAAGCATGATTTGTTGTTTTAAATTTTGAAAATATACTATGTTTCTGTTATTATGCATGCTATGGATCTCCCATTAAATTTTTGTGAGGAAATGATGCATATTTTAAGAAAAAATGAAAAAAAAAACTTAGTTTCTGTAAAATTAAGGAACCAGAAACTTTGGGTCATATTTTGATGTATGAAGAGATAATTTTGACATGATTAGTTAATATATTATTAATCTATGTCACATGATATTTCTAACTATATATTATTTTCTGAATTCTGATCTGTGGATGTTGAGATATGAATGTGCAAAGATTGGTTCACAGAAGGTGATTTTCTGCAAAAATCAAATGCAGAAGGAAGAAGATGAACACTACCCTACTGTTCCCTAGCGAATCCCAGTCGTACTGAGGCACGTGTATTCCACGAACCATTTTTCGGAAACCATTTTTTGACACCTCCGACAAGTATAGCATTATTTTTGGATCCCCAATTTATTTGAATGGTTAATTATAAATTAATCATGTTGCAAGTAGTGATTTTATATTTTTCTTTTGAAAAATGTTAGGAAAATATTTTTTTAATAACCGAAAATAAATTGGGGCATCTTAAAAAATTATCTCGAAACTCTGGAATCTAGAATAGGACATTAAAATTTTTTAAATAAATTTTTTCTCTATTATTTTTATGATAATTGTTTGTTATTTTTAGTAATCAAAATTATAAAAAAAAAAATGCATGATTCGTACAATAACACTTGAAAAACTATGTTATTGGATTAAGTTATGTGAATCTTTTTCTCTTAATGCATCATTTTATTGGGCTATGTTATTTATTTTTTTAAAGGATCGTATTTATGATAAATCATAAAATTGTGTTAATTTTTTTTTACACAAATATTAAATGCATCCCTAGATGATAGCCCAATACCTGCTGCCTTAGAAGGTGAGTGAGGTTTTGTCATCCATTTAAAAACACCATTAAAAATGTTGTTATATGTGATATGCAAGCATGCTAGTATTTAAGTTAAATGGATGACTCGCTAAATTGATATTTTTATGAACACATGTAATTTTTTATGCTTGATAATAAGGCAAATTCTACTAGGTATTATGTGAACCGCGACATCCCCACTTTTTTGTCAATAGATTGATGTAGTAGGATTTATATTGTTGATGTAATTTATATTTATTTTTTTTGGAAGTCGGGTAAGGGGATGTGTTTCGTACTGCACATTACATACGCAAAATTGTCTTGTCATGTGGTTCCAAAAATGCCAATAGGACTCTTATGTGAGTCCATGTGTATTTTATGTTGCATGGCACGATATTTATTGACAACATCTATTTTATAATTTTAAGTGGATAGTATTGGGAGAGGAGTGTTCCTCCTAATATATGCATTTGTACAAAAATCAATTGAAAAATGTATTTCTAATCTACTATTTAGAAGGTGCGTGTGAGCTTATATAACGAAATATTTGATTTCATTATATAGGAAAGATTTGTATTTCTCAATTCGGTTTTTGAGACAAATAAAAGAATGCGTATAAATTAATGTTATATTGCATATCATTAATGTAGTGAAAAATGGTTGCCAAGACAATTGTTGCTGGCCTTACTAAAGGAGACAAGCTAGATAGGAAAAACTATGACATCTGGCATAGGAAAGTCCAATATTTGCTTAATGAGCAAGAGTTTTTGGAGCACCTGGCTAATAGCATAGTCCAACCTAAGGAAGGGTCAACAGTCCAACACCGTCGTGATATGGAGACCTACAATGCTTGGTTCAAGAAAGATCACAGTGTGTTCTTTATTCTGTTAAGCAACATACATGACGATCTAATTAGAAAGTATGAGAAGTGCTCCACTGCCAAGGCAATGTTGAAGGGTCAATAGCCTGAGGAAGGGTCCAACCTGAGGAAGATTCAATAGCCCAACACCATCGTGATATATAGACATACAATGCTTGGTTCAAGAAAGATCACAGTGTGCACTTTATTCTGTTAAGCAACATACATGACGATGTAATTGAAAAGTATGAGAACTGCTCCACTGCCAAGGCAATATGAGACCAATTGAAGTTTGACTTTGGAGGCACCTACTACATGGTTAAAGGGTTTAATATTTAAGTTTGATATGTATAAGAAAGATCCTAAGCACTCCGTGGCTGAGCACCTTTGGGTGATGTCAGCAATGATTAGGGATCTCAAAGCTGCAGGAAATCCCATCACAAAAAAACAATAGGTTCAAGCTGTGAAAAGTTCTTTGCCTGACTCCTTGATCCATATGAAGCAAATCATGACACACAATGACAATATTAAAAATTTTGTTGATATTTCACATCATTGTGAGTTGGAAGTAGAGGACCAAGAAGCGAACCACACCACTGATTTTGTCACCCGATTGGCAAGCCCAATGTTTATGGACCTAAGTATAAAAGGCAAGGAAAGCACAATGGCCAGGGTGGGGCTAAGAAATAAGCTCCCAAAGCAAAGATAGCCAAGCTCCAAAGGGGAAAGCATGGTAGAAAGAAAGATGAGTCTAAGATGAAGTGTTTTAGTTGTCAAAAGATGGGACATTTTGCTCGCGAGTGCATAAGCCAAAAGTAGCATATTCAAAAAGAGGTATCCTTTCATCTTGCCCTTTACTCTCTCCATACTTTTGTTCGCACACATGAATTAGTTTCTAATAGTATTCATGACTAGGTCATTGACACTGATGCCAACAAACATATAGCTCGAGATAGAAGAGGGTGTGTGGATTATCGCAAGATTCCAGTCGATACTCAAAGAGTATACAAGGGAAATTGAACTAGTGAATAAGTCTTTCGGGTTGGTACCTATCAACTCCATCTATGTACTGATCTCATATGGCTTTTACATGATGTTCTCTATGCACCTAGGTTTAAGCATAATCTTCTTTTAGTTTTAACATTATTAAACTTAGGATTTGCTTTCAATTTGGTTGGTAATAATTTGGATATTTTTCTGAATGGTGCTATTTTTGTACATGGTTTCTGTATGGACGAAATCTTTTTAGTTGATTTAATAAAAAAAAATTCCTTTTATTCATATGTTGCTAATGCTAGTAATAATGATAATTCTATTATTTGGCATGCTAGACTTGGGTATATAGGACAAGATAGGATGACAAGATTAGCTAGAGAATTCTTATTAAACTTTCTCACTAAAGTTAACTTACCTATATGTGAGCCTTTTTTAATTGGTAAAGCTCATAGAAAGCCTTTTGGAAAAGTAGTCAGGGCTTCTCATCCATTAGAAATAGTCCACTCAGTCATTTACGGTCTTATGAATGTAAAGGCATGCAATGGCTCCTCTTACTTCATTACTTTCATAGATGACTTCATGTACTTTGCTTATTTTTATCTAATTTCTCACCACTATGAAGCTTTTGATTGCTTTAAACTCTTTGTAACAAAGGTTGAAAATAAAAAAGAATGAGTCTAACGGCTTTTTGAATAGACTGCAGTCGTAAATATCTATCTGATTAGTTCAAGAAACTGTATGAGGAAAAGGAGATACATAGGCAACTGACTATTCCTGGCACTCCACAAGAAAATGGAGTAGCAGAAAGAAGAAATAGAACATTACTAGAAATGGTTAGGTCGATAATGGCACAGGCCAATCTCCTTACATCTTTTTGGGGGGATGTGCTTATGACTGCAACCTATATCCTTAATTAAGTGCCTACAAAGTCCGTTTCCACTACTCCTTATGAATTATGGAAAGGTGAAAAGCCCAATCTTGAGCATTTATGTCCATGGGGTTCAGCTGGATTCGTTTATAGTACTTATCATAAGCATTGGCCTTAGAGCTCAAAAGAGTATCTTTATAAGGTATTCTTAGAGTTCGAAAGGTTATGTCACGTACGATGAACATCCCATTTATGGAATGACTGAAATAAAGTCACGTGATGTGGATTTTATTAAAACTAATTTCCTTAAGATAGGTGAAACAGATAAGAATCTTGATCTCTATGAGATGGAAGAAGGAGTACCTTCACTATCTCTCATCGAAGGTGGGTAAATTATGCCTTTTTCTATTGTAGTCGCTGAGGAGAATAGCAATAATCCTTGCCTTAGTGGGAGAGATCCTCAAGCTAGTGTAAGTGTACTATTATCTTCTCAAGATTTACTAGTTCTCAGAAGTACATGTAGAAATATACCTCGTCATCATTTTGACATTGAAAGAAAAATTTTCATGTGCACTTCAATGGATTCGGATGAGCCAGCTTCTTTTGTCGAAGCACTCTCTTCTTCAACTTAAAATGAATGGTTAGCTATTTTGGAGGATGAGATGAGCTCAGTTATTAAAAAAAAAAAAGGTTTGAGAGTTAGTTGATTTGTCACCTAGGTGTAAAACCATTGGAAACGAATAGGTTTTCAAAGTTAAGCGTAAGGTAGATGATTCAACTGACAAGTATAAAGCACACCTTGTGGCAAAGGGATATACCCAAAGAGAAGATGTAGACTATGAAGAGCCATTCTCTCATGTGGTGAGGTTTGCCTCTATTCTCTTGATCTTGGTTATCGTCACACGACAGGATTTAAAATTTTTCAAATGGATGTTAAAACTGCGTTCCTTAATGGGGAACTAGGCGAGGAGATCTATATGGATTAACCCACTAGTTTTGAGATGAAGGGACAAAAGCGCAAAGTATGTCGCCTAAAACATTCTATCTATGGTCTCAAGCAATCGTCAAGATAGTGGTACTTGAGATTTCATCATTCCATTACCTCTATTGGTTTTGAAATGATTGAAGAAGGCCATTATGTCTATATTAAATGATCTAAAGAAAGTTTTTAATTTTTTCACTGTATGTTGAAGATATCCTTTTAGCAGGAAATGACATGGCCTTAATTGTCGCCACTAAAGAGTGGTTGTCCTCTATTTTTTAGATGAAGGACATAGGTGAAGTAAACTTCGTGCTAGGGGTTAAAATCATAAGAAATCGTCCAAAGAAACTTCTTGGTTTATTTAAAAAAAAACTTACATAAAAAAGATTCTTGAGCGATTTCACGTGCAATACTCTAAACCCATTAACACTCTAATAGAAAAAGGTTGTGTCCTAAGCTTTTATCATTGCCCTAAAACAGAAAAAGAAAATAATCAAATGTCTAAATTACCTTATGTATCTGTTGTAGGAAGTTTGATATATGCAATGTTGTGTACAAGACCAGATATTTGCCATGCAGTTGGCATGGGCATGCCAACCGTTATTAGAGTAACCTAGAACTAGCCCACTGGCAAGCAGTGAAGAGGATTCTCTTATACCATCATGGACTATTAATCTTGTCCTATGCTATACTGGTGGAGATTTGAGATTGAAATGTTACGAAGATGTCGATTAGGCTAAGGATAGAGATGAGCGCAAGTCCACTTCTGGATACGCTTTCACCCTAGGGATGGAGCTATCTCTTGGTCTAGCAAGAAATAGTCATATGTTCCCTTATCCACCATGGAGTAGGTAGAATTCGTGGCTTGCTTAGTAGTAGTTCAAGAAACTATTTGGTTGAGGAGATTTTTACAATGCTTGAATGTTACAACTCATGCACAAAAGAAAATGCTTATTTATTGTGATAGAACAACTGGTTTGGTGTACGCAAAAGATCCTAGATATCATGACAAAACCAAATACATAGATATACGTTATCACTACATAAAAGATGTGCTTATGAACAAAGAGGTGGTTTTACAACATATTTCCATTGGCAATATGGTGGCTGACCCTCTGACTAAGCCTATCACCAGAAATGTTTTCCTTTCTCATATAAGGAGTTTAGGATTACATAGACTTTGATATGTTTTGAACATTTGTTTCATTGACATTATTTCCGATGGATGAATAATTTTTCCCTTTGGGAATTATTTCTCTTTATTACACATTCTTGTTTGAAAATGTCACTAGGCTTGAATCGACCTCCTCACACATGTAATTCACTTTGGCACTATAAGAGATAGCGAGCAAGTTGAGACATTCATATCTTTGGCACTTTTTAAGAAGTGAACAAGATAAATATAAATAATGTCGCCGTAGTTGGATCTAAGATGAGACATATAGTCGACATAGAGTACTTCCACAACTCTTTGTGGCCTATATAAAGCCAAATGTGAGATTTCATGCATGTGCCTTTGGAGCAGCAAGCCTAGAAACTTGAGTTAGGCACTCATTATAACAGCTGAACTTATTAGATTCGTATGGTTTTTTTTTTTTTTTTGTGACATGCCCAATATTATGGCAATAGCGCCATAGTATGCATATCATACTATATGTGCTAGTTATCGACCAAAAAGTTGGAGTGATGAATTAATCTCTTCATCATCACTGTGTGAGCCACTAGATCATGTATGTATAGATTAATGATCCAATTTATGTCCTTAGTTGACTTAAGACTAAGTTATGAAGAAGCAACTCAATGACGCTACTTTGGCATGTATCCTTGGATCATGAATGATGTGATCTCACGGGGCACGATCATGAAAGTAATTGAGTTTAATTGGAATGACATGAGGGCTTAAGGAAGACTTTTCAATAATACACCTTTGTTTTGTGACTCATTTCCCAAGTGATTGTGTCATCTTAAGTTTTGATATAGTCATGAGTGCATTACAAATGTAAAGATTGTAGCACTGCTTATTTGTGAGGGATAAAGAGTGCTAAATCTAGTGTAGTTGGATGGTCGAGGCATAACGAGAACATTTTAAGTAATATGTTGTGTCAGTGAGAATATAACTTGATATTACATTTCAATTTTTTCTCGTTAGGTCGCACTTTTTATTTCTTGTATGAGGAGATTAGAAAATGAGAGTTTTTAGAAAGGCCATGAAAAACATCCGCCCATTGTGGGCAAGTGGGAGATGTTAGAAATCAAGTCAAGTTTGACCCAAACGCGTGATCCGCCTACAGGTTTGAAAAGATGATAAGCTCATCTTATCCTATAACCATAAAAGATAACTCAAATTTGAACATGAGATAATGGAAAGTGTTTGTAAGAGAGTTGGACTCTAACTACCAAGAGTTATAAATAAATCACCTCACCTATCGTTATCTCCACGCATAGACTTACATACAATTACTGCAGAATAGTACTCTAGTTCTCTTGTTCTTTCTCAAGGGAGAGGACAATATCGATGCGTAGAGGAGCTATACATGTTTAGCTTGCATGGTTCGTGCAGCAAAGCATAACGGTTTGTATCGGCGAGCAAAAGTCTGATTTGTATCAATAGGTATTGGCTAAAAGTATGGCCTAAACCCATTATAGTTTTCTAACACTAAAAATAACACAAAATAATCATATCGTGTTCGAGTTGACCTGTATAACCCTTTTAATCAATTGGTTTACATGTCAACTCATGTGCAACATTATCCATTTAACTCAAATTAACTTATATATGTCATCATTTTAATTAGACTCATGGTTTAATTTAGTATTAGTATAACTATTCATTAATGTAGTGATTTGGACTGAAATAACTTTTATGGATTGTGATTTATTTTGTGGATGGGGTGTTGACTTATGATAACTTTATGGATCATGGATTATGACTTATTGATGATCTCATGGTGGAGATTTACAGCTTTTAAATGTTAGTACTGATAGCTTTCGATAATGATGGGTTGTCATTTGGGCAAACTTAAACAGAATTCCTTATATAGTTCATAAAGTTTTCTTAAAAAAAATTACTTTTAAAAATAAAATTTATGACCAAATTATACAAATCAAATAAAATTCATGTGATAAATCAATTACATAAAATTTTGCGTATTACTAATTATTGGTTTGATTAGTTTGCATCTTTTGTTTTCATATTTTATGTAAATGTTACAGTAAACAAGTAATTACTTCTTCTCAAACGAAAAAAAGAAAGTAGTCTATAACTTGATTACATATCAACATGACTTACATAGTACATGCTTATTACACTATTGTATTTTCCTCTCCTATGGGCCTGTAATCTGCTATACATAATACATTCGGTACTTGTCATGGCAAGCAACCATTCTGAGGAAAACATGATCATATAAAAGTACAAAGTGCAAATGTAAAAGACTGGGCCTTTCTCAATGAAAGGGCGAATCAGAAATTCTACACATTCCTGGGCGGCTGGGCCAGCTAGTACATTTTCTAAGGCAGCAGTATAAAGGAAGGAGCTCTTTTGCAGATACTCATTTTAAATAGATAAATATAAGAGGTACATATAGCTATTGCTAGTCATCATCTTTAGATGAAGGTCTGTAAGAAGCTTCAGCACATGCTTCCTCCAACTTCAGTAAGAGGTCCTTCACGAAGGGTGTATTTGTCCCATAAGTGATTCGCAGTATATCTAGTGCCTTTGTCAATGATTTGATAGCATCCTCTGTCTCTCCAAGCAACCTGTAATAATGAAATAACAGCACATTTCAAGTTCAAAATACAGCACCAATAATCGTAACTGCAGCAGTGGGAATTTATGATTCTAAATACCCCCTCACAGCAGCTAACAGCCTGCTGATTTTAATTATAGTTGCAGGAAGATACCTCTCGCGAGGGCTTTTAGTGGAACTTTACCATTCCTAGATACTAGCGTCTAACTTTGAAAGTATTAACGTACATGATAATATTCACATTCATGCAATATGAACAACAGCATTTCTACCATCCTAAGTTCCAAGAACTAGGAGATAGTAGGCCATGAATTCTACTAGAGAAAAAGATTGAAGGAGAAGAGAGAGGACAGGGAGTTTCAAAGAATAATTTAAAAGCATTTTAAGAGTAAAAAAAACTAACAAAAGATTCTAACCACTCGAGCTTCCCACAGGCACAATATTGCAATCCAAGCAAAGGATGGAATGCTGAACATACTCCTTCAATGAAAAAGAGAACAAAGCTCAGGATGCAGCAGCAAAAGCATTTAAAATTTAAATACTGCAAACCACACAAACATAAATTTAGATTGAGTCATGAAAAATTTGGAAATGGTAGGAGCATTTAATCATGTTTACTTTGCTTTACTTATTTCCTCTATGGTAGTAATAAATTGAAGTGGGTGATTAGAAAATTGTGCAACAATTGAAGAGAAATTAAGTAGAATATATAAGGCTGGGTGCCGTATGTTCTTTTACTAGCATTTTGAGGCTCAATAAAAAAAATTCACAGGTAAGGAAACTTGATTTTAGGAGGCTCCTGGATGTAGAACACACCTTAGGTTTATTTACAGTAGATCAAAGCCTTCAGAGTGGGTTATTAAGTTAATGAGACGTAAGAATGGTGGAAGTGAAAAAGTTCTGTTTTTTTTCAGAACAAAAAAGTTGAACATCTATCCTGTCTGAAGCATGACATACTCTGATATACTGGGATGGTCAATCTGCAGTATGCCAAAGCTTCTCTCCAATCTTCCAACTCCATGGACATCTGCACAGATAAATAATTCCAAATTTTCACAATAAAAAATTAACACCAATATATGTCGCTAAGAAGTCAATACTATTTCACCAAGATATTTAGTGGTCCAAACAAATACAAGTACTGCATCTCTTCTCTATTTGGGCATTTAAAGGCCCAATTCCACCCTTTTTTAACATAAGAATTGCAAGCAAAAAATAATTGCTTGTGAATATTTGAAATCATGATGGGGAAATGAAGTATGTTAGCAACACAACTTACTAGGACAGTACAGATAACAAAGTCAACTCTATTTAAATTTAAAGGAGAAATTGTATTTGACACTTTCATTTGTTTCATAAAGAACATCAAGGTCCAAACAACCTCCTCTTTTATTTTTTCTTTCTCTTATTGGTTCGGCACCAATTTGATATCAGTATTCCTAAGAAGTTGATAGCTATTATATGGTAGAGAAGATGCCCGGACATAATAAAGAACCCACGTTTAAGATATTGGCATTGCTCAAATGGCAGATATGACATATGACAACAGTCCGCAAGAGAAGATGGCCAGATCTCACATCTACCAATGCTATATCGCGAAAAGCCCAGAATTTTGTCAACTCCAATTCAGACTCAATAGAGATACTGTCAATAATCAGAGATTAATTTGTGTGAGTTGAAAGTTTGTTCTTCTAACAAATTTGAAATTAACAGTAGGATAACTTATTCATGATAGTCTAAAATATGTTCTCCTATGAATGCAGGTCAAGTTCTTAATATTTATCTTAATTGTGGACCATGCTTTTGCAGCTCTCTAAGATGGAAATCTTCACTCCCACTGGCGGATGTTTTGTTGAGTGGCCATGAAATAATTGTGTAAATTAAAAGGGGAGAACTTGTTTTGTAACCCTCAAATATATGGGTAAAAAATAACGACTGTGTCAACTAAAAGGAAAATAAAGAATTAGAATTAATTAAAAAATCTAGAAGGCAAAAGCAACAGAGACTCATTTCAAATGTAGAATTTAATAGATTCATCTCAAAAGGATGTCAACTCGAACCCTACTAAATCATACTTCAATCTAGTACAATGACCACAAACGACTTGAATGAGACTCTCTAGCTCTAGTTCTACATCTTCAACCAAACACACTTGATTAATCGCTATTTTTCCTAATACTAAAAATGGTTCAGGAAAAAAAAAAATTTGTTACTTGTACCTAAAGAAACATAACATGGTCTACTTTTGTATCCAAAAAAAATTGAATGTAAATAATTTTCCAGGACCATTTGATCAAGTGAAACAAAAGTCACTGAGACTAAGCTACTAAAAAATGTCAATATAAGAAAACAATTTTAAAAGAAAAGCTACCTTCAGAAATTTTTCCCCAGTGCGCAACAAATTGATTGAAAAAGGATGGCAGAGTTTCACCTGCAGTTTCTCTATTGTCTTATACAGCATAATAGCTTCCTGATGTTCTGAAGTCAGTTAATGATCAAATCTCATTCAAATATTATAAAAGCAGATAAATTTTAGTACCTAGATCACTTGAATTAATCAAAGTGAACACTATTCAGATCATGGAAAAGGACACTGAAGGATGCAGGGGAAAAAGCATTAAATCAAATTATCTTTTTGATAAAAGCATAAAATCATATTATCAATAATAAGAACATCAAATAGCCACTGAAGATGCAGCTCTCAACACCAAATATAGAAGGATACTTCCAGAGGAAGGAGACGTAGGCGCCTTGTCTGACATTACTTTTATATCCCTTACTAATTTTCTTATCTCTTCCTTCTTCCTAAGAAGGCCGCATTTTTGGCATATAAACCCTCTATCATCTGCACATCCAAATAGAAAAAAGTAAAAATCGATCAGTACGCTATCTGACTGACTTCACTAAAAGCGATCACTGATTGTGTACCAGAATCGCGAAGCAAGAAACCACTGCATCCATCATCTGTGCACCGGTAACCTTCCAAAATTGCACTGTCTTGGATATCATCAGACTGACCCTTCAGTAGAACAAAAGTCTAATTAACAAGCAGCAAAAAGAAAAGCATGGGAGTTCCAACTTCCAACATCAAAAGATAGTGTGCAAAAACGGAAACAATTAAAACATTTTTGAAAAACTTAATCTTTGATGATCACTTTTTTTTTATAAGTACAAGAATTGAAGAGGCAACCTACCGCTTTAATGCAGCAGGGACATGTACAATTGAAAAGATATTGTTCTTTCAGAGCCTTTTGCTGAGTCATAGTGCTTCCAGTAGTTTCTATGTAACTTATCAATACATTACAAATGTAACAGTATAAATAGTCTTTAGACTTTACACCGTACTAAGAATGAAGTAGCATTGCAACCTTAAGAACTAATTGTAAAACAGAAAAGAATCTCAAACAGTATAATGATGATTAATGAGATAATAAGTTATTTACAAAAAAAAAGAAATAATATATAACAAAAATTGTAGAGTGAAGCTTCTTGAAGCTTCAAATGCAGTTCACAAAAACAGGAGCAATAAGAATCCCCAAATAAAAGCCACATAATAGATCACATCATAAATTGATAAGGTCATATACCACTGTGATACAACAATATTAAAAGGTTAAAAGCTTCAACACTTGCTAGTGACAGCCAGAAACCATTTCTTCTTCTCAAGAAAGAAACAAAGAAAACCAGACAAGTATTCCTTACAACCATAAACTGAGCAGCATATGTGATGCAGAATAGGAAAAAAGATATTTAATCCCTCTATCCCATAATAACCATCATGCAAAGCCCAAAAGATTAAGAAAGTGCATTAATTACATTTAAACTACTCTAATGGGTATTAAAATACCACTTTTACCATTCAAATATTAAAAAAATACATTAATTATACGCAAACCACTTAAGTAATTGAAGCAATAATGAAAAGTATTATTGGAATATTGATGATAAAGGTCCTTGACTTTTGATTGAGAATAATTATTTTGGGATATCCCAAAATAGAAATGAGAACAATTATTATGGAACAGATGGAGTATTGTTTTAGGATTTTTGTAATTGTGTGTTTATTTTGTAATTATGCTTCTCTTGGGAATCAAATAGTAGTACTCTAGGAAATTTAGGTTTAGAAAATTAAATATTTATTAAGATTTGATTTACTTTCCTATTTAAATTATATTTGGTGCCTATATAAGAGCACTTCTATTAGGGTTTTAAGTAAACATTGATTATTGAATAAAGTTTATCTTTGTCTCATTATTTCTCCTCTCCCTAATTCTTTATCTTTGTCCCCTATTTCCTCTTATTTCTCCACCTCTGTATTATTTTTCTCCTCTACCTCTATAGTTCTTCTCCTCGATCCCCTTATTTCTTCTCTCTTGGGTACTTGTTCTCCATCAATTGGTATCACAGCCAAAAAAAGATCCACCATCTTCCTCTAATATCAAGGCCTCTATCTCAAAAATAAAAAATGCTACAATACCATGCTGCAGCATTGTGAACTGTATCGTGCTACAATACCGTGAGCAATATTGTGCTACAGTTTTGTGAACAGTATCTCATTACAGTGTCATGCACGGTGTCGTGCTACAGTACTGTTTGCATTTTTTTATTTTTCTGAAAAAGGTAGAGAAAAAATTGCAATCACTTGCTTTGGAAAAAATTATTATTTCCCAAAATTTAGTGGAATTTCAAGCTCTTGTGCAATATCATTTTCATTAAGATGCTATCTAGCTAAAACCAAGTTGTATGGTCATTGTATTTATGATAATTGTTGTCGGTTGGAGATCGAATATTATCATGATACTATGTGATTCCAACTTCAAAACTCGGTTACCCAAGATTCAAGAACTAGTTGAAAGGGCGACACAACTAGTGGAAGCAGTTTTCACCAAAACTTCTACTCATCAAGATTTCATTCAAGATGAGACCAAGTATGAAGTTATTCCTCCCGTCCAAGCATACCTTGAAGAGCAAGCACAAGTCATTGATGAAGGGTTCGACTCTCCAAATGTGGATGTATCTATTGAGCCACTTCTAAGGCAAGGATGAGGACAAGATGTTTGTGTGCGCTCTTGGGAGAACAGTATCTCATTATAGTGTCATGCACGGTGTCGTGCTACAGTACCGTTTGCATTTTTTTTTTGTTTTGTGAAAAAGGTAGAGAAAAAATTGCAATCACTTGCTTTGGAGAAAATTATTATTTCCCAAAATTTAGAGGAATTTCAAGCTCTTGTGCAATATCATTTTCATTAAGATGCTATCTAGCTAAAACCAAGTTGTATGGTCATTGTATTTATGACAATTGTTGTCGGTTGGAGATCGAATATTATCATGATACTATGTCATTCCAACTTCGAAACTCGGTTACTCAAGATTCAAGAACTAGTTAAAAGGGCGACACAACTAGTGGAAGCAGTTTTCACCAAAACTTCTACTCATCAAGATTTCATTCAAGATGAGACCAAGTATGAAGTTGTTCCTCCCGTCCAAGCATACCTTGAAGAGCAAGCACAAGTCATTGATGAAGGGTTCAACTCTCCAAACGTGGATGTATGAGCCACTTCTAAGGCAAGGATGAGGACAAGATGTTTGTGTGCGCTCTTGATTTGTCCTTCCTATTTGATTTGAAGCTCCTCAACAACTCATTTCGATAGCATTCTTATTTTCGATCAAGGACACCACATCAAGATGGTTTCAAGTTTTTTGCAAGTGATGTAGAATGATGCAGAATAGTAAAAAAGATATTTATTGTTTTAGGATTTTTGTAATTGTGTGTTTATTTTGTAATTATGCTTCTCTTAGGAATCAAATAGTAGTATTTTAGGAAATTTAGGTTTAGGCAATTAAGTATTTATTAGGATTTGATTTACTATTCTGTTTAAATTATGTTTGGTGCCTATATAAGAGCACCTCTATTTGAGTTTTAAGTATATATTAATTATTGAATAAAGTTGATTCTGTCTCATTATTTCTCCTCTCCCTAATTCTTTACCTTTGCCTCTACTTCTTCACTTTGTCCCCTATTTTTTCTGATTTCTCCTTTATCTCTATTGTTCTTCTCCCCGATCCCCTTATTTCTTCTCTCTTGGGTATTTGTTCTACGTCAATAGGCATGTTAACTTTCAAATACTAAGTTAATTTTTCATCATTTATCAAGGCATGACTCACTTAACATGAAGCAATTGAAAATCTATCACTGCTCCACATATCGAGAAAGAACAATACTATAGGTAATTATTACGAGGTCTACAAAATTTTGATTTTCAAATATTGGGGTATGTTTGGATCTTGGAAAATGTTAAGGGAAGGAAATCTGGAGTTATTTTTTTAAAAAATAAAATAAGAAAAAGTTCATTTGAAACCCATTTTTTCAAGTAGTTTTTTTTATGGAGTATTGTTTTTTTTTCTCTCAAACTTTTCTTTTGACATCCAAACAAAACATAGAAGAAATGTTCCTTTTATGTTTTTCATTTTTCTTTTCTTTTCAATTTTCCTTCCGATTTTCCTTTCCTTCAAAATTTTTAGGATCCCAACATATCCGAACCAACTCTTACAAGGAAAATATTCAATGCAAAATCCAGAACAAAAATACCAAAGCCACAATTAAAATATATACATGGTATCAATATAGTGAACGGATTAACTGGTGCAAGAAAAGGAGGCTGTTTTACATTAGGCAGTAACCTTGTGCAATTCACATGAAAGGCATGTCTACTTCCAGAAGACGTCACCATATATTAAAATGTCTCATCCCGTATGTATATTTTCATGAACTAAAAATATTCCTAATTTCCAAAATCACTATGAATTCCAAATTTACTAATACCTCCACAATGAGAACATTGTTATTTTTTCCCCCACACGTGTTCTCTCCTACTCACTGCAACTCAGTCTTGAAATGTATTTTGAACTATCAAAAAAATTGCAGAGGTTCGTTGCTACAAGTTTTATAACTTGTTCACTATATTATCTTATTATATATATATTTTTTAAATTCAGCAATAATTTCCACACTGAATCTTATATAATCATCACTAAGGTGTTAGAACCATTTTATACCCGCAATATCTCTCAACATTCACTGACATTTATCTCTATAATAGAAAACTGGTGGAGGATTGAAGTGGAAGGGGCAAAGAATTTTATAAAATTTATTAAGAGGCTAAATACAAATTCTTCGGATATTATAAATTCAGTTGCATAAAAATATAGAGAACTTGTCAGGACAACAACTTATTAAAATAAAAATTCTCAGCTCTAAGGTTGCCAAGATTGACTTTCCCAATAAAATTGATATTTTTGGAGATTAGTTCTCGATATATTTGTTAAACATACAACACAAGCTTAAGACCTATTACCCCTGTGATCAACAATACAACCCAATAAGTCAATCAAGTTGAAAAACTTACAGAGTAAGCAAAGCATGTCTTACCTCAGCACCTCTGGGTATATGTTGCACAGCACGTACCATAGCCATCCTTCCCTCAAATACCAAAGCAGCATTGGGCAAGCAGCTATAGCACCAACCATTTAATCCACATTGACAACAAGAGAATACAAACCATAAAACATCAATCAGTTAAAGTAATTACCTGTGGTTAATAATGGAAACAACAGGATACAGTCCTGTCCCTAGAGGTCTAAGTTCACTGTCACAAATGGTATGTGCATTGCATGCAAGCTGCATTTGGTTGACTAGAATCAAATTTCAGAATCAATTCATCAGAAAATCAGTTTTACAAATGGAGACAAATCTTACTAAGTCATCTTCACTCGGTTTCATACATGGAAATCAGTTTCCCTGAAGAAAATAACATGCAATCATATTACTTACGCCCTATCAAGAGTAAACATAAACCTAGAACATAACTTAGACAAGCCCTGTTGACTTCTTCTAAAATAGTTTATATGAACCCCTCAAGTTTCCAACATAAGATTGAATGACCACCCACCTATTTTGCAGAACCAAAGCTTAAGAGGGGAAGTTTCACCAATAAAATAGAAAACAATTACAAGATAGCATGGGGCTACTCTCAGTATTAGTGTCTACCAAAAAGATAAAGGAGATATTTGCTCAAGAAATTTGAGGGTGACTCAAATAATAATGCTTCACTATAACAATCGACATAAATATTAACTTTAAAATAATTATTGGACCTTGGAAAAGTTTTCAGAGATCTTTTTTATATTGATATCAGGCCACAGAAGAATAGAGTTGACAAGGTTGGGCATCTGTGCATATAGCACCAGTTGGTTCTCATCAATATCTGACATGTCTTTACCAAATAGAAGGTTAAACAAAACAATAACCTGTATAACTATAACAATTGGGACAAATAGAAGCAAAAAAAAAAATTAATTAAGTGAATTTAACCCACAGAATAAAATTAGAAAGGATATCTTTAAAAAAAAAATAGAAAGGATACAGCCAACCAATGCGTCCACAAAATTGTAAATGTCTGTAGCTGTATTCGGGATGACCTGAATTTAAAAAATAATTAAAAAAAAGTATATTAGGGTTTTAAGGATCAAGAACGTACATGATTCAGCTTATGTGAAGACCTCCTCAATGTTAGCTGCAAAAACAGGTTTCATCGATTTATCCCTCCTTGATTATTCTTAAAGGTAATTGACATAAAAATGAATAGTTATATGATTGACACAAAACATTGTAAATTTTGCATCTCAGTGAGCGGTAAATTCTCAGACCACACCAAATTGGACAGGCTCTGCTAGCAGATGAAAGAACATTATTCTCCACATACCAAGTGAGATGCCTTTCCACAAGAAACCTTGGCCTAAAAGTGAACTGGACACTGACTCAATTTAATGCAAAATAATTTCTGGTCTACTATTAAAAATTGTCGTGAAAATAGGTGACAATAGTATACTGATGCTGAGGTACTTTCGCAATCATAAAAATCCTTTGTTGTTTACATCAACTGCTTCCCTAGTGGTGCATCTGGGACAAGAGTTTCTGCACATACCAGTAGCAGTGGGACTATATATTGAATTCTCATGTGATGACCAGTAACCGATGACTAGCTTTTCAATGGGACTGAGAGGGAGCACTACTAAAATCTCTCTCATACTGATATGGATCCAAAAAAACCTATGTAATCATAACTTTTATACCAACCAATATTTTGGTGGCACTCTTTTAAGTTAGTCCCACAAAACCAGTCAGTCTGGTAGGCCGCTACAGCAAGTAAAATAAAATATATTGGATGTAACATAATGCAAGAAGTTAAAGATAAATAAAAATAAAGAGAACTAGTATAGCTGAAAATAGTGAAGCATAATAAACTAGTTACCTTTTCGTTTTGTAATTTTCTTCGAAGGTAGAGTTTCACCTTCTTCGAAGGTAGAGTTTCACCATCAGTTGTATAGAAGATGAAACTAATTTTCGCCTGCCCTTTTCAAGCCTAGAGAGACTAATCAGCAATCCAGAAACCATAACCAACTTTTTAGTACATAGTTTTCACTGATTATCGTAGTACATAGTTAAGCAGTGACATTGGGAAAAAATAAAACCAACTTCGTAGATTAGATCACTAATGCATGCTTGGGCTAAGTGGAAAAATTGGAACAAAAAAAAGTCTTCTAAGTCTGAACACAGATAAATTTGAATAAAGAACCAAAATCCTATTAGTAAGACATTTTAAAACAACTATATCAGTTAAAGCACTGTTTTTAGTACTTCATGTTAGGATTTGCTATGTCATGGATACGTAGTGGGCAGTTTATTATTGTAGTGGGCAGTTTGGCTCCTCGAAAGCCATTTACTTGTTATATTTTACAAATTCAATTCTGAATATCTCTGTTCCTAACAGTGGTATCAGAGCCGCGTTCTTGTGCCATGGCTGAGGGTACCCGTCATGCCCAGCTTGTAAAGGCCGTGTCCAGTTTGAAGGGTGAAACAGTGTACTTGCAAGAAGAGCAAGGCAAACAGAAACACATGCTAGAAGCAGTTTTGCAACAGCTCAGCAACCTTGCAGCCAGTTATGATCAGTTGGCTCTATTGACTGGAAACCACAATTCTGGAGGACCCTCTCATAAACAGGTCATTAACAATCCTTTATTTGAAGGGGGAAGGGGTATTCATGCTAGATCTATTAAGCTTGAATTTCCTAAGTTTGATGGCACTGAACCTATGGAATGGGTCCTTAAAGCCCCACAATTTTTTGCCTATTTTAGTACACCAGAAGACCAAAAATTACAGATTGCTTTTTTTCACATGGAAGGAAAAGCCTTGTCATGGTATTGTTGGTTAATGGAGTCAGGATCAGTCAATAATTGGGAGGATTTGTGACTGCTTTAAAAGTCAGGTTTGGGCCCTCTAGTTATGAGGACCCTGTTGGGGCTTTTACTAAGTTAAGACAAATAGGGACAGTGGAAGAGTATCAAACCCAATTTGAAGCTTTATCTAATAGAATAAAAGGTCCTACTGAAGAATTTAGAATCAGTACTTTCATTAGTGGACTTAGAGATGACTTGAGAATTATGGTAACAATGTTTAAACCTTATCTCTCTCGGCTACCTTTGGGTTAGCTAAATTACAAGAAGAAGAAGTGAATTGAAGAAGTCAAGGTATTACCACTAGAAATATGCTGCCTAACCCCATATACAACCCTAAACCTATAAGCTCATCCCCTGTGCTCAGATTACCTGCACCTCTTCCCAGACCAGAACCAAGGCCTCCACCTAACCCCAATTATCCACCACGTAGAAATACTTCTCCCATTAAAAAAATTAGCCCAGCCTAAGTGGAAGATAAAAGGAGTAAGGGATTATGTTATTATTGTGATGAGAAGTTTCATGTGGGCACAGATGCAGTAGGCCAAAGCTGTTTTTATTGGAAGGGTTAGAAAATAAGGAGGAAGAAAAAGGGGATGAAGAGAGTAGTCTAGCAGTTATACAAACAGAGGCAACATTAGTGGAAGAAAAGGAGGTAGGGGAGCTGTTGGGAATCTCTTTACATGCATTAGCAGGGTCACTTTCCCCTAAGACTATGAAGGTTGAAGGAAGTATTAATCAACAAAAAGTGCTAATCTTAATTGATACGGGAAGCACACATAGTTTTGTTGATCCATATGTAGCAAGGAAATCAAAACTACCAGTGGGAAAAAGCTAACTAGCAGTAAGGGTGGCTAATGGTGATAACCTTCCTTGCCAAGATTACTGTAGGGCCGTGCCCCTCCAAGTACAGCATTTACATTTTATGGCTCAATTTTATTTGTTAACCTTAGGAGGGTGTGATGTAGTGCTGGGAGTAGATTGGTTAAGGAAATTGGGTCCAATTTTGTGGAACTTTGCTGATCTTACAATGCAGTTTACTCTTAATGGAGAGACCTCCAGGTTGCAGGGTATTCAGCCATCTCAGGAAGTGTTGGAAGAGGAGGATCACACCCTTAAGTTGAAAAAAGGTACAGTCAAGGGAATATGGGTCCAAATGCTGGGTATAGACTCGGACAGTGCAGCAAAAGAGGTGGAACCAGAGTTACATCAAGTGCTGCAAGATTATGAGTCAGTTTTTTTCCGAACCCAGTGGCTTGCCTCCACCTCGGAATCATGACCATAGGATTCAGTTACAAGATGGAGCCAAACCAGCATGTCTACGCCCCTACAAGTATCCTTACTATCAAAAAGCAGAAATTGAGAAACTAATTTCTGAAATGCTCAAAAGTGGAGTTATAAGGAGCAGCCAAAGTCCGTATTCCTCTCTGGTGTTGCTAGTAAGGAAGGCAGATGGTAGTTGGAGAATGTGCGTAGATTACAAAGCACTGAACAAGGACACTATCAAAGACAAATACCCTATTCCGAATATAGATGAATTATTGGATGAACTCTATGGGGCAGAAATTTTCTCTAAGTTGGATTTGCGTTCTAGGTATCATCAAATCAGAATGCATCCAGGAGACATTCCCAAAACCGCTTTCAGGACCCATGAAGGTCACTATGAGTTTTTGGTGATGCCTTTCGGCCTCATCAATGCTCTTTCAACTTTCCAAGGGTTAATGAATGAAGTATTCCGGCCCTACCTAAGGAATTTGTTCTGGTTTTTTTTTATGATATTCTTATTTATAGTAAGACACTGCAGGAACATTTACAACACCTACGCACTGTTTTGGAGATTCTGAAGTGCCACCAGTTCTATGCCAAAGCTTTTAAATGCATATTTGGAAGTAAGGAAGTGGATTACTTGGGGCACCTCATTTCTAAGGCAAGAGTCAAGGCAGATCCACAAAAGATAGCTGTCATGCAAGGATGGCCTATACCTACTAATCTAAAAGCCCTGAGAGGTTTTTTGGGTTTTACGGGGTATTATCGTAAATTTGTGCAGTGTTATGACATGATTGCAGCACCACTTAGTGCACTACTAAGGAAGAACTCATTTGTATGGACAAAAAAGGCATTACAGGCATTCACTCAACTGAAGTAGGCAATGATCAACCCTCCAGTTCTACGGGTTCCAGATTTTTCAAAACGGATTGTGGTGGAGTGTGATGCGTCGAGTGAAGGGCTAGGTGTTGTTCTTATGCAAAAAGGGTAACCCATAGCATACCTGAGTCAAGTTTTAAAAGGTAAAAGTTTAACTTTATCTACTTATGAGAAGGAATTACTTGTTGTGGTGATGGCAGCAAGGAAGTGGAGACATTATTTATTGGGGCAATCATTTAAGGTCCGCACTGATCAGCAAGCCTTAAAACATTTGTTGGAACAAAGGATTGAAACCCCTGCCCAGCAGAAATGGGTTTCTAAGTTACTGGGGTATGATTTCTTGGTGGAGTATAAGAGTGGAAAAACCAATATCGTTGCAGATGCTCTATCCAGACTACCACCCACAAATAAACCCAACACTTCAACCCACCAAACAGCCAATCACCAACTACTACCAAATAATTCCAACCCAACCCACCAATCCCATGAACCAGCCATATAAGCAATCAGCATGATACAAGCCAAATTGATAGAGGAGTTGAAGAAAACCTACACCCAAGATCCCCAATTACAGGAGCTGTTGAGCAACTACCATCAGGAGACCTTGGACCCTTCTCATTACCAGCTCCGAAATGACCTTCTCTTTTACAAGGGGAGACTTCATCTAGGAACACTGGTACCCTTCCAGCAGCCCTGCAACAGTATCACAGTAGTCCATTAAGGGGCCACACAGAGGTATATAAAACATACTTAAGGATAAAAAAAGAGTTTTACTGGTCTGGATTGAGAAAAGATGTCAGAGTCTTCATCAGGGAATGTGATGCTTGCCAAATGAACAAGGTGGAAACTCTTCATCCAGCGGGTTTGCTTCAGCCCCTACCAATACCCGAGAGGAACTGGGTGGACATTAGTATGGATTTTGTGGAAGGTTTGCCATCATCAAAGGGGTACACTGTAGTAATGATGGTAGTGGATAGATTGAGCAAATATGCTCATTTTATACCACTACATCACCCTTACACTGCTCTGAAAGTAGCTAGGGTTTTTATGGAGAATGTGTTCAAACTGCACAAGTTGCCGCAGACAATAGTAAGTGGCAAAGATCCAGTGTTTACCAGTCAATTTTGGACTGAATTGTTCAGAATATATGGGACTGACCTATTGCTAAGTTCAACCTACCATCCACAAATGGATTGTCAGACCGAAGTGGTCATCAAAAGCTTAGAGTGTTATCTCAGATGCTTTAGTAGTGACAGACCCAAGGATTGGAAGAAATGGCTAGCCCTAGCCGAGTTCGTCTATAACACCTCAACCCATAGCTCTTCCCAAATATCTCCCTTTGAAACAGTATATGGATTCCCCCTACCCAAACTTCTACCATATGAACCAGGGGCTACTAAAGTGCATGCAGTGGAAGAAGAACTTAAAGACCATGACTTTATCAGTAAGTTGGTAAAAGAAAATCTTCAAGAAGCTCAGCACCAAATGAAAAGGCATGCAAATAAAAAGAGAACAGATCGGGAATTCCAAGAAGGCGACTGGGTATACTTACGACTGAGGCCATATAGACAAATGACAGTGGCCATGAGAAGGAATCTCAAGCTCTCCCCAAGGTATTTTGGGCCATATCGCATTCTCCACCGTATCGGCAGGGTGCCTATTGCCTTGATCTACCTCAAAGAGCACAGATCCATCTCACTTTTCACGTTTCCTTCTTAAAGCCAAAACTCGGGAAACATGTTCAAGCCAACACCTAGCCGCCTCAAGTAACATCTGATGGTGCTCTGACACCAGAACTGAAGGCCATTTTGGAGAGACAGCTCAAAAAAAAGGGGAGCCGTGCAGGTGTTGAGATTCTTACACACTGGAAAGGAACGATGGCCGAAGATGCGACATGGAAAGACCTCGAGACTTTGAAGAGACTATTTCCTGATCTTGTGGGCAAGATCTTTTGATAGAGAGAGTATTGTTAGGATTTGCTATGTCATGGATGCGTAGTGGGCAATTTATTATTGTAGTGGGCAATTTATTATTATAGTGTGCAGTTTTCAGTAGTGGGCAGTTTATTATTGCAGTACACAATTTATTATTATAGTGGGCAGATTCCAGTAGTGGGTAGTTTATTTCTAATGTCTATTTAAAGCCATTTACATTTCAATTAAAGGCATCAGGTCAATTTCAGTAAGTACATTGTTACATTTTATAATTTCAATTCTGAATATCTCTGTTCCTAACATTTCACCAAATGAAATGAACCCAACAAAGAAAAAAAAAAACTTCCAACTTGAAGGCAAACAAAGCCTTGGAATTTCGATTTTCTCAAGAAAGATAAAGTACCGCTATATCAGTACACATAAAGACTAAAAACAGAGAGAAGAAGAGAGCAATACCTGGATAGAAATCTCTAGTGGTAAAGAGACAACGGCCTTTCTCTGGGTGATCAGAAACAGTTAAGCAACGCTCCTGAAGAGCACTCTGCAATTCCTCCATCAACGCAACGCGCTCTAGTAAGCTCTCGAATATTTTCTTTGCCAAACGTTGCGTTTTGTGTTCACAGTTATTTTCATATAAAACGTCGGTTATTTGATATCGGGTTTAAGATGTGTTCGCCCCGACCCTTCATGCATTTTCTTTTAAATAAATAACCAATGTACTCCTCCTAACCTGTATCGGTTTCTCCGTCCTAAATATCTTCTCGTATCTCGGGCTTCAATGAAAGCAAAGCACAGTTCATGCCATTAACGACTTGCCTGCGTCTCGTCTCTTCACAGATTTCTCTCTCCTTTCGTTATCCACAGAAAAGGAGACTATCTTTCCTCTCTCTATCGGTGGTAGCCTTAGGTTTGATCGCTACTGACATTCTTATGCTTCAATTTATACATTTGTATGCATGCACCAACAAATATATATATATATATATATATATATATATGTTCTAATTTTGCTCTGAGAAAGCAAAATTAAGCAAATGGAAACTTAGATAATCTTGTTTTGAATAGTGTTGTTTTCTATAAAAAAAAAATGAAAATATTGCCCCAATTCGATATTACTGGAGATTTTCTTTCTTATGGTCCTTATTATTGAAAATTCAGTCCTTTTTGGAGTTCAGATTCTTTAATTTCTTCATTATCAGCACCCTTTTTTTCTGCAAAGCGGGGGAAATTGAATGTGTATACATATACTATGCAATATATATTGAAAAATCTTGAAATTTGTTTTTTTTTTTTTTTGGCTCAGTAATGGACAACAATTCCTCTTGTACGCTGGTTCTTTGCGGAAAATCATCTTCTGAGGCTGAAAAAGCTAAATCACTAAAGAATAGTGACACTCTTAAGCTCCCTGGTAACGTTGAAGTTTTGGTCCAATTGCAATCGGAGATGGTTAAGCCATTTGAAGATGATTATTTCAGCGTTGAATTGTTCATGAATTCTCTTTTGAGTAATCAATTTGGTCGGTTACTCATTTGGTCTCCACGGTTGCCTTCAACTCATGATGTTATTTCCCAGTAAGCAACACAGCATTTAACTTACTCGTCTATAGTTGGATAAGTTTCTTGTATGCTAAAATTCCGTTTTAGATTTTGACAGTAACTTCTGCGAGCTTCCTGTTGGCACAGTTTGTGTTGCAGATGTTCAGTTCAAAGGGCGAGGTATGAACTATATAAAATGCTAAAAGTGAAATTTTCAATGCTTCAATGCTTAGAATATTTTTGGGGTTGCGTATGATGACTGAATATGCAGGTCGATCCAAGAATGCGTGGGAATCTCCAAGGGGTTGCCTTATGTTTTCTTTTACCATACAAATGGAGGATGGACGGGTCGTGCCTCTGTTACAGTATGTAGTGTCTCTTGCTGTCACGGAGGCAATAAAGGATGTGTGCGACACAAATGTAAGTGTATTTGTTCAAACTATTTGCTTTTGGATAACACTAGAAGAAGGGTGATAAAATCCCTACATGGTCAAATTAGGAAGGCTTTGTTCCTTCTTAGTTCTTGAATCTTTTAATAAATGGAATGGCTAGAGAAGATGATGACTTATCAAGTGACATGAATTCAACTTTCAAGTACATGTAGAAGCATATTGAAATTAACTTATTAGTGTTCTTGGCATCAGTGCCTTGGAGAATGAATACTCCCTCGGGGACGATGTCATCTTTTTTTCATGCAACAATCATGAAATTCAACCATGCATGCCTGCAAATCAATAAATCAGTAGACTATGCAACTAAAAGACCCAAAGATTCTTTTATAATCTAACACGCCTCGTTTCCTCCTCAAGTGCAACCCGATGGGCTTTGCACGTGGACCCAAGTATAAGATGGCAAGGTTTAGCGTGGGCAAAGCACTTGAAAAATTAATGAAAAGGAAGTTTCTCAAAGCTCAAAACTAGGACCTGGAGCCTTGATACCACGTTAAAAAGATAGTTTGCTGACTAATTATCTCAAAAGCTTAAGTTGATGGGAGAGGGCAAGCTTAAGTTGATGGGAGAGGGCACAAATATTCTTTTATAGTCTAACCAAAATAATAGTTAAGGAGGCCTTCAGAGGTCAGTAAATTTTCCATATAAAGGGTCACAAGTTTGAAGAAAATTTGCACTGTCTTAAAACATACAATTATACATAATATATATCAAAATCGAGACTTGAAACATGGATAAGAACACGTAATCTTTGATATTTGGCTTGAACTTTTTATTGAAATCTAAGATTTCCATACAGTGCTCTAATTCGATTCGTACCGAACCAAAACTGATGTATGGAACCTGAACTGAGATAGCCAGATTTTGCAAATTTGCAAAATATTTAGTTTATATTTTTTGTTACTTGGGAATGAGCACTATTTATGATTGTGACATTGCAAATTATCTGTCAATGTGACATTCCTAAGTTTAGATATTAATACGCTCTTTCCAAAACTGTCATCTGTTTTCAGGGCTTACCATATCTTGATGTTAAAATAAAGTGGCCAAATGATCTTTACTTAAATGGACATAAAGTTGGAGGCATTCTATGCACCTCAACGTTTAAATCGAAGAAGTTCAATGTCAGTGCTGGTAAATAGACTCATCCTTTAGTTATGATAAGCAAATCTGTGTTGACTATCTTTGCTTCTGCATATCTTACCAGCTATATAATTTTCCAATTAAAGTGCTGTCTTCCTTCCACACATAGAATTCTTATAACTGCCTTGTTATACAAAGAAGACCAAATTTTAAAGTATTTTTGCAGTTTAGAGATAATTAATCAATTCATATTCTTGCAGGTATAGGTTTGAATGTTGATAATGAGAAACCAACCACATGCTTGAATGCAATACTAAGAGACTTGTCTGGTGCCTCCAACCAACTTAGAAGAGAAGATGTTCTTGCTGCCTTCTGTAATAAATTTGAGAAATTTTACGATCTTTTCATAAATCAAGGTGAATCCATTTTTTAGAACTTTGTATCATTTTTCCATTCTTAGATATGTCATTCCTGGATCATTATGTCATTTCCTTTGCTGTATTTAGGGATTTTATCTGGAAACACCCTTACATTTTATGATTTTAGACTTAGTCTCAACTTGCACCACGCATTTTAAATTGTACCAATTTCAACCTTGCGTTTTTAAGCAATCTCTAATAGGCCCTTTCTAATGTAAAAATATTTTAAAAAATCGAAATTGAGCACAAGTGTGACATGTTCAAAGCTCGCTTGTGACATCATGTGGCTGAAAATTTGTAATTATTAAGTTTTCCCAGCTTTAAGTCAATCCAGTAATTTAAACACGATTAAGAAAAGAAAAATATTACTACTAACATTTTTATTTTTGCACAGATTAATGGTCAGGTGGTGTCACATGTAGTATTTGCACATGTTACATGTGGGCTTAATTTTGATTTTTCAATGTATTTTAAAATAAGAGGGGTCTATTGGAGATTACCTAAAAGTGCGAGGCTGAAACTGATGCAATTGAAAATGCGTGGTGCAAATTGAGACAGCCTAAAATGTAAGGTTGTAATAAGATAGAATCCCCTGAAATTAGTTTTTCCCTAAGAATCGGGACTCAACTATGCAATTTGATGTTTTCATTGATTTTCCAGAAACTTGCAGTTCTTAAAATGTGTTTTTCAATAATATTTCTTTTGCCTCTTATGTACGAAGAGCCCTGCAAAGAAAGGGAAATAACGACTTTAAATAAGAAATTATAATGACAAAATTTCAGTAATATTATAAGAAAATGAAGTTAAAAATTTGCCTCCTTCAGCAGCTTACAAAATTTAGCTATGAGCTAAGATAAGATGGATTCTGAAGTTGGAATTGTTGGCTTGAATTGTTTGACATTTGGCTGCTGATTTTTTGTCAAGTGCTCCTCATGCATTAGAGGTATTGCTGCTCCTATACTTTTTAGGCTTAGAAGTGTCAAAGCTTGGGTGCCCAATTGACAGGGTGATGTTGATCAGCATGATAAACTGTTTCTTCTAATGGTAGTTAAAGCACCTTTGAAGGATCTCCTACTGCTGCTGGTAGTGGTTCTTGCAGAGGGTGTGAATTGTCCAGCTCCATAGCTTGCTCAATGGATACTGTAATTTTGTTGCTTTGGCCTAAGGATTGTGTTATGCTTTTGGCTGTGCTAATTGTATCGACACTGCTGCTTCTGGATTCCTCTTTTCACCGCCTAGGCCAAAAGCATTTAGTATACAAACTATTGTTGCATTAAAGTGGCATTCCAGATGCCTTCGTCAGGTTAAAGAATTTTGTACCTCTAGGTGTGGAGAATTTTATCGACACTGCTGCTTGCTGGATTCCTCTTTTCGCCGCCTAGGCCAAATGCATTTAGTATTGCAAACTATAGTTGCATGAAAGTGGCATTCCAGATAGCTTCATCAAGTTAAGGAATTTTGCACCTCCACCTGCTACACACCCTCTTTTCCTATGGCAGAAAAGATAATCAAAATCTGTCCTCCACCAACAGTGTAAGAACTAAAAGAAATTATCAGTCAGTAAATCCTTTCTTGCATAATCATGGTAAGTATTGGTCAAGTGCAGCTGCCAAATCCTTTCATTCAGTCTGCATTGGCTGTCAAAGTTTCTGTTTCCCCTGAATTAGTTGTCTTAAACTGTGTTCATAAAGTGGTCAAAGTAGATACTTGGCTGTTGATTTTTGTTATTACTATTAACTTCTAGTATAAGTTTTCCTGATTTATCAATCATCTTTTGGGAAGTCCAAATAGAAAAGGTTGTAACATAACTTACATCTTAAATTTGTCACTATATTTTTGGTCCGTCTTGAGCCAATTATATGTTACATTGATTTTGTTAGTCTTATGTCATAATTCATTAGCTCTCTGCATTTCAGATAATAATGCCAAGTTCTTTGCTGCATAACGTGCAGGATTTAAGTCTCTTGAGGAGCTTTACTATAGGACATGGCTACACAGGTGACATATACTTTTTGATTTGTCTAATGTATGGTTTACATGCGCTTTCTCTTCTGTGCAACTTTATGGTTGTTAATGCAAAATGATATTTCTTTTTGCTTGCCAATTTATGACCATCTGAGGTAAAATGGTCAGCCATGTTACTTAACATGTTCTTTGAACTTCATATCCGGATGTAGTGAAAGAGATAGTTGTGTGATCAATTATCCCAAAAGTTTAAATCGATGAGAAAGGATGCAACTATTCTTTATACTCTATCATGCCCCTTAACATGCAAGCCGATTGAATGATTAATGGGCTTTGCAAGTGAATCCAAGTGCAGAAAAGTGGTGCAAGCCAAAGAAAGATTAATGGGCTTTGCACAAAGACCCAAGTGTGGACAAAGCACTGGGTGAAATATTAATGAAATGGGGTTTTCTCAGAACTCGAAACCATGACTTGGAGCTGTAGTACCATGTGAAAGAGATAGTTGGGTTACCAGTTATCCCAAAAGCTTAAGCTTATAAGAAAGGCCCAAGTATTCTTTTATACTCTAAACATATGTGAAGTGGTGAAAGTATTTTTGGGAAATTGGTTGTTGAGGTAGATGACCATATGTCTGAAGAAGCAATATTGTGTGCTTTATTCTTCTATGGCCATCAATTCCAAAGAAGCCGTGTAAAGTTTTACTCATGTGGCATACTTCTATCTTCATTGACAATGTGGAGCTTAGTTACGACTTTAGTTAGCCTAAATGTTCCTTTGCAGCGGTATGGTTGGCTAAAAAATATTGCATTAACTAAGGGCATAACTAATGTTAAAATAGTCCATAAGGCCATAAAATTTCCCCCTTTTTACCCATTATCTATGTTAGCTTCAACTTCAGGAATGTTACTCCTTGTGAGTCTCACAGTCTCTTAGAGCTTTGCTGAATTTTTTTGTGGAAGTATTTCTTGTTTTACTTTTTCTTTTTTCTTAAATTGTCATTCATCCATGTCCAACTATGTAGTTTTTTTTCATTTTTGCAGTTAAAAAAACCCCTATTTTGTGGATGTCTTATTTCATCACTGTTCAACAGTTGTTCTCCCTGACTTTTTCAGCCAGATGGACTGCTTAATTTTTAAACTTATATCAGCCACATCTTGCATCACTCAACTGAGCTGAAAATATCTTTTTCGAATTATAATGCCGCCTTATAGATCTGGCTATGGTTTGGGTAATTTTAATTTGATATGTGTGTGCAGTGGGCAGAGAATAATAGTTCAGCAAAAGAACGAGGATCAGGTAGTGGAGAATGTGGTCACTGTCCAGGTATATAGACTTGAAGTTTCTAGATAATGTTAGCTGTGCATGCAGACACAGATGAAATTGAAGTTTATTTCTTTCTAGTACATAGACTTGAGTTGCCCTCTATATAATTAAAACACAGTACTTTGTGATTAAATTTTGTATCCATATTTTACAGAAAATTTTTCCTGGGAAAGTATTGCTGTTAAAGCTTCCATTCTATCTCATTTTATCATACAGTTGTAGCTAGAGCTTGAACTAACTTGTTTTTGCTGTTTATAATTCTTATCTGCAGGGTTTAACATCCTCAGGTTATTTGCTTGCTATTGGTGATGACAATCAGATGTGTGAGCTTCATCCTGATGGCAATAGGTATGGTATTTGGGTGGTATTTTCTTGGTAACCCATGATTTTGTTTGATGCTTTGAATATTTTTCAAATTCATTGGAAGAAAATGTACAGATGTCTTATGTGATTATCTGTTAGTTGACTCAGTTTCATTGAGAAATCGAGGAAAATGTATCTAGAAAGAGGTGATAAACCAAGAGATCCTAGCATTCTGAAAACAGAAAATGAAAATTGTTTTTATTTTTTGAAAATGGAAAATATTTTCTGAAATCAAACCCACCCTAAGTGTTCGGAAGCACCACTATTTGTGATCCAGTCTAAATATTAATTAGGGGACTGAGTGATCTTAACAACAAAATTTGCTTTTGGGTTTTAGTTGATTTGCAGCAGGAGTGAGACAACGTAAGATCTGCAAGAGAAAGAGCTTGATGTTAAGTAGGGGTGATTATGTCAATTCACAAGAAGGGGCCCTGGCATTAACAGATTTAGCTCTGGCAATACGACCCTATATAAAAAGATGGTTTTTTTGTTATGGTTGTGTCAATTTTGTATCTAAATTTTTTCGATATGAAAATATTCATATTATTTATATTACAAGAAACATTCTCAAATGTGTTTTGTAAAATTGTCCTTATAATTTCTCTCAAATTATAAATACATTTTCTATAGTAACTTTTCCCCCACTACTCAAAAGGTGTTGTATGAGACATGGGTTTCTTCAAAATCAAAGTTTAGTATACTTATCAAAGGGGAAAAAACAAGTTTACTATCAAAAACTGCAAAAAAGTTTTGACAAAATGACAAGCATGGTCCTTGATTCTGCACCCTCATGGCTGCAGTGAATTAACCAATGGTCTACAAATTCTAAATCTTCAATGTTTTAAGGAATTTTGCTAGTACAAGGTAAGGTATCGGACTTTTGTCAAGCTCAACCACCTGGTTCTCTTCACCTGTCAGGGGCCTTTGAAGTTCTTAAGATCTTAACTGTTAACTGAAAATACTAATTAAAAAAATAAAAAATAAATAAAAAACTGTTAAATGAAAATATACTGTAAGCCATTGCTCAATGAATTGAAAATTTAGGAGTTCTCATTAATTTGGTAAATGTTATTAGCTTACAATTGGTGGAAGATTCACAGGTTGGTAAACTTTTAGAAGTGAATAATCAATAATCTGTCAAAGAAGTTGTAAAATCTGCATACATGTGTTATTTGCAACCTTTTGTTTTTCTGAGAATTATTTGCAGCCAATGAATATATATACCAAGACTTACTATATTATGAAACAGCAATCCCATGCTTCAGTTAACATTCAAATTCATTGTGTATTTGCTATTAACCAACTTAGTATCATGTTTTGATTTCACACTTCGCACTGGCTTGGCTTGTGTTTGAAGCCAAGTTGTCCTGGATTACAGAGTAAGACACATCTTTTGAGATATCAAATAGTAAAGATACAGTGGGTCTTGTGAATTCAGAGCTTTAGTTCATGCCTATGTGGACTTTTTACTCTCTTTATGTCTGTCCTTTTGAAATTTTTATTCGTGCTTTTACTTTATATAAAAATCTAGTTTTTAATAATTGATGATTGTAGTATTATTTGGCATTGTTGAAGAGGCAGCTCCTTAGGACCTTCCTCTTGAATCTTATTATAACCATAAAAAAGTGTAAAAGTAAGTTGGGTCATCAATCTTCCACTAGTTTCTGTCTTGTACATTGCATAATTTTCATTTCAAATCTATCGTCATGGATACTATAGACCATGTTTTACTGTTACAGATAGTTCAGGCATTATGATGCAAGGTGGGAAAGAAAATATTTATTATTTTAAAGATTTGTGGGATTATCTTGTAATTGACTATTCTTGGGAATTATATAGTAATTTTATAAGACTTTAGATTAGGAAATTAGGGAGTTTTTAATGTTGAGATTTTTGGACTTTGATTATTGAAATATTTGTGTTTGATTGTCTCTCTTGTTCTTTCCTTCTCTTGCCCTAGTTCTTCTATCTTTGCCCCTATTTCCTTTGGTTCTTCCTCTATCTCTATTGTTCTTCTCCCCTCTCTGTTTGTTTCTTCTCTGTTTTTGTCTTTCTCTATCTATATCGCCTCTCTCAAGTACTTGCTCTACATTACATTATTTTTTATCGGTGCCTCTTCCATTACTGTAGTACGGAGCTTTGTTTTTAATACGATGGATCTGGCTTGGATGTAGATCTAAAATGTGGATTTGGCATATGATTTATGTTAGTTTCTATGACCCACATCCCATATCGGTAGTGCAATGGGAAAGATCTTGGTATATATGCTATGATCCCAAAAGCAACTTGAGCTAGCACTTTTGGGGATGAGCTTTGTGGTGTTACAATTGGTATCAGGGCCACTACCATGTGGATGTATGGTATTTGGGGCTCCCGACATGCCAGAACTATTGGGTATGGTATTTGGGGCTCCCGACATGCCAGAACTATGTGATTTGGACTCCCTCACGAGAGTCTAAATAGGAGGAGTTTGTGATGACCCACATCTCACATCGGTAGTACAATAGGGAAAATCTTGGTTTATATGTAGGGCCCCGTGATCCCAAAAACAACTTCAGATAGCACTTTTGGGAATGGACCCTTAGTGTTACATTAGTTTTATATACACACATGTAGACTGATTTTTCCAGACATATACAGATTTGTATATGTTCAAAACACAAATTCCTTTCTACTTCTAATGCTATAAAGAGGGGAAGGAGTTTGTTAAAGAAACATCTTAATTGCCCTTCTTACCATTATTCATTATTCTTACCACAAACTAAACAACTGTTGAAAATCGTATGGTTCTATTTATTAGCATCCTTTAGCATTATTTCCTTCCGTATGTCTCAACATTCAGATGCTGTGATTATAGTCATATGATAATGATGTGAAAGTGATCATTATATTGTTTCTCATGTGCCTGCAGTTTTGACTTCTTCAAAGGCCTGGTGAGAAGAAAACTTGAGTGAAGATTCCTTGTCGCCTTTCACTGAAGGCAACTGTCATGCAGTAAACATGACCACAATTGAGGATGTTTGGTTATATTTTTTTACCCTTGTGTCCAGGAGCTAACAAATGTTTTATGTTTTGCCTTCTGTTTATGCTCTTCTAATGAGATCTTGGTCAAACTTATAGCAAGTCTTTTCTTGTAGTTAATCAAGTCATATTTAATAAATTATGATTATTCATCATTGTATAATATTTTCTACAGTTGTGAACTGAATGGAATATTTCTGGTCATAAATCATACTGTATCGTAGCAAACAAAAATCTGTTGTCGGAAATTTGGTCTCTTCTTTGCGAGCTCTGAGTTTTAGTACAACAATGTTTATTGTGGTTCAAGCAAAAATTAGCTTACCTTAGTTGGATTACCCGTGATCAGTTGACCCCATTGTGTGATACGTGTTGTTAGCTTGCGAGTCGAGGGTTGTCATCGTGATACAAGTAGGCCTTCTCTTGCCCTCACAACTGTTGATTGTTTGAAACATGCAGGGTTGAGATTCATTTTTCAAGGAGCTGAAGATCTTTGGATGTGACACCACAACACCGGTATGTCCTACAGTTGTAGGGTCCTTGTCCCCACCACTTGCTTCTCATATCCCTCCCTCTGCTTGCGCATTAGGTATCAAAAAGACTCCCCTGACCCCACATGCACAGGCTTCTAAATTGAACAAAATGCGTAACTGATATTATCGTGAGTAACCACAAACCATTGTAGGGGTCCATATAGCAGTTATTGTCTCCATCACATTTTGGAATATTACTGAGGTTGAAGTTATCCTCAAAAGGCTGCAAAAGAGAAGTTTAGAGAAAGATCATACGTTATTTTTCTTTGTCATATATGAAATCCATTTCTTAGTTTGGGGCCGAACACATCAAAGTTGCAACTTATGTCTGTCATTGGCTTGTCTTTCGCTGGGTGTATGCGGTTAGCCCACGCACGGAGTCATTGTCTTTCATGGATTTCTCAGTTGCGTGTACGTAGCACATCACTAAAGCATCAATTGTGTTATCCTGTTTAGGGCTTGTGGGCTGGCGATAAATAGAAGGAAAACATGAAGGAAAAAAATTAAGCTCGTTTAATTCTTTGCTCAAAATATGGATCTTTTTATTCTCTTTTCTCTTGCATTTTTCTCTGATCAAAAGTAAGAAAAAGTATTTTTCTTTTCTCGTTCTCCTTTTTTTTGAATTAATCATATAACTTAATGATTGTTTAACAGTCAATTCTTCCACCTTGGCTGATTTAATAAATTCGCATATTAAAAACATGGACTTTTTTTTATAAGTGATTTAAGTTAATTTAAATTCATTTTTTTTTGTTTTTAACCGTTTAAATTTTGTCCTGAGTTGGCTTTAATAACCAAGCAACATCTATACCCTGTAATACGGTAAAGCGTCTTTACTTACTGTACATCAAAGTAAATATGCAAGCTCAAAAACTTTTTTCCAATCATGATCACTAATTACATTTATGTTAAATAATGTTATTAGTATTAAACATAATATATTGATAAGAGTTCTGATTATTAATGTTAAATATATTAATGTCAATATTAGTTTTAAAAGCCTATTTATATCACATTATCTTTACTCTTAAGAGTCAACCCTTAAGAAGCCCAGTAAATTAGAGATATTAAGTTATACAAACTGTTCAATATAATTAATTACAAGTATTTACCTCTAAAAAACATAAGTATTTAATTTAAATAAATTAAATGACATATGTATAACAGTTACATATATAGGGTTTTCGTCTCTAGGTCAATTAGCCAGGTAAGTTGCCCTCTGTCCAAGCTATCACCGTGAGAACTAAGCGTATGGAGGAAGAAGTGCATGAAGAGAGGAGGTAGAGAGATCTAAGTAGACTAACACAACTTTCATCTCTTGGTTTTTCATTTTTATTTGGGTATTTATGTTTTTTTTTTTTTTTTGACTCTCACGTGTTTTGGTTTTAATGTTTCCAGTTTATGTGAATGAAACATTTTTTATGACGTTTTGATAACAATGATAGCTTTTGTGAAATGGATCTATTTGTCTTAGTTTTCATACTATTTTAATATATATATACACACACATACACACACTAGTTAAATATATAAACCTACCAAATAAGTATTGTTTTTTTCTATAGTTAATCCTTACACCTTTATTGGAATTTCTTTTTTATTTGAAGCATTTTATAGAAATTTCTTGAGTTTATGACAATTAGCTTAGTGACAAAATGTCTTTGGTTATGGCTTTATAGTATCAATAATAAGGTTTGGAACCCTATTTCTATCTATTAATGAGTCAACTATCTATTCTTGATCCATCATAAAGAAATCGATATGTATCTAATGGAGTCTTCATTATACATAGAGTGCCCAAACGCTTTTTGGGCCAACTCAGTTCTCTTATCCATCCGTCCAATGCACTAGGCTCATCAATCATGACTTTTATGTATTTACATTGCTTACTTCACAAAATTAACACTTTAGTTTTGTTATCTTTTTGCTGTCATAGTCATTTGTTTAGTCTTCGTTTGTTATGTCACTTATGATGTTGCTACAATGAATCACTAATATAATTTTTGTTGTATTAGATTCTTTGTTTCTTGAATTGCTTTTAAAAATTCGGATTTAATAATTTGACATAAAAAAATTTATAGCATTAAGATCTGTAATCAATCATAAATTAAATATTTAAATCATTAACATCTTATGTGAAGATGGAATCGATAACCCAAAAACAAAAGAGATTTCATTTTATCCACAAATTAAAGTTACTTATTTTGTCTATCATTTAACACATTTTCTAATGAAATATCAATACAATATTTATGAAGCTTTTAATGCAAAACCTATTTCATCAACATCAAACACACACAATATGTATTAGAAAAATCTATTATTTAAGGTAAAAAAATCAATTATAACAAAAGCCAATTCTAAATTATCATATGCAATAAATTTTATTCTTATTACAGTTCTATATCTTATAGTCTATATAAATACTTAATCACATTTTGACTTCCATAATACAAAAAAAAATACAACATTGAATTTACAAAAAAAAAAAAATAGCATAAGTACTATTTACATTAATATAGAGACAGATTGTGTAAATTAACACAATATCATGAACAACTTTTCTAACACATATAACTAAAAGATAATTATTTATAAAAAAATTAATTAACAAACTTGTGCATCGGGCTTCACACTAGTTTAACATGTATTCACACAACATAGGAGATCTTGATATGAGAGAAATGTGGGAGAAAAAAGAGAAAAGAAAAAGAGGAATAAAAAAATTGATTTTTCCTCAAAATAAGAAGAATAAAAAATGCAAAAATTATTTTATTTTACTCTTCATTCTTCAATTCTCCTTAATTGAAACAGTTGACAATTATAACTTGGAGAATTTTTTTTAAAGAAAATATAAATCTCATTTTCTTTCATTTCGCATTTTTCTTTTGCCAATAAGTAAAAAAAATGATTTTCTCTTCTTTTTCTTTTTTCTCTATTTTTTTTCTATCAATCATGGCCTTACGAAGATAAGATGACATTAGACTTAAAAAGAGACCATCAACTAGGTCACTTAGTTAGAAAAAATATTTTTTTGGTCAGTTTTATATTATTAATTTTTTCAAAATAATTAATCAGGAAAGATGAAGAGGATAAGGAGGAGGAAGATGAGGAAATGAATGAGGAGAAGGAGGAGAAGGAGAAGAAGAGGAAGAAGAAGAAGGAGAATGAAAAGAAGAAGGAGAAGGAAGAGAAGAAGAAGGAGGAGGAGAAGAAGAAGAAGGAGAAGGAGAAGGAGAAGAAGAATAAGGAGAATGAGGAGAAGGAAAAGGAGGAGAAGGAAAAGGAGAAGAAGAAGAAGAAGAAGAAGAAGAAGGAGAATGAGAAGGGGAAGGAGAAGAATAAGAAGAGGAGAAAAAGAAGAAATAGAAGAAAAAGAAGAAGAATAAGGGAATAAATTTTTTTCGAGAAATTTTGTCAAGAAATTGTCTCACTCACTCGCTGGGACAGAAATAAACATATTTAGTTTGAGGGATTTATTGTTCACGTGGGACTAGGATGAGACAAAATTAGTTTTAATCCAAGAAATTTTGTCCCACCCACTTGCTAGGACATAAATAAAGACTAGGATGAGACAAAATTAGTCTTAATCCAAGAAATTTTGTCAATAAATTTTGTGTCCAAGAAATTTTATCCCACCCCCTTACTGAGACAGAAATAAAGAAGAAGAAGCGAATAAATTTTTTTCGAGAAATTTTGCCCCACCCACTCGCTGGGACAGAAATAAACATATTGGTTGGAGGGATTTACTGTTCACGTGGGACTGGATGAGACAAAATTAGTCTTAATCCAATAAATTTTGTCCCACCCATTCAATAGGACAAAAATAAAGAAAAAGAAGAAGAAGGGAATAAATTTTTTTCGAAAAATTTTGTCTACAAGTAGTTTTGTCCCACCCACTCGCTGGGACAGAAATAAACATATTTGATTGGAGGGATTTACTATTTACGTGGGACTAGGATGAGACAAAATTAGTCTTAATCCAAGAAATTTTGTCCCACCCACTCGCTAGGACAGAAATAAAGAAGAAGGAGAAGGAGGAGAAGAAGAAGAAGAAGGAGAAGGAAGAGATGGAGAAGAAAAAGGAGGAGAAAGAGAAGGAGAAGAAGAAGAAAGAGAAGAAGAATAATAAGAAGAAGGAGAAGGAGAAGAAGGAGAATAAGAAGAAGGAGAATAAATTTTTTTCGAGAAATTTTGTCAAGAAATTTTGTCCTACCCACTTGCTGGCACATAAATAAACATATTTGGTTGGAGGGATTTACTATTTACGTGGGACTAGGATGAGACAAAATAAGTCTTAATCCAAGAAATTTTGTCCTACCCACTCGATGGGACAGAAATAAAGAAGAAGAAAATTTTGTCAAGAAATTTTGTCCCACCCACTTGCTAGGATAAAAATGAAGAAGAAATTTTTTCTAGAAATTTTGTCCCACCCACTCGTTGGGATAGGATGAGACAAAATTAGTCTTAATCTAAAAAAATTATCTCGAAAAAATTTTGCCCCACCCATTCACCAGGACAAAAGAAGAAGAAGAAGGGAATAAATTTTTTTCGAGAATGTATGGAAAACAAAAATTGTGGAGATAAAAATGTTCAAGAAAATTTAATCCCACACAAGTACAATAATACTATAGTTTTTATAATTGTTATCCTACCTTAGTTTCAATTCAAAAATATTATAAATCAAACAAAATATTAAGATATTACATTTTTAGTTCTCTTTAATCCTATCTTATATCAATCATGTCCGGGAAACAACCGGAACTTAGTACATGCAAGACATGTGATTAATGTTAGGAAATGGTTATGTTAATTGGAAGTTAAAAAAAATTGCTCTTTTGAACCTTTTTTTTTTCTTCATATTACAATGGTGTGCCTAGTGACGCATACAATAAACATCATGTATAGGACATGAGTCCTTTCCCTCCTTTTTTTTCTCTTTTTGTGTTTTTCTAATCTTATGGAAAATTACACACCACCCGCCCTTTATTTCAAACCCTTTTCCCTCTTAACCTAAGTTCTCTCTCACGCGTGCAAATTAATATTTCGTAATCTCTTTGATTAAGACTTTAAAGAGTTTGTCAAAGGAGAGCACATGGTTACCACTAACTAATCAAAGATGTCTATTATGTGTCATGTCATGATGATTTTGTAATTAGTAAGGAGTTTTTGTAGGTTCTTGTGACATGGAGCCCACCACATACGTTTCCTGGAAAATTTTAATTTTGGTCACATGAACAGTAGTTGTGAATCCTTACGAATATAGCAATGGGACAAGTAGTCATCCCATAAAATTGAAACGATAGGATGAGAGAAATGTTGAAAAATAAAATAAAATGTATAGATACCATATAAGTTAAATATTTCAGAAGAGGACACTTGTTTTAATAAAAGTAAATAAGTAATTTTGATCTCATTTAAATTCTATAAATAAGGGTTTTTTTTTTTTATTTTTTACAATAATTCATTCATAACTCAAACAATCAATTTTCGATATCAATAAAATGTCATTTGTCAAAATTATAAGCAACCCAACTTCTTGATAAAGTGGGAAATTGTTTTGACCGATTCTATAAAGTAAGATGTTCTTTACAAATGATGATTTACCTAATTTTGGGTAAAAATTAATCAGAAGTCTACGGTAAAATCTCTAGACAGAATGAAAATACAAGATTTAATTCTATTTTTAAAAAATGTGGTTTACCCGATTTTTTTTTTTTCATATTTTGAGGATTTCTTTTAA
Organism: Bretschneidera sinensis; assembly: GCA_023935145.1. NCBI lineage: Eukaryota > Viridiplantae > Streptophyta > Magnoliopsida > Brassicales > Akaniaceae > Bretschneidera > Bretschneidera sinensis. The sequence goes on from CM043700.1 coordinate 107,937,539, forward strand.
TAAATTAGATTTTATGTTTTGCTCTGTTAGTAAAAATGGTGACGGAAGTTAGTTTTCAAAAAAAAAATATAATACTATCTTTTTTGGCGGAGCAAAACATAACATCTAATATGTAAAAAAAAAAATCTTTATGATATAAAATGAAAACTGAGATAAAACATAATGTTTTTATGAAATTAATCTAAATAAAAGTGGTTCATACGTTTAGACGTTAATATTTGTTGGATAAATCACAATAATTTTTTATGAAATTAAACAAAAATACAAATAAATATTTCATATCTCAGTAACATTTTTTTTATAAAGGTCAACTTTAGTGATCGAGAAAAAGAAAACAACAGCATAAAATCTACTTAAAAATGAAAAGATAAGAAAAAAGCTATATGCATGACAACCATAATGAGGAATATTCCCCAACTAATAATCATTAGCTATATCACGTCATTAGAGTTCATAACAAGGTTTATCAATTCCACGCAATCATTTATCTTTTTACATAATGAGCGTTGATATGGTGCTCGCAATTTCGTCCATCAAAATCGTTCATCTACGGGTTCAGCAAATAAGTGCGTGCCACGTCGTGTGGTTTTTTTGTAAGTTTTTAATATTTGCACTTTGCTTGTTACTAGTCAAGCTTCGTAATTTTTTTTATTAAATATTAAATAATTTATAATATTATTATTATTTTTTTATAAATCGTTTCAAAAATAATAAATTAAATTATAAGCTTTTTTTACAATCAAATTAAACAAAATTAAATAATTTTTAATTTCACATTTGTTTTATTAAAATTTATTTTAATTTTTAAAAAAATTATAAACTAAAATTAATTCAGGTCAAACTACACCTTCGAAACTCGAAAGTAGTGCAGAAAAAGATTATCCTATGCTAAGAGACGTTAGCCTACTTTATTCTTAAGCAATCTCAACAGCATATCATTCGAATCATTGACTATATCTTCTTGGATTATAATAGTACAGTAGTGTAGCTCGAGGTTTCAACCCAAGAGGGGGGTGAATTGGGTTTTTAAAAACTTTCGCGGAATTTATACAAGTTTATAAAAACTTATAAGCAACAAATAATTAATACAAGTAGAAAGCTGTAAATAAAGAGTTTAAGGAAAGAGGATGCAAACACAGTTATAGTGGTTCGGCAATATCGGATTCGTTCCGACCCTACGTCCACTCTCTTCAAGGAACTCCTTGAAGTAATCCACTAAGAAAACTTAGTCGCACAACTTAGCCGGGTGTTGCACAAACCGTACACAAGCAATTTACAGGAATTGCTTAAACCGAAAAATCCCCTTCCTTTCGGAAGTTTCCCCTTCCTCTCGGAAGTAATCCCTTTACAAAGATGGTGTAAAGTAAAAGGTAGAGAGACAACAAATGAAAGCTTATTACAACAGAAATGTCTCTCTTTCAAAGTAAAGCTTGAAGAAATGGCTCAATAAGATTATCTCAAAGCTTTTTGTGTTTCAAGAGTATAAAAACTTGATTATATGAGATCAACTCTTTTTTAATATTTGCTTCTTGTTATTGAATGCTTTGCTGAGTGGGTTTATATAGTAGTCAATTAATATGGCCGTTTTGGACTTTAATTTGAAAAAGATTTACTTTAAAACGTTCAGATTTGGAGTCCAACGGTCATATTTTTGAACTACCAGTCGACTGGGTCGAGATACCAGTCGACTGGGTTCACTTGAAAAATATACGTTTTCAGACCTTTTGGGTATCCAGTCGACTGGTATATATCATCCAGTCGACTGGGGACTTTCTGTCCATTTTACCAGTCGACTGGGTTGATTCATCCAGTCGACTGGGAAATTACTGGTCAAAGTACCAGTCGACTGGGTTAATTCATCCAGTCGACTGGGTACCTTCTGACCCATATACCAGTCGACTGGTATATGTACCCAGTCGACTGGGTTGTCTTCCAACCCAGTTTTTCTTCTGTTTTTTATTAAAAACATTAAAAATAAATGGTTTTAGAAAAATCTTTTGTGTTTGAGCCATTGAACAAGCTAATACAATGTATGAGTGAGACTTACATTGGTTCTAAACCTTAAGACCTATACTAGATCTTCAGTCTTCACTTGATACTTGATTTGGTTCGAGTTTTTGCACTTTGTTCCTTGGTTGAATGTGTTTGATCCTTAATACAACTTAGTTTAAACATGTTAGTTAAATAACAGTTGTGTTTTGCCATCATTAAAATACGGGCGAGGGTCAACAATCTCCCCCTTTTTGATGATGACAAAACTAATAATGTAAAAACAGTTTTAAAAACTAAGTGTTAAGATTTTACAAAAAATTGGACAGAGTCTCCTCTGTTTTTCGAGTAAAACCACCCTGTAAACAAGCAAACACAGTTTATATTTCTTTCAACCAATCTAAAAATAAACTCAACCAATCAATAAACATTTTTACACAGATATGGAGCAATGCTCCCCCTAAATCTATGCATTTGTTGCGTTTTACTTAGATTTTCTCGTTTTTCTCATTTTTCTCCCCCGTTTTGACAACAGCAACCAAAGGGGGCATAACATAAAAAATAAGCTAATTAGCCAATACAGTCAAATAGGTTATAAGAATACAAATATGTACGCGAAGATGTGGCTTCATTTGAATTTCAGAAACCTTCCCGGGAAGAACCGAAAGTTTTTCAAGCATATAAGCATTTTATATCAAATTTAGTGACTAAACAGATATTTAAAACAGTTCTAACATATCAGAAATAGCGTAAATAAATGCAATAAATATGGTTAATAGTATTACATCATCATAGAGAAAAAGTCAATACAAGTAGGGCCTCATAGAGCCATAGCTAAGAAAAACAAACATGAGATGTCCGTGCTATGTGACAAAAACTGGAAAAGTGCTAAGAACTGAGAGACTCATGGTGCGGGAGAGTTCGAGCTGTCACGAAGAAGTTCCCTAATCTCAGCTAGGGAACCCTCGGTGTGCTCTCGATGTAACTCGAAGTCATCCCGTAGGTGGTCTATGGAGGAGCTCAGCTTCTGATAATCGGACTGCATGGACTGAAAACCGGACTCCATCGTCATCTGAAGACTCGTGATAGCTCGTAGGATGTCACCATATCCAGTCTGACCAGTACTCGAGTCACCAATGGGAGGTGCTCGGGTATCTGTCTCCATCTCAGCAGCCGTATCAGCATCCTCATCACTGTCACTCGCATCCTCTCGAATCCTTAGGCGCTTTCCGGCCTTAGGATAGAGAAACCCTTCACGAGCAGTACATCCCATCTTCTTTAGAGATGAGATGTTGATGATATCCGTCAATCCGATATCCTGAGCCTCGGAGGCAGGCAAAGGTACCCGGAAGTGCTGGAGGATGAGTGTAATGAGCATCCCATAAGGAAGACACCTGGAGTCGTTTGCTTCGCCGTTTATCATGTTGGCGAGCAGCAGAGGATATATATTGAAGTGGTGCCCAGATTTTAGGCACCAAATCAATACCGTATCTATTTTAGATAGATACCCTCGACTCCCGAGTCTCGGGTGGATGGTCCAACTGACAATCAATTGAAACATTTTTGAGTCGAGGGGCAAGTCACTACATGTGTGAAATGTAGTGGGTCTGTACACATAGTTAGGGTCGCCCCTGACTATCCGACAGGCCTCCTCAACTTCAAAGTTGTCTGGCCATCCATCCAGACTCCATTGAACCCCCCTTATAGGGATTCTCAGAATGCTCATCAAGAGGTCAGTGTTGACCTCAAACTCCACTCCGCTAACTCTGGTTCTGAATCTCAGAGCCAGAGGACTGGGTTTCACCAAGTTCGCATAGAACTGGTGAATCAGTCGCGGGTAATATTTTTCATGAATACTGACCAGTGGGGTCAGATTTATTGCCTCAAAGGCTGGTAGAATATCGAAATTACCATGACGAATGGAGTCGAAATCAACGACTCTACCCGTCATGATTTTCTTGTGACGGATTATAGAGTTATACCTCTTATGAGCAGCTGGGCTGAAAAACAGAGCCTGCTCCAACTCTGTTCTGGGCTCCTTGCTGGATGACCCTGCTACTCCCTTCCCTTTTGATTCCGAAGCTGAAGGTTTTGAAGACCTAGGCTTTTTGGGCGCATTAGGTCCACTTGTTGTGAGTTTTATACGGATTTTGTCACTCATTTTCGAGAAATTTGAAGTTTTTGGAAAAAGGAAATTTGGTAAAAATGAGAGATTTTAACCGTAGAAAGTTAAAAATCTCTTTAGGAATGAGTAGATCGGTGTGTTTAGAAGGGATTTGGATGGTTTTTAGATCAAAAAGATGAATTTTTCTAGAGAGAGAAAGCTTGGGGTCTTTGAAAATGGCGTAAGAAGGGCGAAAATGAACAGTCCCTTTTATAGAATCGCGATACCAGTCGACTGGGTAAACTTACCAGTCGACTGGGCCCCTTTGAAAAGATGAACAGTTTCTCTTACCAGTCGACTGGGTAAACGTACCAGTCGACTGGATCAACTGACAGTGAGATACCAGTCTACTGGGCTATCGTTACCAGTCGACTAGGGGTTCAAAAAAAATGAAAAAATTTGGCTCCAAGCATGATTTAATTTTATAGACGACTGGAGAAGACTTACCAGTCGTCTGGAGTTTTTGGCAGAGAGTTACCAGTCGACTGGGTTAAAATTACCAGTCGACTGGACAATCAGGCAGTGACTTACCAGTCGACTGGAGCACATTTACCAGTCGACTGGACCATTAGTAAAATTTCTAGTCTTGAATTTTTAGCACGAATTTGTTTATCTATGACATTTTTGAGTGAAGGGAATAATTAAACATGGATTAATACTCTATCACTCAATGTCAAACTTGCAAATGATGAAATGAGATGCAATCAAACATTCAATTTATCAAAATCAAGCAATCCCATCAACTTTCTTATTTTGCAAAAACTAGCTTCACTTAAGGGTTTTGTAAGAATATCAGCTATTTGATCTTCTGAAGGTATAAATTCTAATCTTATATCACCTTTTTGAGCATGGTCTCTTAAGAAATGATGTCTAATCTCTATATGCTTGGTTCTAGAGTGCTGAATAGGATTTTTGGTTAGGTTTATGGCACTAGTATTATCACAAAATATAGGAATATTTTTTAGACTCATGCCATAGTCTTCTAGTTGTTGTTTCATCCATAGTACTTGGGCACAACAACTGCCAGCTGCTACATATTCCGCCTCAGCGGTTGATAGTGCAACTGAATTCTGTTTCTTGGAGAACCAAGAAGTTAACATAGCACCTAAGAATTGGCATGTTCCACTTGTGCTTTTTCTATCTAACGTACATCCAGCAAAATCAGCATCCGAATATCCTACTAGCTCAAAAGATGATTCTCTAGAATACCATAATCCTATGGTCTGAGTCCCTTGTAGATATCTAAGGACTCTTTTTACTGCAACTACATGTGATTCCTTAGGATTAGATTGAAATCTAGCACACATGCATACACTGAACATTATATCAGGTCTACTTGCAGTCAAGTACAGTAAAGCACCTATCATGCTTCTATAATATTTAGAATCTACAGTTTTACCTCCTTCATCAAGATCAAGTTTAGTGGTTGTGCTCATAGGCGTTCCAATTGGCTTTGAGCTTTCCATCCCAAACCTCTTTAGTAGATCTTTGATGTACTTTTGTTGATTGATGAAGATACCTCCTTTTAATTGCTTGATTTGCAGTCCAAGGAAGTAGGTAAGTTCTCCCATCATGCTCATTTCAAATTCACCTTGCATGCACTTTGCAAACTCTTGACACATAGATTCATTAGTAGCACCAAATATAATATCATCAACATATATTTGAACTATCAAAGTGTTATTTTTGTGAGTTTTTGTGAAGAGAGTTGTATCTATTCTTCCTCTTACAAAATCATTATCAATCAAAAATTTGCTTAGTCTTTCGTACCATGCCCTTGGAGCTTGCTTCAGCCCATATAAAGCCTTAGAAAGCTTGTAGACATGATTTGGAAGACTAGGGTTTTCAAAACCAAGAGGTTGTTCAACATAAACCTCTTCTTCTATAAAGCCATTTAAAAATGCACTTTTCACATCCATTTGAAATAGCTTGAATTTATTAAAGCATGCAAAGGCTAATAACATTCGAATAGCTTCTAATCTAGCTACGGGAGCATAGATTTCATCAAAATCTATTCATTCCTCTTGGTTATATCCCTTAGCAACTAGCCTAGCCTTATTTCTAGTTACTATACCATTTTCATCCATTTTATTTCTATATACCCATTTAGTTCCAATAATTGAATGATCTTTAGGTCTTGGAACTAGTTCCCAAACATTGTTTCTCTCAAATTGATTTATCTCTTCCTGCATTGCAATTATCCAATCATTATCTTTTTCAGCTTCTATAAATGTCTTAGGTTCTACTTGAGACAAATAAGCTACAAAATTGCAAATATTTCTAATGGAAGAGCGAGTTCTTACCCCTTGTGAAGGATCACCAATTACTTGATCAATTGGATGATGATTTACATACCTCCAATCCTTGGGTAGATTTTCCTCTTGTTGACTTGAAGATGGTTGGTCCAAATTTGGAGTTGCCATCCCTTCATTTGTTTGAGAAGAACTCACTTTTGGGTCAACAATGGGAGTAGAAGTTTCCATTCTTGGAATAAAATCTGCATCATCTTTAAAGGAAACTTCTCCACTACTCATTGGGTTAGATTCATCAATAGTTACATGCACAGATTCTTCTACTACTAGAGTTCTCTTATTGAAAACTCTATAAGCCTTACTAGTAGTAGAATATCCTAAAAATATCCCTTCATCGGTATTGGAATCAAATTTACCCAAGTTAGTTTTATTGTTATTTAAGATGAAGCACTTACTACCAAAGGCACGAAAATAGGAAATATTGGGCTTTCTCCCTTTCCATAGTTCATAAGGAGTTTTATCAAGCAGGGGCCTTATCAAGATTCTATTTAAAATATAGCAAGAAGTATTCACGGCTTCAGCCCAAAAATATTTTGGTAAATTATTTTCACAAAGCATTGTTCTTGAAAATTCTTCTAGAACTCTATTTTTCCTCTCAACAACTCCATTTTGTTGAGGAGTTCTAGGAGCTGAAAAGTTGTGATTAATTCCATTTTCATCACAAAATTTTGAAAAGCTTTGATTTTCAAATTCTTTGCCATGATCACTTCTTATGCTTGAAATACAAATTCCTTTTTCATTTTGTACCTTTTTGCAAAACTTTTCAAATCCTTTGAAAGCTTCATCCTTATAAGCAATAAAAATAACAAAGGTATATCTTGAATAGTCATCAACAATAACAAGAGCATATTGATGGCCACCTAGACTAATGGTACTAATTGGACCAAATAAGTCCATATGCAAAAGTTCCAAAGGTCTAGTAGTTGAGACAACATTTTTTGCTTTGAAAGATATCCTAGATTGTTTTCCCATTTGACAAGCATTGCAAATTTTGTTTTTCTCAAAATTGATTTTAGGAAGACCAATAACTAAATCTTTTCTTGAAACAATTTTTAGCAAGTTCATGTTTACATGACCAAGCCTTCTATGCCACAGCCATTGATTTTCACTAAAAGCAGGAAAACATTTTTCATTATTGGAATGTAAGGATTTCAAATCAACTATATAGACATTTTCATGTCTATGGCCAATGAATTTGATCTTGTTGCTCTTGATGTCTATAACTAGACAATGAGAGGTTTCAAATGTGACTTTATATCCTTTGTCACATAATTGACTAATGCTAAGTAAATTTGGCTTTAAGCCTTGTACTAGCAATACATTATCTAAAGTTGAGAAATCATTACCGACTTTTCCATGCCCGATGATCTTTATTTTAGTATTGTCTCCAATGGTCACAAGTCCACCATCTCTTAGAGTTAGCTCCTTGAATACGCTTTTATCACCGGTCATATGCTTCGAGCAACCGCTATCAAGGTACCAACAGTTACCTTTCTCCTTGGTGTGAAGGCAAATCTACATCACACAAGGATATACGATAGCATTTTTAGGTACCCAAAATTTCTTGGGTCCTTTGGGGTTAGTCCTTGAAAATACGGTTCCTTTTGGGACCCATACTTTCTTAACAGTATATGGTGCTCTATGAACATGTTGATGATGCACAGACCTATCATTATAGTCATAGAAATTTCTAGGAAATTTTACATGTGCATTCCTATAATCCTTAGGATGATAGTTCCTAGGATGCATGATTCTATGGTAAGGGGTATGAAAATGCATGTCATTTCCAGAAAATGAACGATGATGCATTCTAGGATACATGCTAGCATATGTATGCAAGTTATTTCTAGAATAGTTATGATGGTGATTCCTAGGTTGAGCATGAGCAGAATGCATTCTTTGATTATACACATTGTTCCTAGAATGAGCATGATGATTATTTCTAGGATGTGTATGAGCATTTCTAGAATGAGCATACAAATAAGCATGAGTATTTTTAGGATGCTTCAATTTAGTATGATCATTTAAGTTTCTAGAGTTCCTCGGATTTATTAAGGGAGTGCTTTTAACAAGGTTAGGAGCTTTCGAAGTAGAAGCTCCATCTACACAAGAGGCTTTCATGAATAAGCTCTCTTTTGTTTTTTGTTTTCCCAATGGAGAATATCCTACACCAGATTTTCCTCCACTTAATCTTTGGGAAGAAAGCACTTCATCAAGTTTTTCTTTACCAAGCATAAGTCTAGATACAGTGCTGTTTAATTCAGAAATTTTATTTTTCAAATTCTCATTTCATCTTTAAGAAAATCTTGAGACGAATTATACAGTAAAGATGATAATTTTTCTTTTTCTTCTCTAAGAACTATCATTTCCTTAGAAAGATATGATACTTCTTTCTTAAGAACAGAATTTCTAGAATCAAATTTCTTTAATTCTTCATGCATTTCATTTATGACTTCTAGTAATTCTTCACTACTAGTAACAATATTATTTTTTGAAGAGGGAGAAGATGTTACCTCACTTTCATCATCGATTGCCATTAAACAGAGGTTGGCAATCTCTTCGTATCCAATTTCTTTATCTGATGACTCATCTTCTTCGTCATCGCTCCAGGTAGTTGCTACCATAGCTTTCTTCTTGAAGCCCTTGTATGGTTTGCTTGAAATCGGACAGTCAGCTTTTTTATGTCCTGGCTTCTTGCAGCCATAGCACATAAGTGGTTCCCTTTTTGAGGTGGGATCCTTTGAGTAAGGTTTCTTGCTTTTCTTCAAGAACCTATGGAATCGTCTGGTGATTAAAGCCATTTCACCATCCTCTTCACTGCTCTCTACTTCTTGTTCTAATTCCTTTTCTTTGTTGCTCGTAGAAGCTTTGAGAGCAATTTGCTTCTTCTTCTTCTCATCATCATTGACGATGGGAGTCATTTCTTCCATCTCGTATGTCAATAATGAACCAAGCAGCGTCTCAACATCAAGCTTGTCAAGATTTTTGGCCTCTTGAATGGCTGTCCTCTTTGGTTTCCATTCTGGAGGTAGAGATCTTAAGATTTTTCTGGTTAGTTTAACTTCCTCAATATTCTTGCCAAGCAATTTTAAACTATTTATAATAGTAGTAAATCGTGTGTGCATTTCAGAAATGGTTTCGTTAGGAGACATCTTAAAAGATTCATATTCAGAAATTAGCATGTAAATTTTAGACTTTTTTACTTCACTTGTTCCTTCATATGTGACTTGTAATTTGTCCCATATTTCTTTAGCAGAAACGCATGCAGATATTTTGTTATATTCAGAAATATCTAATGCACAATGTAGCATGCTTGTTGCTCTGCTATTGAGAGACATCGTTCTACAATCCTCGTCAGTAAACTCAGTTTTGAGTTTAGGCATTGTATGAAGAGTCTCTCCAATAACTATTTCTTTTGAGGGAATTTTAGGTCCCTCTTCTATAATTCTCCATAGATTGTAATCTTGTCCTTCGACGAAGATTTTCATTCTATTTTTCCAGTAGTTATAATTTGATCCATTGAACAATGGTGGTCTAGTATAAGAGTGTCCCTCAGAGTAGCTATTTGCTGCCATTGGATCAACTCTAGGAATTTAAGCCTTATAAAGAGAACGAGGCTCTGATACCAATTGTAGCTCGAGGTTTCAACCCAAGAGGGGGGGTGAATTGGGTTTTTAAAAACTTTCGCGGAATTTATACAAGTTTATAAAAACTGATAAGCAACAAATAATTAATACAAGTAGAAAGCTGTAAATAAAGAGTTTAAGGAAAGAGGATGCAAACACAGTTATAGTGGTTCGGCAATATCAGATTCGTTCCGACCCTATGTCCACTCTCTTCAAGGAACTCCTTGAAGTAATCCACTAAGAAAACTTAGTCGCACAACTTAGCCGGGTGTTGCACAAACCGTACACAAGCAATTTACAGGAATTGCTTAAACCGAAAAATCCCCTTCCTTTCGGAAGTTTCCCCTTCCTCTCGGAAGTAATCCCTTTATAAAGATGGTGTAAAGTAAAAGGTAGAGAGACAACAAATGAAAGCTTATTACAACAGAAATGTCTCTCTTTCAAAGTAAAGCTTGAAGAAATGGCTCAATAAGATTATCTCAAAGCTTTTTGTGTTTCAAGAGTATAAAAACTTGATTATATGAGATCAACTCTTTTTTAATATTTGCTTCTTGTTATTGAATGCTTTGCTGAGTGGGTTTATATAGCAATCAATTAATATGGCCGTTTTGGACTTTAATTTGAAAAAGATTTACTTTAAAACGTTCAGATTTGGAGTCCAACGGTCATATTTTTGAACTACCAGTCGACTGGGTTCACTTGAAAAATATACGTTTTCAGACCTTCTGGGTATCCAGTCGACTGGTATATATCATCCAGTCGACTGGGGACTTTCTGTCCATTTTACCAGTCGACTGGGTTGATTCATCCAGTCGACTGGGAAATTACTGGTCAAAGTACCAGTCGACTGGGTTAATTCATCCAGTCGACTGGGTACCTTCTGACCCATATACCAGTCGACTGGTATATGTACCCAGTCGACTGGGTTATCTTCCAACCCAGTTTTTCTTCTGTTTTTTTATTAAAAACATTAAAAATAAATGGTTTTAGAAAAACCTTTTGTGTTTGAGCCATTGAACAAGCTAATACAATGTATGAGTGAGACTTACATTGGTTCTAAACCTTAAGACCTATACTAGATCTTCAGTCTTCACTTGATACTTGATTTGGTTCGAGTTTTTGCACTTTGTTCCTTGGTTGAATGTGTTTGATCCTTAATACAACTTAGTTTAAACATGTTAGTTAAATAACAGTTGTGTTTTGCCATCATTAAAATACGGGCGAGGGTCAACAAGTAGTAATTCGAAATTAAAATTCTAGAAATGCTGTTTTGGGCCCATCTCCAACGAACAATACTATATTAATCAATCATGGTGGCACCACACTTGATTGTCCCTTTTAAAGTAATACAATCGATGTTGATTCGGCAAAGTTGACGACACGTAATGATGAAAACACAATTCAACGGTGCTGATCTTAGGGACAAGACAACTAACAACAACACTCATTTTAATTTTTAGTTAGTGCATCATCCATTCGTATGAGCGCCGACAAAGATACGTACACAATAATGTGCAATGAAAAGTGGAAACTACTCATAAAAGTAGCTTCTACTACGATTCACGAGGACGGTTACGCGTTGGATGATGAATGATCACCATGTGTAATCCACGTCAGCCTTTGTTCACTTTGACCGGTGAATCATGAAAAGGAAAAACGGTTTCTCCGCAATCCTCTGTGTTTATGGTACACGTTAACGATCACTGTTGTCCTTTCTTCTCATGTTAGCAATGGTATCAACTCTCAAATTCTTTGGGTTTTTTTTTTTTGAAATTATCACTTTAGCATATCATATTATGTGTAAACAAATAATAATATTACATAAAATAAACAATATTTAATAATTTCTCGTTATATGCACTTGATGTCACATAAATATTAAGTGGTTAAAAATTATGTTGAGGTGATTAAAAAATAATTTTATAAATAAAAGTTACTAGTTATTGTAAAATAGAAAACAATATGATTTTGGGCGTCCAATTTGGTATTTAGAGAGAGACTAACAGAGATACCACGATTAAAAATGGAAAATTGATTTGGTTTGGAAACCTGGGTTTTTCATCTTCTAATTTGAACCGTTTAGTATGGTCAAAATTCAATGTCTCTCAGCAGCAACAGGAAATTATAACGCAAATATTTTGGTCCTTATTAGGTTCTCGAACGCATTGATCAGGTTGCTTATAAATTGGACCTGCTTGACACTCTGCAGATTCACCCTCTTTTTCATATTTTAGTGCTGAGGCAGTGTATTGGCCCCCCTGAATCACAGACAACACGCTTGCCATTCTCAACCACTACCAATGCTCATGTTTTACCACTAAACACCAAGTCAAACGTTGGGAAATTTTGGTTCCTCAAGTCATGGTGCAGTGGGAAAGCCAATCAACCTTTAGAAGAGGCTTCTTGGTAAGATATGTCAGTCGTATGCACCTTGTCTCCACTGTTGAACCTTGAGGACAAGGTTCTTTCAGATAGGCAGGACAAGGTTCTTTCAGATTAGAAACCTACATATTAGGAACCACATTATGATACTTAGGAGCTATTAAGTTATATTGATTAGAAATCACATTTTGATAACTAAGATCCATATTGGTTAGGAACCAAAACTTGAAAATTTATAACATGCTAGTTAAGAACCATTGAGTTATGTTGATTAGAAATCCCGACTTGAAGTTTAGAAGTCATTAAGTTCTAATAAAGTAGATAATGATTTTGATTATAATATTGACCCACTTGCTTAACTGGAGCCTGTCAAGGCACAAGTAACACAATAATTTGTAGTCGATTCCCAACAACATTAGGAAGCTGACGCCCTATTCATATAATGGATTCTGAACCTAATTTATGTTATTATCACTTTTATTGTTAGCTTGTACTTTTAGTTTTCCACTAGGAAAAACATTCTCTTCTTGTTGATTCTAATTTTATCTCCATTGTAGGTCTACTCTTGGTGGAATCACATTCTGAGTTCAGGAGGCATGGTTTCAACCTTTATAGGTATGAATGAAACCATAAGCATTTAAAAAGCTACAAATCTGTGTCATAGTTGTCACGTATTAAACAATAAATAAAACAACCCTTAATAGGCTAAGCCCATTGGGCCCAAAATCACCCAAGCCTAAACAAGACCTAATTCAAAGCTCAAAGGAAAAACTCAATCTTTCCAATTCCAAAATGTGATTCTCATTAGAAATCCATAATATATACGAAATTCTAGACTTAAAAGTCAATTTTCACATTAAACCATGAAATGTCTATTCAAATTCATCACTAAACCTAAACTAGTCATAGTTCTCTCTTTGTCGATAATAATTCAAACAACCCTTAACACACTACTTATATAAGTAATTCTTATACATATTTATATTATATACTCATTCGTATATAAAATTTCTGGGGTCTCACACCTACATTATGGGCATGGAGTCCAGCTGCTGGTTTTTGGTTTGTGTACTTCTTCTTTGAGTCTTTCATGATGCTTCTCTTGCTCGTGTTTGCTTGCATTTACTTTATGCATAATAGTATCGGAAAGAAAGTGATTATGCTTTATCATTATAGAGTTCATGGATTGTTGGAATCCATACATGTTCTTGTCTATGTTAGTCAACCTAGTGACCGTCACTTGATTTGAACTACTTGATTGATGACCTAAATTTTAACTTTTGATTTCATTTCCTCTAACCCCTCACTAGAATTCTTAGCATGTGAATCAAAAGTAGAACACATAGTTGGTTAAGAAATTACTTGGTTTCCCGCTTAAACTTTTGGTTCACTTGGCGAGCTTACTTGATGTGAGAGTGTTGGATGACTTGCAACAGTCATTAGATAATACTCTTATGCATGTGCCCCATGTTGCTCCTTTTCTCTTTAACCATCTTGACCTCTATCTTGGCTTGGGTTATTGAGAGTCATTTGTACTTGCTCCGAGTATTCATTGGTGAATCAACACATTTGTCCCACCAGGTGTGTCGATTTGTTTGGACTAATTTTTTTTTTTTGGGATTGCGGGGGTATCAGATCAAGAGATCAATTCAAACAGAAGATCAAGCTGCTACGGGTTGGCGATTCAAATTTGAGGAATTTTATAACTAAAGTTACTTGAAGTTGAAACTAGTGTTTTCTAGGATTGTCCAGAGGCGGGGAGGAGACAAAACATCATGAGCTGCAAATTTTTAGATGTTTCTTTCGCTGGTCGTAAGCCTTTTGCTTTGGGGCGAATACCTTTTACGCCCTGTTGAAGTTTTTTTTAAAAGAATTAAAAATTGAAAAAAATATAAGTCAAAAGCTCAAACCATACCCAAATAAGTATGAATACAAACCTTAACTACTGAGTTAGTCGTTCTTGTTGTGATATCATTGCGTTTTATAAATATTTATTATATGTTATTTAATTTAATATAATTACAAACTATTTAATTAATCACTTACAAGTTACAATAATATACAAATGAGAAATTATATATAATGTATATATTAATATTTATAAAATTATAATAATAATTTATATGCACTATAGAGTTAATAAAATCAGTAAATTTTGTTGAAAAATAATTTATTTAAATTTAAATTATTATTTTAATTAATTACTTATTATTATTTTATTAAAATTTCAAAACAGTCTAACGTTCCAAAAAATTTATGCTCAAATGCTTCGAAGCTTATACTTCACTTCAATGAGACAAAACATGTTTACCTTTGAAAACACTGATTGAAACTACTCTAGTGCATAATTAAAATGCATAAAATTATAGAGAAATTCTATAAATTGCTTCAAAAGTTAAATTGGAAAATAAGCTGAAATTGTTTCTCTGCACGTGCAACACCATAGGTTACTTGTGAATTCATTGCTTCAGCTTCTCTTAATCATCTCCATTTCATTAATAATTCTAATAGAGAGCTCTTGGTTGCCTGAGTTTATGCTCTTTGATTTGAGGGGAAATATTTAGGAAAGCCTAAATTATTTCATAATCTCTCAAACGGCATCTTTTCGTTGTTTGCCTTCCAAAAGAATTTGTTTGCGTAAGGAAAGGAAAAGAAAGAAGCGTCAAAACAATGACATATATATATATATATACACTAAAAACTTTGATAATTTTAATAATTATTTTGAAATTTTACTGATAATTAAAAAAAAATTCTATTAATAATAATAAAATAAATGTGAGATCAAAAATAATATTATCAAAAAAAATTTAAAATTATTAATAAAATTTTAAACCAATACCAAAAAAAAATCATAATAAAAACGATTTCAATAGTACAAAAGAGGACCACTCTCATCAAAACCCAAAATGATTTGCACGGACCCAATTTAAACGGTTCATAGTTTTAGATCTGACCCTTTTTAACTGCATCTGAGCATCAAACTCCAAAAGACACCTTTCTGCTCATTTCCCGTCAAATCACCCTGACCACTAAGTTTCTTCCACGCGGCCTCAATTTTATCCTCCACATGTCACTCTCACACTGCACTGGCGGCTTAACGATCCTCTACATCCCGACCGTATAGAAATAAAACCCCCTCTGCTACAGTTGTCATCCAAATTCCAAACATCCAAAAAAAGAAAGAAAAAAAAGACTGGGGGGAGGGGGAGGGGGAGGGGGAGAGGGAGAGGGTTGTGTTGAAAATTCAACAAATTTGTAGCCTCACCGGACTTCATTGGTAAATCCCTTTTCTCTCCGGTTACTCCATCGAATATATCGCAAAAACTTCCCCACAAAATCAAATCACTTAATAATAATCGCTGTCATAATTAATCCAACGCTCTACGCAAACCTCGCCTCTTTTTTCATTTATTCCATTTCACCACTAAGAGATTCTTTTTCATTTTTTTTATGTACGATATACGATGAGGAAAAATCTCGCCATCACCGCCATAACCACCGTGCTCAGACGCCAAGTCAGAGAATTCCATTCCCACGATCTGTCCATTCTTTTGTGTTAAATTCCATATGCATCCCTTCTGCTGTGTCTCCACGGTATCCGATCACTCCCCTTCCAAATCTTTACCAGACCCTCTCCCCATGTCAGCCACCGCCACAGCCACCCTCACCTCTACCAGATCTGACCCGACCGCCGCCCGATCCACCTCCCAAAGATTGAACAATTCCAATCATAATAATCAGAACCGTTACTTCAATAACAACGATGTTTATAGGCCTAGCCAGAGAGGATTGGCATCGGTGGCGGCGGCAGCGGCTAGAGAGCAGCCGGTGGATGTCAAGATAAACGACATCGTAGGTAATGGAATATCGGGCATACTCTACAAGTGGGTGAATTATGGTAAAGGCTGGAGGCCCCGGTGGTTCGTTTTGCAGGATGGTGTGTTATCGTATTACAAGATTCATGGGCCCGATAAGATCTTTGTCAGCCCCGAGACCGAGAAAGGATCCAAAGTTATTGGTGAAGAGTCCACGCGGATCATGTCCAGGCACAAACTCGGCCACTCCCAACTCCGCCGCAAACCCTTCGGTGAAGTCCATCTCAAGGTCACTAAAAATAATACCAGATGTTTGTTTCGTTTTGCATTTCTCATATTTTGATCTGTTTACTCCTTTTTGGGTTCTCTATCTATTTTCCAATCAAAAAAGGAAGAAAAAAAATCGATTCATTTAGGTATAATTTATACGAGAGGAAACGGATTTTTTTGTTTTTTTTTGGGGGGGGGGGGGGGATCTGAAACTGATTTCTTTGTCAGTTTTTCAGTTTTTTTTTTTTTTTTTTTTTTTTTAAGTATCATTCATTTTTAGAAGCCTCGTACTTGTTTAGTTTGAATATGGTTCAAGTACATGTGGCATTTACCTCGTTTGTTGTCTGGAAATGTGTTTTATTGTTTCAATTTTGATTGCGTATACCTCGAGAAGGATCTACTCGCCTTTGCAATTTTTTTTCCTTGTTTTGATTTTTCAGTGTTTTTCAGGTTTCGTCAATCCGCGAAAGCAGATCGGATGACAAGAGATTCTCCATTTTTACGGGCACGAAGAGGCTCCATTTGCGTGCCGAAACGCGCGAGGATCGTGCTGCGTGGATGGAGGCGTTGCAGGCGGTGAAGGACATGTTTCCGAGGATGTCAAATAGCGAGCTGATGGCGCCAATCGACAACATTGCAGTGTCTACGGAGAAGCTGAGGCAGCGGCTGATGGAGGAAGGCGTGAGCGAGTCGGCCATACAGGACAGCGAACAAATCATGAGGAGTGAGTTCGTGGCGCTGCAGAACCAGCTGGTGCTGCTCAAGCAGAAGCAGTCTCTCCTCATTGACACCTTAAGGCATTTAGAGGTACATGCAACGAAAACTAGTAAACAACATCATCTTCATATTCGGAATTCTACTTCCTCCTCGGTTTCTCCTACTAGTGTGCAGAATTTTAGCAACTCCCTATAATTATTTTTATTTTTAAAAAAGACACATGCAAATAAATTTGATTGGAGATGAAGGTGGAGGGGGTTGCTGTGATCCTTCTACTTCTGTCTCAGTGTTGTTTAGAGTTTGTAAGTTTGTAAGTTTTTTTGTTCAATTTGTGATTCTTTTGTATAGAGATTGATTGGGGGGAGGTGTTCAAAAATACTTCTTGTATTATTTTTTTTTTCCCCATGGTATAATCAGTGGTAATTTGGTGCTTTTTGAATTGAAGTTAGTGTTCGTTGAGGTAGTATGTAGAACTCCCATGTCAAGTCACTAGATGGGAGGGTGCCATAATAAACTCTTTATGGTTTTGGAATTTTAATCTTACAAAATTCTATTCTTTTGCTCTGGTTTTTTTCCTCGTTGTAATGTTTGACATTCATAGATATCGGAGAGTAATTTGTTTTCTCTAGTTATACCTTCTTTGGGCTTTGTCCAGAAATTGAAATCCTATGATATTCTTGTAGACGTTCAATTTTCTCTTGAAGGTTCCTAAAGAATGTTTTTTGCAATTTCTCTTGTAAATATTATACTTCGTATTAATTGATAATAGCAGAGTTGTTACATATTTGTTCTTAGTAACATATATGAAGGTGCTTGTCCCCCACATTTATTTCAATCACTTTTCCCATACGCATTTTGGATGGTGCATGAGGATCTCGCGCATAGAGATGTGTAGCTCTTAAAAAGGAATTGTCGGAAGTCAGTGTCTTTAACCCTTTATAACTGCTATGGATGTTCAAAGTTTAGCTTATTTCAACAGAAAGATTGATTTAACTCTTTTATGTGTATATAAAAAAAATCAGAGAAACTAAGAACAGATATGCCTTGGCACTTCCATTACATGTCATTGTTTGGTTACTTTGGTATATGTTCCAATTACTATCATTGACTATATTTGCTGGCATAAAAGCTTAGAACGTAATATCAGTACTTGACAGAAGTTAATTAGGAATTGGTGGTTATATGGTTGCTTTGGAGGGAATAGATGTCAGTAATGATGGTTGTAATGTTTTCCGTGGTGAGAATGGAAGCTGTAACTGGTCTCTGGTGGTGGTGAAGGACTTGCAGTTTCAGTGGCTTAACAGAGTGGGACATTTAAGTTTGAGCGCTTCAGAGTTTTCACTTTTCTAGGATTGAGTTCTTTAAGTTCTTCGCATATGCATTCTTTGTGCTTATATAGACATGGTGTATTTTCTTATAATGCAAACCAAACATGCCTTGATTTCCCCTGAGCAATCTCTTCACATAGTATCCTTGAGATACCCTGACAAAGTTTGAGACTAATTAATATGTGCTGGGTTTATGAAATAACTTAATGTTTTCAATTAGTGTTTAATTTTCCCAAGAAATTTGCTTGTATTGATGACTTGGTTATGTCCTTTTTGTTTATTTTTTATTTTACTTTGAGGTTGCTTACATTCACAAAGAAGGAGCAGCTTGCGCATCACAATTTTCTAGCGTTCGTACTTATTATGTTTCCACCCATCATGGACTTTTTTACAAGTGTGTTCACCTGTAGGTGCCCATGTGGTGGTGTATGTAATACTTGCCCAAAATTTTAAGAGCACTGACAATACTAGAGGCTTAAAGGGTTACCTACAAGATTGTTACAATTAGCCAGTGCAGCTGGCATCACCTCAACATGTAGACCTTAGTTAATTGGGAAGAGAACCTTGCTAATGTTATTGACATTTAGGAAGAATGTGGCATTCGGCTCTTCGTGGTGCTATATTGTATATGATGCTATGTGGGAGATACTGAAATTCTTTAGACTTGAGATAATCTTGAGGGATTTTCTATTACTTTATGAACGTTAAAGATGTAGTATCTGATATGGAAAGATCTGGTCGCATAGTGGAACAGAAGGGATGAGCTTTTCTGGTGGAAAACCATTCCTCCATGGAGTGCTTAGTTACTGACACATCCATTGGAGGTTCATGTTTAGTATTGTCTCTTTTCTTTCAGATGTAGCTGAGCAAGATCTGGTCACATAGTGGAACAGAAGGGATGAGCTATTCTGGTGGAAAGCCATTCCTCCATTGAGTGCTTAGTTACTGACACATCCATTGGAGGTTCATGTTTTAGTATTGTCACTTTTCTTTCAGATGTAGCTGAGCAAGCACTGTTGAATTTCGACAAGTTCCGTCAAGGATTGCCAATTTTACATTGCTTGTAGTTTATGCCCTCACTTGAGGTTGGAAAGGTGTCTTGAGTATCTTTGAGTCTGGCTTACTGTGGTATACTTAAAAGGTTAATTCATGTCAGTTATTGCTACCAAGCATGCAAGTCCCTTTACCTCCACTGTCTCCGTACTGTTTAATTTCGAGAAGTTCCATCAAGGATTTTGAATTTTACATTGTTTGTAGTTTATGCCCTCACTCGAGGTCGGAAAGGTGTCTTTCTTGCGTATCTTTGAGGCTGGCTTACTGTGGTATACTTAGAAGGTTAATTTATGTCAATTATTGCTATCAAGCATGCAAGTCCCTTTATCTCCACTTTCTCCGTTTCTTATTCTTATCATCTTCTTTACAATCTCTATCATATCATAATTATCCATTAGAATCTCAAGATTTACAGCCCATCACACACTATGCCTGATAGAGTTTGACATTTTCTGTTTTATTTATTTTGTATTTTCTCTGTGGCGGTAAAAATGGTTGATGTTTTTAAGTTTTTTGTACACCTTCTGGAAACCAGTGTGTATTTCAAGTAACATGCACACAAAAACTGTTTGAATTCATCCCATTATAAGTCATACTCCCTTGTTTCTCAAAGAATACCTACATTTCTTCTTCTAGCCATGCCTTTTGTCATTTTAATGTACAAAGTTGATCTTTTGTCCCTAAAAGATTTAATTAATTCCGATGCCCTTGTTTGTTTGGAAGTTTGTTTTCTGGACTTATTTTTTGTGTTCTGCTAAGAAACTGCTATTTATACTGTATTGTGTAGACAGAAAAAGTTGATCTGGAGAATACAGTAGTTGATGAGAGCCAAAGACAGTTGACTGATCAAGGGGCTTCCAATGGGTTAAGGCAAGATAAATCCAGTGGTAAGTTACTCTTCTCTAAACCTGTTTATTAGCAAGTGTTGGTTTCATAAAATTGGCATATTTTCTAATAGTACAACTGCATTGTTATGCTTATTGTTGATCGGTTTTTGAGACTAACCTTTAGATTTTGGTCTTAGTGCAGAAAATTCTCTTCAGTTTTTCACCATATGCTAGCTTATGTGCTTTACTTCTGATTTTTATTATTGTGTTAAGCCTGATTAAGAAGTTTTTTAACTTCATTTTATTTAATGTCTTTTATTTGTATTTTGTGGGAAACTAACATATGACAAGTGTCATAACATGTAATGCATGGCTGCCTGTATCTAGACACGGAACTTTATATGATTTTTTACTTGAAATTTATGGTAAGGGACTTGTAGCATCCTGATATGGTTTTCACAAAAAACTTATGAATTAGAATCACTTGTGGAATAAGTGGTACTCCAAGTCAAAATCAAATAGATTAACTTGCCTGCAAGTCTGCTACAATGCTTAAATCATTACATGTTTCATTTTGGGACTTGGGACACTACATTCTAATTGTTTTATACTTCTAGCAAGTCATGACTAGATTGATTTCTTTTTTCCTCCTCTGTACCACAGAAGGAAGTGCATCTGAATCTGATGATGATAATGAACGAGTTGATGCTGCAGAGGAAGAAACAGATGAGGATGAAAATACTTTTTTTGATACTCGTGACTTTCTGTCATCAAGTTCTTTCAAAAGTAATGGATCTGGTTTTCGGACATCATCTTTCTCTTCAGATGAGGAAGGGCTTAATGCAGTTGAATCTGAAGATGATATTGATCAATCCATAAGATCTGTTGGATTTAACTATCCTTATGTAAAGCGGCGTAAGAAATTGCCTGATCCAGTCGAAAAAGAGAAAGGTGTCAGTCTTTGGTCGATGATCAAGGATAACATCGGAAAGGATCTCACAAAAGTTTGTCTTCCTGTTTACTTCAATGAGCCCCTCTCTTCCCTGCAAAAATGTTTTGAGGATTTGGAGTATTCGTATCTTATAGATCGGGCATATGAATGGGGAAAAAGAGTAAGTCTTTAAGAACTTGATAGTTCATAGTTCTCTTTTTGAAAAAAAAAATAATTAGAAAACAGAGTATTGTCTTCATAAATTGTCACTTTATATCTCTGTGCAGTTGTTATTGTACTTACATTATGATCTTAGTTTATGCCTAGTTTCTTTCTTAATTAGTGTTTCTATTTGGATGAATGTTTATATTCAGTATCAGGTGATTCCATCATTGTTTGTGTACAGCTGATTGATCGTAGAAAATTTAGTCTTGGTGATTGTGATGACTGATGACATAAGAGATGCCTTCATGCTATCTGTGCTTCAATAGTGCTCTGGCACCTTAATGTGCAATTGTCTGGAAAAGACATTCCAATAATATTGATGATAACTGATCGCTCAGCTGTATTATGCATGCTTTGGGAGATGCCTTAAAATGTCATCGGTTTATGTCTATGTTTTGGTTTAGTTTAAGAAGGCAGATTTTGTTTAGTTATTGTTTTGAATTTACAGTACAGGTGTCAAGTTTTGGGAATTTCTTTAATCGAGGCTTTCTGGCTATTGGACCATTTATGCTTTCTCCAGTTGAGGAATCTCTCTCTCTTTCTCACACACTTGCGCACAAGTTAAATTCAAGTTCACCTCTTTTAGAAGATACAGTGGGATTTGTACTTTGTTGTGTAGCCAATATGGCTTTTTGCAAATTGTATAATTATTATCTACGGGCAGACCCGCTGATTTTTTCTGCCCTCAACAATCATTTTCCTTTCTCTTTTTCTTGGTTAAGCTCTCTCTACAGTGTTGCATACAGTTCTATGTTTGGTGGTTTGGTTTTCATCTTGGTATGTATGATAAAGCTTGTGATATCACAATGCTTAAATCTTTTGATTTAAAAACCTTACTTCTCTTGAAACTTTTCAGGGTGATTTCCTCATGAGGATTCTAAATGTGGCTGCTTTTGCTGTATCGGGATATGCTTCAACGGAAGGAAAAATTTGCAAACCATTTAATCCATTATTAGGGGAAACATATGAGGCTGACTTCCCTGATAAAGGCCTACGTTTTTTCTCCGAGAAGGTTTTATTTCTGCTCCTGGAAGTTAAATTTATATAGCTAATGTGACACCCTCCTCTTATCTTCACTTCTTCATTTCAACCATATGGTTCCTTCTAAATACCTTCACACAGCTAGTAGAGTCAACCTAAACTTAAAATTCAAAATGGGATTTTCAAGCCTGTTGACATTTTATGGTTAACTTACCTATTTGAAGTATGAGGGACATTTTTTTTTTGTGATTGTACACAAATTGAGATATGGGTGTTATATGCATAGGTAATGATGTTTGGTATTGGCTTAAAGCCAACTTAAAACAACCACTTTTGCTTTTAAGTGGTTGCTTTAAGTTGGCTTTAAGCCAATACCTAACAACCCCATAGTGAGCTGGATGTTTGGCATGTTGCCACTGTTGCAAGATCATGTGCATGTTAACCTAATAAACGCAAAGTATGAGGAACTTTGAATTCAACATGTTATGTCTAAGTTATATGAAGTGGGTGTGATATTGTAATTGAGTGGAAATAAAAAATCAAATTCAGGGTCTTTATGGTCCCCCCTTGCCCAGGAAAAAAAGGCAGAATGAGGTCTTTTGAAAAATAAGATTTTCATAACTTAAAGAATGCAATTCTTTGATGTAAAACAGCAAACTTTCCTTGTTTTGAATTCACCATGAAAAATCTTATAGATGGTGAAAAGAAAAGAGATGTACTGCAGAGATTATGAGACTGTTCAGATAAGTATCAAAGTAACAAAGAAAGATATCAGCACAATTAATGAGCTTTTGAAACAGAAACTTACAGAAATGCTTCAAAGAAGAAATCAAAAGTAATGGCCACTCTTTTTTGGATTATTGACCTTGATATTGTTAGAATGGGATCGACAAATGCAAGTATGTGAGTTTGTGCATTCTCAATACTCCTTCATCTTTACTAGTGATGGCCTTTACATGTGTGCCGCTTTTTTTCCTTTCTCGTTCTGTTTGATCACCCCTACCCCATTGATACTAAATAACTAAGATTGTTTCATTTTTGTTGTCAGGTCAGTCATCATCCCATGATTGTTGCATGTCACTGTGAGGGTATGGGATGGAAATTTTGGGGTGATAGCAATCTGAAGAGCAAATTTTGGGGTCGATCAATTCAACTTAATCCTGTCGGCATTTTGACATTGGAGTTTGATGATGGAGAAGTTTTTCAATGGAGTAAGGTAGGACTCCAATTGTTCAATTACCATTTTTTGTGGGGTTCCAATTTGAAAGTTGATTTTATTCTTGTTAGGTCACAACATCAATTTACAATCTCATACTGGGTAAGCTGTACTGTGATCACTATGGTACAATGCAAATAGATGGAAATCATGGGTATTCATGTAAACTGAAATTCAAGGAGCAGTCTATCATTGACCGAAATCCTCACCAGGTGCGCACTCACCACTCTGAAATTTTTTACATTTTCAAATGACTTCAACTATGTTGGCAAATTTTGAATTGTTTAAAATGGAATAGTGTTGATTCAGAAGCAGATATTTTAGCGAGTGGTATAACCTCTTTCTCTACTATCATTCACCATGAAGTTGATTCAAGCTTGGTTGATTTCCTTGTTATGGGCATTTGCTGATTGAGGTCATGCAGTTGTGAGTGGAGAAAAAATTGACACACTCTTGTTTTTTCAGTAACAAATTAATGTTTTTGTTGGTCTTCCATGTCCTTTTGACATGAATTTGGCTACAGAATATGAATACCAGACAATATGGATGCATGAATTAGACTATTGTTCAATAGTGGGATATGATTCAGCATAAATATACATACAAATAAGTGATGTGTATAGTTTATTTTTTCCTTAATTTGTTAAATATTAGTTATATCATGCAGCATCCAGATGATATGTTATCAGTTTCGCTTCTTTGTAGAAGCATGTGTGCTACACAGTTCATGTGCAATGTTTTTGGAAGTATTGCTTAATAAGAATATGGAGAAATAATGATACTAGATTTTAAATCAAATCTTTGAACTGGAATATACCTAGAACTCACTCTTAGTCAAAGTTTACCCAAAAAATACTAATAATAAAGAAAGGCTCATACATACATGGGCTACACAAAAGATGTATCCAAAAGAACAAGGGATCTAAGCTGGATCATGAGTCAAAATTGGAAGAATATGTTTCTGGAAGAAAGAATATAAGTAGAATATTACATTTTGCTGATGCTTTCTAACTTTTGGACCAAGACCAAGTTTTGGAAAATAGACATTGAAAATCAGAAGGATGAACTATAGCTCCCTTTAAAGAGAGCAGGAAAGACACATATTTCTTTAATTGATCTTTGTGTTGTATCAGCTGGATTTCTATCAACTCTACTCAATGAACTTATTCAAGAAAGCAACGATAACAAGTGTGGCACTTCTTGTAGTTTTAAATGTTTTGTGTGATTAAGACGGTCATCAATACAACTTATTGGGGTATTCCTTGTCTGTAAAACTCCCTGACCTACCGATTTAATTCTTGCTTTATATTTCTTCTGCTCAAGTTTTATACGTACAGAAATAAGATTGTAAAAAATACGATAAAAGAATGGAAAGGATATTATTTCCAAGAACTACTGTCATTGACCATTAGCAATTTATATAATTTTTTTTTTCAGGTACATGGTATAGTTCAAGATAGAAATGGAAAAACAGTGGCAACTCTACTTGGAAAATGGGATGAGAGCATGCATTATGTGAAAGGTGACTGTTCAGGGAAGGGAAAAGGACAGTCTCTGTCAGAAGCCCGTCTGCTCTGGAAGCGTAGCAAGCCTCCTCAATTTCCCACTAGATATAACTTGACACGCTTTGCCATCACATTGAATGAGCTCACTCCTGGGCTAAAGGTGATTGTTTTGGAATGTTCATTGCAGTTCCTTCGGATGGTTTATAATAGTTTAGGAGAGTTCTAACTTATCATAGTTTCCAGAATGTCAGAAAACATGAAACCAAAAGTACTCTTACCGGAATATATAAGGGAAATGGAATGGTTTCAAACTTTCAAAGTCCAGAGGCCAGCCCATTTGTCAGTTCATTATAGTACATTGATGTCCAGTTCTGTTTCATATGCAGGAAAAGCTGCCTCCCACAGATTCAAGGCTCAGACCTGATCAACGGTTTTTGGAAAATGGGGAGTTTGAAATGGCAAATTCAGAGAAGCTGCGGTTGGAGCAGCGGCAGCGGCAGGTAGGGTTGTGTGTTTCATTTTTGCTGTTTTATGGTTGTTTTTGCTTATAAGCTGCGTATTCAAGCTCATTTAAGACATAATCAGATGAACATAATTTCATTTAATTCCATATGTTGATGAGCACTTTGTTGAGGTGGATGTTTGCCCCTAGGTGGACAATCTAATGCCAAGGGACTGGCTCAAACTTTCAAGGTAGTTTTTGTTTCTCTCCCAAACCACTTGCCTAGGGCTTTTGGACCAAATAAGAATGTGAATCATCATAAACTTTCGTCATCTTGTTTATTAGGAAAAGTGAGACACACAATTAAGTAACCCTCCCAGCTCTTCTTGATTTTATTTACATCATGAAAGGGTACAAACGTATATAGTGTGAAAAGTGACATACAGATACTAAGATGAAAGGTTTAAAGACCAATATTGGAGTGAAGGTTTTCCATGAAATGAGGCCACTGAAGCTGGGCAATGTCTCAAAATAATATCAGTGTTAAATGATAAATATTTATGCTACGTTTAATAGGGGAGATAAGTGTGAGGAAAGAAAAGTAGTTTTATGTTGTTTAATAGGAGAGAGAAAACTGAGGAATGAAAACCAAGAGGATTGGGGTTTTGTTTCCAAAGTTAAAAATAAATCTCGATCCTTCCAAATTTAATGTATTAGAGAGGAAAATGGGAGAGAAAAGAGTTACGATTAATGTATTAGTGTTTTTCCAATTTGTCCATGTTTAATCTCTTAAATTAACATTATCATGGTATAATAGTTAAAATGATATTATTTCCATTTTCTTTCATCCTATTTTTCTACTATAGAAAACAAAGGAAAGAAAGAGAACCATTTTCTTTCTTTTCAGATTTTTTATTCTTTCTATTAAACACATGAAGGGAAAAAAATTCAATTTTCTCATTTTGTGATCTTCTTATTTTGCATCCTCTCCCTTTTATTTCCTCACTTTTCTCTCCGACTAAACACAGCTTTAATAGAGTTGTGTTGTATACCAGTCTGTTCACAATCATAATGATACGATGAATCAGTTACGTTGTGAGGCGTAAGCCTTTTGGAATGCTGTGGCGTTTTGAAATTCTAAAAATTCTAATAAAGCAATAAATAATTAATTAAAATTTAAATTAATTAATTTTCAACAAACTTTAATACTTTTACTAATTCTCTAGAGCATATAAATTATAATTATAATTTTATAAATATTAATATATAAATTATATCTAATTTTTTATTTTTATATTATTGTAACATGTAATTGATTAATTAAATAGTTTGTAGTTATTATTAAACCAGATAACATGTACAGTAATAAATATTTATGAAGTGCAATTATATCATAATAAGAACAACTAGCTCAACGATTAAGGTTTGTATTCTTATCCTTTTGGGCATGGGTTCGAGTCTTTTACTTGTAATTTATTTTCTTCTGATTTTAAGGCTTTTAAAAAAAAAACTTCAATGGGCTACGGCCCTGATCATTAGGGCGTAAAAAACATACACCTCGGGCGTGGGAGTACGTCCCGTAATGAAAGGCATACGCCCAACAAAAGAAACGCCTAAAATTTAATGTCTTGAGGTGTTTTGTCCACGCCCTTGAAAACACTGGGAGTGATCTATTGTGTCAACTTTTGTGGTAACTTTTTTCTGGAACTTACATAGCTATAACCAGATTCATTGAGAAAAGTAACAGTAAACCAGATTATTTGCTCTAGAAACCATAGATTCTTGTGAAAGGACAAAACAATAGGTCTTAAAAGTTATTTTTTTTATTTATTTACTAACATAAGCTCACTTGATTCCTTTTTCTTAGTAATTAATGGAATGTTGCTTCAATTGGGTTCAGGCTCGGAAGATGCAAGAGAGAGGTTGGAAGCCAAGGTGGTTTGCAAAGGATAAAGGAACTGATACATACCGCTACATTGGCGGGTATTGGGAGTCCAGTGGAAGGAGAAATTGGGATTCATGTCCTGATATCTTTGGCCAAATCCATTGTGATCAGTTGTTAGAATAGTTTCAAATTGCCTTAATTTGGTCTCTCATTCTTTTTCATTTTTTACAAGAGGCGAATACGGCTGGTCTTAGCAATTGAGGTGCTGCATGAAATACTTGTAAGTGAAATTAAAGGTATTGGCAGGTAATAAAAGAAATTCTTTTTTTTTGCTTCCGTATCTTCTGATTCTTCTCTCAGATATGATGATTGATTTGAGGTACAGTTTTTCCTTTTGATTACTTTTAGCTGTTGTGTTCATGGTGGAGCATAAGGGTGCGTTTGAATTGAGGAGGATTAGAGGGAAAGTAAATGAAGGATACATTTGCCGTTTCATAAAAATTAAAATTTAATGAAGAGGTATATGCTCTCATTTTTCTTTCATTTCATTTCTCTCAATCCAAACACACTATAAGAATAGGTGTTGTTTCACTTTGCAGTGTCTTATCTAATTTTTGAGATGAACTGATGTGCATATATTGAGAATAAGACATTGATATTTGGAAAGAAAGTCATTGAATAATGGTATACATGGTTGTTTTTTTATCGCAAATATCTTGTTTATATGGAGTTGAATAATGGTATTTTTGCTGATCAAAAGTTTTACATTTTATTAAGACTTGATCTAAATTATGACAGAACAATAGAAGATTATAACAATTCAAATTCTAATAGAATGATAAAAGATCATACCAATTTAATTCTATTAAAATTACAACATTATTTTTATACAATCCAATAATTATAGAATCAAAATTGTCGTTTAAATAAGGATAGTTTTGCCTATCAAATGTTTTACACGCACCTACATATATGATATTTTGCATCAAACTTAAGGATGCAAATCAGTCTAATTTAATTCTATTAAAATTTTAATATTATTTTTATACAGTCCAATAATTATAGAATTAAAATTATCGTTTAAATAAGAATCCTTTTGCCTATCAAAGGTTTTACACACACGCGCACACACATATATGATATTTTACATCAAACTTAGGGGTGCAAATCATTCAGTATTATCAATTATCAATTTACATAAAATAAAATAATTTATAAAAAATATAAGATGTTTTTCTCAAATTTTTTGGCGATTTGATATTAACAAAATGTAATTTGATAATTTGGTATTACTGAAATATTAGAAAAATCATTACATTTTAAATTTATTTAAATAAAAAATTAGTCATTTTATATTACTGAAATGAAAAAAAAAAAATCAAACTGTTATCAAACAAAATTACTAAAGTTTTAAAAAATAATGACTACCAAAGTTTTACAAAAAATAAATTATATATAAATAAATAAATAAAATTAATTTTTTAGTTTACTCAAATAATTAGGATTTGGTTTTAGTCTATATAACAAGTTATTTAAAAATATTAACTAATTTGTAATTAAATTCATTAAATTAATAAAAAAAAGATTGATAAACTTAAATTTATGATATTTCTTACCTATTTAAATCAAATTATATTCTTTCACTTTGATGATAAAAAAATATGTTCTTCTACTTCAAAAGTTCTATCATGAGAAGAATTAAATGACAAGTCACCCCTAAAAATTACTAAAATTAAGCAATATGTATCTAATATGCTTTTTCTTAAGAAAGAGAAATATCAATGTACAAATGATTTTAACAGCACTTAATCATAGTTTTATATTTTATTCAATATAAATTTGTATTATTGTTCGTTGAAATAGAACATACCTACTAAATGCTGAGTAATTACCTAGACAATACTTTCAAATTTGAAATTTTTTGTGGCACCTAACATAGAAATATTAGAGTGAGATAAGTTAAAACCTTTTTATAATTATTTCTTAGTACAACAATGATGTAATCTCCATCTATGTATTAATGACAGTAATTCTCTTTATCCATGAGGTAGTAATTGATCTGAAAACTATTTACAACTTGATATAATAATCACCAAGTTAATAATTACTGATTTTGAAAATTCTTAACAACAAATGTACTATCCATAATTTGTTTCATTTAGCTGTCAAGATGTTGTAGTATACTGAATCTTTTCAGGAGAATTTTATTGAATGAAAATTTGATTTTTTTTTTATAAGTAAGATGAAAGTCAATAAAACTCTTACTTTATATTCAATTTTGTGTTTGTTCTCTCGAGAGACAAGAATTGTAAAGAAAAAACATGTTTATTTAATTACAATCTCTAATATATTGAAACTTTGTTATAAATTATCTTAATTCTATGATTCATTATTTGGTGACCTAATTTACCTAGAAGCTATATATTGGATTGATAAATTTTTGTCTAGAAATCATCTACAAGTTTTAATGAGGGATTACCGATACAAATAAAGGCAACGAATCCTATTAATTTAAATTCATGTAATTAAGCCCTATATAAATATACAAATGCGGTATAAAATATTAGCGGGACAAAATTATATTTACATAATAATTGTTTTTATGTTAAGTATTTTTTCTTCTTCATTGAATTAGGATTATCTCTATAAAAATTATTTTACAAATAATCCAAATATATATATATATACACACACACACAAGTATTTCATAGACAATAAATTATCATGTAATGAAGTCCATAAAATTAGACTTTCAAGTCATTGGCAAAAACCTAAAAAGAAAAAAAATATAAAATATGAACAAGTTTTTCCGTAAAAAGTTTATTAGTAAATATTTTAATTTTTAAATATTAATTAGTATTCAATTAAAAAACTTAGCTTTTATTTTATTTTTATAAGATTTTTAATGAATTAATAAATTCATTAATATATTGGACTTTGTATAAACTCTAATAACAGCAATAGTTCTTAATAAAAAAAAGATTGAAAACTGTATATAAACAAATCATTTACAAATAAAAAATAAAAAATTTATTTCTAATGAACAAGTTTTTCCAAAAAAATATATTTCTATGTAATTAGTACGCTAATTTAACAAAAAAATATT
Organism: Bretschneidera sinensis; assembly: GCA_023935145.1. Taxonomy (NCBI): domain Eukaryota; kingdom Viridiplantae; phylum Streptophyta; class Magnoliopsida; order Brassicales; family Akaniaceae; genus Bretschneidera; species Bretschneidera sinensis. The sequence continues at coordinate 107,968,316 of CM043700.1, forward strand.
GATTAGATTTTTACCATAATAATGAAGCCACTAATATATTAAATTTTACGGATTTGGACATATAACTCGTTTAGTCTTATTATATGTAAATAATATATATTTTTTAATTAAATATAAATATCTATTTTGGTAAACTTATCTGAATTGACATGACTCGAAACCTAATACGACAGGTGATTAAAATGATCCGAATTCGAGATAATCCAATCGGAAGTGACCTACAACCAAAACGATCCGAACCAAACCTGACCCGACGCGATTGCCACCAGTATAATGTCAGCTTTAGAAACAAGTTACTTCTCTCTGTTTTCACTAATAAGAATGGCAAATTGAACCTCAAGAGGCTTAAAAGTTAAATGTAGCTTGTATCAGCTTAAGAGCTCCTCAGTCCACAGCAGATTTATCGTGAAATTATATTTGCACTGTTCCTCATATAAAAAGGGCAATGTTACTGTCAACGCAAAAGACCAGGTGTGTGTATATATATATATATATATATATATATATATTTGTATCCCCCAAGATCATGTAGGTCTCTTTTAGGTTGATAAATCTCGCACCCATCAAATCCTTTTTCAGTTTCTCTCTCTTAGTTAAACAATGACGCACTGGGGATTTGTTACCTGACAGTGGAAGGAATATTAGTAGCAGCTGCTTCCTCCTGTTTCTGTTTTTGTTCTTTGCCTGATGGATGAAGGATGGGGTGACCAAACGAATCCATATCCCCACAACTGAAAACGTGATCTTAACCGTCCAATCAATTAAAAAAGGAAGGGACCCCCCAATCTGTACGTAACCAAACCAGTATCACAACAGAAATCCAGTCTTTTGCATGTTTTGAAGTGAAGTGTGGTATCAGAATTTTGCTTTGGATTTGATTGGTGATGACTTTTTAGATCACATTTCTCCAAAACAAACTTCCACTTCTGCATAGTTATATCAGAAGCTAACGATGCAGTTTTTGTTACGTCATCTCGTACTCCTCTTTTTCTCATCTCTTATATCAATGCCATTATAGAACTCCTTTGTATTTTATGGTTATTTTTCTTGCAAGGAAATATATAATGTGCTTTCTTTGTAAACACAACACAGGGCGGCTATGTGACTCTTCATCGGGTCATGGGTCACATTTTTCTTTTCTAAAAATAAAAAAAAAATTGGTTACCTAACGAGGGGTAACTGATTCTCATTCTTGATGTTTAAGAATAAGTTACAGTGGTGTAGTAGTGAGCTGTCTGGTGTCTTACACCTTATAAACTGGTGGAGTAGCGTTTGAATTTCTTGATAAGCGAGGAGATTTTTAAATGATTTATAGTAAAAGTAATAGAGTTATAAATTATTTAACATTTGATAAAATAAAAAATTAATTTTTTTGATATAAATTTAATATATCGAAGCACTATTAGAGGAATCTCCAAACTTGTCATTTATTTATAATGGATTTTAGTTCTTTAATTTTGTACAAAAAAATTAAAAGAAAAAATTTACTCTCAACGTGGGGTTAAAATTTTGCCACATCAATACCGAATTATGTAAACTCACTAAACTTATGATGTTTACTCATGCGTTTACGTTGTTACAAACACACTATTACCCATTAATATGGCTAACTTTCCAATCCACTTATTATGATTTCTAAATATGAAATGTTGTTGCTCATGTGGTCCACTTATTTAGGTTATGAGAGGAACATAATGGTAGGCCTTTCAGTCCTGGGGTATCTTGAGGTCCAATTGGAATTATTAGGAGACTTGCCCACTTAATAATCTTAGAAACTTCCCTAAGGCAATAATTGGTAGAAGAAAAAAGTGTGAGGAAGGAATAAAGATAGCAAAAGAAATTATTTTTTTATCGTTTGGTATAGAAGAAAAATAATTAAAAAAGTAAGAGTGTGATAATTGATTTTTTTTCACGTGAATAAATCACAATCTTTCAAAATTGAGATGATTGGCTAGTGAAAGTTAAAACAAGTTAATTATTTTTATAATTTTCTTCTTACTTTTTATCATCTTTACAAAATGCATGATGAAAAATATCAATCTTCTTATTTTTTTCATCATCTATATGTATGTGGAATTTCCTCATTTTACCTTAACAAAAAAAATGTAAAATGAGAAAATTCCACGCACATATAGTCAAACAAATAAATATATTTTATTAAAAAGAAATTAAAATATTAATATAATATTTTATAATCAGTTAAATAATCAAATTTAAACGATTAAAAAAGTGTTGTCATATAATTTTTAAGATTATATAGAAAACTTTGAACCATTTAAAGTTAAACAACCAAATTTTAGGTAATAATTAAGAAAAATTCAAACAATTAGATATACCCTTAAGAAAAAAAAAACAATTTCTTTAATGCAAGGAAATTCCATGTAGGATTGGGTTGACACATGTGTGACGCCTTATTTTAATATATATATATATATATATATAGTCAAATAAAATAAGTATTTTATGAATAGTTCCATGGTGCTCGTGAAGGCACCGTGCACATAATAGTTCAATAGTTAAGAATTGAAGATATTTTATATCGATGGTAGTTATAGTTATAGGCATGTCCAAACTTCTAATAATGGAATTGTAGTTTAACCCGTATTTTATATGTCAAATCAATTAAAAATATTGATATGTGGTAGTATTACTATGGGATGTGATATGATTACTATATGATATGATCTAATTACTAAGGCATGATTTCAGGCTACTATAAGATGTACTTACTAACTAATGTGGTACTATTAATATGGAATGTAATCTAATTACACTTTGGATTGATCTAGTTACTAAGTCATGTGTTCAGACTACTCTAAGATGTGATCTAGTTACTAAGTCACATATTCAAGTTACCATAAGATGTACTTACTATATAATTTGGTAATATTACTAAGAGATATGATTTGATTACTCTTTAATGTGATATAGTTAATAAAACATGTGTTCAAATTACTATAAAATGTATTTATCAAGTAATGTGATAGAATTACTATGGGGTGTAATCTAATTATTATTTGTGTGTTATCAAGGTGAGTGATTCTCTCCACGTATTTTATAGTTACTATCCATTCTATCTGTTTTGATGGTGTTGATATATAATAATTATATGCTATATTGAGTATAGTTAATTTAATAAATTGTTTTGTTATATTGTGATGAGAAATTTGGAATTTAAACTAGTTTTGAGATCATTTTAGATTTAAACGATTTATGGTGTAATAATTACTTGGTATACGTTGTTTGGAAAATGAGAAAAAGATGAGTTACTTGAATCTTTTATATATTTTTCATAAGAATATGGGTCTGATTGGAAATGTGATTGAATTATTGTCCATTAAGGGATTGTTTTGAGATTTTTTGTCCATTCAAGAGCGTGCTTGAGATTGTTGCCCATTAAAGAGCATGTTTGTTTGTGATTGTTGCCCATTGAGGGGTGTGTTTCAGACAATTGCCCATTGAGTGGCGTGAGCATGAGAGGATACATCCTTTGAAATATAAAATATGATAAAAACCCTAGGATAGCGCACTATATAAATATATATGAAATGTGACGTGATAAGCCCAATGAAAGGCTATGTGAAATATGAATGGCCCATAGAGGGGCAATATGAAATATAAATGACGATGTGATGTGAATGATCCAGTGAGAGGTGATGTGATGTGAATGGCTTAGTGAAAGACAACATGCTATGATTGACTTAGTGATGGATGTATGATATGATGGGCCTAATGAGGGGTGTGATGTATGTTTAGCCCATATTTTCATGTTTTAATATCACCATATTTTATTTGTCTATTAAAAGAGAAAATGTCTTCTCGTGTTGGGTGATTTCTTATTTTAAAAGAATCTTACGAGATGATTTGTAACTTGTGGAATGTTATTTACCTTGAAGCGTATTGGTAAATTAAATTGTTGTTTTAGTAAATAATTCTTCTACTAGAATATATGTAAATATCTTAATATCTTCTTCTTATGTGATTATATGATACGTGTAGAGGATATGTAGACATGGTTTTATCTATAGGGGGATTACATTTATCTCACTAGGTTGTATAGCTTACTCGCAACTTTACTTTCAGTTGTGTTTGTAAGTTCGTTATTCCTCAATCAACCAGTGATTGTTAGCACATGCTTAGTGGAAATCTAGTATCTGGCATCCTCAAGGCTTCAATCTTTCTCAGATTTAATTTTGTTAAGTTGTGTAGCAAAGATTTTTTATTTATTTAAACTAAATTTTAAGATGAGAATTTCTATATGAGCGTGGAGCTCTATATATCTTGGAAATTGTGATGAATTGTTGATCAGTGATTTATAGATTTTTTTTTTTATAGATATTGGTTTTGTTGGAATTTGTGAACAAGTCTTTCATAAATGGTAATATAGGGATTTGTGTTTGAATGGATCATGCTATTTTTATATATTGATATCTTTGAGAGTAAAAATTTTGCCAAGAATTTTATATGTTATCATTTCTTGTTAAATTTTTGGGAAAGGATAATAAGGAAGAAATTTGTTATATTTTTAAATCACGATGTATGCTGCTAGGGTTACCTCTTTCGGGTACAGATCGTTACATATGTGATCTAGTTACTAAGTCATGTGTTCAAGTTACTATAAGATGTAATTTCTATGTAATGTAGTAGAATTACTATGAGATGTGATATGATTACTCTTTGATGTGATCTAGTTACCAAATCACGTGTTTAGGTTACTATAAGATGTACTTACTATGTAATTGGGTAGTATTAATATAGGATGTGATCGGTCACCTGCAATTGCAAGTAAACTTTTGTAATGAGAGACTCTCTTAAGGTGCCAAGTGTTAACAAGCTCAAGAGATGGTGCCTAGGTCGACACCAAAGATTTTTCCTTTCTTAAATCTTTATGGAAAAGAAAATGAGAAAAAACCAAGTTCTTAATGGATTGAAAATGGCAGGCATAATTTTTTGAGAGAGAGAAGCTTTGTAGCCTAGTCTAATTCAAGCTCACTTGAGATTAGATTTTTTCCCCAGTTTTTTAAGCTCCACTATCCTTATATGCATCTATCCTACAAAACAGTTATTGCATTAAAACAAGGCAAGCTTAGTTGCCAAATCAAGCTAAGAATAATTGCTGGCCATTGTTGGTAGAAGGTTTTTGCGGGCTTTTGCTTATCGAGGAAGTTGAGCTCCAAAGATGTGGGCTAAAGAATAACTGGTCCAAAATATTAAGTTGAGCTTTTGAAAAGGCAACAAGCCCAAATAATGATATTGTTTTACTGTGCCGACTTGCACATTTATCCTTTTTTTTACTTTTTAGTGGACAAATAATGCTTTGTTATGATCAATAATGTCTTGTCTAGATCAAGTTTAAGAAACACACATAAATCAAAAGTATCTCTCAATGTTGGATAACATGAAAAGAAAGAGAGATAAAAACTTTTTCCATCTAATGGTGAGAGATGTTTTTGATATATGTATCTTTTTTACACCTAATCTAAACAATAATTTTTCATTCTTTCAATGCATCAACAAGAAGAAAAGATCAAATTGAAGTCTTTTATATAAAGAATTGATAACCGCTAAGTCAAGAAATAAAATAAAAAATGTGCAATTTAATCAATATCTCTCATCGTTTGACTTGTAAAATTGTTTAGTGAAGCAAAAAACAATCATAGCTTGAAAATACAATACAATTTGTCTTTGTCATTGTCTGCTTATACTCAGACATGGATATGGTGTTGCGTTCCGAAATGTCTTAATTAGAAGGAAATTTTTTTTAAGAACACTAATGAAATGTAATCTAAAAACTAAAATCTTTTTGATTAAAAATTTATATACATAAAAATTTGTCTATTATAAATTAGATAAATGAATGTTACTATACAAGTTGAATTAATTCATGACTATCCTTATCATTTATTCTTCTATTAAGTTCCTAGCAGGCGTTCATGATTTTAAGCCGACCATGTCACAAAGAATTCATGATTTAACTATTAAAATGTTTATTAAAAATAAAATAAAAATAACAAATGTGGTCGCCTTATTTTTTTTCTTCATATTTTTAGAAATTGTTCAAGAAACAAACATATATATGGGGATGAGAAAAAATAGATAATTACATATAAGATTAATTACACACTCCAACTCCAAAAAGGTAACACACTTTTAGAATCGCGAAATGATACTCATGTGTAACTCTTTGTAAGAAATATGGGTACAGGTCGATACCCATGTGGGCATGCTCATGCTCGTAAACCATAAGGATGCTTCCAAAGGATGTAACATTATGCTAAGAGTTGCATGCCTTAAAAAGACACATTCTTTTTGAGATTCTGTCTCTTATTTAAAGACATAACTCTTTTAAGTATTGTGTCCTTTGAGAAAAGACATCGAAAACACCTTTTAGTTTCCTATAAATAAGGCTTTAGAATTTTCATTTCATAGGTTAAATATTGATGAATCCAACAGGAGAGTCTTAGAAAAACAGTTGGGTTGTGAAATTGTGTTTTCATTTCAACGTAAATGGTTTCTTGATTGCGAAATTATGGTAAATTCACATCATACAAGTATCAAACGCAAGATGAAGATCAAAGCAATTTTGAAGAGTTAAAGTGCATAATGTTCGAATTTTCCTATAAAGTGGGCTCACATTAGTTTGAGTTTTTGGGTTTTGTCAAAACGAGCTAAATAATTAGTCTATTGCTAAGACTTAAAGAAAGCCCACATAAGGTGATCTATTAATTGAGCCTAACTCTTGTGTGTTGAGTTCGGACTGGTTAGTGTGGGCCTTAGGAACCCATTAGGGCTTTGATGAGCAGTCTAATGGGATACTATATAAGAGTTATGGCTAGGTCTCCTCCTTCTGTTCCAAAAATACAACTCTACAGTCTTTTGTCTCATCGAGAAAGTCAGTTAACAAGAGGAAAAAGGAAGGGAAAGCCCTACTCTGTGTTTTCACTAGTAGTTTCAAGCTTTGTGTTCTTAATCGTGCGATTACATGGAGATCTCTTGTTTTCGCTATGTGATTCATCACGAAGTTCAAAACAAATACATATTAAGGTTATCAATTCGATCATATTATATTAGGTGTTCTACAATCCTATTATAGTTGTTGGTGTTTGTCTAAGGTTTAAACAAGGAAAAATCAGCATCAAGTGCACACCAGTGTGCGCCGCGGCCTGGCTCTTCCAAAGTGCGACGGCCAGCAAGGGAGAAGACCTAGACGAGGTGTGCACCGTGGCTCAGCCACCCCCAGGCCACGACGCCCAAAATGGATGCAATCATGGTGAAGTTCAACCCTTCTTCAGGCCGCAGATTACCCTGTTCTAAGCCACGACTTGAAGACACACATGGTTCATTTGTTTCAGCCTTTCGTTAAGTGCGTGAGGCATGTTCAAAACACACAGGATCACTTAGAATTGATTGAGGGCTAAGGTTGATTGGTCCTCAAGATCTAAGGGTGGATATTGATCCTCAAGATGGATCAAGAAGATGGTGCACTATATAAAGAGTCACCTAGCTTCAAAGAGACATAACTTGTGATTGAAAGTGAGATCAATTGTAAGAGTGCAAAGACACAAAACAAGAGAGGCTCATTATAAAGACTGGTTGTTTAGAAAGAGAGAGTAGAATAGAAAGGTGATTCAAGGGCTTGTAAGGAGAATTTTCTTGAAAAAATTCCAGGGTTAGTTCTTATCACTTTCTTTTACTTCTTCTTCTTTGGTTCTTCAAGAACTTGAGTTTCTTGGAGAGGGTTGCTGTATTTGTAAAGAATTATTGATTTAGTGTAGAGAGTTCAGAGGAACTCACGGGGACGTAGGCTATTGCTGAACCTCGATAACAATTGATGTGTCATTTCCTTTCTTTGATTTATGTTTCTGTTTCCGATTCATCTTTACAAGTCATTCTAGACTTGGGTGTTTGGAAGATCACCACCTGGGCATCTCTAAGGTGATTTTCAACTGTGATATCAGAGTTTTGGATAGTGGTATCAGAGCTAGAGGAGCTTTGGGTAATGGGTATCGGAGCTGGAACAGAAGGTGACGGAGTCAAGACTCCAAGAATCAAAGATCAACTTTTTGGGTGATTCAAGAAAGAAGTAAAGATCAAGATCATATTGTGTTCTTGAGGGTGATTCAAGAACGGTATTGAGATCAATCTTCGATCATGTTCTTGAGATTTAGAAAAAGTTGGAAAGCAATTGTGAGTGTTGCATAAATCTGGGATTTTCTCCGCAAGATGGCTTCAAATTTAATTGTTGAGAAGTTTGATGAAAATTGAGACTTTCCCCTTTGGAAGCGGAAGATCAAGGTTGTTCTTATGCAACAGAAGGTGGACTTGGCTATTAGAGAAAATGATGCTTTTCCAGTAAGTATCACGGAGGACCAGCAGATTGAGATGAAGAAGATGACATATAGCTCCATTTTCTTGCACATGTCGGATAGTGTCACAAGAGAGTGTGGAGACTCGAAAGATCCTGCTGTCATATGGAAGAAACTAGATGAGTTGTTTCTTACCAAAACTCTCCCTAATAAAATTTATCTTCTTAAAAGAATCTTTGCTTTTAAAATGGATCCTAATAAAAAGTTACAAGATAATCTTGATGTGTTTAATAAACTAGTTCAAGATTTGGCTAGTTGTAGTATAAAGTTCCCGGATGAACAATTGGCTGTTATTTTGTTAAATTCTCTTCCTGATTGTTTTGAAAGTTTAATTAATGCAATTGAATATGGAAGAGATACACTAACCAAGGAAATCGTGATTAATACTATAAGGGCTCATGATTTCAAACCCAAGATGAAGGAAGCATCAAGTGAAGAAGGGCTGTTCGTTAGAGGAATTCCAGCAACTCGGAATAGCAGTAGCATTCGTGGCAACTACAGGAAGAAATCAAGAGGACGGAGGGTCACTTCAAGAAATATTGCAAGAAAAAGATGTGGGATGAGAGAGGAGAAAGCCATGCCAAGAATGGAGAGACTTCGGTTGCCAAGGGAGAACATCAAGATGATGTTCTTGTTGTGTACTCAAATGTGAGTAGGAGGTAAGGCAGCGAGAAATGGATCTTGGATACTGAGTGCACTTATCACATTTGCCCTCACAAGGATTGGTTCAAGAATTTCAAGGAATCAATGATGGAAGGGTTTTCTTGGGGAATAACATTTCTTGCCAAGTGAGAGGGATAGAAGACATTCAGTTGAGGATGTTTGATGGAGTCACAAGGCTGCTACGGAATGTGAGATATCTCCCGAATTTGAGGAGGAATTTGATATCATTGGGGCAGTTGGATTCCATGGGGTACTCATACAAAGCAAAGGGAAGAAAGATCAATGTGACCAAGGGGTCTTTGATAGCGATCAAAGCAGTAATAAAAGATGGACTCTATGAGATGACTGGGGAGACAGAAATCAAGGATCAAGTAGCAAGCTTGATGGCTGAGATGGATAAGGCAACCCTTTGGCACATTCACTTGGGACATATGAGCGAAAATGTCCTGTAAGTTCTCAACAAGGATGGTCTACTTGGTGGTGACAAAGTAGAGAAATTGGATTTCTGCGAGTGTTGCGTTCTTGGGAAGCAACATCAGATCAGTTTCAACACCGGAGTGCACAAGTCTAAGGGCATTCTTGACTACATTCATTCAGACCTTTGGGGACTAGCAAGAACACGAACACAGGGATGTAACTTTTACTTTATGTCTTTAATTGATGATTATTCAAGAAAGGTTTGGGTTTATTTGCTTAAAAATAAATCAGATGCTTTGAATAAATTTACGGTGTGAAAAAAGTTGCTGGAGACTCAAACAGATAGGGTAGTTAAGGCTTTACGAACTGATAATGGCTTAGAATTTTGCAATAAGAATTTTGATAAATTTTGTGAGTTAAATGGCATTCTATGACATAGAATGGTTGTAAAAACACCTCAGCAAAATGGAGTTGCTGAGAGGATGAATAGAACCCTTATGGAAAATGTTAGGTGCATGTTAATTGGGTTTGGTTTACCAAAATATTTTTGGGGGGAAGCTGTGTCTACTGCTGCATACTTGGTAAATAGATCACCATCTAGAGCTTTAGAGCTCAAGACTCCCATGGAGATGTGGAGTGGGAAACCACCTGAGTTGAGCAACCTTAGGACTTTTGGGTGTGCTGCATTTGCACATCAAAAGGATGATAAACTTAACCCAAGGTCTAGAAAATGTGTATTTTTAAGGTATGGTGATGGGGTTAAGGGATATAGGTTATGGTTCTTAGAACCAAAAGGAATAAAACTCATAATAAGTAGGAATGTTATTTTTAATGAATTGTTATTTCCCTACTTGGAGAAAACTAACCCTGCAGGGGATAGTGAGCAAACCAGTCTGGAATTTGTGAAGCATAGCATCAAGAAGAATTCAGTTCAGGTAGAGCAAGGAAGACAAGAGAATTCGGACCAGGTAGAGCCCATTGATGAAGGCCAAGCTCAAGGCACTCAAGAAGAGGCTGAACTAGAAGAGGTTGATGCAGCAAGTCAGAATGACTATCAGCTCACAAGAAACTGGGAAAAGAGGGTGGTTATACCACCTTTGAGATATGGTTTTGCGGATGCTAATGTAGCGGCTCCTTGGACAAAAAGATAGGTTGAACCAGAAACTTACATGGATGCCATGGAATGTAAGGAGTTACCAAAGTGGCAGCTAGCTATGGAGGAAGAAATGGATTCTTTGAGGAAGAACCACTCTTGGGAATTGGTGCCCAAATTAAGAAAATAGAGAGTTGTGGATTGTAGGTGGATCTACAAGATCAAAGAAGGAACCACTCCAGGGGATGAAGTCCGGTTTAAAGCTAGGCTAGTGGCAAAGGGGTTCACACAAAGAGAAATCATAGATTTCACCGAAAAATTCTCACCAGTTTTGAAATACAAGATGATACGGATAGTATTGGCTATGGTGGTCCAATTTGATTGGGAGATCGAGCAAATTGATGTGAAGACAACGTTCTTGCATGGAGAGCTTGATGAGACCATCTACATAAGGTAACCCGAAGGCTATGAGGAAAGAAGGTAGGGAGAGTTGGTGTACAAATTGAAGAAATCTCTCTATGGCCTGAAGCAATCACCTCGACAATGGAATAAGAGGTTCGATTCCTTTGTAACCAGCCTGGGTTTCATGAGGAGCTACTATGATTTGTGCTTGTATTACAAGGGGTACAAGGTGGAGGAAGTGGTGATCATCCTCATCTATGTCAATGATATACTGTTGGTTGGGAACAGTAGAGAGAAGATAGAAGAATTAAAGTCTCAACTTGGTTTGGAGTTTGAGATGAGGGATCTTGGCCATGCATAGAAGATCCTTGGGATTAATATAATCCGGGAAAATGAGAGAAATAGATTGAAGATTTCTCAGACTTTATACATAGAGGAGATGATATCTAAGTTCTCTATGGAAGATAGCAAACCAGTGAAGGTTCCCCTTACTGTTCATTTCAAGTTTTTCAGCGATCAATGTCTAAGATCAGAGGTGAAGAAGAAGGAAATGGAAAAGGTCCCTTACTCTAGTGCGGTTGGTTCAGTTATGTTCACCATGGTAAACACTAGACCTAATATTGCTCATGCAATAAGTGTTCTCAGCAATTTTATGAGTAATCCCGGAAATGAGCATTGGCTTGGGATGAAGTGGTTGCTGAGGTACTTGAAGCGAAACCCAGAAGTAGGGCTGATTTATGAGAAGAGGGGTAAGTCTATCTGTCTTGAGGGTTATGTGGATTCGGACTATGGAGTTTTCCCAAGAAAGTTCCTCTTATAAGCCCTTGAATCCCTTTTCTATTCTGCTCTCTCTTTCTAAACAACCAGCCTTTACAATGAGTCTTTCTTGTTTTGTGTCTTTGCACTCTTACAATTGATCTCACTTTCAATCACAAGTTATGTCTCTTTGAAGCTAGGTGACCCTTTATATAATGCACCATCTTCTTGATCCATCTTGAGGATCAATATCCACCCTTAGATCTTGAGGGCCAATCAACCTTAGCCCTTAATTAATTCTAAGTGATCCTATGTGTTTTGAACATACCTCACGCATTAACAAAAGGCTGAAACAAATGAACCATGTGTGCCTTTAAGCCGCGACCTAGAACAAGGCAAGCCGCGGCCTGAAGAAGGGCTGAACTTCACCATGATTGCATCCATTTTGGGCATCGCAGCCTAGGGGAGGCTGAGCCACGGCACACACCTCCTCCAGGTCTTCTCCATTGCTGGGTATCACACCTTGGAAGAGCCAAGCCGCGGCGCACACTGGTGTGCACTTGATGCTAATTTTTCCTTGTTTAAACCTTAGACAAACACCAACAATCTCTACCTTTGTCTAAGCATTTAAACCTGAACCCATTGTGTAGAGAACTCAGGATTCAAACTCATCTTGAATCATCATATCAACCGACTCCAATCCTAAGTAGTCCAAGGCAATGATTGAACTTACTTAGAGGTAGAACCTTGGTGCCTAAATCTGTAGGATTTTCCTTCGTGGCTACCTTGTCCACATGAATGCATCCTTCCATAACATTTTCCCGAATGAAATGATACCGAACATCCATGTGCTTTGTCCTCTCATGGAACACCGGATTCTTACACAAGTGCAACGCACTTTGACTATCCGAATACACCACCATCTGCTCTTTCAGGACCTTCAACTCTTCCAACAACCATTTGTACCACATAGCCTCCTTAATGGCTTCTGTTGCCGCTATATACTTAGCCTCGATTGTTAAGAGTGCTACCACCTACTGCAACTGAGCCTTCCAACTTATACAGCATTCGTTTAAGTTGAAGAAGTATGAGGTAATCAATCTTCTTTTTTACTTCTTCTTTTTTGGTTCTTCAAGAACTTGAGTTTCTTGGATAGGGTTGCTGTATTTGTAAAGAACCATTGATTTAGTGCAGAGAGTTTAGAGGAACTCACGGGGACGTAGGCTATTGCCGAACCTCGATAACAATTGCTGTGTCCTTTCATTTCTTTGATTTCTATTTCTGTTTTCGATTCATCTTTACAAGTAATTCTAGACTTTGGTGTTTGGAAGATCACCACCTGGGCATCTCCAAGGTGATTTCCAACAATAGTTTATTCTATTATTGACTTTTTCCATGATAATTCTTACATGTGGTATTAGATCCACCATAACTTGAGTTTAGATCCCTAATTAAAGTTTTGATTGATTGAGTGAAAAGACATACTAGATTTTAAATTACAAATCAAGTTATTTTAATAATTGATTCTAGCAATAAAACATGTTGATTTGTATGTTAGATTCTTGCAATATAAAGTTGATTGCATGATTATATGAATCAAATATTTCCTTGATAAAAACATGTTTAGTGTTCTTGATGATATTTTTTCAATTAATTATTCTCTAGTTTAGACTAGATTAAAGTAAATTAATTGAATAAAATGTGTTCATAAAGTATAAAACATGTATGGAATCTTCAAAACCCTAAATATTTAATTATTCATATGAATTAATTCAAGTTTATATAAACAATTTAGGGTTTTTATTGTGTTGATTCAATTGCAAAATTACTAGTTACTTGCTAGATTGAGGTTGTTAGAATGAGGTTGTTTAAATATAAAGAAATTTGGATCAAGACGTGAAAAGAGCATGAAAATCATGGGAAAAGCATAAGTGATAGCCTATGTAGTCGACTATGTCAAATAGGTAGTTGACTACACAAATTTAGGAATCTAGCAGAAATTTCAAGTAGTCAACTACGACTTGGCATAGTCGACTACCACCTAATGGTGATAAAAAAAACAATAGCTTTAGGTAGTCAACTACGACTTGACATAGTCAACGTGATAAAAACAATATCTTTTGGTAGTGGCATAGTTGACTACGTACTTGTAAATTCCTTAATTTTTCCATATTTTCTCATCTCGTATGTCCGAATCAAGTCCAAATCAAACTAAAACCATTTAAAGTATAAATTAAGTTTAATAATCAATGTAATTAGAATAATTAAGACACCAAATAGAGGTGAATCATTTTTTATTTTGCATAATGTGATGTCAAAAAGATAAATATGATCTTAGAGACAAATTTTAGCCTCATGTCTCTGAAGTTAAGATCATACTATGAAATTATGGTGAGTATTATAAAGTATATCCCGTTGTGAAAGAGTTTCATGGGTTTAGTTGAATTGCAGCCACCAAAGTGGCATTTTATCTGCATTTTGTGAAATTTCATTACCATATATTTAAGAAATGTCTATGATTCGAGTATACGTTCATTTTGTGTATTAGATTTAAAGATTTACATATGAAGGTATATAGTTGGGAACTAACTTTCCCTAATGGTCTATTTACCTAAAGGTAGTCTTGCGAAGGTAGAAATAGATTTTCATGGCCACTTTTATGTGTGGGTTTTCAGACCACATGTCATGTATTCATCTCAAATTTATTTCATGATAATGAGTTTGGAATCTCAGTCAATATACTCATTTATAGTTTTTGAGTACGCTACTATATCACATTTTGCTTATAAATTACATTGTTTAATTTATAGTCACCTTTTAATTTAAAGTCACAGTTATTGTTAAATAATAACATAATCACTATTAAAAATTGATAATATCATGATATATTAAAATTAATAGGTTCACACATGAAACATATGGTTGGGAATTGACTTACCCAAGCGGTCTATTCACCCAAAGGTGGTAGATTTGCGAAGGCTAGAATAGGTTCTCCTTGCCGGTTTTACGTGTGGAAGGTTCCTAACTGCGTATCATGCATTCAGTCAATAGGTGTTTCATGATGATACGTTTGGACTCTCAGTTATTATGCTTTTATCTAGAATTAAAATATATAATAAGCTTATCATTAATATAGTAGACATAAACTTAGAAATAAGTTAATAATAAACCCGCAGAACATAAAGTAATAGTTCTGATTTAGTAACAGGTTAATGACACATAGATTACGTTTGACTATGTGTCTACTAACCGTTAAAAGATACTGAGAGTCATTGAATCCTTAGATAGGTTCAATTCTACATAAGGTATGATGAAGAATGATGTGCTTGAGAGTACATCATAAAGATAGTCATTTTTCAAATTAATAAAGAAATCCCAGATTGCCTTACTTGCTTCCAAAACAAGTATCAAGAAAGGTAAGAGGAGTTAATTTAGTTCTTCTAAAATTGTTCAGGGTTAATAAAGAATTTGAACAGATTGTTAATGTAGTAGGTCTTAAGGATGTTGTCTTATAAAAGAAATTAAGTGCTTCTTATGTATAAAAAGAGATTGCAATAAAAGTAAAAACTTGGATAAAGGATAATGATCGTGCTGATAACTCTTTGGCTCTTACTTTGATGGATTCCAAAGTTAATGAGGCCTCATTTAGTGTGGTGGCTAGAAAATGGTAATTGTATTGCTCTTACTATAAAGGGATTCACAAGCAAGGAAAAGCCAAAAAAATAAGAGTTTAAACTCACAGTTAGCAACAATGATGAGGTGGACATAAAGTTCATAGGACTATCTAGTTTAAATTTAGCTTCTAGATTTAAATTGTTATTAGGGACACGCTTTATATATGATCCTAGTGTGAAATTAATTTTTTGTCTTAAGGTTTTGGACAAGATTGACTACATTTTTTATAATAAAGATTCTAATGTTAAATTATCTTTTGATTCGAAAGGCAGTAGCCCTTGCACCTTGTTCTATGGATCATAAAGATTGTGTGTTGAGCTCCAAATGAAGTTTATAAAACCTCATATAATGTTCAAGTATTGCCAAAACATCCATGATTAAGGAAAGTCTTCTGTATTCTAGTAAAAATGCTTTGGTCATAATTCTAGGGAGAGAATGAAAAGGGTGATAGAAGAATGCATATGGTCTACTCTCAACTAGACATGCGTTGACCTATTTAGAGGTAAATTAACCAAGATAAAGAAAATTGTGCATATCGTAAATCCGATCATTTTGGAAGTTATCCATACTTATTTTCTATTAATCCTATCAAACTACATTATGAAAGTGTAGACACTTTGTATCATTCATTGTTGATCGATCCTGTTGTGGATACATGTTCTCAATTAAAGAGAAAAATTATTTTCTTGACACGTTCAAGATTTTAGGACCAATTTTGAGAAATAGTTAGGAAAACTCATTAAGAATGATTGACTCTTATCACTAAAATGAGTATTTTGGAAAATATGAAGTTTCAATACAATTTAAAGGTTCATTTGCTAGGTTATCAAGTGTTCAGGATAAAAAGTTGTGAGGATCGAAAGTCAAGTTCTCAAAATAGTAAAAACGGGTCTTTTGTAAAGTCATCTTTTTTGGTTTAGGAATTATCCTATTCTCTTGTATCCATCAATCGTTGACATGATAAGCACTTGAACTCGGTGAGGAATGGATCTCAATCACACGTGAAAACTCATCATTTTTTTTTGTTTTCATAGAAATCTAATAAAACTGATTATCATTTATCAAAGTGTACAAAATTGGGTGTCTACAATGTGTATTAACTTTATGACCAATTTACAAAAAATATCTAAAACTAATAAGTATCTAATTAGTACATTTAAGATTGGTGATCTTAATGAATTAGATACTACTATCTTAAGCTTTATAGTGAAAAAACATATTGGGGCATATATTATAAATCAATCTCATTATTAAGAAACTATTAGTGAAGTTCTAAAATCTTAGAATAAAGGTAGCAAGCATCCCCTACAATTTCAATATTAAACTAATTGAGAATTCTAACATAGCAACGACACAATTTAAATATGTTAGTATTATTGAAAGTATAAAGTATGTTATGAGTAATTATATATTGCATTTGTAAAGTGAAAACCTTTAAGATATGTTAGTAAGCCTAGCATAAACCAATAAATAAATTCCTTTAAAACATTTGAATTGGGAATATTTTTTTTATCTGGTTATATTAGAAGAATTCATTGATGCCAATTGGATCACAAATATGTACAAGTGATAAATAAGTCAACTTTTTGATAAATTGTTATGCTTGGAGGTATGTGGAACAATAAGTTGAGACTTTAAGAAGAAAATATGCCTATCATAACCATGAAATTTGAATTTATAGCATTTGTAGTTACATGCAAGGAAAGAAAATGAATGAGAAAATTACTATTAGAGATGAAGTCCTTGCACAATGACTATAAGGAAACTACGTATAAAGAACATGGTAAATTTTATAATGGTAAGTCTAG
Source organism: Bretschneidera sinensis (assembly GCA_023935145.1). Taxonomy (NCBI): domain Eukaryota; kingdom Viridiplantae; phylum Streptophyta; class Magnoliopsida; order Brassicales; family Akaniaceae; genus Bretschneidera; species Bretschneidera sinensis. The sequence goes on from CM043700.1 coordinate 107,985,496, forward strand.
ACTTGTAGGTTTAAGAAATAATTATGTTAGAAAGTTAAATAGTTGATGGAATTATAACCATCATTTATGATCAAATAGTAATTTGGAAAATCCATTGAATAAAGGATTGTCAAGAAATTGGTAAAAGTTAAGTATACAAAAATGGGACTGAAACCTTATATTAGCCATCGATAATGGAAACCCAACCATGTTCTAGCAAAAACTAATTTCAAGGTTTAAAGGGTAATAATAAGTTACTGCTATGTGACTGTGTTTGCACTAGATATTGTTGAGCCTAAAGAAGAAATCAGTGCTGATAGTTACTGTATTTAGAGAATGAATTTTACTCTTAATGGTATCTAAAATAAAAGTTTTAAGTGTCTATAATAACAAGGACACCAAATGAGAGTGATTCTACCTATATGAATATAGAAGTGGTATCACTCCTAGCAAAGATTTTAGGGTCTACTTGTGTAAATATTCATGAAATCATAAGTAAATGGTTTACTCTTGTAAATATTTATCCAGAAGAAACAATATCCCACCTTAGAAAGGTAGTACATAAATGATAAAAAAGTCAGGAAGCTGTTAAAGGTTGACTTTATAAGAGAAATAGACTACTCGAGGTGGCTTACCAATGTTGTCATGGTAAAGAATCCAAATAGGAAGTGGAGAATTTGCATTGACTTCATTGACCTTAATAAAGCTTCCCCAAAAGAAAACTACCCCCTTTTCGAGAATAGATCAACTGGTTTATGCAACTTCAGGTTATGAAATATTAAGTTTTATGGATGCCTATTCAGGATATAATCAAATCATGATGTATAAGCCAAACTAGCAAAACACAACATTCATCACTAAAAAGTGCCTCTACTACTACAAGGTAATGTCTTTCGAACTTAAAAATGTGGGTGCCACTTACTAGAGGCTGGTCAACAAGTTGTTCAAATATCAAATCGGCCTAAACATTGAGGTATGTGTGAATGACATGCTCGTTACAAGTCTGCAAGTAACTAGCAGTGTGGCTGACCTCGAAGAGTGCTTTTCGTTTCTAAAGAAGCATCAGATAAAGTTAAATCCCTCCAAGTGTGCATTCGGAGTCACTTCAGGAAATTCTTCAAGTTCATGGTGACCTAAAGGGGGATAGAGGCTAATCTAGAGCATATTAAGGAGTTCAAGTAGACTGAAGAGTGTCAAGACTTATTCGAAGAGTTGAAGAAGTATTTAAGTTCACATCTTCTCTTGACTAAGCCAAAGGAAGGGGAGGAGTTATACTTATACTTAGCTATGAAAGAAGTAACTGTGGCTTCGGTGTTGATTCGAGAATAAACGATGATTCAATGATCGATTTACTTCTTCAGTTGAGTTTTACAAGATGCAAATGTTTGGTATCAATCCATTGAGAAGCTTGCTTATGCAGTTGTCATCTTAGCTAGAAAATTAAGACAATATTTTCAATCACACCCGATGGTCATTCTAACCGACCATCCTCTACGGCAAGTTCTCCAAAAGCCCAATATGTCAGAACAACTCGTGAAATGGTCCATAGAGTTGGCCAAGTTCAAGTCTCGGTAAACCATCAAAGGCTAAGCTCTTGCATACTTAATTATTGAGTGCATATTCCCTGATATTCCTGCAAAGGATCAAAAAGCTAAGCCTTAGTCTGAACCACCTAGTTGGAAATTATTTGTTGATGGGTCTTCCAATGCGTTGAGAAGTGGTGCTAGTATCATTCACATTAGTTTTGAAGACTTCACAATTTGGTATGCACTGCAATTCAACTTTAAGGCATTGAACAATAAAGCTGAGTATGAAGCTTTCCTTACTGAATGAGGTTGGTTGAATCTCTTACGATTGAAGTGATAGAAGTTTTTACTGATTTGCGATTGATGATGAACCAAGTATTGGGGGAGTATGAGGCCAAATGGGTGCAAATGGTAAAGTATTTGGCTAAGGTAATGAAATCAGCCAAGCACTCTAAGTAGATGAAAATCATTTGGGTACCAAGATCAGAAAACACAAAAGTCAACGCCTTAGCTCAGTTGGCATCATCCAAGACCTCTGACTTGCCTCAAGTTGTATATGTCGAGATCTTGTTTAACATCAACCCTGAAGATGTTGAGGTAATAGACATGGATGAAACACCAAACTGGATGACCCTCATCATCAATTATTTGGAAGATGGTGAGCTTTCCAAGTCCATAACTGAAGCCAAAAAGTTAGTTTCTAGAGCAACAAAGTACTGCATGATTGAAGGTCGAATTTACTGAAGGCCCTTCACCATGCCGTATCTAAAGTGCCTCACTCCAAGGGAAGCTGACTACGTAGTGAGATAAGTCCATAAAAGGGTTTGCGTAAACCACCTTAGTTGTCAGGCCCTAGCACACAAGATCCCGAGACATTGGTATTACTAACCGATGGTTAAGGATGTAGCCATTGATTTCGTTAGAAAATGTGTTCATTGCCAAAAATTTGCTTTGGTTTCTTGATGTCTTGCAACTTCCTTGACGGTCATCACCAGCCTAGTACATTTTAGAATGTGGGGCATTAATATACTAGGACTCTTCCCTAGAGCGAATAGAAAGCTATAGTTTTTAATTATGGTAATCGACTACTTCACAATGTGAGCCAAAGCTAAACCTTTAGCCACGTGAAGGCAAAAAACTTCATTTGGAAGTCAATAGTCTGCAAGTTCATAATATCGAGAATCCTGGTAATGGATAATGGGAAGCAGTGTGACAACGCTTGGTTTAAGAATCAATGTGAAGAGCTTGACACCGATCACTACTTCTCCTCTGTGGGGTATCAATACACTAATAGTCATATCCAATTGACGAGGAAGATGATATTGCAGTCGCTAAAGAAAAGGTTGGAAGATGCATAAGGACTATAGGTTAAGGAACTTTCTAATGCATTATGGGCTTACAGAACCACACCTCAGTCTCCAAGAGGCGAGACCCCATTTTTCTTAGCTTTCGAGTTCAAGATTGTGGCCCCGATGAGAAGTAAAATGAAAAAGGGTTGAAGATGAACCTAAACTTGATTGAAGAAGTCCAAGATGACGTTTTGCTAAAGCACGCCACCTACTAACAATGCACTACCAAGTACTTCAATTTTCGGGTCAAGCAGAGGAGATTTAGATTTAGAGACATGGTCCTACCCAAGCAAGAAGTCTTAAAACGCAAAACACATGGAAGCTAGCACCGAACTGAGAATGCCTGTACCAAGTCAGGAAGATCATCAAGTAAGAAACATTTAAGCTCAAAAAAATAGATGAAACTCCAGTCCTGTGTATATGGAACTTAGAAAATTTGTATAAAATTTTTCAATATTGCATTCAATTGCCATACTATGTAAATGCTTAAAGAATTAAATACACATGGTTGCTTTTATCATAGGCCAGCCATCTCTTTCCATAACACACACTGAGTGGCATAATTGGGTGATCGAGAGGATGCCCTGGTTTGAAATGAACACTCTTTACAAAATACCAAAGTCAAGCATAGCCCATCACCAAGAACTTGGAAAAATCCTAAGTATGATGATAAGAAACCTTGGACCCTGATCGAAGTCCAACACTTATGTAAAATTCCTTTAAAGATCTCCTACTCAGTTCAACCTAGATGGAGAACCTCAGGTTCTAAAGTTAGTAATGGGAGTCCCACAATAAGGAAAAATTCATTCAAGATCTACCACTCAACTCAAGTTGAGATAAGGGACAAAAATTGAAATATAAGTCCAAAGTCTAAACGCTTATAAAATTTCAGGGAACTTTATTCAGAAAAAGAGACAAACAAAGAACAAATTGAAAAAAAGAAGTACTTCATTCATTTGACAATGTTTTTACAAAAGATGACTCTAAGGCCAATTAAAAGTATAAAATGAAAAATCTAAGTCTAAGACTCTTGTTCTTCATTAGCTTTAGTCTCTTCAACTCTGACTTTGGTGTTCTCCACAACATCAATTGTGTCTTTTTCACCTTTAACCATCTCCCTAGCCTCAATTGACATCTCAAGCTCCTCGGACATCTCCAAAATGGCTTAGTCTAGGTCAAGCCAGTGCTTGGCTCCTTCCTCAATGGCTATATCAAATCTTTCCATGAGGTACCTCGAAGCCTTATCCAGAAATTCTCTGCAGTAAAAACCTCAAGCTCATTGGGCATCTCCAAAATGGCCCAGTCTAGGTTAAGCTAGTGCTTGGCCCCTTTCTCAATGGCTATGTCAAATCTCTCCATGAGGTACCCTGAAGCCTTATCCAGAAATTCTCTGCAGTAAAGACCTCAACATTGGCCAACTCAACCTTGAGCTGACCCTTCACCCCTTAGAGTTGGTTAACTATAGTTTTTAATCGTGTGATCTCCTTCTCGATAGTCTGGGAAGCCTACTTTGCCCAAGCCAGTATAGTAGAAAACTTCTTCTCTTGAAGCTTGTAGTGGCACTCATCTAGCTTTTTTTGTAATTCTCTTCGCCATTCCAAAGTATATCTATACTGTGACCCATAATAGTGATAGTGCCATTAGCAAAGGAAACATACAGCCCAGTCGAAATCAAAACCAACTTGATCAGAAGACAAGCAAAAAACCAAGAAAATTTACTAAGTATAAATACTTTGGATGAAAGACTTTGAATGTTACCTTGTGGCAGACCTTAATCAGATTTGTCATTATCAGCTCGAGAGTGAATGACCTCACCATTGTCACGTCACATGGTAAAATTGAACCCCTGAACAGCCACATCCCGATTATGAAGAATAGAATCAGTGACCTCGATATTCCAATTCCCTCTGAAAACTTCGGAGCTACCTTTGCTGGAATGCCTAGCAGCAGTAGGAGCCCAGGGTACAAGGGGTACCAAGGAGATAGGCATAATAGAGATAGCTACACTAGAGGTGGGGGCCCCAACATCAACCACCACCATGTCACCTTGTTGAGGCACTTCAGACTCTTATACCTGAGACTTCTTCATGCTCATAGGTGCAGGAAAAACTGTTCTAGAAGAAGCACTTTGGTTCTACCTAGAGGCAGGATTCTAGCAAACCCTTATGGTGACTTCAACTCTATTAGATATGTTGTCAGCTGTAAAAGGAAGAACCAAAGAGAGAAACAGTTCAAAAATATACTAAGTATCAACCACAAAGAAACTAGCTACTACCATTAGGAACGCAAACATCGTAAAGATTGAGGTAGTAAACCCTTAGCATCACCTCGTTGGACAAGTCTTAGGTAATTATCATGGGTTGAGCACCAAAGATCTTGTCAACTGCTACATTCTCTTCGGGGAGTAAGATTGAAAGGTTCTTTTAGTCGGGAAGGTCCTTGTAGTCCCACTCCAGCAAGACCTCATAGGGCTTTGGCCCTTCCATGAAAAAATATTTTTACTTCTTGTACTTAATCGAAGAAGGGCACTCAAAGATCTTCTTACTAGCCCTAAGGTGAAAGTTATAGCATCTGTAGTCTGTGTGCTTCTTCAGGGTATAGAACCACTAAAACATCCTGACCTTCCACTTCCCATCATCTCAGCTATAACCATCATTCATTCTCAAGGACAACACAAAGCCCGAGATACTCTTAAGGGAGTTAGAGGAAAGCTAAGATATGCAAACCCTGAAGTGTTTGATTATCTATTTGACATCGGGGTCCAGAGGAAACCTCAACCCTGCTTTGAGGTAGTCCAGGTAGTAAGGAAGAAGGTAAAGAGGTCCAGCACCTACCATAGTGCAAGCTCTATCATCAGAGCCAGAAAGTTTAGGTTTCCAAAAAGGAAGAATTGAATACCTAGAACTAATGGATTCAAAGTCGGAGGTTGTTAAGGTACAAGGCTCATCCTCATCCTGAAAATGCCACATCTTACTCTGACCAGTCGTATCATCTTGAGCCTTTTACGAGGTTGGTCCATTATTCTCAACCTCACTAGGCTATGCAGCCAAGAGTTCTTTGGTGTCTCTTAAAGTGCCCTCAGAACTCGAGGCCTCTCTCTTAACACTCTCTTCCACCTCAAAAGCCTCTACTTCTACTATCCTAACCTCACTAAAGTTTGAATGAGAATAAGACATAACTAAAAAAGAAAGAAAAGATCAAAAGCGCTTACTAAGGTGAGTGCCTCTACTTCTACTATCCTAACCTCACTAGAGTTTGAAAGAGAATAAGACATAACTAAAAAAGAAAGAAAAGATCAAAAGCGCTTACTAAGGTGAGTGAGGAAAGGAAGGAAGATTGGAGTAAGTTGTTGAACTAGAAAGGAAGAAAAATCATAGAGGAATGAGTGCTCTAGAGCTTAAAAATAGCACAAATGAGGAAAATGAAGCCTGAGTCCTTTTTTTATAGCCTCAACATTTATGGCTCCTTAAGCCGTTACTTCGACATGTCTTCTGAGCATTAACTTTGACAGCTCAAGAGACGCTTCGGTAGTTCAAATGTCCTCTCAACATTAACTTTGGAAGCTCAAGGGGCACCTTGGGGAATCCAAGCATCTCATCCCAGTTAATGACATTAAAGCCTCAACAGCTCTACAACTTCATTAGGGCTCACTGAAGCCCGAAGTGGATGAACCAACGAGATTCATTCATTGTGGCTTACTAAAGCCTGAACTATCAAAGTGGATGAATCAATGAGATTCATTCAATGGGGCCCACTGAAGCCAAGGGAGCCGATGTGGGTAAACCAATGTGCTCAACTCACAGAGGCATGACTGAGATGCGTGACTGGTATGAAGTAACCACTAAAGGCACCAAAGAAAAGACTCTACTCCCACATAAACCTAGGCTTTCAAAAGAGTGGGGGACATATGATATAGGCAAAAATATACCATCCAAGAGGATTCAGACATGTGATAGATATTAAGAGCACAATGGTAAGCCCTCAAGCTCGAAGGGTACGAAGGTAAACCCACTGGTGGAGCCCACCTCAAACTTTTTAGTAAAAGAATGATCCCATCTGCTTATATAAAGGATGATTTTTTGGCTAGCTCGGGTATAAATCCAATAGTTTAGGCCAGCTGGAAACTTTATTGGTAATATTAGAAACTTTATTGGTAATGTTAATTTCTAGGTCTCACTCTTATGTTAACGTTCTCAATAAAGCTCCTCAAGATTATTAGTGAAGTTTTTAACTAGTCTAAACCATTGGTTTGACAGTATTACCCCAACTTCTTTTAAGTATAAACACTTTTAGCAATAAAAATGCAGATAGAAGATAACATCTTTTATTTTTATTGTAACAGAGCATCCAAAATATATTTAAGTTATCTGCATTTCATTTATTTACTTCGTATGTCTTTTTTTAAAAGCTTGGTATGTATTTTAATTACTCTTTACTAGCCTTAGTATCTGGCGTAGCATAAAAATGAAGAGACACGTGGAGGGTGTGACATTGTTTGTCCGTCGAAACGGCGAGGTGGCAACATTGCACCTCAGACTCTTCAAAAGCGATGTCGTAAAATGGCTCCATAGGACAGCTAAAATACCATTCTAGTTGGGTCCTACGATCGTGCCAGCTCAGACTGCCGGGTCCAACTGTTAAAGCGACTGTTTGGCTTGACCTTCCATCTTCTTTTTATATATATATATATATATATATATATATATGGACCCTTCAATTTTTAAAATTTATGAACTTATAGAAACAGTCCAAAAGGAAAAGGAAGAAAAAAATACTTGGAGTATAAATTTACTCGTAAAATGAAATACCATGAGAAATATAATTAGGCATTGTTTGGTAATAATTTAAAATCAATTTAAAACAATTAATTTATAAAAATTTTAAAATAAAATTAATTACTTTAAATTAATTTTAAATCAATGTTTTCAAAGATGAAGACGTTGGACGTGATGTTTTGCCTCGAGGCGTTAAAGTGTAAGCCTTTTGAATACGTTGAGTCATTTCAAAAATTTTAATAAGATAATATTAATTAATTAGAATAATAAAAATAATTAATATAAATATAAATTTTAATTAATTAATTTTTAGTAAAGTTTAATACTTTTACTAACTCTCTAGAGCATGATAATTATAATTTTAATATACATATTTATATATAAATTATATAGAGTATAATTTATATTTTTATATTATTGTAACTTGTAAGTGATTAATTAAATAGTTTATAATAATATCAAAACTAAACTATATAACATGTAATATATATTTATGAAGTGTAATGATATCAAAATAAAACCTATGAAACTTATTAGGTCATGAGTTCAAGCCTTTAACTTTTATTTGTTTTTAAGATTTTTAAAAAGACTTCACGGGAAGTAATATGCCCTGAGCATTACGTCCCTAACACCCGGACATATGTTCCATACAAAAAAACGCACACTCCAAAAAAAAAATATCTAACTTCAAGCGCTATAAAGTGTTTGTACCTCACCCCACCTTTGAGTACATCCCAAGAACACCCATAAAAATACTGCTTTAAATCATTATTAAACAATGCCTTAGTGAGTCATACATGGATAATAATTGTATATAATTATTATTTATTTGAGTTCCAAAATATCTTAACATATAGCTTAAATAATACATTTTTTTTGCAATGTTATCCCATGAATTGAATTATTGACTAACCAATCAATTGGAGGACACGATTTCCGAATATAAATATAAACGCGTAATCAAAGGACCCATGATATCCACTTCTAATACTTAAGTACTCCATATAATTTGAATTCATAATGGAGATTAGATCAATGCACAAAACTAAATAAACTCTATTTATTATATTTTGAAAGATATTATTATAAAACATAACTCATTACATTAGCAAGCCGTCGTCAAACAATTATAGAGTCAATGAGGATAAACTTTAAACTTTTGTTGTATTAGGATAACTCCATTTTATTACTAAACAAAGTTCATGGTGTTGGCTATAATCATAATCAATTATTTTATTACTAAATGTATAATTACTAATTGAGTTATGCTCAAACTAGGGCAGTAAGCGAATCGATAAATCTGAAAAAAAAAACTTGTCAACAAACTCGATTAGAGTTCGTTCCTGCGTATATTATATGAACGGGTTTGAATAAAATTTTAAAATTTATTTATTAAACGAGCCGAGTTCGAATAAATGTGTACTCAACTCATTTAGGTTCGTGAACAATTTGTTTATAACTTATTAATACGCTCGTCTGAAGCTTGTTCATATACTCATTTATGTTTAATTAAAGCTCGTTGGGGAGTATATGTAACACTTAAACCCTAAGTTCACTAATTCTTCTAAACTTTGTTTATGTTTATTTAAAAACTTGTCCATTTAAGTGTTAAATTAAAGTTAATAAACAAATTTGGTTACATAAACAAGTCAAGTTTAAGCTGATACATGAGCTCAAACTCGACTCGTTAACAAGGTCAAGCTTGGATCATTAACAAGCTCAAGCTTGGCTCGTTTATATTCAAACTCATTTAAGAACTTATTAGACAAACCCGAACATATCATTACTTAGCTCGTAGACAGAGGGGACAGAGGGGAGCCCTGGCCTCTCAAAAACTTTAATTTTTTAATGTACCATGTATATAACGTTAAATAAAATAAAATAAGCTTAAAGTAAGCATCTAATTATAATTTTAAATGGGCAACAAAGCCCACCATAGAAACACTTTATTTTTCATTGTTATCCCCTAAAATTTTCATGAAAAAATATAATAAATTCACAAAATCTATGGAAACCAACATTAAGACTTACTAAACCCAAAAAATTATACTTACTAACGTTAATATGGAAATATATTAACCCAAATTTGTAAACTTATTATGCTAAAAAAGTATTAAGACAAAGTGTGTGTCTTTTCTGTGCAATAGAAAAACTGTATTTACTAAGCTCAATGTATCCCATAAACTGCAATCATAATTTGTAATGCACTTCCTAAATCATGAGATGAAGAAAATCAGTCTAATACTAGACACTCCAAAGAGAGAATTATATTGAGTTTTGTCGTACCAAGTCAATCAACTAGATTTTCCATTTTTTAAAATATAAAAATTCATTTTCTCATAACTATTTTAAGGATATTCATCCACATAATGAATGTCACATGTATAATTGTTTTTTTAAGGGGTCACGTGTATAATCTGAAGAATTTAACATATTCTTCATTAGTCAGTGAAAATATATATACTATTAATAAACTCAGAACCCTCATTTGGTGTTTACATTTCAAAATGTCTAATAAAACTCTACTTAAATATATAAATTAAATATTTAAATAAGGTTATAAATGTAACTCAATTGACTCCAACTCCCTATATTTTTCTCTCACTATCCCACTCAGACTTAACTTTTCTACTATCCGTATCTCTCTTATCTTTAAGCCATGTTTTTCTCTCTCACTATCTCACTTAGACTTAACTTATTCACTCTCTTTATCTCTCTTATCTTCTTACTTATAAGCATGTCAAGCATAATGGTCATATAAAAGAGCGAATCAAAACACGCGTAGCGTATGTTGAGATGCTAGTGTAGATGAAACAATAATTAACATATTAACAACACCTAACATGTAACCAACCTACAAATATAATATTATTGAACAATCAAATTAACTATATCTGATGATGTTAAAAAAGATTATGGGAGCTGGCCTGTTTTTGTTGACTCTCAACGGTGAATGTCTCTTTTATTGGAATTTTTTTTATGTAATTGGTGATAAAAACCAAATAGATAATTTAAAAATATATACTTGTAGAAATCAAAATAATTTTAACGCAATATAAATATATGATATTAAGTAATAATGTATAATAAAATAAAATAATTAATTAAAATAGAGAAAACAGAAAGAGTTGGCTTGTAAGTCGCAGAAAACCACTGTCCTAAAGCCGTTATAGCCTCCCTATGTGCAGGTGCAAATGGCTAAGACTGACTCCAAGATAAAACCCAGGTGCTCGCAGCTTTACCTCTTACAATGTGCACATTCACGCGGAAACGGTGGTGAACCGACCCGATCAAGATTGTCAAAAAACGTAAATATGTAGAAAGTAGAAAACAAGAAAAGAATCTGAAAAATTATATGTCTTAGGCTTTTGAAAATATTGGTTTTTATAGGCACAAATGAGCCTAAGAATTTAATTCAAAAATTTAAAATATAAATAATTACAAAATTTGTAACTCTCAATTTATTGAGATTAATCACAAATTTGTAACTTTTAATGTATTAGCTATATTAAAATAGCCAAATAATGACTATTGAAAAGTCATTTGATAGTTACAAAATGTATAACTCTCAATTTGATTATTATATTAAAATAACCAAATAATAGCTATTAAAAAACCAGGAATAATTGTGAGGAATTTAAAAACTTTTCTAACAATCCCCCACAAGTTTTAAAATTTGAAACTCAAAACAAACAAAATAAAATATAGAAAGTATATAAGGACAACTCTAATACTATGTAATAGGTGCAGGAGTCTTCAGAATTTGAGCCTACACTTAGTGTTGACAGTATTCATCTGAGGGAACCATAATGGACTACTCCTTGAATTAGGTCCCTTGATTAAATTTCACCAAATCATACGCACAGTACTTGATATAGGGTCAGGTTTGCAGGTTAGTGCTATTAATGGTCATGCGCTCTTATCTTGATTCCCATGAGAGTCTTTAGGGAATAGCCCAATCCCATAGTCGTGGCATCACGACAACTTTCATTTAAGTGATCCTCCAAAGGTACGTGTGACAAGTACCTCGCGGCAATACCCGACTTGTTCTCATTAATGGTAAATACCAATCATCACACCAATAAGCACTATCACCTTAAGGATAGGAAAGAGATGATCTCATCGAGAATGCTCCTCAAAAGTAGTGCTAAAATTGAGTCAAGCGTTGCATGTTATTTCCACCCATTGAACCTTCTTCATGAGATCTCCAATCACAAAGGTTGGGTTACCCCTGTTGGTGACTCCCTATGGATTAAGCTCACCCCCCTCGATGTATCAAGTATACCCCTCATTGGTAGAACTTTAGTAAAGTTGTCAGCTATATTCCTTTCAGATCTCACAAACTCTAGAAATATAACAGTTATACTCAATAGTCCTTTGACTAAATTATATCTCATTTAAATATATTTGTTCATCTTCTTATTAGAATGAGATTTTCGTATAAGATCCATCACAACTTTACAATCAAAATATATATGTATGGAGGGCACGAGTTTGTTCGCAAAAAAGATATCCATCAATTCTTATTATTTTTTTAACCACTCAGCCTCTATACAAATTGCATCTAAAGCTATTAACTCAACTCCATAGTACTTCCATAAAGTTTCATATTTTTCTTGAAAACCTACTCACAATCTATAGGCTTACTCCCGGGAGGTAAGTCTAATAAAACTTAAGATTATCATGTATTATTAATTAAACTTGATTATCAATAACTTACTTCCAGAAATGTGCATCTTCACAAGATATAACCTTAATGTTCTCCTTATACTAAAACGTAAAGAATCTATCTCCAAAATTCTTTTTCTAGCCTTCTTATTTCTTTTAGGTTCAAAATAAGTTTCAGATTTATTTCTTAGAGATGAACTAAACGTGTCCTCATTTAATTAAACCTTAGAAAGTTGAACCAACAACTTACTTTTTAAAAAAAAGATATCGTCATAATATTTTGTATCTCTAGCTTCTATTATTATGTTATTAGATAATTTACTTATTTAAGTGTTTATCACTAAGAACCCGTTTGCATTACAATTTTGAACAGAACCTATAAAAACAACACCTATAGTTTTGGGTCCTATTTTCTTTCTCTTTGGTTCGAGTATACCTACCTTAATAGACACCCCCACACTTTTAGAATATTAAGTCTTGGATGTCTATTTTTTCATATTTCAAAAGAAATTTTCTCACTATTTTTAGAGGTTACTCTTTTCAATATATAACAAGATGTTAATGAATTTTTTTATTTGATTCACTTATTTTTCTAAGGTTCTTTATTTCTTCCTTTCTTTCTTTCTTTCTTTCCTTTTTTTTCTCTGCTAGACCATATAAGCTTTTTTTTTTTTTTTTTTTCATTACATCTACTTGAATACAAATTATTTGAAATTTATTAATTTTCCTCTTTCTCTACTATTCATGTTTCTTCTCTTCCTTAATCATGTTGTGCAAAGTATTTAAATTTGAAGCTTAATTTTTTTGCTAATAATAGGTATATATGTTTTATGGTCTTTAATTTTCTCCTATTGTTAAAGTTATGGATTGCATTATGTAGATACTTATGATTAATTTTCGTTTTTTTAAAGTCTCTCTCTCTCTCTCTCTCTCTCTCTCTCTCTCTATATATATATATATATATATATATATATATATATATATTATACAAAAACTTCATATCAATCACCAATCAAACTTTTAATGATAGATTTAAGCGTAAAATCTCTCTTACTTTTAATTTATATAAGTTTTGCTCTAATTTAGTTTTTAATCTAAGTTTTTTTTTGGATCAATGCATTCTAGTAGTTTTAACAAATATGGTGCTACCATTCGTTCAATATATTTGAATGGTCATAAACTAATATATGAAACAAATAGTTCTTAGTCACTAAATATATTCTAAGCACTATATATAATATTCTTTATATATATACATAATTCTTAATAATTCATAAAAACTATTTTCTTACATTAACATATATCTCTTATTTAGAGTGCAAAATTTTCAACCAAATTTTAGAATAAGTTATACCAAAGAAGAAGAATTTGATACCACATGTGTAAATAGAGACATGCAAATATTTCGAAATATATAAAACACTAGAATATATATAAAGCACATATATAAAACACTAGGTCACTGATCAAAAGCACTACCTAGGTCTTACAATAATTCATAATTCCCCAATTTGATTTGATTTTTTTAATTTAGTATATAATATTTTTTTTGTTATTTTAATTTCATTTTTTAATCAATAAGGAAAAATCAGGTGATTATTATGTTTTTGTAGATATCACATTATCATAATACTCTATGATGAATAATTAACTTATATTTTATGAATTCAATGAGAAATTCAAATACATCAAATATCTATGCCTCAACTTCGATTAAAATGACTAACTTTTTTTTTATAGTCGTTAAACATTTATAACATTTACAACAATTCATTATAGTGATTAGAGTATTGGTATAATCATGGTCGTTATGTATGTAACGTTTATTAGCTTAATTATATAAGGTTTACAATAATGTTTACGTTTATAACGTAATAATGGTTTGGTTTGATATTTTTTTTATAACATTTACAGCATTAATGGAATGATACTTAAAGTCATACTTAATATGTATATATGTTACTATAATAATTACAGAAATAATTTAATAATAATTTGCTGTTAGAGACATACAAACCAATAGCAAGTAGATCGGAATCACTGAATCAGCACATGGTTTGACAACATTCCAATGAAGACAATCTTTTCTTGTCATTTTATTGTAATAATGTAATGATTTGGTATTGTAACATTGTACTTGATTTTTATTTCAAAATTGTCTTTAGTATGAATATATATATATATATTTTGTACTTGAATATCTTTGTTATCTCAAATCCGAAAATCTATCCCTATAATCACTCTTTTAACAACAACAATTCATACAAAAGCATATATATTTGAATTGAGGATTTATTAAAAAAAAACTACTGATATATAATATAAACAAAATTCTCATACATATATAGATAAATATATGTAACACATTCAAAATTCCTATATATAAACATATTATGTATATATCATGGAAAAAAAACATACACATACAACATAATATATAAAACTAGGTATCTAACACATGCAAAGCCTAGCTACGATACTACATGTTAATAATACTAAATCTTCATAATATATAACAACTCATAGAGAAAATGAACATTATCAAAGAAAATGAAGATATTTTGTAATAACTCATAGGCATTAGACCAAAAGATCACCATTCTAGACGCATTTTTTTAACGAAACTTTTTATAACATAGAATATATTTGACAAGATGAATGACAATATAAATCAATGATTTGTGCTTACTTCAATACAAGACGGTGAAAAGTACACACATACCAAAATTTTTAAGTCAAAGCTGTGATAAAATATTAAATACAAACAACTTAGGCTATGATCAGATATAAAGAACTAAGACCATACTGACTGATTACATGCAAATCACAAAAAAAAAAAAAATTATGAGAAGTGCATGCAGTTCATCCGTATATATATACCGTAAATCCAATTATCAATTTCAAATAAATGTGTTACCAAGTGCATATTCAAGAATAAAAACATTTACTAGTTCAAAATTTTTAATTTAATGTAAGCTAGCATTACAAAATCAAAATCAAGCCACTTCAGTTCAGGTATCCAAAATTTTCCACATGGGTTATCTTGGAAGAACTTTTCAAGTTATCCTTAGAGTGAGAGGGTCTGATCCCTAGTCTCTTTTATAATAACAAGGGACTCTACGAACTAAGCTAGTTGATAGCCACTTGTTAATAATATTATAACGGCTTTAGTTGTTGGAAAAAAATTATATAATTGGTGATAAAAACTAAACAGATAATTTCAAAATACATGCTTGTAGAAATCAAAATAATTTTAACATAATATAAATATATGATATTAAGCAATAATGTATAATAAAATAAAATAAATAATTAAACTAGAGAAAACAGAAAGAGTTAGCATGTGAGTCGCGGAAAACCATTGTCCTAAAGTCGTTATAGCCTCCCTACGTGCAGGTACAAATGGCTAAGACCGACTCCAAGATGAAAGCTAGGTGCTCGTGGCTTTTCCTCCTACAACGTGCACATCCACTGAGAAGAGTGGGTGGGCTGACCCGATCAAGGTTGTCCAAAAATGTAAATATGTAGAAAGTAGAAAACAAGAAAAGAATCTGAAAAACTGTGTCTTAGGCTCTTGAAAATTTTGGTATTTATAGACACAAATGAGCCTAAGAGTTTAATTCAAAAATTTAAGATAAAAATAATTACAAAATTTGTAACTCTCAATTTATTGAGATTAATCACAAATTTGTAACTTTTAATGTATTTGCTATATTAAAATAGCCAAATAATGACTAATGAAAAGTCATTGATTGTTACAAAATGTATAACTCTCAATTTGATTATTATATTAAAATGGCCAAATAATGGCTATTAAAAAACCATGAATAATTGTGAGAAATTTAGAAACTTTTCTAACATCTTTATATAGGTGTTGGTGCGTTTTTTGCCTGACTCTCCGAAGTGCAATACTATTAGGATGTGACCTTTAGTCCTCAAGCCTCGCAAGGGATGGCATCTCTGCATCTCGAGCCTCACAGAGGATGGTCTTTCGTTCGTAAATAATGACTTCTGCTTAAGTCATCACATCAAAATGTCTAGGAACAGGTGGCGTACTCCTTATCATAGTCAAGTTAAGTCACTTCACTATTCAAAGGTGGTTGACTACGTATGCGATTCTCATTTGTCTGCATTATTTGAGTCATATCAATATCAAATGGTAAAACAAGGAGGTAAAAGTTCACATATTTGTAAAATTTTAATTACTTAATTGTATTATTTTGTTGTTTGTTATTATTGTTAGATAATTTCAAGAAGCAATAAGGATAGTGCAAGTTACTTTTATTTTTTTCCTTTCAAATTCTAAAAGCATTAATGAAGTGATTGTGCCACTGTAACAAAATTAAATAGTTTAGTCTATATACATTTTTATAATATTAATGAAAAAAGTGATTAATCTAAAGTTATGAATTACGATTGTCAAAATATTTTGGTTTTAATAATAAACTGAATAGATTAACTTTGCATTTCGTTTCACTTTTTGTTTCGGTTTTTCTTTTTATCGTTTCGATCGAAACATTTTTGTCTAAACATAAAATTATATAATTTTATTATTTATCTTCTTTCATTTTCTATTGGTTTAAATTTATTTTCACATGATTTTTTTTTGCAATTACACCTTTAATTAAGTTTAGAAAGTTTGAAAATGCAATTTCTAAACATTTTTGAAAGGTATTAATTAAATTTACAATTACACTTTTTTATCATTTTATGCTTGAATGATGATGGTTTTATTATGATTTGTATCTATAATTGACGTATTTTTTTTTTAAAATGTATTAAATTTGATAGGAACATATTTGAAAATATCGTTAAATTCAAAACAATGCACCAAAAATCAAAACATTTTTTTTTAATACGGAAAATTTACCATCTTAGATTAAACCACTTTTTTTCCACTCTTTCATTTTGTCTTTACAAAATAGTTAGAAAATTTTACACGTATGTGAGGTTACAGCCTAGCATTTCCAGTGTTAAGTGGCCGAAGAGCAACCTTATCCCCTTGAAGAAGGCAAACAATAAATAATCCATTAAGAAGAAAAAATGAAATAGAGAATGACTAGAACATAAGATATTTCCATTGATTCATTTAATCCCAAATTTCTCATTATTATTTGTATGGCCGATTCTTCATAATAATATTTCACAGTTCATGACCCAACTAAGCAAAATTGATGATCTGGAACATCTTTGAATTGATTCGTTGGTAGGTGAAAGTACGCATCTGTAATAAGTTCATTCCGTGCCTAGAGGTCTTGCAGGGGCGGAACTTATTAAATAATATGGGCCATGAATGGCAAGGATAATTGATTTTGGATTCATTAATCGCAAATGAGCTGAAAAATCTAATGTTCATGTAAAGAAATATATGGTGGTTGACGATCGATTTTAGTAAAATCCTTGCTACTAAATTGTCTTGTACACGATTCATTTGTATCATTAATAGAATGCGTTTAATTGAAATTTTTCATACTTTTACAAAAAAATAGGTTTTACATTAGCCATATTAGCAATACATGGCACTAGTTAGTGTTGACATAGACACCACGTCACCGTTGATATGGCATTTATGTTAGTTTTAATAAAAAAATTTGGACGAAATGGCTTAATTAAAAAATTGATAATAGTTACAAGACTTGGTTAGAGTAACTAATAGTTTTATGACCAAAATAAAATTATCCTAATAATTTTGAGACAATGATCATAATTAAATCTTTAAAAAAGTCACAATACTATTTAACTCTATTTTGATATCATTTATTTCATATTACTAAATGCAAAATAAAAAATTATCGCGATGTCCTAAACATACATATATTTTAATTTGTTTGCTTATTCTGTATAAAAAATGTGATAGCACGAAAATATATCATTTTAAATTTTGGAGTGAACAAAGTATAGCATAATGTCTCGATGAATTAAGTCACTCTATTAAAGTTAATCATGGGTTAAAACTTTTCTCTCTAGCCGAACCTAGCATAGCTGCTCAACTCAGAATGAAGCTTAACAGTGACAAGCACAGAATTGAGATTGGGTTCAAGAAAGATGATTTGGTATTTCTAAAACTAAAACCTTATAGAAAATCTTCAGTGGGTGATAGATTTTATCATAAACTGAACAAAAGGTATTTTGGCCCATTTCCTGACCATTCCAAGATCCGTATAGTTTTTCGTGTTTCCAACCTCAAACCTTTCAGGGGAGCTGTTCCAATTTCTGATTCTACCTCAACTTTACCTTCAGACAGTTTTGGTACTCACCCTATGTATGTTCCACTAGCCATTGTTGGTGAAAGAAATGTTCTCAAAAGAAATCAAATGCTGCAAGAATACTTAGTACAATGGCAAGGCCTTCCATTTGAGGAGGCTTCATGGGAAGATAGTTCACTGCTTCTACAATAATTTCCTCACCTTGAGGACAAGGTGTCTTGGTTCTAATCTTACACAAATTTATGCAGAGGAGGCAAATGAAGAAGAAAAAGAAGATGTAATTGATGCAGAGGAGGTTAGAGAAAAAGAAGATGCAACTGAGGCGATAATCAAGGTAATATGGTGAAAGCAATAGCTTCGTGGGAGGCGGTAACTCATGCAATTTCTATGAAATTCAATCTGGTTGAATTTGAAGTTGATTAATTACGGTTGTGCAAAGTAGTATTATCCAAAGAACCTGTACTTGCTGCAATGGGGCTAGTGGTGGAAGACATTCAGATCATGCTTACCTTATTTGATGAATGAAATAGGAAAGCTAATACTGTTGCCCATGTGTTAGCCAAATTTGCATTAACAATGGAAGAACCTGTCACATGGCAAGATTTTCCACCTGTTTTTATGGCGTCCTCCTTGTAATGTTTTGCTATTTCCTTCTATTGAAGTTTCAAGGATTATTCTTAAAAAAAGGTATAGCATCATGTCCATGCATTTGTTTTAGATGTTGTCATATTTGTAGGGATGCCAATACTAAAGCTTTAGCAAGGTATGCAATTTCAATTTTGTTGTAATGACCCGTTATAAGTGACTCTTTTTGTCTAAAAGTGATATTTTTTCCGTTTCTTCAATTCTCATCCAACCATATAATAACTTTTTTTTTTTGATATATAAAAAAAGTTATGGACTCGCTAATTGCACTCAATATTTCAAAATACTCAAACAAGATAACGAATAAATTAAAGACTGTTAGTTAAGTTTTCTCTTGTGTTTGCATAATTTGATATATAAAACATGAAGGTGATTAAGGCCATTAAACAAATCGAAAGAGTCATATGCTGGGATCTCTTCCAATTTCTTGGTATTGAATCCAATGAAGGCAGGTAATTTCTAGATAATAAACTAACAAAAAAAAAAGTCAAGTTATTAATTTGTTGGATAAAATACTATTATACCTTGCTGATTACAGATAAAAATGATGTCCCCTTATTTTTAAACCTCTCATTTGGCACTTCCCAATTTTGGGTCATGCTCTTTGGCTGTCTAATAGGAGTGACCCACTACACAAAAATGGCCTTAAGTTGGGCCACATTTCAAGATAGTAGATAAATTGTTTTTTTGGTTTCTTTAGATAACAATTTTCGTGCAGTTTTGATTTAAGGGTACACCACCATTTCCAAAGCTTAGAAAGTGATAAAATGTGTACTACAAAAAAAAAAAAGAAAAAAAAAATATTCTATTTGTTTTGAAGCGTTATTATTTCGAACGTGTGAATACTAATAATAAAAAAGTGATAAAATGATGCACTTGGTTGTTTGTTAGCCTAAAACTTTGCTAGTATCGTTGATTCTTTGTCATAATTTATGGAACCATTGTCTGAATTATTAAGATCCGATTTTAGAATACCAAACTGTAATTGTAAATGTATTCACCTACCAAAAATAATTCGTGGATTATTACAGTACGGCAATTTGATTCTTATAAGTGGTTTGTCAAACATAATCTCCAAATTATGAACCTCAGATAAATATTCTGATCCTCTCCCCTTCAAAAAGAAAGAAAAAACAACTCCAGTAAGGTATAAAGTTATACTGTGTTTTGGCTTTAGTAATCCGTTTAAACTAAAGAAACGTTTCCAAAAAGATGAACTTAAACTAAACAAACAGAGGGAATCGTCAAACGTTAGACTGTTAAACCGGAGCAAGCAGTCTGTGATCAGAGGAGTGGGATGGCCTTTTTGTAGTTAAAGTAAAAGACAAGGGCAAAATAAAACGGGATGGCCTTTTTGTAGTCGAATTACTTGCGTACCAACACCCCTTGCATTTCCTAGGCGATTCCGTCACGTCACGATGAAACCAGATGAGGGAGAGGTTCTGATGCATTTGAAAGGACAGAATTATGAATAAAATGCGAGGGCATATTCGTCATAAAAACAATTAGAAACGGAAAAATTAAAGCTGAGCTGGTGGTATATTACTTGCATAGTAGCAGCGTTCCCTAAGCAAAAGCCGGCTCATTAGTATCTCTCTTTAATTTTTTATTTTCAGTTTTTTCCCTCTCTCATTTGCACTTTCTGTTTCTCTCTCTATCCTCTACTCTTTTCTGTGCTTGTGTCCTTCGTGTTTGTAGGATTCCCACCTATTTTCCCAAGCACAGGGCACTAAAGAGAGAGAAAGACAAAAATAAATTTTTAGAGAGAGAAAACTCAGGGCGGAAATGCCTACTCCGGCGACTCTACTCCCTCACAAACCAACAATAACCCAGTGATTTAAAAAAACCCAAATAAAGCTCCCTAAATCACCAACCTCTACCAATGATACCCACAAACAAATGCAGTTATAAAACCAAAGGTATTATTACATAGGAGAAATAGAGATTGTCGGAGAGTGGGCGTTTTATGTGTCGAAAATGCGTGGAGCTCTATTGTCTGATGAGCGGAACGACGTCCTATCTAACAGCAAGAAGAAGAAATCAGAGGAAGATATCAACAGCAAAGAGCAGCAGCAAAGACAACAACAACAACAAGATCTAGTGTTCGCTTCGCCTCCTGTCTTCCGTACTCGATCCCAAGCCACCACCCGCCGCATCACCCCAACCACAACCCCCGTTCCCGGTGCCACCTCGGCCTCCGCGTTGGAGAAGCTGCTTCCAAACGGGGATCTCTACATGGGGGGCTTCTCGGGGAGCGTGCCGAACGGATCGGGGAAGTACCTTTGGAAGGACGGGTGCATGTACGAGGGGGAATGGAAGCGCGGGAAGGCATCGGGGAAGGGGAAGTTTTCGTGGCCGTCAGGGGCCACCTTCGAAGGGGAGTTCAAGTCCGGGAGGATGGAAGGCTTCGGCACGTTCATCGGGTCCGAGGGGGACTCCTACAGGGGATCTTGGAGCGCCGACCGCAAGCAGGGCTACGGCCAGAAGCGATACGCCAACGGCGATTTCTACGACGGCTCATGGAAGCGTAACCTTCAGGACGGACACGGCCGCTATGTCTGGAAGAACGGAAACGAATACGTCGGAGAGTGGAAGAACGGCGTCATCTCCGGGAGAGGGGTCCTGATTTGGTCCAACGGTAACAGCTACGACGGCCAGTGGGAGAACGGAGTTCCAAAAGGGAACGGGGTCTTCACGTGGTCCGACGGGAGCTGCTACATTGGGACATGGAACGAGGACAACCTGAAGATTCAGCACCTAAACGGCACGTTTTATCCCGGGAATACCAACAATATTGCTGGAGGAAAGGAGTGTTGCTTGAAGGGGATCGAAAATAATAAGCTGATGGGGGCGACCACGAGGAAGAGATCGTCGGTGGATGGCGGGAGGGGGAGCTTGGGGGTTGAGAGGAATTTCCCAAGGATTTGTATATGGGAGTCCGATGGAGAAGCTGGGGATATCACTTGCGATATCATTGACAATGTGGAGGCGTCAATGATTTACAGGGAGGGGATTGCGGTGGATCGAGATGGGTTTAGGCAGTTCAGGAGTCCCTGTTGTTTCAGTGGCGAGGCCAAGAAGCCGGGCCAGACCATATCCAAAGGGCATAAGAATTATGATTTGATGCTTAATTTGCAATTGGGTATCAGGTAATTTTTTGAATGGGTTTGATGATTGATTGGGATATTTTTGGGGCAATGGGTTTATGTATTAATTAGTTTTGCGTGTTATTTTGTTTTGGAATTGGGTTTCACTCAGGTGATTTGTGTAGGTATTCTGTTGGGAAGCATGCTTCGATTTTGCGGGAACTTAAGCCTACTGATTTCGATCCGAAAGAGAAGTTCTGGACGAGGTTTCCATCCGAAGGATCGAAGATTACACCACCCCATCAATCGGTGGAGTTCCGGTGGAAGGATTACTGTCCCGTGGTGTTTAGGTGTTGCCTCAATTCTTTTTCTTAGTTTTCTTGACTATTTTGTTTTTCGATTTGTTTTTTATTTTCAAATTTTCTAGTCAACATTACTGGACGCATATGAGATTGATAAACAAAATTATTCTTGGTTAATATGATTGCACGTGGAATTATGAATATCCATCTGTTGTGGCGGCAATCAGTGCTTGACTAATGCATTGTTATTTCAGTTTCTTCGGTTATGGTTGTGACTGTATTTTCTTTTTTGGGGATTTCTATTTTAGACATCTAAGGGAGCTCTTCCAAGTGGATCCTGCTGATTACATGCTAGCTATTTGCGGAAATGATGCCCTCAGGGAGCTTTCTTCCCCGGGGAAGAGTGGAAGTTTTTTTTATCTTACTCAGGATGATAGATTTATGATAAAGACGGTGAAGAAATCAGAAGCCAAGGTTAGTTGCTTTTTGACTTCTGTTGTGGGAAATTTGAAATCCTCATTTGCACAATTTCGTTTTTAGTGGCATAATTAGCGATTGGTAAATTTGTTTGTTTCTCAGCTTTGACTTGTACTTTATTTAATGGAGGTAGATTATTGAAGGTTAGGCAATTAGATTTGGCATTTAACCTGAAGTATGGTTATATTTGTTCAGGTGCTTATTAGGATGCTTCCAAGTTATTACCAACACGTATGTCGGTATGAAAATTCTCTTGTGACAAAATTCTATGGCGTGCATTGTGTCAAACCTGTTGGTGGCCCGAAGGTATGTGTTGGGAGGCAGAAGTTTCGGTTGTTTACACTCAAGTGGTTTGTTTGTTGACGGAACTACTAGGTTCTGATATCTAGTAACTTTGTGTGTATGGTAACCCAGACCCGGTTCATTGTCATGGGCAATTTGTTCTGCTCTGAGTACAGAATCCATAGGCGATTTGACCTTAAAGGATCCTCCCATGGCCGTACAACAAACAAACCTGAGGGGGAAATTGATGAAACCACAACTCTCAAGGACCTGGACCTCAATTTTGTGTTCCGTCTACAGAGAAATTGGTTCCAGGAGCTAATCAAGTAAGCTCATTGAATATATATTTTATATATGCCTTCTTGGTATTTGCTATACTGGGTTGTCTTCCTTTTGATCATTCTCGCATATATTTTGATCATTCTCGCATATATTTTTTCTAAACATGCTTCAAATGATGTCCAGACAAATTGATAGAGATTGTGAGTTCTTGGAGGCTGAGAGAATTATGGATTACAGTCTTTTGGTTGGTCTCCACTTCCGTGATGATAGTACAGGAGACAAAATGGGATTATCACCATTTCTTTTGCGCTCTGGTAAGTGAACTTGGCATTACCCTGTTTCAAGTATTTCATGTGTGGATAATTTTTTTGGGCAATAAGAATGCAGATTAAAATGTGTGCGCCTTATGCAGGAAAGAAGGATTCGTATCAGAATGAAAAGTTCATGCGTGGCTGTCGCTTCCTTGAGGCTGAGCTACAAGATATGGACCGCGTTTTGGCTGGCCGGTATGTTTCCAATGATATATCCTGTTCAGTCCAGTATATTCTGTTTACCTGGTGTATATATAATTGATTGTTTAATCTAAAAAAGAAAGCTGATTTGAGGAGGAACACCTTATAATTATAAAATTGTTAATTTTATTTTTGGTATATATGGGGTTTAGTCCTGATAAAATTTATTGTAACTGACAATTGCAAGAACATGTAGTGGTTGAGCATTGTCTTTCTAGTTATGATGGCATTAAAGGTGGCCATAATTTCTTTCAATGAATTCAATGATTTTCATTGGAATTATTGAAATTGGCTTGGGCTGTCTTGGCGATTTTGTGTTGGTTAGTTTAGTAGACAACAGTTGTTAGTGGGGAATATAAATGGTGTGTGGTCCTTTGTAATCCTAGATAAGAATCAAGACTTACCTTGATAATTGTTTGCATTATTTTATGAACTCGTTGATGAATTTTATTGCCATGAATGAAGTGGTGTGATTTTTCCTTTCATAAAGGATAGTGAAAATCATCAAATTAGATTGTCATTATTTAAATAGAGCTTGTTTTTTTTCTGCTTGATTTTGTTTCAACCATAATATGATTTTATGATCCTGTGAAATACAACTATTGTCACAGATTTCACAATCCTCCAAAATATGTCGCATGTCAACAAGATATATCATAGGAATGTGGTAATTGAGAATATGCCTTAAGAAATGAAATGGGTTTTTAATGAGTTTTTTTTTTGTGTATATTCATATGGATGAACCATGTAAGTACTGAATTGAATTGGAATTTGTTTTACCAGGAGACCATTGATCAGATTAGGGGCAAATATGCCAGCAAGAGCAGAACGAATGGCCAGAAGGAGTGATTTCGACCAGTACTCCTCTGGAGGAGTCAACCATTTAACCCCTACGCGCAATGGTGAGATATATGAAGTAGTTCTTTATTTTGGGATCATTGATATCTTACAAGACTACGACATCAGCAAGAAGTTGGAGCATGCTTACAAATCCTTGCAAGCTAACCCTACTTCAATCTCAGCTGTTGATCCAAAACTCTACTCAAAGAGATTCCGAGATTTTATAGGAAGAATATTTATAGAAGACAGGTAGGCAGTTGAGGAAAGTTCGAAGTAAAGATTAATATCATCAAAATCAGAAGGGAATCACCAATTGCATCTCAGTTGCACCTTTAAGGAGCTAACTGCCAGGAAAATATGCAGCTCCTGGTGATTGAGCAAATACTTTGTGAATGAGAGACCAAGCCACTGGAAGCCACTGGCATTGTGGTGGGGAGAGCTCATGACAGGTTTGTTTTTAGGTGATGGAGGCTGAATTTTGAGGATCAGCTATTGTGTTGAAGGGCCAGGTGCGCTTGTTTGTACATTCAAGTGGGGAAAGGGAAATTTGGATTCTGGTTTCCTTTTTGTTCTCTTTTAATTTTTTTAGGGTGAAATTTTTGTGGTAATCAAGATATGTGAATTATGAAGATTTGAAAGATAGGTGTAGGGAACAGAGAAAATGTTTCCCAGAGAAAAGATTCAAAATGCGAGGTAAGACTTGGAATAAGAAACGTGTACAGCTCATAGAAAGGATGGGTAGTTTATGGAATTCCATGGATTTTTTTCTTGTGAGATATTTTAAAAATAAAAATATATGAAGAGGTCCCCATATTCCCATGGATCTTTTGTTTCTCTCTCTCTCTCTCTCACACACACTTTCTCTTTTATCTGTTGTGTATATAAATGGGCTCTGTAGTTTAGAAATGGGGTCATCTCTTTGCTTTTACAGTGAATGGGAGGCATTGACAGGAAGAGTTGAGGCATGAAAAGGAGAGAAAGCAAGAGAAAGATGCGCTGGTTGGTGTTTCTTGTTGCCCACTTTTCTTGTAATATATTAGCTCACTCACCAGTCATCAAAAAATTTCAAAATGTTTTTTTTTTTTTGGTACTTCTTTTGAAGAGATGATAGTTAAAGAAATTCATTGGGACAATGACCATTGGCTTGTAATCTGGTCGACCTCGTCCCCGTCCCCCAATGATGGGTTCTGTAGACAAACAATTAGTGTTGTTATTTCAGTAAAAAATGGGAGAGTAAATTTGTAATTTGGGAGGTAATTCTAATTAGGACATTGAGATTCGTGCAATCGTCTTTTACTGGAGGTCAAAGTCCGTCCAAGCTGGGGTCGAACCTCCCTTCTACAGTTGAGTTTGTTTCTCTTTTTGACCTTGTTCTCTTTTGGGAGCTTCTACTGTCTGATTACTCAGACCCAAGGCACGAGTCTGCCTGCTCTGATTGGCGTGGGGCTATCACCTATTATCTGGCTTTTAGGTAAATTACATCATTGGCCTCCAAAGAGGATTGGGAAGTTGAAAATATGAGAGAAAAGATAAAATTATCAATTTGTCAATTAATCCATATCTATGAATGATATAATGGTAAAGTTATACTATTATAACTTTTTTTCAATTTATTCTATTAAACAAACATAAGAGAACTATTTTCTTTCATTTTAGTTTCAATTATCTTTATTAAACACAAAAGAAAACTCTCACCCTTTTAGTTTTATTTCTTCTCAAATTTTTCTCATATTAAACACACTCTTAATTTCAATTATAATATTTAACTCGTGTTGATCTTGCTTGGCTTGACTTGTGGATTATTAAAACGAGCCATACTCTTTTAGTCAAATAAGCCAAGCTTAAGTACTACAAACTCAAACTTGTTTTGCTTGCGATCAATATATCTTATATATTTATGAGCAAAATATAGATGTCACTTTTTGTGGTTTGGTCGTGATGTAGGAGAAAATTCCTTATCCAATAACATGATGACATGTTACGCCCATCAATAGAAAAGTGAAAATCCCATGAACCAAACAAACTGACCAATCAAAAAAGCTACACTTGGATAATGGTATAATAATAAATTTACACCAAAGTCCAAATACTATTATAACACTGCGACTTATGGATAAAACCAAACATCATTTAAATCCAGCTTATGGATAAATCTCATTCCTATCATAAAAACTTAGTGATCAATTACTCTCCTAATCAGATTCTACTCTGAAATACTATATAAGAGGGCTCTTAATATCAAAAGGTATATTCAAATCTTAATTACAACTCTACAATACTTCCATCTTTCCTTTCACTCAAAAGTCCTATTCTAACTTAGGCATCGAAGAGTCCCCTCGGTCCTCCGGCGACTTTTAGGATTTATTTTTGTTTCGTGTGCGCAGGTATTGCATTGCGGCTCTTTAACTACTTGACAGATTTTCGGTATTAATAGATTGGCGTTATCTGTGGGAACTTCTTATTTTTAAAGTAGAAAGAACTCATTTGTTACGATGCCGCTAAAGAATTATGCCAAGAACACTGTCGCAACCAGTTCAGTAGCCATTTGGGCTTATACTCGCAGCTAACAGCCTAGCTCGTGACTCCTTGCTATTTCGAAGCATGCTACCTCCAATCAGAACCCTAGTGAACCATCCGTTGGGAGAACTAGGCATGAACAACCATCTCAATCCAATCTAGTGGACCCTAGCGTCCAAGTCTTAAGGTAGCTACCAAACCAAATATGGTCATACTAGTTACTCAAGAGCAGTTTCTACAGTTTACTCAGTTAGTAACGAACTTGGCTATCAGATTCGGGGAGCAAGTTCATCCTCGTCACCTTTACCTCCACCTTAACAAAGCCATCGGCCAACAAACCGGCTCATAGCCACTCCACCACTAGATCCTTTCCCCACCCTGGGTCGAACTCCCGAGGATTCTTTACCTCCAAGAACTACTCCGATGTGGACAAGAAAGAGGAAGAAATGGATAGAAGAATAGGAGAAGCCTTCAAGGGGAGAAATTCTAACGTGTTGGATGAGCTCAACTCTCAAGCTCCTCCATTCACACAAGACATCCTTGACACTCCCCTCCCAAAAAAATTTTGAATGCCCATTATAAAGGCTTACGATGGCTCCATAGACCCCATAGACCATCTCAGACTCTACAAAACTACCATGTTGTTGCACTGTCATCTAGATGCTATACTGTGCCGATCTTTCCCTTTGACTCTCGAAAAGTCCGCTAGCACTTAGTACTCACACCTTAAGCCTGGAAGCATAAGCTCTTTTAATAAACTAAGTCAAGCCTTTGCAGTGCACTTCTTTAATGACCATGCAGGACTTCAAAAAGTCTCATTAGTATTATCCAGTGCAAAGGAGAGAAGCTCCGTGAGTATATTTCAATGTTCAATGTTGTTGCTTGGGAGATTCCAAACCTTGACCCTATAGTATAGACCTTAGGATTCAAGAATGGGCTTAGATCAATGTATTTTAGCTCCAAACTTACCAAGCATCCTCTCAAGGACATGAACGTCATCCTTGCTCGAGCCGAAGAGTATATGATTGCCGATGACTATTAGATGTTCCGAAAGGAAAGAGAATGAGGAATAGAAAAAAGGAAGAAGGATATCAATGAACCGAAAGATAACTCAACAAAAAAGCCCTGCCAAGAGGTAAATACGAAGACTACCCACCTATTTGAAAGCTTCACCCCACTTAACTCATCTAGGACCAACATACTGATGAGTGTTCAGAATCGAGACATTCTTCGTTAGCCTTAGAAGCTCCTTTACACCAGTGAAACCAAAGATCGAACTAGGTGGTGCCGCTTACATAAAGATTATGGGCATGACACAAAGGAGTGCCACGCCCTCAAAAACCAAATTGAGTCATTCATCCATAGGGGGTATCTGAAGGAGTACATTGGACCACGTCCTTTCTGAATAAATGAAGATTGCCTTATACAAAGTCCCAAGCGCTCATTTCGGTAAGATGTTGAGCGATTGTATCACAATTAAGATGATCGTCAGAATTTTAGGCAGAGCGCTAGACGAAGTCCCAGGTGAAACTCCAGGCTGAGTCCGAGGAAAAGTAATCGGAGCGATAGACGCCCTCAAGGCAACCAAGGACACACCACCACAGTTACAAGGACTATCAAAAAATTTCTAGTGGACTAGCGGTAAAGGGGTGTTCTTCGTAAGCAAGAAGAGCTTATGCTCGGTCGGTAGCATCTGTCAGTGGGCCATACAAAAGGGTCAGAACAAACTTGATAATCTCATTCATAGATGACGATCTAGAAGGTCTACAGACCCCTCATGATGATGTTGTGGTCGTTACACTTCTTATTTCAAACTATAACATCGAAAGGGTTTTGGTTGACAATGGGAGCTCAGTGAATATCCTTTATTATGATGCTTTCAAGAAAATGAAGTTGGGGGATGACCATCTCAAGCTAGTTGCCTCTCCCCTCTACAACTTTTCAGGGATACTAGTGTTTACTAAGGAAAGCATTGTCCTCCCCGTTACTGCTAGAATGACCCTGTACGATGACCACATTCTTGGAAGTCAAGCACCTATCTTCGTACAATGTCATCCTTGGAAGGCTCACTCTGAATGAAATGAGGGCAGTGGTCTCAACCTATCATCTGAAGATGAAGTTCCTTACTGACCATGGTGTTGGGGAAGTTCGAGGAAACTAGTAAACATCTCGATCATGTTATCTTAATTCAATCAAGGGGAACAAGAGGACCGTGCCCAACCCTTAGAGATTGAGGACATGTGAGATGAAATAAAGACTCCACGTGGCCAATCTATGGAGGAACTAGTGGCAGTCTCTTTGAATGAGAAAGATGGCTTGATGACTGTCCAGATTGGATCAAACTTATTCGAGGACCTCAGAGAGTTAGTTATCTCCTTCCTCCGAAGAAATCAAGACGTGTTCGTATGGTCAGCCTCTAGAGAGGCAAGAGGCCATAGAATAAGAAGTTGACAAACCATTTGTCATCGACTTCATCCGAGAGGCCCACTACCCGGAATGGGTCGCCAATGTGGTAATGGTAAAAAAAGTTAATGAAAATTTGTGGATCTGTATAGACTTCACCGAACTCAAAAGGGTTTGTCCAAAAGATAGTTTCCCCTTACCTCGGATAGACTAGCTGGTTGATACCACTTCAAGGCATGAACTACTTAGTTTCATGGATGCATACTCGGGGTATAATCTAATACTTATATATGAGCCAAATCAGTAAAAAATCGCCTTCATAACTGATTGGGGATTGTATTGCTACAAGGTAATGCCTTTCGGGCTGAAAAATACAAAGGCGACCTATTAAAGGCTAGTCGAAAAGCTCTTTAAAGACCAAATTGAAAAGAATATGGAAGTCTATGTCGATGATATGCTGGTCAAGAGTTTTAGAGCTGAAGATCACAAGTCTGATTTAGAGGAATTATTCGATATACTTCGGTGCCACCGAATGAAACTGAACCCTGAGAAGTGTGCCTTCGAAATCACATCCGGTAAATTCCTTGACTTCATGGTTACGAAACATGGAATAGAAGCCAATCCCAAGAAGATAAAAGTTATTTTAGATATGAGACCTCCTTGCAATATAAAAAAACGTGTAGAGGCTAATGGGGCGCATGGTCGCGCTCAGCTATTTTATGTCAAAATCGGTCGAAAAGATCTCATCATTCTTCAAGGAATTAAAAAAGGCTAAAAAGCTCTTATGGACTAAAGATTATCTAAGGGCCTTCGAGGAACTTAAGGAATACTTAAGTTCACCACCACTCTTAACTGAACCACTTGCCGGGGAAGAGCTCTTTCTCTACCTTGTTGCTGGCCAAGGTGTAGTAGCTTCTGTCTTAATTCGAGAAAAAAAGTAGAGTTCATAACCCGATCTACTACGTCAGTCGGGTTCTCCATGATGCCGAGACATGGTACCTTTCTATTAAGAAACTTGCGTACACCTTTCTGATCACAGCTTGAAAGTTGAGGTCCTACTTCCAAGCGTATACTGTTGCTATCCTGACAAATCAACCCCTATGGCAAGTTCTCCATAAACCAGACTCTTCTGAGAGATTCGTAAAGTTGTCTATAAAGCTGGGGGAGTTTAAGATTCAGTACAATTCTTGGACAACTATCAAGGTGTAAGACTTAATGGACTTCATGGTGGAGACCATATTTCCAGATGTACCTACTGATGGGTAAGGACGTGAAAGAGGTGAGCAGGTGCCAACTTGAACCTTATATGTTGACAGGTCCTCAAACAGCACTGGTAGTGGAGCTGGACTCATTCTTAGCAGCCCCAAGGGCTTTATGATAGAGTACACTATTAGATTCAAGTTCAAGGCCTCCAATAATGAGGCCGAGTATGAAGCCTTGCTTGGAGGAATGAAGCTCGTCAAAGCCTTAACCGCAAAAATATTGGAAGTGTATAGTGACTCCTAGCTAGTGGTCAACCAAATGACTAATGAGTATAAGTCCAAAGGGGTGAAAATTATCAGGTATCTTAAGAAAGCTCATGAATTTGTAGCTTCATTTGAAAAGTTCCAAATAACACAAATGCCTTGAGAACAGAACTTAAAAGCGGATGCGTTGGCCTGACTCTCCTCTTTTAGGCAGTCCGACTTTACATGGGTCATTTACCTTGAAACTCTTGCCACTCCTAGCATTGACGAGACCTCAATCATGTCAATTTTCGAGGAAAAAACATGGATCGATCCTCCAATACTTAAGAGATGGAACATTCCCTAGTTAAAAGAATGAAGCAAAAAAGACCATCTCCTACAATTCGTGGTATACCAATCATTGAAGGACAGTTATACAAGATGGGCCTCACAATTCCTTACCTGAAATGCCTTATACCAACCAATGTAGACTATTCCCTCCGTGAAGTGCATGAAGGAATATGTTGAAATCATCTTGGAGGTCGGGCTCTGACCTTTAAGGTACTCTGACACGGTTATTACTAGCCGAAAATGCTCCATGATGCCATTGAGATAGTCAAGAAGTGTAAGACGTGTCAGCAATATACCTCCGTGTCCAAGTGACCTGCTTGTCCATTGACATCAATCACTATCCCACTCCCCTTCGCATTGTGGGGAATAGACATTCTCGGTCATTTCTAAGAAGCCCCAAGGTAGAAAAAGATAATAGCCATTAACTACTTCACCAAGTGGACAGAGGCCGAGCATTATGCCAGCATCATCGATTATCAGACTCAAGAATTCGTATTAAAGTCGATTGTATATCAATATGGTATAACGATGATACTCATCACTGACAATTGTAAAAAAATTGACGGCTCCCGGTTCAAGTTCTTTTGCCTAGACCTTGAGATCGAGTATCAATTCTCTTCAGTAGGCTACCCCCAGGCTAACAGACATGCCAAAGTGACTGAAATAACTCTCTTCCAAAGGATCAAGAAGAGACTTGATGATGCTGATAGATAATGGGTTAAGCACTTACATTGTTCTCTGGGCTTACCGGACGACTACATGAACTCCACTAGGGAAACCTTATTCTTTTTAGCTTATGGCTCAGAAACCATCATTCCATTTGAGATAAAGAAGCCATCATTGGGGGTGTAGAGATTCAGTGAAGCCAACAATGAAGAAGCTCTCAAGATGAATGTCGATCTAATCAATGAAGCAAGGATATGGTTTAGATCAAGCTAGCTGCCTATCACCAGAAGGTATCAAGGTATTATAACTCCAGAGTTAAAAGAAGGACATTCAAGTGACATGATGTGCTCAGAAAGAATGAAATATCTCATCCTCGAAAGACAAGAAAGCTCATCTCGAACTGGGAAGGACCTTATAAAATTAAAAGAGTCTGTCGAGCTGGAACGTTCAAGCTTAAAGATCTTGATGGCAAACCAATACCTTAAACTTAGAATGCTGAAAACCTTTGCAAGTTTTATCATTAGTCTCTTATTTCAACAATCGTCTATTTAATTTTCAAATATTATCAACAAAAAAAAAAAAGTTGGCTCAATTCTTTTGTCACCATTAAATTGTTAAGTACTGGGCCCCAAGCACATTCTATTTAGATGAAGACCAAAGAGAAGGCCCTGAGCTCTTCCTCATCGGATTCCTCCTTGTTTTTGAGTAAAGGACTTTGAGTCCTTCCCACTTATATGAAGATCTAGGAGAAGGCCCTGAGCTCTTCCTCATCGGATTCCTCATTGTTTTGGAGTAAAGGACTTCGAGTCCTTCCTACCCGTATGAAGACCGAGGAGAAAACCTTGAGCTCTTCCTCATTAGATTATTCTTTCATTTCAAAAATCAAACACAAGTAAACAAGGGAAATAGTAAGAAAATAAAAGAAAAAAGGATAAAGCATCACATAAGAGAGACAACGATGAAAGGAAAAGGTATACTTCATTAATTTTTAAAATTATTTTTTTTACATAAAGGCACTAATGGCCTAACATATATGAAGAAAATAAAAAATTCACAACTCCCTACTCCTCGGCCTCTTCCTCCTCAGCACCATAAGCTCGAGTCTGTACCTCTTCCCATTCCTCCACAGTTTTGCTCATCTCTGCTATGACCGTAGTCTCGTCATCAAAGAGGTATAGCACAGAGAAGTCTTGCCCCAAAAAGGCTTCGACCACCTTTCTTTTGGCCTCCTCAAATTCATATAGGTAGGAGTCCCCGATAGCCTCCTTGAAGGTCTCCATGGCTTTCTCTACGACCTTTTTCATTATTGTCTCCCTCTCTCCAGCAAGCCTTTCGACCTTAGCTTTGGTTGCATCCCTTTTAGCCTTGACCTCTTCCAGCTCAGTGATTGTGAGGGCTTTGTCCTTCTCCCCCTCGATCAGAATGGCCTTCAAGCCCTTGATCTCATAAGAGTTCTAGGCGGGGAGTTCTTGCAGCTTTTGGTAGAAGTGGTGATTGTCCTCCAACCGCCTCCTGAGATTGAGGCTAAGATAAGAGAGCACACTTGAAGCCATGCTCGCTTGAAAAGACACCTAAGTTAGTACCACTCGGCCTTAAGCAAACTAAAGTGAAGAAGGGAAAAGGTTAAAGGAACTACCTTGGAGACCAAGTCATCCACCATCTCGGTAAGAGCTTTAACAGGTTGGTTGCTCCGCATGATCATATCTTTGGTAGGGATGTCCTTGAGCAGATGCTCCTATGCAACCCTAACGCTATCAAAGTCAGAGTCCGAGGTCTTCAGGCACCAATTAGGCATTAGAACTGCTAGAGGCACATCCTAAGTAGAGGAGAATAGGAGCCCAGGCACTAAAGGATGAGGAGGAGGAGGGGTAGGACTTCGAATCAGTGTTGGAAGAGGAAGAAGAGGGATAGTGACTTGAGGTTGCACCTCAGTTGCCCCTCTCGTCTCTGAGGGCTGGCATCTTTCTTTTGCAAGTCTCATTCTTTTTACCTTTTTTCACCTCATTCTGAGCATGAACAGCAACGTCCATTTCTGCACAAAGTCAAAGGAAGTGTAAGTCCAAGTAGTAAGAGTTAAACAAAAAGAAAAGAAAATACAAGTGTTAGAGCCTATACTCCCATCTGGGCCCTCTGCACAGAGTCCGAACCTGGCCAGCTCTGAATTGTTATACAAAATGACAACATTTATAGCCCCAGCCACTATATCAATTATCGTATCTGCCTTACGCCTTAAGAGATTTGGCATCTTATTGGGCCTCAAAAGATCCAAGTCCCACTTTGTCGGAACTCCAAAGCTTGTGTCACTTTGAATATAGAAAAACTTTCTCTTCCATTGCTTGATGAAAATGGACTTCTTCTCTAATAATCCCTTTTCTGCCCTCAAACTAATCACCACCCAACCATACTCCGAGTATTTGTTGACTTGGAAGAGGCCTTTGAAGACATTGATATTCATTAACCCTCCCACCTTTGTACTGACACGTATAAAGGCAACTAATAGGCACACGGAGTTGGGTACTAATTGACATAAGGTTCTACCATAATGGTTTAAAATAAAACTGAAAGAATGGTGAAGGGGAAACCTAAGCCTAGCCTTTAGGGAATAGGTATAGACACAAAGCTCATAAGGTGCTCATTCCCTAAGATCATCACAGGCTCTCTCTACTATCCCAACATTCCTAAGCCTATATTCCCTTGAGATTCTATAAATAATCCTAAGTACCTTGAGGTCTTCATCTTTTAGCTCATTTGGTTTTGAGAGGGCACCAAAAACAAGGTCCCTAGCATCCTCGCCCATATCTTCTTATAGTTCAACCCGGGCATGGTTTCTCCCCAAGGACGAAGTCGCATCCTCTCCCTCTAAAGCACCAAAGCATGAAATTCAACTGAGGTGCTATCCACCTCGACCTCCATTAAACTACGAGAACTATTACTATCAGAAGACATTAGGAGAAGCAAAGACTGACAAAAAATGTTGAGTATTTGTTTTTCAAGAAAACTTCGAGGGACTTTACTTAAAAAAATTCGAGCTCTTTGTATCAAATAAACTCCGAGTGCTCTCACAAGCTTTTATGCTCAAGAATAGTAGAAGTTAAGACTATGTTAGGTCCCGTCTCCTTTATAAAGAGCTTTTCAAAGTTGTAAAGAGCTACTACAACTGTATGACCTAAATTAAAAGGATTCGCTTCAGATTATCGAGGAGAAAAACGGTTAGATACATCCCCAATAACTCTAGAAACTATCTGAAAGCTATTAGGAAAGCTAGGGCCCAACCAATGGACATAAAGCTCAGAAACCCTGGCCCAGCCAAAAGGCCCAATAATCAAAAGACCTGGCCTAGCTAATGGGCCCAAATTTCAAATGTTTCAACCCAACCTATGGGCCCAAAAAATTGACTCCAAGGACCACCAAATAGGCCTACCCGCAGCTACAATAAAATTGGCCTGAAAAAATCCAAGTGTGTCTCCCTCGGACCTATTTTCAAAAACTCTAAGACTTCGAGAAGTTCATGCCCTGTTCAACTCCTTGGACTTTACTTCAAAACTCCGAGGAGCTCATGCTAAGTCTAATTCCTCAGAATTTACTTTAAGCCTCTGAAGAGTTCACGCCAAGTTTAACTCTTCGGAATTTCCTCCAAGACTTGGAGGAGTTCACACCAAGTTTAATTCCTCAAAATTTACTCCAAGTCTCCGAGGAGTTCAAACCAAATTCAATTCCTCGGACTTTACTCCAAGACTCTGAGGAGTTCACGCCAAGTTCAACTCCTCAGACTTTACTCCAAGACTCTGAGGAGTTCACATCAAGTCCAACTCCTCAAAGTCTTGGAGGAAAGTCCGAGGAGTTCACACCAAGTTTAACTCCTCAAACTTTATTACAAGACTGCGAGGAGTTCACGCTAAGTCCAACTCCTCGAACTTTCCTCCAAGCCTTCGAAGAATTAATACCAAGTTTAACTCCTTAGATTTTACTTCAAGCCTCCGAGGAGTTCATGCTAAGATCAAATCCTTACACTTTACTCCAAGTCTCCGAGGAGTTCACGCCAAGATCAATTCCTTAGACTTTACGCCAAGCTTCCGAGGAGTTCATGCAAAGGTCAAATCCTCGGACTTTACTCCAAGACTCTGAGGAGTTCATACCAAGTTTAACTCCTCGGACTTTACTTCAAGCCTCCAAGGAGTTCATGCCAAGTTCAACTCCTCGGATCCATTTTTCAACTCTAAAGGATCAACTTCGAATTCGAGCTCTTTGGATCATGACTCCTCTTAGTCAGAATGACGATTTAAAATTCCAGATTCCTCGAACTCTATATTTCTCCTAGTTGCAAGAAGACTGCTCCAAATTTTACCTCTCAAATAAAACTTCATACATCTCGTCCAAGGAGATAGCACCGAGCTACTAGGTCTTCTCGGAGTACACATATCGAGGAAGTAGTGTTGAGCTATTAGGCCTTCTCAGAGTATACATACTCATCCAATGAGGTAGAGTTGAGCTATTATACCTCTTTGGAACATACATTTATTCCCCAATGAAGTAGTGCCGAGCTACTAGGTCTCCTCAGAGTACACATACCGATGAGGTAGAATTGAGCTATTAGGCCTCCTCGGAGTACCTCATCATAGTATACATACTCATCCAAAGAGGTAGTACCTAGCTATTATACCTCATTGGATTATACATTTCTTCACCGATGAGGTAGCACCAAGCCAATTATCCTCCTCGAGCTCATATCATTCAAAAAGGGTATTACCCCTCAATTTTACTCGAATAATTTGGGCCCTTATTCTCTACCTTGGAGTGCCCAGGTATCCATACAATCTCAAGCCTGATCTTGACTACATAACATTACAAATGACCTACTTCATCAACCGCATAACCGAGTTCAAGGAAGTAAGGGGCATCTGATGTAGGGAAAAATTCCCCATCTAATAACATGATGACACATGGTGCCCACCAATGGTAAAGTTAGAATACCATGAACCAAACAGAATGACCAATAAAAAAGCTACCCCTGGACAAAGGTATATTGGTAAATTCACATCGAAGTCCAAATACTGCTATAACACTCCATCTTATGGATAAACTAAACATCATTTAAATCCAGCTTATGGATAAATCTCATTCCTATCATAAAACTTAGTGATCAATCACTCTCCTAATTAGATTCTAATTCGAAATACTATAAGAGGGTTTTCAACATCAAAAAGACGATAAAGAAGAAGGACAATGAAAAGAATAGTTTGTTAAATTTTCATGTTCTGTCTATTTTGAAAACAAAAAAAACTTAACACTTTACAAATTAAAAGCACACAAAACATAAAAGTTTAACAAAATATTAACAAATTATTATTCTCATCGTCTTTCTTCTTTGTCACCATCATTTTCATTCTTTCATTGTTTTTTTTTTTATTGTCAGATCAAATTCGAAATCAATTAACCCCCAAAGAGCAAAGTCTACCAAAAAAAATAACACAAACTAAACTCAAAACCGATCAAATAATAAAGGTGAATCTATATTTTGCTCTATATTTATTTATTGATTTATTGTAAACATAAGTAAAATTGTGATATATCATATATATTTATTTACTATAATAATTTATTATAAACATAAGTAAAAATGTATATATATATATATATATATACACACACATATATGTACATATATATATATGTATATGTATATGTATATGTATACGTATACACACACACACACGCACACACACACACACACACACATATATATATTCTTACAAGTTATGGTTTCGCCACGTGTACAGGACAGTAAAATTGTGATTTATCATATATATTTATTTACTTTAATAATTTATTATAAACATAAGTAAAAATGTATATATATACATATATGTACATATATGTATATGTATATGTATATGTATATGTATATGTATACGTATACGTGTACAGGACAGTAAAATTGTGATTTATCATATATATTTATTTACTTTAATAATTTATTATAAACATAAGTAAAAATGTATATATATACATATATGTACATATATGTATATGTATATGTATATGTATATGTATATGTATACGTATACGTATACACACACACGCGCACACACACACACATATATATTCTTACAAGTTATGGTTTCGCCACGTGTACAGGACAGTAAAATTGTGATATATCATATATATTTATTTACTTTAATAATTTATTATAAACATAAGTAAAAATGTAAATAATGTTATGTTAACTACAAAACCATGACTTGTAGGTTAGAAGGGTTCATTATTAACCATTGAGCCTAAGTTCAAGTTATTTATTGTTTTTGTATTTGAAAATATATAGTAATATAATCTAATATATATATATATATATATATATATATATATATATATATATATATATGTTATTGATTACATTACAACTGTTTACTTCTTTATCACATTGAAAACAGATATAAATCTTTTCACAAACTCTTGGATGTTATTTTTCTTATTGTATAGCTAGACTTCAAAATTTTAATCCATTTATACATTTTTTATTATTTAGATTTGGTGAATTTAATTGCTGCTTATACTTCTTTATTATTTTGCTTTGGTGAATTTAATTATTGGCATTATTTTTTAATGTTGAATTTCAGCTATTTATGTCTCTTTTCAATTTCCGATGATGAATTTATATGTGAGTTACTGGTTTAGCTCTCCTTAACTCTTCTATTTAATCTTTCTGTCTTTGTCTCTTCCTCTCCCATAATTACAATTATTTCGATTTTATATATGGCTTTGTCCCATTTTTTTTACTAGCGAGTATATTTCCTCTCTTATTCTACTTATAATCCATTTAACTCATTTTAATTATTTTTTCAACACGATTTTGCTTCACTTTGTTTCTAAAGAGATGAATAGTATTTTATATTGATTTTATTGAATTTAAATTGTGATATTGTATTCTCATACCTTTTACACTGATTTTAAGTTTGATTGTTTATGTAGTCAAAGATTAATCCACCAATAACAGTGATAATGCATGCCAAAATCATGAACAGTATAACCCTAGTTTGGTATTGCTTTGTTGTCTCGTTTGCTACACTGGCTAGAGCAACAAATCGACTTCTCACGCTTAAGGATTTTTTATTCCTTTGATTCTCGATTATTTTTTAAATTTAAAAATTCTTGGGTTATTTTTGTTATGCATTGGATTATTTATTTTATTTATTTAAGGAATTGAATAACAGTACTCATTTTATACTTGCATCCCACGATGATTTGGTATCTACTTGGTCGCATGAGAATCATCAAATCGATAATTCTTGTATCGTATGTTCAAGTGGACACCTGATTTGAATCAAAGAAAGGAGTTTAATCATACTGCAGTGTGGATTTGACTACCCGGTCTCTTCTATGCATCATTTCTAAAGGAATCGTTAGTACTTTTGCATAGTTTCTCAAGGTTGATGATAAAACTCTTTCTTTGGAAAGACCTAATTGTGCACCGGTGTGTGTGGAATTGGATCTTACTTGACCTAAGCCATATTGTATTTAGATTGGTACCAGTAAAGTAGATGGTCTATAAGAGAAATTTTTTATGAAGGAAATCTGTCATTCTGTATGCATTGTTGTCTGCAAGGGCATAGTAGGGAGGTTTATCGGAGATTGAAGGGTGAAGTGCACTCTAAGACCAATAATAAGGTGTTAGAAATTTTGAAGCATCCTCAACCTCCATCTAATCCCAAGACAAATATTGCTACCAAAATGAAGACTTCCAATAGGGCTCGTAATAAAGCCGAATGAGTTCAGGCTTTTGTGGAAACAGGTGAATGGTATGTCTATCTCCTCGAATCCTTCAAGTTTAAGGGGTGGGGTGATTTCTGAACCTAGAGATGATACTTTATCTTAGAGAAAAGATGATACAAGTTTGATTACATGAGGCAAACACATTGATGTTGGGTATGTTACCATTTCAGATAAAGAACCAGCTTCATATGTGACTCTTATTGTTTCCTCTGGTCAGGTAACACTTAATATAAGCCCTCTTAGTGATGTTTGTCCATTTAAATTGGATATGGAGTTTTTTAAGTGTAAAGATTATAGTGCTTTAACTCCTACTTTACCTGTTATTTTTCCTAACTGTCATTCTTCTGCCAATACTGCTTTAGATAATAATTTTTCAGAGGAAGTATGACTTTAATCCTTTTGTTGGTTTTAAGGAGTTCTCTAAAAATATTGATTTAAAGAAAAAAATAGAAATAAAAAAAAAATGGAATTAAACCAAAAAAAAAAAAGAGTGAACAACCCGTGTGGTGGGAAAATGCCCAATCCCCATCTGAGCAATGATTAGTACCTTTATGCGGAATTTTAGAGGGGTGGAAAGCCCTGAGAAGATTGATTTGCCATGCAAATTAATTTGTGATCATTAAATAGCCTTTGTAGTAATAACAGAGTCTAACCATAGCTTGCACATAACACACGCGCTGCGTGCATACTCTGCGCACTCTATTAGAAAGATCAAAGGAAATAATGTTTGCAATGCTCCTTGGTTGAGTGTTATTAGTCCCATATGTCTTTTCTTGAAAGTTGTAATCTAGATTTTAGGGTCAACTGCCAAGGTATTTCCTCTTATAAGAGGTTGTAGTTTGTTTTTGTAATTTTTAGGGTCCGGCTTAGGGTCTCCTCTAAGATCAAGTTTTATATCCCCCTCA
The DNA here is from genome assembly GCA_023935145.1 of Bretschneidera sinensis. NCBI lineage: Eukaryota > Viridiplantae > Streptophyta > Magnoliopsida > Brassicales > Akaniaceae > Bretschneidera > Bretschneidera sinensis. The sequence continues at coordinate 108,026,479 of CM043700.1, forward strand.
AATATGGTTGCCTTTTTGTCTCCTTTTATTTGTATTGAATTTATTTAGGGAAATAAAACAGGTAGGGGTCTTCGCCAAACCTTCCTTCACAACAAGGAGGTGTAAAAAAAGTATTCATTTTATTTATTTTAGTTAGTAATATTTTTTTGTGAAATTTGTAAATTTTGATTCAAACATGTGTATAATGTCTTCCAAATCATTTATGTAATATTGAATAAACAGATAGAGAAACATAACTACTTTTCATGCTTAAAACTTTTTTATTCCTTTGATTCTCGATTGTGTTTTTAAATCTAACAACTCTTGATTTATTTTATTTTATTCTTGTTTTCGTTGGATTTGTTTATTTTATTTATTTAAGGAATTTAATAGCATATAATGTAGTACTCATTTAATTTCTTTTAGTTTGCAAGGTTCTTTGTGAAATTTAAATTTTTTGATTCAAGCATGTGTATAATATTTCCCAAATTATTTAAGTAATATTGAAAGTTGACGATTCTATCCTTACCTTTTTTTAAATTTTTTTTATAATATGATTTCAGTCTTTGTATATTGAAGATCGAGTTTCTTTATGTGATAATTTTTGTCAGCAAATTTTGCTACATTTTTTTTATGATATGTTGTTTGTTGCTACCATGTGTTCTTCATGGTATGCTTTGTTGTATTTTTTTACCATTGTTAATTAATAAATGATTTGTTTTCCGTTACAAGAAAAAGATTTACAAAAAAATAGTTTTGATTTATTCATTTGTGTTTCTTTTTACCTATATATTTATTTTCTTTGTTTTCTTGATAATTTTTTTTATAACTTATGTATTAATGAATATAATCGATCTTTTGAGTTTTCTATTTTTCAGTGCTTTGTGCTGAGAACTATTATTACTATATGTAATTATTACTTTATTTCTATTTCTGTTAGAGTTACTATATGTTTTACTCTATCTTTGTTACCATGTGCATAGAGGAGCCAATAGTGTTGCTCATGAGCTTGTTAGATTATGTTCTTCTTTTGATTTTCCTAGATTCTGGATGGAGGAAGTGCCATATTCTATATGGTCACTGGTGTATACTGATATTGTTTCTATTCCCATTGGGTTGAAAGAAAATTTTTATTTACTATAAAAAAAGATGAGCTTTAAAATTTTTCTCTCCTATTTTATTACTCCATAACAAATATTTTCAACAAGCTCGTGCATAACACAAGTACTTACCTAGTAATTATTAATAGTAGAAATTAAATTAAAAATAAAGAGCTATAAGCAATCATGAATGTGAATTTATTTTAACAGTTACATCTCAATCAAAATGAGATCATTAATGTCCTAGTTTCAAATTGGGTTATCGTTTCACCCAAAATAAAAATAAAAATAAAAAGTTAAAAGTTGTAATCAATTCTAATATATTTTATTTCCTCATCGACAACCCTCTTTCTCCCAATAAGACTTTAACAAGGTGGTTGAGACTCACCAAAAGTGTTTAAGTTTGAGTTTTCTTGCTGTGGTAATATGAGATATTTCTTTCTCGGTGATTTGGCATAAACTGGCACTTGTGTGTAGCTTATGTGTGTTAGAAAAATTATTAGATTGTAATATTTTAGTAATGTGAGTTGTGTATATATGAAAACTCATATCCTACATAAAAGGAAATAAAGAATTAAAAGCTTTTAATAGTGACAAACACACTAGTATATAAAACAAGAGACATGAGGGAGAATTGGAGGGAATATATATATATATATCCGCTTCACACGTGAACATGTGTGAGGAATTTGTGACTGTGACTGTTAATTAACTGCTAGTTAGTTATCTAATTTATCTAATTAAAATTAAACTAAAGAATCACTTCTATTATGGAACAATTTGTTTGACATTTATTCAGGCACTATAAATACAAGACTTGATCATAATTAACCTCATTCTCCTCATTTCTCTATCTTGTTTAACACAATAAAATACAGACTCATAAAAAAATCTTAAATAGTGTTGGTTGCAGTTCGATGGTTCTTTGTATCCTGGAGGTGAATTTTTGTAACCCATCAACATACTGTTTGTAATGGGAGAAATCATCACCTTAAAAATAATGTTTATTCACGTATCATAACCAAATTATTTCTCAATATTTTTCCTATTGTTCTTTCAATTTTAAGGTGATGTTTCACAATGGAGTCGAGTACAAAAATTGCATTCAAGATGATGAGTTAAGATTTTGTGAAACTTAATAGATTTGATAGCACCAATTTCACTTGCTGGAAAGAAAAAAAAATATTGTTGTTACTCACTGCACTAAAAACAATGTATGACCTCCTGCATCAACGCCTGAGGAAGTGAAGGAAAAACACATGAAGCACGAGAAGGATGAACTGTTATGTAGAGGACACATTTTGAATACATTTTCAGACAATCTATATGATCTATTCACATCAGTCAAGTCCCCAAAGGAAATCTGAAAATATTTGGAAGCAAAATATAACACAAAGAAGCAAGGCACATACAAGTTTTTAATTATGAAATATTTCGAATTTTCTATGGTAGATAATATTTCTATCATGGATCAAGTGCATGAGTTACAAGTTTTAGTGTCTAAGCTAAAAGATTTGAAAGTGGATGTTCTTGAATCATTACAAGTAGAAGATATAATTTCTAAATTTCCTCCAAGATGGAATAATCACAGGAAGAAAATTCTCCACACCACAGAGGACTTCACTTTAGATTAAATCTGAAAGCATTTGAGAATTGAGGAAGAAACTCGAAGTCATGACAAGAAAAATATAATTTTCTAGATCTAAAGTGAATTATATTGATTCAATTAATAATAAGCATTGATCTTTTGTTTAGATTTTTTTTTTTAAAACCAATAACAACTTCAACAAAGCAAAAAAGAATCTAAATTCTCATCACTTTGGAAAGAAAGGGCATATTAAATATGAATGCAGATATATGAAGAAGTAAAATAAAGAAGATGCTAACAAAGCCAATGTGGTTGAACAAGAAACTACATAACTTATAGTGATGATTTCTAACATGCACATAAACATGATAACTAAACTGCACATTGTTGCCACAAACAAGTTTATAGACTAGTGGTATGGTTTGGGCACAATTGTTCATGCCTGCAATGACAAATCACAGTTAAAAGAATATAAAAAAGCTACAGATGGATAAGAAGTACTTATAGGAAATTTTTTATTTCATTATTGTATAAATGCAAATTTCACATTTTCTTTGTTTTCATTATAACTTGTGCATTTATATATTTGTGAACTGCATAGTATTCTCACTCTAGGTGAAAATAGGTATTTCATTATTTTTGTTGATGATCATTCTAGGTATACAAATGTCTATTTGTTAAAACACAAAGATGAAGCATTTGAAATGTTTAAATGTTATCAATCTATTGTTAAAAAAAAATGAAAAATTTGAGAAGTTATAAAAGTGGAGAATATTTTCCTACTGAACTTTCTGCATATTGTGAAGAAAATGGCATAATACATCAAACTAGTGCACCATATACACCACAAAAAAATGGATTGGCAGAAAGAAAAAAAATAGATACTTCGTTGATAATGTTAATGCCATGATTTTACATGCAAATTGCCTCTAAATTTGTGGGGTGAAGTATTACTTACAGATTATCATGTGCATAATAGATACCTTCAAAGAAAATGAAAATTCCTCCAATTGAATTATAGAAAAGAATAAGTCCTAATCTAAATTATTTTAGGGTTTAAGGTTGCTTAGCCTTTTATAGAAATCCATATCCTAAAAGAACTAAGTTAGGATCAAGAGCTTAAAAGGGCATTTTTGTAGGATATGCTCAAAATTCTAAAACCTCCATGTTGAATTTAGACTCCAACACCATAGTGGAATCAAAGGATGCTAAAGTTTTTGAAAATAAATTTTGTAATGGTTCTACACTAGATGCATAACCTACGTACACAAACACAAGAAATAGTTACTAATCCTGGTTCTTCTTCTAGTAATAAAAGAAAAATGCGAGAACTTTCTAGTGAACCTAGGAGTCAAAGAGATAGGAAAGAAAAAAAATAGATTCATATTTTGTAGATTCAAATTTTGTATCCTTTCTCATGGAATGAAGCAGGACAACAATCCTCAATAAAATACCCATTCTATTAAATATGGAGAATGATCCAATACAACATTTTGGAATTAGACAATTAATAATGAAATGGACTCACTATTGTCAAATAATACTTGGGTCCTAGAAGTTTCACCTCCTATTTCCAAAGCTATTAGGTGTAAATGGGTATTTAGGAGAAAATATAACACAGATCTATACAAAATTTTAAAGCCATGTTAGTAGCTAAAGGATTAAACAAAAGGAGGGTGCCGTTTATTTTGAAACTTATGCACGAGTGGCTAGAATAACGTCCATTAGAGTATTATTAGCACTTGCTTCAATTTATAAATTCTATGTATATCAAATGGATACGAAGACAATATTTCTAAATGGTGATTTAGAAGAAGAGGTGTATATGAAACAATTAGAAGGGTTTGTATTGCCCAGGAATGAAAAGAAAGATTACACATTGATTAATTATTTATATGGTTTAAAATAAGCACCAAAGTAGTGCCATGGAAAATTTGATTGTGTGATTTTATCTAATGGTTTAAAACACAATAATGCAGATAAATGTATTTATTCTAAGTTCACAAACAAATATGGTGTGGTCATTTTCCTTTATGTTGATGATATGTTCATTGTTGGTACCAAGATGAAAGCTATTAATGAAACTAAGAAGTATCTATCTTCTAAGTTCAAAATGAAGGATTCTAATGAGGTATATACTATCTTAAAGATCAAGGTAAAGAAATATAGTGGGGTTATTCTCTTTATCAATCCCATTACATTGAAAAAATGCTTCTTAAATTTAAACATTGGGGAATCAAATAAGCAAGTACCCCATTTGACATTTCATTCAAATTGACTAAAATCTCTAGAAGATCAATTTCTCAAATCGAGTATGCTAATGCAATTGGCTGTCTAATGTATGTGATGCATAGTACTACCCCAAATATATCATTTCTAGTTTGTAAACTTTCTAAATACACAAATAATCCCATCACTAGTCATTGGAAGGCTATAGCAAGAGTTGTTGGTTATCTTAAAAGAACAACATATTTGACACTATTTTACAATAATTTTCTTACAGTACCATATAAGGTTTTACTGATTCTAGTTGGATAACGAGTGCAAGGGATAATAAGTTAATGCTTGGTTGGGTATTCACACTTGGTAGTGGAGCGGTTTCATGGGCTTTAAAGAAACATACGTGTATTACTCATTTTACTACGGAATTTGAATTTTTAGCTTTGGCTGCAGTAGGCAAAGAGGTGGAGTGGTTGAAATTTTTTTTGCTTGATATAAATTTGTGGCCACAAACGATGCTGCCCTTTTCTTTGCACTATGATAGTGAAACAACTATGTCTAGAGCACTCAACAACATGTTTAAAGACAAATCTAGACATATAAGCTTAAGACATAAATATGTTAGACAATTGTTGTTAGATGGTATAATTACCATTGTATATGTGAGGTCTTTTAACAATTTGGTTGATTCTTTCACATAGGGACTCTCAAGAGAAATGGCTAGATCCACATCGTTTGGAATGGGTTTGAAATTTTATACAAGCCACCAATAATGGAAACCCAACTTTCATCTAGTAATATTACTAGTTAAAGTTAGTGCTAACTGTTACGTTTCGAAAGATGAGTGAAGATGCTCTCAATGAAGTTAAAATTTATTAAAGATGACTAAAGTAACATGGGCTTAAAAAAAATGGAACTTCACCTATTTGAACACAAAGAGTGGTGCCGCTCTTAGAAAAAGTTTGAAGCTAATTAACTTTTGAAAATGTTTATGAAACCAAGATATAGCACATGGTTATAATAGTGCTAACTTTTTTTATGAGCTTCTAATTTATTAGATAGACCTATGCGTATAGTAATTTCGGTTCTAATACAAGAAATTTTGGTTTAAGCTTAGGCCATCACTAATTTTATTGGCACTCTTAAATACTTATACTAATTGAAGGTTTAATCGAAAGATATCTTTTTGTATGCATAAGCTTATCAATGTTTAACACAAAAAAATCAATATTACAATCTAAGTGGAGGATTGTTAGAAAAATCATAGTAGATTTTAATATTTTAGTAACGTGTGTTGTGTATATATGAAAACTCTTATCCCATATAAAAAAGAAATGAAACACTTAAAGCTTTTATATAGTAATAAACACATTAATATATAAAATAAGAAAATTTAGGAGAATTAGGGGGAATATATATTATATATTTAAATGCATTTGGAACTTGGCACTTGGACACGTGCGCTTGCGGATGATCAAGATCGAACATAATTTGTGAATTAATTAATTGCCAATTGGTTATCTAGTTAAAATTTTGTGAAGAGTCACAACTATTCTAGAACAATGTGTTTGGCATCTATTCAAACACTATAAATATTGGAATTAATCATAATTAACATACTTTCTCCTCCTCTTTTCTTTATCCTGTCAAACACACAATAAAATTGGCTACAAATTTCGGTGGTTCTATTGTAGTGGGGGCAATTATCAACTTAAAGATAATGTTTATTCACATCTCAAAACCAAATTTTTCTTCATAATTTTCCTATTGATCTTTTAATGTATAGGGAATCTCACATAAAGACGTCAACTTACCCTCTCATTCTCTCTCTCCCTTAAAAAATAATAACTCTAAAATCAATATTATCAATTTGCTTTTCTCTCTCTCTCTCTCTCTCTACCTAACTATGACTTAGTTAGTCCTTCTCAAGTTCTTCCTCTCTTTTGGCATCATTATCTTAATTGATATTCCACAAAACTGATGCAGGCCCATAATACACATGAAATTAGTTTCTTCAATTGTACGTACCTAAATTAGATGCACCCTGTAAAGAGTAGAAAGTGTGGAAGACTACCTTACCCTAATCTAGGGTTGGCTATGTATTTATAAGTATTAAATCAATATAAATTTGGGAACAAATATTGAAAGTTGACTATTCTTATAATGTAGCCTATAATATAGCAATAATTGATTACATCAAAATCCATACAACTCTATCATGCCTCCTCAAGCTATTGGGGAGATCTCTATAAGAGATTGTGTCGAAAAGAAAGAAAACTTGAAGATGAAGTGCCTTTCGTGAAAAAGTTAGCAAGCTATATTGTAGAACAAACAAACAACACGTTAAGAAATTTCTAACAAACAAGATCCCAAACACAGTGACAAGATGTTGCAATATACTTAGTTCGCCATGGAAAACAAGATTTGTAGCAAGTTGAATAGCGCCCAAATTGTCACAATACAGAGTGCAAGGTTGAGTAAAGGCAAAACAAATATCTTGCAAGATATAAAAAAAAAGCCAAAGCATATCACAGGTGGCTACAAAGAGATCCATATATTCTACTTCAATACTTGATTGAGCATTAATCACTAGTTTTTTAGTAGCCCATGAAATAGGATTGTTGCCAAGAAATATGCAATAACCTATTGTTGAGCATTAAGTATCAAGACAACTAGTTCAGTCACCATTAATATAAGAGAAGAACATGGCATAATATGAATACCAAAACCAATGGTTCCCTTAGATAAATGAGAATATGCTTAACTATTTGAAAATGGGCATCACAAAGTGCATGCATGAACTGACAGACTTGTTGCACTGCATAAGTTATATTCGGATAAGTGAAGGTAAGATACTACAATGCTTCAACAATATTGCGGTATTGTGAAGGATCTGGAAGTAAAATACCATCGTAAAAAGAGAATTTCTTTCTAGAAGCTACTGGTGTAGAAACTGGTTTGCAATCGAACATATCTTGACGAGAGAACAAGGAGAGAACATAATTCAATTGAGTCAAAAGTAAGTGTAGTGGCAGATGTAAAGCTTCAATGCCAAGAAAGTATTGAAGATCACCTAAGTCTTTCATGGAGAATTGTTAAGAGAGCTTTGAAATAAAAGATCGCAGTACTATTGTAGATGATCTAGTCAAAATTACATCATCGACATACAACAAAAGAATGACCTTTTTTAAGAAGATTTTCAAATAAACATGGAAGGATCAACCCAACTATAGACAAAATCTATGACGATAAGTGTTGAACTAAAACTTTAGAACCAAGCTCGTGGTGCTTGGCATAAGCCATAGATAACACGATGGAGCTTATAGACATAGGTAGGTTGAGTAGGATCAACAAAACCGGGTGATTTGAGCCATAAAAACTTCTTCATATAGACATATTGGTGATTTCTTTCCAAAAGATTTGACTACCTATGGTTGCATTGGTTGTCTCATTTGCAAACTCGGTTTCCACTAATCGAATCATTTAAGGGAGGCGACTCAGGAACGACAAAGCATTTCTATTTTGGTTGTAGTGCTATTGGAGAAACAATAAGAGAAACAATGTCGTTTGAGAGAGACGAGCTCAAGCTCGAGCCTGTGCTTCAGTTCGAGCTTGAATTTCTTTCAAGTTTATTCAAAAAATACATAAACAAAAAAAGAAGAAGATAAAGATAGACATAATATATGCCAATTGATAATAATGATCTCATTTAATAAAGCTTAGCTTATACCATTAAACACTTGGTAAAACCTTTAAAAGAATATTCAATTTTTAAAACTACAAATACTTCTAGAACGTTTTAGATAACATTTTTTCGATGCCTTCTCTCTAATTTGAGTGAAGAAGAAAATAGAAGGTTTGAAAAGAAATTGAAGAGATAAACACCTAAGCCTTTTATATGAAACCCCTCTCAACCTTTCGTATCTTCGTTAAGTTTCCATTAGTCTCCATATAGCATAAAAGTTTTAAAAGAATATTTAATTTTTCAAACTATGGACCAATACTTTGATACAATTTTTGAAGTAATACTGGTAAAATTTTTTTTATCAATGGAAGAGTCAGAGATTGTACATTCATTCTATCTTGTAATTCAAGTTTATTGCATTACGGGGTAGTCCATAAGTTTGAGTGAGGGGTACATACATATAATACACACCCCACGAGGCAGTTCATTAATGGTTCTTAAAAGTTTTGAATGAATGAATTATCTCATTCAATAGTACGTTTTCTCAAGAACCAAACAGTGAAAGAGAGAGAAACATGTAGAACGTATATACGCACAGTTATCAAAACAGAGGTGTAAACGAGTAAAATAGTGATAAGCCTGTCACATCACAGAAGGGGGAGGGGCGGGGGATTTATTGCTACTGCTAGGTGGGTGCTGCGTGCCTAGAAGGTATAAAACAAAGCTTTGTTTACTCTTTTGAGTCAAGAAGGGTACCGAGAGATCTCATATGATCTGTTTTCGTGGGTTTATGTTGGGAACGTCAGAGTAACAAATCTACATCCTTTAATTAAATTAATTATTTGCACTACTACTATATTAAATAGATTTTCTTATCTTTATTAATTCAGAGACAGTCACCGCTATTAAGCAGACATTTATCTAATCTATTTATTCAGTTGCAACTTGTGTCCTCTTCACACCTTGTGAACACAAGACAACAAGTATAATCTGTGTTTGTACGATCATGATGGATTTGTCATTTGTTATTTAATGTAAAATAATTTTAACATCATAACGTCAATAAATCTTCCATCTTGTATATTTAGAATTTTGATGAATTTTGCATCAATTAAAACTTTTAATTGACTTTTATTAAACTTTTTTGTAGTAACTAATTTTTTTTATATTATAAAGTTAATATGCTAGGTATCAATTATCTCTTAGCCATAGTTAATATGTTACACTTTTTTTTTTAATAATAAGTATGCTTCCAAATTCAAACTCTGCTTTTAGGAACAGTAGGTATGATCTCGTCTTAAAAAAACAATTTACATCACCTTTTGTCAAAAGTTTTAACTATGTGTTATTTATCTCAAATCCTTATTTGATTGGTAGTAGCATTTTTTATTTTTTATTTTTGGAAAAGCTGAATGATCATAGATAATTAAGTTGCAGTGTTAATTCAAACCAAACGGGGGAATAAAGACCCTCGACAGTCACCATCCAAATTGTTGATGTCAAAAATCTACCAGTGAACTGATTAGTCAAGAAATGATACCTGCACACACGAAATGAGAAAAACCTAAAAGTCACTGGAGGACCAGAAGGGGTGTGTCTCTGGGGGATTATCCAATGCCTAAGTTATATAGAGTTTTTTTGGTGGAAAATGAGGGCTATATGAGCTGAGAGTTGTATATAAAAAGTGTATGTACCTTTTGATGTTTGAAAGCTCATTTTTATAGTGTGTCAGAGCAAAATCAGATCAAGAGAATAATTTTGGTGTTGTGATAGGAATAATATTCTTTAGGAGTTATTTACAAGCCGTAAGAGTTTATCTATAAGCTGAAATGGCAGAATGGTATCAAGACATCTGGTGTGAAGTTATCGTTATGTCCTTTGCCACATGTTAGAAGAAGATTGGTTATTCTGTCACAGTTATGAAATTACTATTTTGCCCTTGGAGATTAACACGGGTCATTATGTTATTAGAGAGAGAATTTTTCCCTACATCAGATGCCCCCCACTTCCTTTAGTGCATTTATGCAGTTGAGGAACTAGGTCGTATGGAGTATACTGTGTGATTCAAACTTGCTTAAGGCACTTAGGTACCATAAAGGTTCGAATTTATTTAAGTAGAGATGGAGACTCTGAGGAGACCTGACAGGCTGGTATTCCCTCGGAGTTTGGTGATTGAGTAAGAAGAATTGACATTCAATCAAAACAATTTGGAGTTTAGTGAATGAGTCTGAGGAATTGACGTTCAGTCAAAACGACTCAGAGTTTGGCAAATGAGTCCGACGAATTAACGTTTAGTCAAAATGGCTTGGAGTTTGGAGAATGAGTTCGAGGATATGACATTTAGTCAAAACAACTCGGAGTTTGGAGAATGAGTATGAGGAGATGACATTCAGTCAAAACCACTCGAAGTTTGGCGAATGATTTCGAGGGCATCACATTCAAATAAAACGACTTGGAGTTTAATAGAGAAGTTCGAGGAGAAAGACTTGGAGTCAAACTGTTCCGAGTTTTAGTGAATGTGGATATCTTTGAGGAAAATAGTGTAGGTACTGCTATTTTCCACCGGAGACCCATGCATCCGGCTCAATAACCAAGGCCACTCCCCTTAAGGAAAGTGGATATGGTGAAGGTACGGATTACGATGAGTAAGCATATGGAAACGAGTGAAATCTACTAAGTGTAATACAAACCCTTTATAAGTAGTAAGGAGGCTCCCATGATGAGTGTGCTTTTAATGTATTAGACAAGAGGTTATTTTGTCATCCAAGCACAAAGTAAGGATGATGGGTAAGGAGCCGCCATTTGACCTTGAAAGGGGTCAAATCTCTTGTCATCGATCTACATGAGAAATTCCAAAGCTCGGGAGATTTAGATGCAAAAGAGTGAGGATTTAAAGCTCTCACTTTTACCTAGACCGAAGTTTAGCCCTTTATGTTTCAAGGGAATTAATTGAAATTTTAATTCAAGTATTATTATCATACACCACTAAAAAAACTAAGTACACATTTTGCAACTTTTATTCAAACAAAGCAACACCAAATATTAAATTTAAAGTAATGCAGTAAAAGTAAGTATATAAAGGAAATAAATTGCTTTGACTATGAAAAAAAAATATTAAAACTACTTGCAAAGTATAGATGAAAAGTAAATTAAAGTGTATGAATTTAAACTAGGTGGATTAATTATGTAAGTTAAACTAGATGAATAACACTTGAAGACTAAATTGAATGAATTAGAGTAAGCTACCTTAAACTAGACGAGTTAAAAAAAAATTAATTAAGCTAAATAGATTTAAACTAAACTAACTTAAACATGAGATTCCAAATAACTAGTAACAAGTAACATTTTTAATGGGCCAAAGGGGGCCTAAAATTAACAAGGAGCAAAAGGGCCCATAATTCTTCTTAAAGAATTAAAGTTCACATGTAATTAATGAAAACTTAAAATAAAACATCTAACTTAGAAAACATAAAAAATTTTAAGGTTCTAAACTAAAGGAAAAAACTTTAAAACTACCGTTATTTTAACATTGCATTTAATGGGGAGACTACACTATGACTAGTAGTTAACTAAAGAAAGACATATAACTAGTGAAATATAAAATGCTAAGAAACTAGTAAGTATTTTGAGCGAAACTTTTAAAGTGAGTCAAATTAATCTAGACTATTTTCAAGGTGGTTTAAACATATGAATCATACTAACAATTTATTTTGCAAAAAGTAGAAGCTTAACCAACTTTATTTTGTTAAGAGAAATTTCCACACGTGATATCCTTGGAGATCCTTGTGCTCTTGTGGACTTAGTGATGTTGGAAGAATGATTCCAATGAAGATTAGAAGACCAAAAAACAAAAAGGTGGTCGAAAATGATGAAGAACTCTCACTAGTTCTTCTTTTGTGTTTCACTCTTTGCTCTTTTTTCACATTTCTTGAACACTCTCTTCTCTTTTGTTATATTCCTCTCTTTGATCTTCCTACTCTTCTCTCTTTTTATCTCTTTTCTCACTTCTTTCTTTCTTTCTAAACTTTCTCTCTAAACTTTCTTTCTTTTCTCTCTTTTTTGCATCACTTTGCCTTAGTGTTGTGTTGGTTTCTTTGTGTTAGTAAAAAAAGGGTATTTATAAGAGGAGTAAGGGCTCGCCAAGAGATTTAAAAAATTCAAAATAATGGGTGAAAATAAGGTGCATAGCTGGTTATATAGGGAAGGGGAAAAGTAGTTTCTGAGATGAAAAATGTGTTTCACTTTTGGGGTGTAAAGGTGGGGCTAGAGAAGTGAGGTGTGGTAAACCAAGTGAAAAGTGAGACAGAAAAGGCTTTTAGGTGGCTGGACATGGGGAAGAGGGAGGGGTTTCTTTGAGGTGAAAAAAAGTGAAGAAGAAGGTTTGCAAAAAGGTGAACAAGAAAGGAAATTTTGGAGTGCTTTTAATAAAGCAAAAGCAAAAGCGAAAAAAAGGTGAGGAGAAACTCTCCTTGCTTTGGAAGACCAAAGTGGGTGGAAAAAACATAATTTTATTCGGTTTTTGATATATGATAAAGTGGAAAACTTAGGGGGAAAAAGAGTGCAATTACAAAGCAAAAGAAAGGAAAAAAAAAGCTTCACATTCTAAATATAACTGCTGTTTTTTAGGTGCTGTTTTTGGGGTATAAAATGTGATTTTATGGGTAGAAAAATATATTATTTAACATTTAGGAAAGGGTGGAAGATTAATAAGTTAATTTCCAATTAACTAAGAAAAAGAAGAAAAAAAGAAACTCCTTCAACACATGGTTATCCAAAGAGGGACAAAAATTAGCTACTTTATAAGTGCATTGTTTTAAGTGAAAAAATTCTTTTTTTGTGTGGGAAAAAAGTAGCACTTGGTAAAAAAGAAGATGAAGGAATCTAAGAGGGAGATGTGAGTTCAAAATGCAAAAAGAACGGGTGAAAATTCTTTATTATGGTCAGCCACATAGGGAGAGGAGAGAGAAATTTTTTGGTTATAAAAAGGTAACTTTTACTTTGAGAAATGTGAACCAATCAAGGAGTGCCAAGTGGAGGGTGAAATTGAAAGTTTACCCTTAAAAATTATAAGTCTTATTGGGCTTGAAATTTGGGCCAAAATTGTTTGGGCTTAGGAAAGATCAAGGGGCTTTAGTGGGTTTTAGATTGAGTCAAAATTTAAATGAAGGCTTTGGTCTTGGATTAGTTGAATCAAATAAAGTCCAATTGACTTTGGTCTTGGGTTTTGTATTGCAATTGCTCATAATCCCCGATTAAATCAATACTTTCTCACTTACCAAGTTCGAGCGACTAGAATCAAAGATTTTTCCCAAGAACCTGCACGTGGTTCGTGAAATTTTTTTGAAATGTAATTGTGTGTCTACAGTTTTCCTCCTTTTGATTAGAGCTCCTTTGAGAGTTCTAATCAAAGGATGTGAGTGTCTGCTATTTCGTTTCAAAATTTTAGAACGACAAATATGTGATGTGTGTATAAAAGTAAACGTGTTGTTGGGTAAAGTTGGTGTTATAAGATCACCTATGAGAATGATACGTACCTGGAGTGATGGAGTTGGCGTCCGTTCACTCGTGCGATACTTCTGGACCGATTGGTGCCTACTGTGAGGTCATTGGTTTGCCTGTTGACGAGGATTTTGAGTTTGTGATTTTATCACCTAACGAAGAATTTGATTTGCTTGTTGATGAGATTTTGGTTTATGATTTTGCCTGCTATTAAGTACTTATGTTTGCTTGTTGATGAGGACTTTGAGTTTGTGATTTTTCCTGCTAACGATGACTTTGATTTGCCAGCTGACGAGGACTTTAGTTTGTGATTTTTCCTGCTAATGAGGACTTAGGTTTGTCTGCTGATGAGGATATTGGATTGCCTGCTACGAGGACTTTGGTTTGTGATTTTTCCTGCTAATGAGGATTTAGGTTTGCCTGTTAATGAGGACTTTGGTTTGGCTGCTAACGTGAAATTTAGTTTGTCTGCTGATGAGGACTTTGGGTTGCCTGCTACAAGGACTCTAGTTTTTGATTTTGCATACTATGAGGGTTTTTTGGTGATTTTTCCTACTGTGAGGACTCTAGTTTGCCTTTTAATAATGATTTAGGTTTGTCTACTGACGAGGGCTTTAAGTTTGCTTGTTAATGAGGACTTTGGTGATTTTGTCTGCTGATGAGGACTTTTTGGTGATTTGACTGCTAACGAAGACTTAGGTTGATTTTACTTGTTGATGAGGGCTTTTTAGGGATTTTGCTTGCCGTGAGGGCATTTTGGTGATTTGCTTGCTGTGAGAAGTTTTTAGTGATTTTGCCTGCTATGAAGGCTTTTTGGTGATTTTGACTATTGTGAGGGCTTTTTGGTATTTTATCTCCTAATGAGGGGTTTTTTTTTTTGTGATTTTGCCTGCTGTGAGAGCTTTTTAGTGATTTGCCTACTAACGAAGACTTAGGTTGGTTTTGCTTGCTGATGAGGGCTTTTCGAGGATTTTGACTGATGTGATGGCTTTTTGGTGATTTGCCTGCTATAAGGGCTTTTTGGTGATTTTGCCTTATGATGAGAGCATTTTGGCGATTTTGTCTACTGTGAGGCTTTTTGGTGATTTTATCTACTGTGAGGGCTTTTTGATGATTTTACCTGCTGTGAGGGCTTTTTGGTGATTTTGCAAAGTCTTATTAGTTAAAAACAAAAAACAAAATGGGCGTGAGCCGAGTCATCACATTTACGTTTATTTTTTTAGAGTTTGGAAAAACAATGCATGCAAGAGATTGAAGAACAATGCACTTAGTGATATTTTCTTTGGCAACTTATTTTATTTGACCCAAAACTTGTATTCAACCCCATTTTTCCTCCTAACGGAGTCGAGATAAAAATATTTGACTACGGACTTGTGTTTAAACCCATCTTTCCTTTTATTTAATACACATCCTCTAGTAGATCTAAGAACAAAGCTTCACAACTTGTCCACAATCTTTTTTGTTTTCATGCTTCAACAAAAAGGTGATGGAAGCTATCTCAGCTCAAATGATATGCGGGATCGAAAACATGAAGGGTATCTGGCTCCACAATTTCTCTTGGTAAGGCATCAATGCGATCTTCTCACTCGAACATGTAAGGATCGATTGGAATTTCTTAAAGGTTATACTAGCAAAGTGGGTACCTGACACCCACATACTTGTTTCAATTTGTCCCCCATTGTTCTAGCTCAAAATCTGCCCCCATTGTTGAGCTCGGGACCAAGTTAAAAGAAAAACTTAACGATGCCACGATTCTTCATGTTTTTTGTCTACAATATGTATTATGAAATCAACTAAAAATGAACAATTGACATGAGTCATTTTCAAAAAAGAAGTTTTTGTTAATTTGGATACTAAAATAATTCCATTTTGTTTTGTTCATTCAGCCAGGTTTTAATGATGTATTTATATGGTTCTGACGAGAACAAAAGGGGAACTAAGGTTCCTTTACAAGATCATGGCTGCACCAAAGTGGTTGCCTACGTACCCAA
This sequence comes from Bretschneidera sinensis, assembly GCA_023935145.1. Taxonomy (NCBI): domain Eukaryota; kingdom Viridiplantae; phylum Streptophyta; class Magnoliopsida; order Brassicales; family Akaniaceae; genus Bretschneidera; species Bretschneidera sinensis. The sequence goes on from CM043700.1 coordinate 108,042,541, forward strand.
AGAGGGATCAAGCCATACATAGTTCGAGGGTTTCATCTTATGTATTCGGCGAACACAATCGATTGACTTAGATATAAGGTAGGATTTGGTGGAAACCTATTGCAAGTGGTACAAGAGTGAGTGTTGGTTTGGTGAAGTTATTTATGAGGAATAATCTTTTGCGAGTGGTTTTAAGACGAAGTATGTTTGGTCGGAAGAGCTAAGTTACAAAATCACCCAAAAATAGTTTGTGAGGCAAAGCGGTCTTCATCAATCTGAGAGGACTTTCTCAAGGTTTGTAATGTGATCAATAGTTTCTAAGGCTAACGAAGAAAAGGATAATCGAAAGGTTTAAAAGGTGTTTCACGGTTCCTATAAGCCAAGGATTACCTTTTAATTAATTTTTTTTACCTTTTTGTACTTTCATCTCCTTCATCGATTATTCTCTTCATTTTTTCTTGTCTTTTGAATTTCATCTCCTTCATTAGTCATCCTCTTTATTTTTTCATCTCCCTCATCAATCATTATTTTCTTTTTCATCTCCTCTATCGATCGTTCTTTTCTCTCTTTTGTCTCTTTGTTTTGTTTGCCCTTTTGGCATGGCTTGTTGTTTTGAAAATTTTCATAGTCAAATGTGTTGACATTGGAAGGAAGTGGAATATACTCGGGTATACTGAAGGGAAAATCTGCGTAGGTCGATCCACCTGAGTAAAAAAAACCGATGTGGGGGAATCTGTTCGGGTTGAATCCACTTTGGAATGAATTCATTGGGGTCCTTAGAGGCTGCCATTTGTCGGGCCTTGATTGGATGGTGGGAAAACAATCCTTGACAAGGTTTATTTTGAAAGAAATCATAATGAGGGAAAGATCTTGATGAATGGGGAAAAAATAGAATCATGGCCTCTGTTGTCTCAAATCCAACTGCTTAACCTTTCCAAACCAAATATTTTATAGGTTTAGGATTACAAGTGAACTTCCCAATGCTTCATTTTGCTTAAATGTTTAGGTATAGAAGGGATATATACCATGAAATGTTTTGATTTTATTAAAATGGAAAAAATTTAGTACCCAGATTAACAGTTAAAGTTCATTTGTTTTAATTTTTTTTTCTTTTCAAATCAAGTTCATTGAAAGGGATTTCTTATCACATATTGAAAACATAGCACATTCAAAATCGGACATCTTTTCATTAACATGGGAAATGCATTTGAATAGGAGGCAGAGTCAGTATTCCCCTGCTTATCATTTAGAAGAAATGGCTCAGAAATTTGACTCAAAATGGTATAACCATTCGAGTTCTTTATTGATGCTCTTAAACTAACTTGCATCCGTCACATGCTCTGAACTTGGCTGGCATTCTCAATTCTGATTTGTTTCTCAAATGCATCTTTTTAGTCCGATGTCCATCGACCCACTGCTTGTACCTTTCAATCTATTGTTCATGCATTGTAATAGGGCTTACTATTTACATCACATTGCCTTCCTTGTTCGTTGTGATCTTCAAAGCTAAACCATCTGGATCAACGAATTCTTTAATTAGGGCTATGAACCCCCAAAATTTGGTACTACTCATCTCTTTGAAGTTGGGGTTAGAAGGGTTGGTGTTTGTGGTTGTCCTTAGGGTTGTGTTTGGGGTTATGCTTATGGTGGATGGGTCAGGTGTTATATTTTGGGCGAAGGGGTCAGGGGCTATGTTTAGGGTGGAGGGGTTAGGGGTTGTGTTTAGGGTGGACGGGTCAGGTGTAGTGAGCAATTCTTTGATCATGTTAAGGAAGTTTGGTGAGGCATAATTAGGCATGGGAGCTAAGTTGTCAATAAGTTTTTTCCATTGAAGGTGAATTAGCCCAATTAGGTGGAGATGGAAATATAAAAGAAAATTTTCTCTAACTAAATTACAATCAATTTTTTTTGGTTTTCATATGGTTAAATGTGGTGGACTTGACATCAGCAAGCTTCCCAAGGGAGTCAGACTCTAATGATGATTTAGGCTAAACCCAAGAAGTCCAAATGAAAGATAAAGATTTCCCTTTACATGGATCATTCCACTGGATCCTTGGGCTCTTAATCACTTTTATTTTAGATTTATTAGGTTAGGGCCTAATTAACATTAGTTTCTTTTGATGGGCTTCTCAATGATATCAAACTACCTTAACTAAAGGGAAAATCCTCTATTTTGAAACAAATTAGGCTCAATGTTGGACTAATTTCATTTGGTTATAATTTAATCAAATGAAATTTCCTGCGATTAAGTTCCAATCAAACTTCCTTAATATGGGCCCCTTCAATCCTTCATGGGCTTTCTTATAGTTAAGTATTGTGGGTTTTATATCACTAAGTTTCCCAAGAGATTTGGAATCTAGTGGTGATTAAGGCTAAATCCAAGAACCCAAATGAATAATGAAGTTTGTCCTTGACATGGAGAAACTACATTATGACTAGTAGCTAACTAAAGAAAGACATATAACTAGTGAAAGATAAAATGCTAGGAAACTAGTAAGTATCTTGAGACGAAACTTTGCAAGTGAGCCAAATTAATCTAGTCTATTTTCAAGGTGATTTAAACATATGAATCATGCTAACGATTTCTTTTGCAAAAAGTAGAAGCTTAACCAACCTTCTTTGGCTAAGGAAAATTGCCATGCGCAAGGATTATCCTCGGAGATCCTTGTGCTCTTGTAGACTTAGTAAAGTTGGAAAAATGATTCCAATGAAGATTAGAAGACCAAAAAATAAAATGTGGTCGAAAATGATGAAAAAACTCTCACTAGTTCTTCTTTTGTGTTTCATTTTTTTCTATTTTCTCACCTTTCTTGAACACTCTCTTCTATTTTGTTATATTCCTCTCTTTGATCTTCCTACTCTTTTTTTTTTTTTATCTCTTTTCTAACTTTTTTCTTTCTCTCTAAACTTTCTCTCTTTTCTTTCTTTTTTTGCTTTACTTTGCCTTAGTGTTGTGTTGGTTTTTTTGTTTTAGCAAAAAGGGGTTATTTATAGGACGAGTAAAGGCTGGCCAAGAGATTAAAATAAAGCAAAATAATTTGTGAAAAAAAATGCATGACTGGTTATATAGGGAAGGGGAAAAGTAGTTTCAACTTTTGAGATGAAAAAAATGTGTTTCACTTTTAGGGTGTAAAAGTGGGGTTAGAGAAGTGAGGTGTGGTAAACCAAGTGAAAAGTTAGGGGGAAAAGACTTTTAGGTGGCTGGACATGGGGAAAAGGGAAGGGTATCTTTGAGATGAAAAAAAGTGAAGAAGAAGGTTTGCAAAAAGGTGAACAAGAAATGACATTTTGGAGTGTTCAATAAAGCAAAAGCAAAAGCAAAAAAAAGGTGAGGAGAAACTCTCATTGCTGTTGACGACCAAAAGGGGTGAAAAAAAAATTCTTTTGTTTTTCATGTATAATAAAGTGGAAAAGCTTAGGGGAAAAAAGAGTGCAATTACAAAGCTAAAGAAAAGAGAAAAAGGCTTCACATTCTAAATATAACTGTTGTTTTTGGGGTATAAAATATGATTTTTTGGGTAAAAAAATGTGTTATTATCATTTAGGAAAAGGTGGAAAATTAATAAGGTAAGTTCTAATTAACTATGCAAAAGGATAAGAAGATAAACTCATTGTTTTTGGTACACATTGCTGTCCAAAGAGGGAGAAAAATCAGCTACTTTATAAGTGCATTGTTATTACTTTTTAAGTGAAAAAAGTCTTATTTTGTGTGAAAAAGATACAGCATTTGGTAAAAAAGAAGATGAGGAATCTAGGAGGGAGATGTGAGTTCAAAAAGCAAAAAAAAAGAGTAAAAAATCCTCATTATGGCCAGCCACATAGGGAGAGGAGACAAACATTTTTTTGTTATAAAAAAGTAACTTTTACTATGAGAAAAGTGAATCAATCAAGGAATGCCAAGTGGTGGCTGAAACTGAAAGTTCACCCTTAAAAATTAGAATTCTTTTTAGGTTTGAAATTTGGGCCAAAATTATTTTGGCTTAGGAAAGATCAAAGTGCTTTAGTGGGTTTTGGATTGGGTTAAAATTTAAATGAAAACTTTGGTCTTAGATTATTTGAATCAAATAAAGTTCAATTGATTTAAATCCAAAGTGAATACAAAAGGGTCTTGCAAATGCTTATACCCCCCAATTAAATCCATGCTTCCTCACTTACTAAGTTCATGCACATTAGGATCAAAGATTCGTCATAAGAACCCGCACGTGGTTTGTTAAAAAAATTTGGAACAAAATTGAGTGTCTACAAATAAACTTGGTTATCTTAAGGTGCAAACTAAATTTACCTAAGGTCCTTGGGTCCATCTAATCCCTATGGGCTTTCTTGCAGTGTGCTATGGCTTAGCCCTTTTTTTTTAGCCTGGCCTATTGGGCCCAAATATCAAATTGTAGAACTTGTGGATTAGGCTCGGTTATGATTTTTCATGGCCCATTTTCGAGGTTAAGAGATTTCTAGAATGCTTCTTCAAGCTTTTAATGAGGGTATATTGAGCTGTCATTTTTAATGTTGAAAAAATGGCGACGCATGTCTTCAGTTTTTTGAAAAGACAAGATTTTTCTTGAGTTTGGAGAAAAGTGATGCTTCGATGCCGGGGATTATAATTGGGGTAATCATACTCTTTCGTTCTTTATGCAAGGAGCCTTATATAAGGGATGAGAGATTTCCTTTTGTTTTCACTTATTCATTTGTAATCAACAAAAAGTTTGAAAGCCTTCGGAGTTTGTTGGAGTGCTTGGAGTTCCAGTAATCGTAAGGAGTTTAGAGTCTTAAAGGAGCTAAACTTCTTATAGTTTCTAATTAGTGAGTCTCGTCTTCCTTTTATCTATGTCTTCTTTTGATATTTACCACAATAGAGTTAGTGGTAGTGATAGTAGTAGTGATAGGAGTAGAGATGATATGAGTAGTGAAGAAGATAGGAGTAGTGATGGTAGTGAAAATAGTAGGAGGAGTAACCATAGTTTGGAGCATGAGGTAGATGACACCTTAGGGGAATCTCGTGCCTTGGTTCTTTACGAGAAGGTTGAATCATCTTCAACCTTTTCAGAGGGCAACCATGCCCTATGCAAACTATGAGAGGCCCAAGTTAGGGTTTACGACAAACTCTTTTCCTAATAAACTGAAAGAGGATGAGCTCGAGGAGTTAAGAATCATGTATAGGATCCCCAAGGAGTACACACTTAGGAACACTGGAGCTGGGGATCGTGCTTGTGATGACCTCAAGGAGGGGGAGCTCTATATATATATGCACCATTTGAAGGATGGACTTAGGTTTCCCATTCATCCTTTTGTGCGTATCATTCTTAAGAATTATGATGTAGCCTTATGCTAGGTTGTGCCTAACCACATACGCTTACTAATGGCATTCATATGCATCAGTATAAAAGTAAAGGGAGTGATGAACATGAGTGTTTTCAAGAACCTCTTTCAGATTAGTAAGTATAAGGAGAATGGTTGGGTAGTACTGAGTTTTAGGGCAAATAAGGGGTTGTTGGAGAAGACACCCTCATGCATCAAGCAATGGAAGAGGATTTTTTCTTTATTCGGAGTGATAAGGGTTTTGATCTTCTTTCAAAGCGGGGTTTGGATATGGTTAGGCCTAATAAAAAATCGAACTTTATGAAATGGGAGATAGAGACAATGGATAAGATGATTGTTGAACGGATAGATGTCGAACTTCTATATCAAGATTTTGAGTTGACCAGGCTCGGACTTTACCTTGAGGATCCAAATGAGAAGATAGGTCCGAGCTATTTCTTTTGTACTTATTTTTTCTTTCCTTTTACTTGTACTTATATCTTGCTTCTTTTTGTAGCGATGGATGGGTTAAAAGCTACTTGGAGGGCAGTGAAGCAGACCTAAAATAAGAAAGTTGATAAGGAGCCTTGAGTTGGGACCAACCAATCCTTTAGGAAGAGGGCCAACAACAGTGGTTCCTGTAACCGAACTTCTCCACTTGCTCCCATTGTGGTGGATGATGATGTTGCCACCACTCATTCCCCTCCTCTTATAATGGTTGTTGCACCTGTTCAAGCCCGCCCCATCGCAAGTGACTCATCTTTTAGGAGTGCCAACATCGCTTGGGAGCACTTGATACAGGGGATTCTCCCGAAAGACATGGCTAGGTTGACCCAAGAGCCTATAGAGGGTCTGGAAGCGATGGTCGAGGGCTTGGCTTCCCAGTTAAACTTTAAACTTCGAACTTTTTACAGTAATTTTGCTTATAACCAAAGAATTCTAACTTGTTTCATTTTTCAGTCGAGCATAGCCTCGAGCATCCTCTCACGATGCTGCCTTAACCTTGATAAGAAATTAGGGGATTGCTACAATTTTATCTGGACTTTGTGAGAATCTCTTGAAAAGCATGTGGTGGAGGCAGGACGGTTAAAGAGAGGGAAGGCCCTGCTGATATAGGACCTGGAGGAGGCCTGGGTGAAGTGAGACGTAACTTAGAGTCATATGGAGAGGCTCTAAGCTGAGAAGATGTTGCTAAGAAGGCACTGGCGGACTTCAAGGAATCCCAAGAGTTTAAATCTGCTATGGAGGTTGTAGCCGGAGATTTCTACCTCAAGGGCTTTGAGGAAGCCAAGCAGCAGGCTTCAGAGGCCTACCCCGACTAAGGCTTCTCCATTGTGAAGATTTCCTTTGACAATGAGGATGCTAGAGCTGAGAATGAGGGCCAATCTCACACTGTTGGGGAGGAAGAGGAAGAGGTGGACGTAAAGTAGTATTTTTGCTTAACCCCTTCTTTTTGTACTCTTGGCCATTAGTGCCTTTTAAATTTTCTAAGTTTAATGAAGGCTTCCTTTTTGTTGTTCATTTAATTTGTTCAATGTTATCATACTTGGGCTATCAAAATAGAAGAGTCCGAAGGGGAAAGGCTCTAGGTCTTCTCCTTGGCATAGAACAAACTTTGGAGATAAACTTGGTGAATAAAGATAGATTATCCTTTTATTGAAATATTTGGAGATTACATAAATAACTTGAAATTAGAGAAACAAAACTTGGCAAAATGAAAAAACTTGGTAAAGACTAAAATGGTCTTCAAAGAAGTTCTATTGGTAGAATTTGTGGAGCTTTTCTGCGTTCCAAGTTCGCGGTATTGAGTTACCATCCAAATGTTCAAGCTCAAACGTGCTAGCTCGGCAAAACCCTCTTAATATGATAGGGACCTTCCTAATTTGGGAGGAATTTTTCCATCTTCTGGGGTGAGATGCTTTTTTCTTTCTCAGAACCAGGTTGTGTAGTCTAAAGGTTTTTTCTCGGACTCAAGAGTTGTAATACCTTGATAACTTTTGGTGGTAGGTGGGAAGTTTGATCTGAGCTCTGTCCTTGGCTTCATCAATCAAATCAGCGTTCATCTTGAGAGACTCTTCGTTATTGGCTTCGTTGAAACTTTGTACTCGTAATGACAATGTTCCTGTTTCGAAGGGAATGATAACCTCTGATCTATAAGCCAAGAAGAACGGAGTCTCTTTAGTGGGAGTTCTGGTGATAGTTCGATAGGCCTAGAGGAAATTCGAGAGATGATTGATCCATTGTTGATCAGCATCATCAAGCCTTTTCTTGATACCCTATAGGAGGGTTCTGTTGGTTAAGTCGGCTTGCCCATTGTCCTGAAGGTAGCCTATTGAGGAAAACCTTTGTTCGATCTGGAGGTCTTGGTAGAAAGACTTGAAGCGAGTGCTGTCAAACTGCATACAATTCTCGATGACCAATATTGTTGTGAGTTTTAAATTACTCGCAAGCGCACGAGTCGTTTGTAGTATAGCGTTGTGCAAGTGCGAGGTCGAATCCACAGGGAATTGCGTTGTGAAAGTATATTTTCAATCTAAACTAACTCTATCTTAACCTAGTTCCGAATTTCAGATGATAATTTGCAAAAGAAATTAAAATTAAACTAAATTGATTTTTAAAAACTAATAATTAAAACACTAAGGTTTCCAAATCCACCCCACCGAAGTTACGCATATATGTTCTAAAAATATAGCCTATCAAAACATTCCATGAATCCAACTATAAGACAAAAAACAAAGAATATCCCAACTAAACCAAAAGCATCCAATGTATCCACTCTCAACAAATCACAAAGGAAATCCAATTTAATCGAAAAGCATTCAACGTATCCATCAGATGAAACACAAGGAATATCCAACAGACAATTTAAACTCAATCAATTATAAGATTAACTCAAATAATTGACAGAACATTTATACTAAAAATTGTCAGATTTGTACAAGCAAATCTGAACTACTACGCCAAACAACGGCATCTTCAACCTTAGCTGAAGAGTCTAGCCACTCATAACTATGAAACTACAATTCATAATAAAAGTGCTAAACATTTAAACTAAAACAACTAAATGTAAAGAAATAAATAAATAACTTTACATGGGAGAAATTCCACTCGCTGACGGGCGGCGCTTCCCCTCGTGGTGACAAGGCCTTCGAGATCCACCAGAATGCTAGCGGACGTCCACCGGTAAACACCAAAGTGGCTCAAGAATTGTAAATTAAAGATGAAGTGAAGAAGGGCTTATATAGGGAAATATCACAAGTGCAATATGCTTCCAATCCGATGTGGGATACTGCAGATTCCAGTTTTTGCTCTTTGACCTTTGTCTACTAAAACTGCCATAACTTTCTCTAGAAAAATCATTTTATTGATCCGTAAAATTCTCCAGAAAATAGACATCGGGATCTTTCCAAGAATATATGGTTCATCTCATGGTTCTTCCTGAATCAATACAGTTAAATCCTCAAAAATGGCTGATTTGTCACGCTGAAATCATGTACAGCCTTACCTTTGTCTACTAAAACTGCCATAAATTTCTCTAAAAAATTCATTTTATTGATCCGTAAAATACTCTAGAAAATAGACATCCGGATCTTTTCAAGCATATATGGCTCATCTTCTGGTTCTGCCTAAATCAATACATTTTAATCCTAAAAAATAGCTGATCTGCACGAGCAATTCTGGCAATTTAGTGAAACTTCTTTCCAAGCTTGTAAACCTGTAAAACAACGAAAACAACTCAAAGTAACAAATTCCTAAGCTAACAAATGTAAATTAAAGGGCCAAAATATGCAATATTTAGCACTCATCAAATATCTTAGGTATGCCAAACCTGTAAATAATCAACTTCTAGACAAATCCTCGAGTTTAGTAGTCGTAGTTGCTGGTGAGAGGTTCTGCCTCTACCCACTTAGTAATATAATTGATGGCTACTATCAAATGCTTTTTTTGCCAAGGTGCTTCCCGAAAATAACTAAGGATATCCATTCCCCATATGGCGAAGGGAAGAGGATTGGTGATTGACATCAAGGGATTTGCTGGTCATTGGGGTATGGAAGCGTGTTCTTGATAGGTCTTACACTTCTTGACCATCATAGCTGCTCGCGACTCATTTGGGGCCAATAGTAACCATGGCGAAGTATTTTGAAGGCTAATGCTTGACCTCCAAGGTAATTGCCACATATATCCTAGTGAACTTCTCTATGAGTGTAATCCACATCAGTGATCCCTAAGCATTTCAGATAAGGAGTGGTGAGATCTTTTTTGTACAGTTTTCTATCAATGATAGCATACTACAAGGCACAGGTGATAAGCTTCTTGGCCTCGATTTTCAAATCAGGGAGTGTACCGTCTTTCAAGTACTTGAGGATCAGATCCATCCAAGTTTGCTCTTCGAAGAGTGACATAACTAGTACTTCATCAATGCTCTGAAAGGGGAAAGTTTTAGGGTAAACGGAGTAAAATTATTATGCCTAGACGAAGCAAGTCGAGCCAAGACACCTTTGCATTTTTTGTTTTCAGTACTTGGGTTATCTAGAACATTTTGAACGTTGTTGCGAGGTAGTGAACATTTTCAAGATGCTTCATGATTTTTACACCCTTAGCCTCATATTCATTAGTCATCTGATTCACCACCAGCTATGAGTCACTATAGGCTTCTAAAGCCTCAATGGCCAATGCTTTGGTGAGCTTCATTCTGACAAGTAATGCCTCATACTCAGACTCTTTATTTGAGGTTGTGAATCCTAATCTCAGTGCGTACTTGATCTTGAACCCTTTACGGCTACTGAGGATGAGACCAGCTCTGCTACCTGTGTTGTTGGAGGACCCATCTGTATACAACATCTAGCTTGGCATTTGCTTAGCTTCCTTGGGCATTTACACTTGGTTGGGACATAGGGGAAAGTTGTTTCTACTATAAAATTTTCCAGGGCCTGTACTTTGATGGTCGTCCGAGGTTTATACCAAATGTCAAATTCTCTAAGTTCAATGGACTATTTGACCAACCTTTCAGAGATGTCCGACTTGTGGAGGACCTACAGCGAAGGCTGATCGGTGAAGATGACAATTGTATAAGCTTGGAAATATGTTTGGAGTTTCCGTGTTGTGATTAAGAAGGTGTATGCAACTTTTTCGATTGGGAGATACTGTACCTCAGCATCCTGTAAGACTCGACTAACGTACTATATGGGTTTTTGAATCCCTACATCTTATCGAATTAAGACAAAAGAGACTACATCCTGGACTCCCGATATATAGAGGAATAGTTTCACCCCTGTGATGGGTTTAGTCAGGAGTGGTGGTGAGCTCAAGTATTCCTTCAGTTCTTCAAACCCTTTTTGAAAATCCTTATTATAGGTGAAATCCTTAGCTTTTCTAATGACTTTAAAGAAAGGTAAGTACCTTTCAGCAGACTTGGACATGAAATGGCTGAGTGCCACTATTCTCCCGGTCAACCTATGTACTTTTTTAATGTTCTGAGGAGGGATCATGTCTATAATTGCCTTCATCTTCTCAGGATTAGCCTCTATTCCCCATTGCGTTACCATAAAACCTAAAAACTTTCCAACGGTTACTCCAAAGGTATATTTGGCTGGTTTTAGCCTCATTTGGTGACAGTTAAGTATTCCAAAAGCTTTCTCTAGGTCTGATTCATGATCCATAGTGTCGATGCTCTTAACCAACATATCATCCATATAGACCTCACTATTCTTCCCAATCTACTCCTTGAAGTTCTTGTTGACCAGCCTTTGATAAGTGGCCCTTGCATTCTTGAGTCCTGGTGGGTGTCGAATCCAACAAATAATAAAATTCTCACTCTCAAAAATACAAATTGTAACAGTGATGAGCAAGGTCGAATCCACAGGGATTGGGTAGATTTATTTTAATGAAAAATAAAGTAAAGAAAATAGGGGGTTTGAAATTTCGGAGTAAAATAAAAGAGAAAGCAATTATAATCAACTAAAAACTAAGGAGAAATCAATATCAGGAAAATATCCAACTGAAGGTATAATTTCAGAATTGGTTCAGAGAATTGATCATAGATACAAGGATAAAATCTTATATTCTTCACTAAATTGGTTATGGTTGCTAACAAGCTCTAACAACCTATCTCTCCTTACTTTCTCGATAATCAAAACAAGCTCTTTGATTACTTCCCTTGTTAATAAACAACCCTAAATAAGCTCTTAGGATTTAATCTATCGACAGCATTACTAGTTAGAGAGAACCAATTCTAGCCAACAAATACACAAGCTCGATTCATTTAGACTAGGTTATATATCTCCATAACATAAATCGAAAATCTGGTTATAATCAACTTTGTTATTTTACCACTAATATTAGAACATTTAAACAATTATGGATTTAAAGTTCTAAATGGAAATTTATTGACCTGATAATTGAACAACGGGCCCTTTGCATCAATCAACCAAGACAATAATTGATAATAAACACAGAAGATATATAAATAGAGAAGAAATAAAAGAGCAATGAAAATTATTTAGACCTCACAATTCTTGAAGAATCAAGACTTCAATTATCCTTCAGTTGGAAGAAAAGTATTTAGCTACTCATAATTAAAAGAAAACCTAAAGAAAAGAGAATAGGGATTTTCTATTCAACAGCTGCGTCTTCTATCCCAGCTTTTTTTTTTTCTTTCAGCTAGGGTTAGTATTTATAACTTTCAAAACCCGCGGGCTGGAGCTGCAGCCTCAGCTTTCTGGCGCTGCAGCTCCAAGTTGCTGCCCCATCTTCATATTATCACCATGCTGGTGCTGCAGCCTTAGCTTTCTGGCGCTGCAGCTCCAAGTTGCTGCCCCATCTTCATATATTATCACCATTTTAGCGTTGCAGCCTCAGCTTTCTGGCGCTGCAGCTCCAAGTTTCTGTCCAATCTTCACAAATCTCTTGATTTTGAATTCAATTTGATTTAACTCCTCAATATACTCTACAAAATACGAAACATAATCAAAATCCAAGATTTAAGCAATTATAACTATTAAAACATGAGAAAATATAACAAACATATAGATATTATGAACTCTTATCAAATTCCCCCATACTTAAACAATGCTTGTCCTCAAGCATACAATAACTCAAGTTCGTCACCTTTTCTCACCATCGTTCCTTCTTCTACCTTTATTCATCCTCTATAATCCAAATTATCACGCCTTAAAGATTTAAATCTAAAAACAAATAAGAAACGAACAATTTCGTAGTGTAAATTCTTATAAACCACACCATGAACAATCACCTCAATGATCTTCTCAAAATCAAAATGCAATAGGATCTAACACCCTCTCATTGGATTCACTCAATACGCTCAAAGTGTTTAGGGTATCGATGAACTCTCAAGTCAAAACATAGAAGATCTTAACCATAAGCTTGCTAATATATCACATCAATGGATGGAATTGAATGCAAAGAATCTAAGGGTCTTAAATGGGTTGTAACGGGACTTAGGTAAGGTGTGGTGAGAAGGAATTTTTAGGTGTTTTTGTCAAAGGAATTATACCAACTTCTTCACACAAAGCACAACTCAATAACGTCGAATGTTTTCTTCAATTAGTTCACTTCCAAATAATTAAAATTGCACAGCTTTTCTATTTTTGGCCGGCTATTTTTTTTTCTTTCTTTGTTTTTTTTTCTTTTTTCTCTGGCCGCCTATTTTCTTCTTTTTTTTTGTTCTTTCTTTTTGCAATTCAAGGCACTTGTAGCTTGAATCACTTTATTCCCAGCATCTTTCAATCCTTTCAGAGATAATTTGAAGCTTCATGTGAACAAGCTAGTACGATCCTTCAATTAGAGGTTCAAAAGAGGGAAAACGACAAAAGAATGGGTTGACATTGCTTATACCATGGTTAACTTCCAACAAAAAGGCCAAGGTTCAAAATTGGCTTTCTACAGTAAAAATCAAGGTAGGCTTTTTAAGAAAGCTAAATGGCTCCACCTAAATGCCCTTATTAATTCAATGCATCCAATTCAACAATGTAGTTTCGTGACATGCATAACAAAGCAAGTTCTAGAAAAATAAACTATGTGTGACAATCACTCAATTAAGAAAATGGAGCATAATATAATATGAATGCTCATTGGCTCAAAAGTGCACAAAAAGGGTCATGTGCATTAGATCCAACACATTTTTCATTCAATCAATCATCAGGAGCAATTAATCACTGTGTAGTAAATAAGAATTCAACCATTCATGCTAATCCCTTATTACGCTTCAATTTATCTCAATAATTCACAATAATCCAGATCATTTAAGACAAGCATCGACAGAATCTAGAATTCAGAAGAGAATGATCACAAACAAGAACTAAAGTATCACTTCGATTTTGAAAATTTTCTTGAAAAGTGAAGTTCAAAGTAAAATCAAAATCAAATTCATATGTCAGAGACCGTCCCCCACACTTAATCCATACATTGTCCTCAATGTATCAAAAATAGATGCTCAAAAGCTATAAAAGAACAAGAGTAAGTAGAAAACTCCCTTGAAAATGTTGAGCATCAACCAAGATATCAGTCATGTGCTTGGGGGCAAAGGTTGTGTGAATCCCATGTAAGCAAAGAAAGCTGTCATGTTTTGTCCATTATGGCAACTTGGTCTTCAAGTCTTGCAAGCTGATTTAACAATTTTTTTCTGGTTTGTTCCCTAATTTCATGAATCAAGATTTTCCATAAGGCATGCCCATGAGTTACGAAACTCATCTTCTGCCAAAAAAAATTGGAAAGAAAATCAAGTGCACTTCAAAAAATGATAAAAATAAAATAAAATAATCTAAATAAAAGAAAAAGGAATAAAAAAAAACAAGAAAAGTAAGACAAAAAGTTGGGTTGCCTCCCAAAAGCGCTGTTCTTTAACGTCTTTGGCTAGACGTTGTCGATTTATGGCTCTTGGAGAATGGTTGTGGACGATTGAGGATCAAACGTCCCCATGATGTAGTGCTTCAATCTATGCCCGTTGACCTTGAACGTCGCCTTGTTTTTCTTGTGTCGTATTTCAATGGCACCAAAAGGTGATTCACTTATCACGGTGTATGGTTCAGTCCACCGAGATTTCAGCTTTCCCGGAAATATATGCATTCTTAGGACTTCCAGCAACCGTTCTTCCATTTTACATGTCAACGAAGAAGATATTATAACAGGAAAAATATTTTTCTCTAGATAAGCATATTTCAAATGAGCAAGTAAAGTTTTCAATTCAGTTATTATTATTTGTTCTTTTGGCACTTCTTTTCCCATTTCAAACTCAAAGTTCCTTACTTCTTCTTAGATGACGAGTTCTTCAGTTGTAGCAGTCCCTTCAAGAGTGAAATACCTGCTAAGTATAACTTTCAACTTATCATTATCAATTGGATCAAAGATTTCCTGCGCCAACAGGTCAATAACATCCATAACAAAAACAGAAGACACATCATTAGGGTACCTCATGGCATCATAAATATTGAATTTAATAATTTCACCATCAAATTCCATTGTGAGTGTACCATCATGCACATCAATTTTTGTCCTAGATGTTTTTAGAAATGACCTTCCTAATAACATTAGTGTTGAATTAGAATAGTCATCTTCTTCCATGTCAAGAACATAAAAATCAGCAGGAAAGACCAACCCATTAACTTGTACTAAGACATCCTCTAAGACTCATTCAGGATATACATTAGATCTATCAGCAAGTTGAATAATCACATCTGTTTCTTTTAATGGACCAATATTCAAAGATGAATTAATAGAGAGAGGCATGACATTTATTGAAGCTCCTAGATCTAGCATTGCTCTCTCAATCCTAACATCACCTAGTTTGCAAGGGATGGTAAACATACCTGGGTCCTTGCATTTTGGAGGTAATTTTTTCTAGAGGACGGCTGAAACATTTTCCCCCATACTTATTTTTTCATTACCTTTCAACTTCCTCTTGTTGGTGCACAACTCTTTGAGAAATTTAGCATATCGAGGCACTTGTTTAATTGCATCAAGTAAAGGAATATTTACCTCAACCTTGCGAAAATTTTCAAGAATTCCCTTCTTCTCCTCTTCTTACTTGGATTTAGTCAATCTAGTAGGAAAGGAAGGATTTGTCACCAGTGCCTTTGGTTGTTCACTATCGAGTCCTCTAGGCTGGTCAGTTTGAGATTGAGGAGCAACTACTTCTTTTTCAATTTCTTCTCCACGTGCTGCCTTACTGGGTTCCTTCAACTCCTTCCCGCTTCTCAAGGTAACTGCACTAGCATTTTGTTTTGGGTTAACAACAGTTTGTAAGGGAAATTTATCTTGAGATTCCAATCGGTTCACAGAAGATGCCAGTTGACTCATTTAATTCTCCAATTGTTGAATGCTTGTTCTTGTCTCCTGTTGAAATTGCTGCGTGTTAGTTGCAAGTGATTTAACAATTTCTTCTAGAGACATACCTGAACTTGTGGAGGTTGGTTGTGGTGGTGGAGCAGGTGATCTATGCTGAAAGTGTTGGAATTGTGGTCTTGCTCCACAACTGAAATTGGGATGATCCCTCCATCCTGGGTTGTAGGTATTTGAATAGGGATCGTATTTCCTTTGTGGTGGGCCTGGAAATCCTCCAACTGCATTGGCATGCTCATAGGAATCATCTCGAAGTGTAGGGCACATGTCAGTTGGATGATCGATGGTGGCACAAATCCCACAAGCTTTCACTTGTTGCATATTTCCTACAATTAACTATTGGACAACATAATTTAGATTGGATATTTGATTTGCAATGGAAGATATACTTACCTCATTCACCTTTATTGAAGATGTGTCCTGCCTGAATCCAAATTGTTGTGAGTTAGCGTCCATGATGGAGATCAAATCTCTAGCGTCACGAGGAGTTTTTTTAACTATGGCACCTCCACTCGCTGCATCCATCATCTTCCTTTCCATGGGTAGGAGCCCTTCGTAGAAATATTGAATGAGGAGCTGTTCAGAAATTCCATGTTGTGGGCAGCTTGCATATAGTTGCTTAAATCTTTCCCAATACTCGTGAAGGGTCTCTGTATCTTTCTGTTTTATTCCACATATCTCCCTTCTAATGCCAGCAGCTCGTGATGCAGGGAAAAATTTATCAAGAAATAATCTCACCATCTCCATCCATGTGGTTATAGAGCCAGGGGGCAAATAAAATAACCAATCCTTTGCTTTCTCAGTCAGCGAGAATGGAAAAACACGTAATTTGATTTGATCTTCGGTCACTCCTTGTGGTTTCATGCTTGAACATACCACGTGGAATTCCTTCAGATGCTTGTGAGGATCTTCATTCTCAAGACCACAAAAAGTTGGGAGCAAATGGATCAATCCAGATTTTAACTCAAAACCCACTTCCAAAGTGGATATGTAATGCAGAGTGGCTGTTGATTTAAATTTGGTGCAGCCAGTTCCCTTAAAGTTCTCTCTTGATTGGCCATTGCTTCTTCTGTTTCAGAATCGCTAGATGAATCAACTAAGTCAGGTACTGAATTAAATCCGGTGGGTGAGGATGAAGATTCTTGTTTGTCACGCAATTTAGCTTCCTTCCTCAACTCCCGAGCCGTCTTCTCAATCTCAGGATCATATTAGAGTTCACTTGTACGAGAAGATCAAAGCATTAAAATAAATCTAATTAACATTAATCCCCGGCAACGGCGCCAAAAATTTGGTGGGTGTCGAATCCAACAAATAATAAAATTCTCACTCTCAAAAATACAAATTGTAACAGTGATGAGCAAGGTCGAATCCACAGAGATTAGGTAGATTCATTTTAATGAAAAATAAAGTAAAGAAAAAAGGGGGTTTGAAATTTCGAAGTGAAATAAAAGAGAAAGCAATTATAATGAACTAAAAACTAAGGAGAAATCAATATCAGAAAAATATCCAACCGAAGGTATAATTTCAGAATTAGTTCAGAGAATTGATCATAGATACAAGGATAAAATCTTCTATTCTTTACTAAATTGGTTTTGGTTGCTAACAAGCTCTAACAACCTATCTCTCCTTACTTTCTCGATAACCAAAACAAGCTCTTTGATTACTTCCCTTGTTAATAAACAACCCTAAATAAGCTCTTAGGATTTAATCTATCGACAGCATTACTAGTTAGAGAGACTACCAATTCTAGCCAACAAATACACAAGCTCGATTCATTTAGACTAGGTTATATATCTCCATAACATAAATCAAAAATCTGGTTATAATCAACTTTGTTATTTTACCACTAATATTAGAACATTTAAACAATTACGGATTTAAAGTTCTAAATGGCAATTTATTGACCTGATAATTGAACAACGGGCCTTTTGCATCAATCAACCAAGACAATAATTGATAATAAACACATAAGATATATAAATAGAGAAGAAATAAAATAGCAATGAAAATTATTTAGATCTCACAATTCATGAAGAACCAAGACTTTAATTATCCTTCAGTTGGAAGAAAAGTATTTAGCTACTCATAATTAAAAGAATACCTAAAGAAAAGAGAAGAGGGATTTTCTATTCAACAGCTGCGTCTTCTATCCCAGCTTTTTTTTTTCTTTCAGCTAGGGTTAGTATTTATAACTTTCAAAACCCGCGGGCTGGCGCTGCAGCCTCAGCTTTCTGGCGCTGCAGCTCCAAGTTGCTGCCCCATCTTCATATTATCACCATACTGGCGCTGCAGCTCCAAGTTGCTGCCCCATCTTCACATATTATCACCATTTCAGCGTTGCAGCCTCAGCTTTCTGGCGCTGCAGCTCCAAGTTTCTGTTCAATCTTCAGAAATCTCTTGATTTTGAATTTAATTTGATTTAACTCCTCAATATACTCTACAAAATACGAAACGTAATCAAAATCCAAGATTTGAGCAATTATAACTATTAAAACATGAGAAAATATAACAAGCATATAGATATTATGAACTCTTATCAAGTCCGAAGGGCATCACCTTATAACAGTATAGGCCTCGGTCAGTGATGAAGACGATCTTGGGCCGATCAGGCTCATACATCAAGATTTGAATACACCCTGAGTATGCGTCCATTAAATTGAACAACTCGTGCTCGGAGGTGGCATCAACCAGTTGGTCTATCTGCGGCAAGGGGAAACTATCTTTTGGGCAGTACTTATTTAGATCTGTAAAATCAATGTAGATCCTCCACTTGTCGTTAGCCTTTTTTTTACCGTTACCACATTAGCTATCCACTTTGGGTAATTGATTTCTTGAATAAAGTCAACCGCTCTGAGTTTGGCTACCTCTTCCTTTATGGCACTCTGCCTTTCTGAGGAAAATTATCTCTTCTTTTGGACTATTGGTTTGTGATTTGGGTCCATGTTCAATCAGTGGACAATAACTTCGGGATCAATCCCGGGTAAGTCAGAGGCTGACCAGGCGAAGAGATCCTGATTCATTCGAAGGAAAGAGAGTAAGGATTCTTTGAGGTATTCGAAGAGACCGAGCTCGATTTGTAAGATCTTTGAATCTCTCTCATTTGGAGGGATAGTGATAAGTTCTTTCTCTAGCTGACCTCGTAGAGTTTTAAGTTCATCTCTTAGGTCTTCAATTTCCAAAAGCAAGGCTTCAACTTTTTTCTATCCCTGGATGGAGTTTAAATAGCAAGATCAGGAAGATTTTTGGTTGCCTCGGACTTCCCCTACACCCTCTTTGGTAGGAAACTTCATCTTCAGATGATACATGAAAACTATTAGCTTTATTTCATTAAGGGTTGGTCTTCCAAGCATCACATTGTATGAAAATGGATGTTTAACCACTTGAAAAGTGGTTTTCATAGTGGTGAGTTGCGGTGGTGTTCATTTGGTGATTAGGAGAATTATGCTTACTTCGGCAAAGACTGGTGTTCCTAAGAATCCATAAAGAGAATACGACACTAGTTGGAGTTGGCTATCCCTTAACTTCATCCATTGGAAGGCATCATAAAAAAGGATGTTTGTTGAGCTTTTGTTATCTACTAGGACATGTTCGACATTATAATTAGAGATGAGGAAGGAGATGACCACGGTATCATCATGTGGTGTCTGAAACCCTTTTAGGCCTTCATCTACGAAGGATATTACCTGGTCTGTATTGACCCGTTTATGAGGTTCACTGATCGATATCACTTATCAGACATAAGCTTTCCTTCTATGAGTGGATTGTCTGCATGCTACTGGCCACCCAAAAATAGTTTTGATAGTTTCAGTAACTACGGTTGTGTGCCCATGATCACTCTGGGGGCATCATTCTCCTTGGCTGGGTCTTCTAGGACTGAATCTAAGACTTCTCTTAGGGTTCTGTTAGTTTCGATGTTATCTTTCTGGGTTCCGTCGATATAGGCACTGAGGGTGATATTCATGGTCTTGAAACTAGCGAGGTTTGGTGTATTCTTTTAAGTACCTCATTTGTATGAGGGATTCAATCTGCTATTTGAGGGCATGACACTCCTCGATTTCGTGGCCATGATCACTATGGAATTTTCTCTTGGATAGAGTGATTTTGGAGGCCAACGAAGGAGATCACAGTCTTGGACATGCAGAAGCATGTTTGTCCTAAAGGCATTCAGTAGGGTGAAGCTCTCAATGTTGGGGGTGGTTCTTGCTCTTCCTTCAAAACAAGGTTTTTTTGTGGAGTTATATTTTGATTCATTGGCATCCTTCTTTCTCTTTTCCATACCCCCTCTCTTTCTCTTCTAAATACCTGATCATCCTCAACAATCATATATTCCTCAGCCCAGGCAAGGATGTCATTCATGTCTCTAGGAGGGTGCTTGGTTAATTTGATGCTGAAAGTCCTTGACTTGAGCCCATTTTGGAAGAGCAAATTCTGGACCGCTGGATCAAGATCTAAGATTTTCCAGGCAATCGCATTGAACCAAGAGATATATTCTCAAAACTTTTCTCCTTTGCGCTGAATAATACTAAAAAGGCTTTAGGAGGTCTTTCAGGGCCCCTTAATGCTTAGAAAGTGCACTGCAAAAGCACGACTTAGCTCTTTAAAGGAGCCGATATCCAGCTCGGTGTGGTTTCCGGAAGTTGAGAAGTCTCAGGTTCTAACCATGTAAGAAAGCTTAGAGGTGAAGTTATTTCAAAACTTTACCTTGACACGCAAGGATCATCCAGTCGTGGAGTTGTTACTAGTGGACTTGTTGCAGTCAGGCTTTATCCTCTATTGGGAGCTTCGTTGCGAGTGGGTGGTGGTATGGGATGATAGTTTGTTGGAAAATCACCTTCTTGTGGAATCCCAGGTTGTGATCTTTCCAAACACCCAAGTCTAGAATGACTTGTAATAAACAGCAAACAACAATCAGACAATCAAAGAAAGAACACAAGCAATTATTATTGAGGTTCGACAATGTGCCTACGTCCCCGTGAGCTAGTCCGAGCTCTCTGCACTAAATCAATGGAGTTCTTACAATTACAGCAACACCTCTTCAAGAACCCTCTTGTTCTTGAAGAATGAAAGAAGAGAAAAAGAAAGTGATAAGGACTAAGTGTTTCCCTGGAATTTTCCCCAAGAAATTCCAATTACAAAGCCCTTGAATCCCCAATCTATACTACTCTCTCTCTAAACAACCAGCCTCTCTTGAATGAGTCTCTCTTGTGTTTAGTGTCTTTGCACTCTCACACACCATGTGTTCTATTTTACACACATTCACATGTCATTCATATGTCTCTTGATTGCTCCTACATGACCCTTTATATAGGGCACCAACTCTTTCAACCAATCTTTGAGATCAATCTTAACCCTTAGATCTTGAGGACCAAACAATCATAGCCCTTCAATAATTCTAAGTAATGCTGTGCATTTTAACCAAGTCTCACACACCTTTCAACATGCTGAATCAGAGGCACCAGGTGTGCCTAGTGGCGTGGCCCAGAATAAGGCTGGCCGCGGCACACACAGGGCTGAAAACCTCCAAATATTGGGCGCCATGGCGCACACCTCCCTGTGCCGCGGCGCACACCTGGGGTGAACACCTCTACCTTTGCTCCTTTGCTAGAGGCCGCGGTGCACACCTCCTGGACCGTGGCACACACCTTCATCTGATGCTAAATTTTTCTCTCTTTAGTTCTTAGACAAATCCTAACAATCTCTACCTTTGTCTAAGAAGCTAAAACCAAACCTATAGTGCAGAGAACTTAGGATCCAAACTCAAAATGAGTCACCATATCATCCGACTCCAATCTTAAGAAGTCCAAGGCAATGATTGAACTTGCTTAAAGGTAGAACTTTAGTGCCTAAATTTGCAAGATTTTCTTCCGTTGCAACTTTGTCCACATGAATGCATCATTTCGTAACATTTTCCCAAACGAAATGATACCGAACATCCATATGCTTAGTCCTCTCATGGA
The DNA here is from genome assembly GCA_023935145.1 of Bretschneidera sinensis. NCBI lineage: Eukaryota > Viridiplantae > Streptophyta > Magnoliopsida > Brassicales > Akaniaceae > Bretschneidera > Bretschneidera sinensis. Next base: position 108,064,125 of record CM043700.1, read on the forward strand.
ACACCGGGTTCCTACACAAGTGCAACACACTTTGGCTATCCGAATACACCACCATCTGCTCTTTTAGGACCTTCAACTCTTCCAATAACCCTTTGCACCACATAGCCTCCTTTATGGCTTTCGTTGCCACTATGTACTTAGCCTCGGTTGTTGAGAGTGCTACCACCGGCTGCAACTGAGTCTTCAAGTACCTCAGAAACCACTTCATCCCAGGCCAAAGCTCCTTTCCAGGATTACTCATAAATCTGCTGAGAACACTAATTGCTTGAGAAATGTCGGGTCTAGTGCTTACCATCAAGAACTTGACTGATCCAACTGCACTAGAGTAAAGGACCTTTTCCATTTCCTTCTTCTCCTCATCTGTTCTAGGACATTGTTCATTGGGGAACTTGAAATGACTAGCAAGGGGAATCTTCACTGGTTACTATCTTCCATAGAAAACTTATACAACATCTTTTCTATATAGGAAGACTGAGAAACCTTCAACCTGTTTCTCTCCCTTTCTCGGATTATTCTCATCCCAAGGATCTTTTATGCAAGGCCAAGATCCTTCCTCTCAAACTTTGAACTGAGTTGAGACTTCAACCTTTCTATCCTCTCCCTATTGTTATCAACCAACAGCATATCATCAGCATAAATGAGGATACTCACCATTTCCTCCACCTTGTGAACTGGTGAGAAAATTTCTGTGAAATCTATACCTTCTCTTTGCGTGAACCCCTTCGCCACTAGCCTAGCCTTATACTGGACTTTATTCCCTAGAGTGTTCCCTTCTTTGATCTTGTAAGTCCACTTACAATCCACAACTCTCTGTTTTCCTGGAATGTGCACCAATTCCCAAAAGTTGTTCTTCCTCAAAGAATGCATTTCCTCCTCCATAGTTAGCTTCCATCTTGACGAATCCTTACATCCCATGGCATCAATGTAAGTTTACTGTTCACTTATCCCTCATTTTGAATAAGAAGCTACTACAATAGCATCCGCAAAACCATATCTCAAAGGTGGTTTGACCAGCCTTCTTTCTCGGTCCCTTGTGAGCTGATAATCATTCTGACTTGCTGCATCCTCCCCTTCTAGTTCAGCCTCCTCTTGAGTGTCTTGAACTTGGCCTTCATCAATGGGCTGTACTTGGTTTCAATCATCTTACCTTCCTTGCTCTACCTAAACTGAATTTTCCTTGATGCTATACTTCACAAATACCGGGTTGGTTTGCCCACTATCCCCTGTATGGTTAGTTTTCTCCAAATAGGGAAATAAATGCTCATTAAAAATGACATCCCTACTTATTATGAGTTTAAATCCTTTTGTCTCTAAGGACCACAACCTATACCCCTTAACCCCTTCCCCATATCCTAGAAACACACACTTTCTAGACTTTGGGTTAAATTTATCATCCTTTTGATGTGTAAACGTAACACATCCAAAAATTCTAAGGTTGTTCAACTCAAGGGGTTTTTCACTCCACATCTCCCCGGGTCTTAAGATCTACAGCCCTAGAGGGCTATCTATTAACCAAATATGCAGCAGTAGACACCGCTTCCTCCCAAAAATATATGGGTAATCCGGATCCTATAATCATGCACCTAACCTTTTCCATAAGAGTCTTATTCATCCTCTCAGCAACTCCATTTTGCTAAGAGGTTTTCATAACCATTCTATGTATTAGAATCTCATTTAACTTACAGAATTGATCAAGTTCCTTGTTAAAAAATTCTAAGCCATTATCGGTTCTTAACACCTTAACTACCCTGGCCGTTTGAGTTTCTTCCAGCTTTTTCCACACCACAAATTTATTCAAAGCATCTGTTTTTTTTTTTTAAGAAAATAAACCCAAACCTTTCTAGAATAATCATCAATTAAAGAAAAAAAGTAAAGATTACCTCCTTGTGTTGGTGTTCTTGCTGGCCCCCAAAGATTGGCATGAATGTAGTTAAGAATGCCCTTAGACTTGTGCACTCTGGTGTTGAAGCTAACCCGATATTGCTTCTTAAGAACACAACTCTTGTAGAAATCGAGTTTTTCTACCTTGTCACCATTAAGTAATCCATCATTGCTGAGAACTTGTAGGCCCTTTTCACTCATATGTCCCAAACGATTATGCCAAAGAGCTGCCTTATCCATCTAAGCTCACATTTGAGCACACAACAAGAACATCATCATCTTGCTATTCTCCTTTGGCAACCGAAGCCTCTCCATTCTTGGTATGGCTTCCTCCTTTCTCATCCCTTATCATCTTCTTGCAATCTTTCTTGAAATGACCCTCTTTATGGCAGTAGTAGCATCTCTTTCCTCCAAATCTTGGTTTAGAGTGCGCTCTCCTATGGCTTTGTCCTCTACCTTGTGGTTTGTCCCGGTAGTAGCCATGTATGTTGCTGCCATACCGAGTTGCTGGCCTCCCTCTAATGAACAACCCTTCTTCACTTGATGCTTCCCTCATTTTGGCTTTGAAATCATGAGCCCTTATAGCATTGATCATAATTTCTTTGGTTAGTGTATCTTTTCCATATTCAATAGCATTAATCAAACTTTCAAAATAATCAGGAAGAGAATTCAATAACATAATAGCCAATTGTTCATTCGAGAACTTTATACTATAACTAGCCAAATCTTGAACTAGTTTGTTAAACACATCAAGATTAGGGAGAGTCTTGGTAAGAAACAACTCATCTAGTTTCTTCCAAATGGCAGCTGGATCTTCCGAGTCTCCGCACTCCCTTGTGACACTATCCGACATGTGCAGAAAGATGGTGTTATATGCCATCTTCTTCATCTCATTCCGCTGGACCTCTGTGAAACTTGCTAGAAAATTGTCATCTTCTCCAATCGCCAAGTCCACCTTTTGTTGCATAAAAACAGCCTTGATTTTCCGCTTCCAAAGGGCAAAGTCTCCCTTTCCATCAAACTTCTCAACAATGAAGTTTGAACCCATATTGCAGAGAAAATCCCAAGATCTATGCAGCACCCACAATTGCTTTCCAACTTTTAAATCTTAAGAACATGATCTTGATCACAACACCATTCTTGAACCTCAAGAACCCGATCAGATCTTGATCCCAACTCCATTCTTGAATCACCCGAGAAGTTTGCTTTGATTCTTGGAGCATTGCTCCGATACCCCCTATTCAACTCTGATACCTGCTGTTGCAGCTCTAATACCACTGTTGGAAAATCACCCTCTTGTGGAATCCCAAGTTGTGATCCTTCCAAACACCCAAGTCTAGAATGACTTGTAATAAACAACAAACATCAATCAGACAATCAAAGAAAGAACACAGGAAATTGTTATCGAGGTTCGGCAATGTGTCTACGCCCCCGTGAGCTCCTCCGAGCTCTCTGCACTAAATTAATGGAGTTCTTACAATTACAGCAACACCTCTTTAAGAACCTTCTTGTTCTTGAAGAACGAAAGAAGAGAAAAAAAAAAGTGATAAGGACTAAGTGTTTCCCTGGAATTTTCCTCAAGAAAATTCCAATTACAAAGCCCTTAAATCCCCAATCTATACTACTCTCTCTAAACAACCAGCCTCTCTTGAATGAGTCTTTCTTGTGTTTAGTGTCTTTGCATTCCCACACACCATGTGTTCTATTTCACACACATTCACATGTCTCTTGATTGCTCCTAGATGACCCTTTATATAGGGCACCAACTCCTTCAACCAATCTTTAAGATCAATCTCAACCCTTAGATCTTGAGGACCAAATAATCATAGCCCTTCAACAAGTCTAAGTAATCCTGTGCATTTTAACCAAGTTCCATGCACCTTTCAACATGCTGAATCAGAGGCACCAGGTGCGGCCCAGAACAGGGCTGGCCGCGGCACACACCTCCCTATGCTACGACGCACACCTGGGGGGAGCACCTCCACCTTTGCTCTTTTGCTGGAGGCCGCGGCGCACACCTTCATCTTATGCTAAATTTTTCTCTCTTTAGTTCTTAGAAAAATCTCAACACAGTTTTTCCTTCTTACCTCAGCAGCAAGGTTAGTGACAAGATGGGTAAGCTCTTGGAATTGCTCCTGGATTTGAAAGATAATCAAAAGCAAGGCAGGCAGAGCTTCTTGATTTTTTAGGGGCTTGGGTTCTACTAGATTATGTTGAGGATCACGCCTAGTCCGCTCATCGGATGGCTCACTATAATGTTTGGAGCTGGCATGTTTAGAGATAGCAAGAAGATGTGGGTTGACCTGTTGATGGTAAGTGGATGCTCGTGTGGCTACTGAACTAGTTTTGACAGTACTCTTGGGTGGTCGAGAATACTGTAATAGGTAAGTTCTTAGCCCTTCAAAGATAATAAGACCCTTTCTTTAGCGCCAATTTGTTGATGTAAAAAATCTATCAATAAACTAAATGGTCGAGAAGTGATATCTACGCACGTGAAACGAGAAAAACCTAAAATTCGTCTGATGACCGAAGGGGGTGTGCTTCCGGGGGGACTCTCTAATGCTTAAGTTAGATAGGGTTTTTTGGTGGCAAATGAAAGCTATATGAGCTGAAAGATGTATGTAAAAAACGTATATACCTTTTGATGGTTGAGAGCCACTTTTTATAGTGTGTTAGAGTAAAGTTCGATTAGGAGAATAACTTTGGTGTTGTGATAGGAATAATATTCTTTAGGAGTTATCTACAAGCCGTAAGAGTTTATCTATAGGCTGAAATGGCAGAATAATATCATGTCATCTGGTGTGAAGTTACCGTTATGTCATTTGCCATGCATTAGTAAGAGATTGGTTATTCTGTTAGAGTTATGAAATTATTATATTGCCTTTGGAGATTGACACATATCATTATGTTATTTGAGAGAGAATTTTCCCCTACATCACAAATGAAGCTGTTAAAGAAGGTGGGGGGAGGGATCAAAATACACAGTACTCTAAATATCATGGTGTTCAACACGAACCAAGGCATCAACATAGGTGTTGCTCTCCATGTACACGTGTTCCATGGTCCCCAACAAATCCTCGTACTCAATGATAAGGGTTATCTAAAAGAGTGTCGATGTAGGGGAAAATTAATCAACCAATAATATGACATTGTGTGGCACCCTTTAAGGGTAAGAATGTAATTTCATAAATGAAACAGAGTAACCTATTAGATAATTACAAGTGGTAAAGGGTAAAACGGTAATCTTATACGAAAAACTTAATTCTACTAGGACATTTTAGCCTTTGAAAAATCTTAGTTCTATCATAATACTTCAACCTATGAGAACCATAATCCTACTATGACACTCAGCATTAATCACTTTTCTGATTGGAATCTGCTCCAAGACTCTATATAAAGGGGGCTCTCATTAGCACGGGTACACAATTTTCAAAATTCAGAATCCTCTAGCCTTCTTGCTCTCCATATTATCCATACCTCATATCACTAACTTAGGCATCGAAGAGACTCCTATGAGGCATAACCCTTCTAGTCCTTCGGCGATTCCTTAGGTTTTATTTTGTCTTTATGTGAGCAGGTACCCCATCGCGTTCGTAGGCTTTCCTGACAGATTTTCGGCATAGACAATTGGCATTGTCCATGGGAATTAAACGCCCAAAGTACACAAGGAAAGTTCATAGAGCTCAGTTAGCCGGTCACTTACTTAGCTTATCGACTAGGGGGGAAGGCTCCTCATTCTTAGCTTCAAGCATCACAAAAAATCCTTGGCCAATGGGGAATTAAAACTCTATCAACAATACTTGTACCTCTTATCACAAGTCTACCACAAGGTCTTCCCCTGCCGACCATGGGCCAAATTTTTGACGTTACTCCTTCTCCAAGAACCACACCGACTTGCATAAAAAGCTAGAGGAGGTGGACAAAAAGATAGCGGAGGTCTTCAAGCATCGAGGGACCAACGTCCTGGATGAACTCGACTCCCAAGATCCTCTTTTCACCCAAGAAATCCTAGATTCTCCACTACATCAGCACTTCATAATGCCCATTATCAAGGCCTACAACAGTAGCACTAACCCCATGAATCACCTCTAGCTTTTCAAGACCACAATGCTCTTGCATCATCACCTTGACACAGTTCTGTGTCGGGCATTCTCATTGATGCTTGAGAAAGCTGCCAGCACCTAGCACTCCCACATAAAACCCAGTAGCATCAGCTCTTTTAAAGAAATCAATCACACATTTGTCGTGAACATCCTCAGCAGCAAAGGGCCGAGAAAAACATCTAAAAGATATTCAACATTATCTAACAGAAAGATGAAAAGCTTTGCGAATACATTTCATGCTTAAATACAGCTGCATGGGAAATCCTTGACCTTGATCTTAAGATCTAGACCGTCACATTCAAGAACAGTATTAGTTTAAGATCTTTGAGCTCTAAACTTACTAGACGCTGAGCTAAGGATATGAACAAGATCCTCACCCGAGCTGAAGAGTTCATACTTGCAAAGGAATATCAAGTGTTCTGAAGGGAATGATAAGATAGCAGAGAAAAGATGAAAGAATAATAATCTGAACCGAAGAATGACTCGAGAAAAAAGCCTCGCAAGGATGAAAGTTGAAGAACCCTTCAGATGGTAGACAGTTACACGCCCATCAATAACCCTAAGGCCAACATCCTAATGAACATCTGAAATCAAGACTTTATTCTTTTTCCCTAAAAACCTACAAAAACCAGTGAAAATAAAGACAGGTCTAGATGGTGTTGTTTCCACAAAGACCATAAGCATGAAACCGATGAATGCAAAGTCCTCAAGAACCAGATAGAATCACTTTTCCCCTAAGGATACTTGAAAGAGTACACCTGGACTCCTACATTCCGCGAAGATGAGAGGGGATGGCTCAGATAAATCCCTTAGCACTCCCCCAAACGAAGCCCTAGGCATAACCACGACCGTAGACGAAGCCTTAAGCATAGCCCTGAACGAGGTTCTAGATGAAGACCCAAGAGAAATGGAAGATAAAATATGAAAAAAAAAGAAACCTGCAAGGAAACATGAGAGACTAAACCACCATAGTTAGCACTATTAAAACCATCTTCGAGGGCTCGACAGCTACTAGACATTGGTTACAAGCAAAGAAAGCCTATGCCAGTACAATCTCCTCAGTCCGTGGACCTAACAAGAAAGCAAGAGCCGATAAAAAAAAAATTTCACCGACGATGACTTAGAAAGACTACAAACACAACATGACAAATGCCATGGTTGTCACTTTATTGATAGGGAATTACAACGTGGAGAGAATTTTGGTCGACAATAAGAGCTCGGCCAACATTCTGTATTACGATGCCTTCTAGAAGATGAAGCTTAATGAAGATTAATTCAAACATGTGGCATCTTCGTTCTATAGATTTTCAGGAGAGCTAATACTCCCTGAAAGCAGCATAGTTCTACCCGTTACCCTAGGCTCAACCCCAAAGAAGACCACGGCCATAACCACATTCCTGGTCATCAAACATCCATCCTCTTACAATGTTATTCTCAGAAGATCGAGTTAGAACTCCATGAAGGCCATCATTTCCACATACCACCTGAAGATGAAGTTTTCTACCGAAAATGAAATCGAAGAAGTTCAAGGAAACCAGGCCACATCTTGATCATACTACCTCAGTTCCATTAGAGAACATAATAAATTCGAAGCCTTGTCTCTTAAAATCGAAGACAAAAAGAATGAACACAAATATCCAAGGGGCCAACTTGTCAAAAAACTGATCATCGTCTCTCTGAATGAAGAAAGCTGCAAAACTATTCAAGTTTGGTCCACTTTATCCGGGGAGATAAGAAACTCCCTGATGTCATTCCTCCAGGAAAATCAAAATGTTTTCACCGCCTCATTAGCCTCGAACATGCTTGGAATTAATCCATAAGTCATTACCTACAAGCTGAATGTAGACCCAGGCCACAAGCCAATAGTTCATAAGAAGAGGTCATTCTCTCCCAGCTCTACTAGTACCAGCTGCACTATCAATCTGTTCCCATGCAGGAATTGTAGACTCAATTTCCCCATCTACTTCAGTTCTTCTAAATATTGGGGGTCTACCACATCCCCTCTGATTTCGAATTCTACCTCTAGCTCTAGCGCGTCAACGTGTCATCCTCAGACTCTGTATTAAAATATAGTTTATTTATGTTAACCCTCACCTATATTTTAATGATGACAAAACACAACTCTTATTATATAAATAGTGCTATCTAAGTGTATTAAGCGATAAAAGCTTACAACTAGAAATCAAGGTGCAAGAACTCAACCTGAATCAAACTCTAAGTCAAGACAAAAGATCTAGTATAGGTTTAAGGTAATGAAACAAGTTGCAAATCTCACTTGTTAAGGTAAAAAGCTTGTCTCATGGCTCCTTTTGAAAAAGTATTTTAACAGAACTTTTCAATCAAACGTTTTTAAGTTAAAAACATTTCAAAACATGAAAACTGGGTTGATAAGCAACCCAGTCGACTGGGTACTTATACCAGAAGACTGGTATATGGGACAGTATATCCCTAGTCGACTGGGTGCTTCATATCAGTCGACTGGTATATTGGATAGACTGTCCCTAGTCGATTGGTACTAAGACCCAGTCGTGGTAGTTCAAAAAATATGACCGTTGAGACGCGAGATTTCAGCACAAATTGCACCAAAACATACCAGATCAGTATAAAGTGGCCATATTACATCAAGGCTATATAAACCCACTCTATTGAGTATTTTATAAGAAGAGATTACACATTCAATCAAGTTTTTACTCATTGATACACAAAAACTTTGAAATATTTATTGTTGAGCCATTCTTCAAGCTTTATCTTGAAAGAGAGATATTATTTAGTTGTATAAGCTTTCATTATTGTCTCTCTACTATTTACTTTACAACATTTATTGTAAAGCAATTAGCTTCCGAAAGAAAAAGATTTACTTCCGAGAGGAAGGGACTTGTTTCCGAGAGGAGGGATTTGCTTCCAAGAGGAAGAGATTGATTGTAAGGTTTGTGCAACACTCCTGAAGTTGCACAACTAAGTTTCTTAGTGGATTACTTCAAGGAGGTTCCTTGAAGAGAGTGGATGTAGGGTCAGAACGAATCCGATATTTCTAAACCACTATAAACTGAGTTTGTATCCTCTATTTCTTAAACTCTTTTGTTTACTGCACATTACTTGTTTACATGCTTGTTGGTTTATCTGTTTTTACAAACTTGTGATTAATTAGTAAAAATTTTTAAAAACCTAATTCATCCCCTTCTTGGGTTGAAACCTCAATCTACAATTAGTATCAGAGCCTTGTTCTCAATTTTAGACTTAATATCCTTGAGTTGATCCGATGGCAGCAAATAGTTATTCTGAGGGACACTCCTACACTAAGCCTCCTTTGTTCAGTGGCTCCAAATATAACTATTGGAAAAACAGAATGAAAATCTTTGTCGAAGGACAAGATTATAATCTATGGAGAGTCATTGAAGAGAGATCTAGAATTCCATCAAAGGAAATAACTATTAGAGAAATCAATCATACAATTCCTAAACTCAAAACTGAGTACAATGATGAGGATTGTAGAATGATGTCTCTTAATAGTAGAGCCACAAGCATTTTACATTGTGCTTTAGATCTATCTGAATACAATAAAATCTCTGCATGTGTTTCGGCTAAGGAGATATAAGATAAATTGTATGTTACATATGAAGGAACTAGTGAGGTTAAAAAAATCAAAAATCTGTATGCTAGTATCTGAATATGAATCTTTTAGAATGTGTCCTAACGAAACAATTTCTCAAATGCACTCATGTTTCATAACTATTGTTAATGGTTTGAAGCTTCCTTATAGGAACATTGAAGATTTTGAACAAACAAGAAAAATCTTAAGATCTTTGCCACCTAGTTGGAAAGCAAAGAAGACGGCCATTATGGAGGCCAAAGATCTCGACAAACTTGATGTTGAGACACTTCTTGGGTCTTTATTGACATATGAGATGGAAGAAATGAATCCCGTTGATAAGAAAAAGAAAAAGGTGATTGCTCTTAAAACCTCTACATACAACATAGAAAAGGAATCAGAAGAAGAAGTGGAGAGCATCGAAGAAGATGGTGAGATGGCTTTAATCACCAAATGGTTTCTTAGGTTCTTAAAGAAAAGCAAGAAACCTTACACAAAGGATCTCACTTCAAAAAGGGAACCACTTGTGTGCTATGGATGTAAAAAGCCCAGTCACATTAAGGCTGATTGTATGGTAACAAGCAAACCATACAAGGAGAAAGCTATGATAACAACCACTTGGAGTGATGACGAAGAAGAAAAGTCCTCGAAAAAAGAAATTGGATATGAAGAAATTGCCAACCTATATCTTATGGCAATCGATGATGAAAATGAGGTATTATCTTCTCCCTCTTCAAAAAATAACATTGTTAGTAGTAGTGAAGAGTTGATAGAAGTCATAAATGAAATGTATGAAGAATTGAAGAAATTCGATTCTAGGAACTCTACTCTTAATAAAGAGGTGTCATCTCTCTCTAAAGAGATGATAAGTCTAAGAGAAGAAAAAGATAAACTATCTTCATTGCTTTATGATTCTTCTCAAGATTTCCTCAAAAATAAAAATGAAATCTTAAAGAAGAAGATATTAGAATTAAATGTAAAATATCTAAACTCATGCTTGGAAAAGAAAAACTTGATGAAGTGCTTTCTTGCCAAAGATTAAGTGGAGGAAAATCAGGATTAGAATATTCTCCATTAGATAAGTAAAAATCAAAAGAGAGCTTATTTATGAAAGTATCATGTATGAATGAAGCCACTACTTCAAAAATCACTAGTAAGGTCAAAAATATATCCTCAATGAATGTTAACAAGTTTAGAAATGCTAATTCTAGTGCATATACAAGAATGAAACATCCTAGAAATACTCATGCTTATATGTATGCTCAATCAAGAAATGCTCATACACATCGTAGGAATAACCATCATATATATCTTAGAAATAATATGTATACTTAAGACTTGCACACTGCACATGCATATCCTAGGAATTATCATCATGGTTATCCTAGAAATAATATGCATATTCATAATAATGCAAGTATGTATCCTAGAAATCATCTTTATACATTTTCTGAAAATAACATGCATATTCATATTCCTCACAATAGAAAAATGTATCATAGGAACTCATATCCTAAGCATTATAGGCATGCACAACTGAATCATCCAAGAAATTTCAATAACTATCATCCTAGGATTGTGCATCATCAACATGTCTATAGAACATCATATACTGTTAAGAAAATATGGATCCCAAAGGGAACTGTATTTTCAAGGACTAATCCCAAATGACCCAAGAAATTTTGGGTGCCTAAAAATGCCATTGTGTATCTTTGTGTGAAGTAGATCTGTCTTCACACCAAAGAAAAAGGTAACTGTTGGTACCTTGATAGTGGATACTCAAAGCACATGACCGGCGATAAAAGTGTATTCAAAGAGCTAACTCTAAGAGATGGTGGATGTTGGGCGATTATTTACTTAAATAAATATGCAAATAACCGTTCTAGTTTTACTTACAAGTGCACAAGGTCTATGGTAGCATAGTGTGCAAGTGCGAGATCATTTCCACAGGGATTGGTGAATTTCATTTTAGAATTAGTTTCTTCAAGTTTAAAAGAGAAATAGTAATTTGATTGTGAGTAAATAACAATAATGAGATCATAGGGCCATAATATCCACCACTAATTATGCTTTCCCACTAACTAAGGTTTCAGTGCTCTAGCCTTATCATGAATATCTAACGGTTGCCAACCTAAGGGCTTGGCCCACACCTTATTCTATTGATCTCCCTATGCAACGAGTTAGGTATGGCGTATACTCTAACTCTTTTCTCTCTTAAGGGATTCAGCATGGGTGTATACTGAGTTGTTCCTTAAGAGAGCATGAGGGCTGTGGAGATCGGCAACCACACAGGACCTAGGGCTTGGTCCACTCCCAATTTCCCATGTTGATTAACCCGGGAATCCAGTGTGGATATCCCTTGTTATTAATGTTGAACCTAGGACTCGGTCATCCAAATTAATTCGACTAACCTATCCATACCACATGCATACGTTGATCAGGCACATATATATGAGGAATGTAAATACAAACAGGTATTAATTAAGTTAAATATTCTAACAAGGCTATAGCAAAGATATCAATGAATGAATATGTGGTAAAGCATAACTAGGGCTTCAATCGAGCCCTATAGGAGTTTAGTTACACATACTAAGTAAAGTAAACATGCTAGACATAATTAAATAAAAACAGAAAAATAAAACCGAATAAGACTCAGGAGACGAGTCGTCAATTCCTCTCCTAAGCTCTCTACTTCGAATCTAGAACAAAAGGTGTGTGTTATGTGTTTTTACAGGGCTATTTATAGGGTCTTCATGATGTCCCGAAACCCTAATTCCTTTTTGGAGTCGGAAGACTTCTTTTTAATTCTGGCTCTACCGCCTCTAGAGTGATTGCGCTCGAGCGCACCTTGCTAGATGGCAGAACTTGACTTTTGCTTCTAAAAGCTCCAAATTATTACCTTTTTGTCCAAGTCCTATGAAAAACACATAAAATACGAAAATGAAGTAAAATCCATAGAAATAGATAAATAAATTACTTAACAAATGTAAATTAAGGGGCTTAAATATGACTATTTAAGCACTTATCACGCCCCCAAACTTACATATTGCTAGTCCTTTAGTAATAAAAAATTAAAGACTATGTTAGAACAAAATTTAAAGATAAATTCATTTCCATGATACTCAAAGATTTGGGTTGCATATAAAACTATGATAATCGTTCATGAGTAAGCTTAGAATAAAAACACATTTTGGATTGCAAAAGGACTTTCAAAAGTTTTAAGTTACTTACCTAAGGTTGGCTTAAGGCATCGCAAGTTTGATTTATGTGTGATGAGTTAGCACATATAAGATAAGGCTTCCATATAATTTAAGCGTATAGGGTTTCGATGCCCAAACTTTTATCGAATTCCTTATCAAAGAGAGCAAAAATGGCATAATACTTACTTTTCTTTTTCTTTTTCTTTTTCTTTTTATCACGCGATCTTTACCATGTTGAGTTCCATCGAGCTTTTTATTTAACCCTTGTAACGAGTGTTTAGCCAATGACTCCCAAATCAGATGGTTTTAGGGCATTAGGTGTAAAGACACCCCTAAGGACTTACTAACTTGAATAAAAAAGGCTACGGAACTAACTGGTTTTAATGCTTCTAAATGACTACCATGCTGCCATGTTGAGTTCCATCGAGCTTTCTAGTTGACCCTTGTAACGAGTGTTTGGCCAATGACTCCCAAACTAGATTGTTTTAGGGCATTAGGTGTAAAGACACCCCTAAGGACTTACTAACTTGAGTCAAAAGGCTATGAAACTAACAGGTTTTTTTTTTATACTTCTTAATGAATTTCCCACCTTTTGACGTGAACACTCAATGCTTACTGAGGCAAGAGGCCCAGCTACTCAGTGGAAAATTTATTATGATCATTAAAGGTTTACTTTCCACCTTTTGACGTGAACACTCAATGCTTACTGAGGCAAAAAGGGCCAGTTACTCAGTGAAAAGTTTTTACTGATCATTGGAAGCTTTTTTATCATTTTTTTGCATGATGAACATATTATTTTTTTTTCTTCTTTATTTTTCTTATGCCAAAGTGTTCTTTTCAACAAGTTATCCGATTACAGTTAGGTTATGGAAACATATACAAGAGAATTATATGTCATACCCCACACAAATGCGTGTTAAATGTGCTTATGCAAATTTGGATCAAACTCGTGAATTCTTAGGTGCCTTGAGGTAGGTAACTAAACTTTGTAAAATTCCTATTGCAAGACTATGTGTTCTAGCTTTTAAGCTTACTAATGAAGTGTTATCAAATTTTTAAATCAACCAAAATTTTTGTTTATCAAAAGAATATGCATTTATCTTCCTAAAAAAAACAAAACTAGGATTTAGTGTGTGCATGTATTTCAAGTGCGTGTGTGATAGTATCTAGTATCTCCCACTACTCCTAAACTTAAAATACATATTGTCCCCAATGTGTGTGTGGCATGGAAAGATCTGACCTGGGAGATGGAGAACTCGGTTGCTTGCTTGCTTGTCCACGCCCCCAAACTTGAACTGGATGCACGCAGAAAGTACCTGACAAAGAAAAATAAACATTGTGCTGGAAAACAAAATATGCAAACTAGACATGTAAATATAACTATAACTAAAAGAAAATTACTAAAATGAAAAAGATATGTCTGGGATGCCTCTCATGGGCGCTAAGTTTAACGTCTTCAGCCAGACAGGGTATTCTCTCACTGTTGATCATCTGTGGGTGCAGTCGAGGAGGTACCGGGTATAAGAGGTAGGAGGTAGGCGGTCAAGGATGGCCTGTAACATCGCCTCCTGTCGTGTGAACTGTGCCTCTAACCCATCGATCCATTGATGGATCAAACGGGCTGCCTCATGATCCTCTCGAAGGATGTCGGACAGCTCACAACGGAAGGAGAATAGCTCATCTAAGAGATGCTGATACTTCATGGATCCCATGTCTGTCTGATCCTCCTCCCATGAAGGGCTCACCGATGGATGCTCGGCCTCCATCAGATCATCCGCTATAGGCTCGGCAACTGGAATCTGTGCTCAGGGACCTCGAGGTATGTGAGACTGGCTAAGGCTCCACTGGGCTCTCCTAAAGAAAGGATGGTCACTAACCAGGCCGTCTACAGATGATCCTCTAAGCCTCTTCTTCTTGAAGATATGACTGAGCAAGAAGGGGAAAGAAAGACCCCAAGCATTAGCTGTGGTCGTCTGCCGGTTATGCACCCCATCCCAGAATTTGTGTATCTGACTCCATATGACTGCTGGGATGGAGTACCAGTAACCTCGATAGAAAGCATAGAGAGCTTATAGAAATTGATCCCGCCTCTGTGTCTTGTGCCCCAAAGGGCACACATTACACTGTAGGATTGAGTCGACAAACCATAGGCGGGAAGGCAACCTCGACCAGCTCCCCGCATTGTTGTAGCGGTCGGCGTACTGACCCGCATACATATCCTCAATGATGTGTGGTAGAGGGAATGAGCCAGGCTGCTCCTCTATGTGGCTGTCCTTTAGAGGGGACTCATCGCAGCAATGTAGCGAGCTGGCTATGTCAATGGTGGTCAGCTCTATGAACCTGCCCTGGATCGAAGAAGATAAAATCTCTGGCCTGGTACAATCGTAGGTCAGGTTCTCGTAGAAACTGACCACAAATCGTGTGTATGCTGTCGAGCAGACTGGTTTGAATAGCCGCTTGAGCCCCCGGTTCTTGAACTTTTGGACCACCCATCTTGTGGCGTCCAAACTCTTAAAGTCCTCTTCCACATTGAAAGTTGTCTCAAACAGTATTTCATGCTGTTCGAAACTAGGCCGGGATGCCTAGTGACGGCTGGTGGAAGCTCAGTATGTGGAAGCCATGCGGTGTGATCAAGCAGTGTTGCTTCTGGTATGATTGCGCTCATGCGCAGCTGCTGGTGTGCTCGATCGCTCAGTTTGAGGTACACTCGATCGCTAGCACCAAGCACTCGATCGCACTTGGTCAGGCAATTTGTCGAACACCTTATATGCACCAAAAATCAGAAGTTGTAGAATTGATATACCCTTGACTCAATCCCCCTGCAAATGTAAATAGACTCAATCAACATATAAGACTATATATAGATAATGTATATGTAAATAGAAGATCAAGACCCGTGAGTGTGTGTAAGTATCTAAAAACAAAATGACATTTGTATACCTTGTGTGCTTAGGAAGGTGGCGTATGTTCAAGGGTGAAATAAAATAGCTAGGTCTGGTGGTGGGCTTGGTGATGTGGTGAGGTAGTGGTGGTGTGGAGTGGCAGATGAGGATTTAGTTACCGTGTCAAATTTAGGGCAAGAGGAGGCAAAGTGCGATTTTTAAAAGTGCGAGGTGCACTAGAGCGTAAATGAAGTGGAAATGGAAACTATTTATAATATGCACGTGACTTCTCTGCCCCGATTGCACTTGAGCGCATTTGTGAAGTGCGCTCGATCGCATGATGCGTAAGTGCGTAGGGTACTGCGCTCGTTCGCAATACAGGGCGAGGTGGCGATCTAGCGCATGGGGTTTGTGCTCGATTGCGAGACAAAAATAGGAAAAAGAGGTTATATAACGAAATGAATTAAGATAAAAAGTGGGAACGATATAGTCATACCAATTTGTAGTGGTCTCAGTACCACTAACCTTGATAGAAGCACTTGAGCTCTATGTTAAGCAAGTGAAATTGCTCAAGTGATCTCTATGGTAGCTTTTGAGGCTATGTCTTTTGAAGGAGGCACTTAGGGCCCCCATCAGGTGGTTCTAAGTCCGTTGATAGCTGTTTTGCCTCCAATTTAGGTACCTGGTAGATAAAACAAGGAAGAGTAGCATTAGTAGGTACGTGATTTTTAACTTGAGGATTATACTTACTTGAAGGTTTAGGTGTGCTCTCGATGGTGTGCACAGCTCCATGGACATCTTTAATCACATTATCTTCTGGCCCAACTTCTAATCCCATGTCATCATGGATGGTCTTCAATGGATCAGTGACATAGGCCTTGGATACTTTCTCATCAATTCCTTGTATGAAACTCACATTGTGACACTCATCATTAGTTTTAGTGGAATCTAGTGTATTAAAGATTTTAAATTCTACTTCTTCTTCATTTACTCTCATTATGACAATACCTCTTTTTACGTTAATGTTTGTGTCAGCAGTGATCATAAATGGTCTCCTTAAGATGATAGGGAGTGGTACAGGCATATGACACTCCTCCATGTCTAATACAATAAAATCAACATGTAAAACAAATTTACCTACTCTTATCAAAACATCCTCGAGGATACCTCTTGGTCGTTTGATACTTCTGTTAGCCAATTGTAAAGTAATGGAGGTTGGTTGGAGTTCTCCAAAACCTAGTGTCTCGAATACATTGTAGGGTAGCAAATTGACACTTGCTCCTAGATCCAATAATGCGTGCTCAAAGAGCTGGTCACCTAGCCTGCAAGGAATAGTAAAACTACCCGGATCTTTTAGCTTGGGTGGTAATTTTCTCAATAATACAGCACTTACCTCTTCAATCAAGGCTACTGTCTCATGCTCCTGAAACTTCCGTTTGTTAGTGTAACTATCTTTTAAAAACATAGCATAAGCAGGTAGTTGTTTTATTGCCTCTAATAAAGGAATGTTTATTTCTACATTTTTCAAGGTTTCAAATATTTCATTCATTTTAGTTTCCTTTTTAGGCTTTTCCAACCTTTGAGGGAAGGGTGGAGGTGTATTTACCTTTTCTATCTCTCTTACCTTAGATGTGGAGATTTTGTCTGGAGACGCTTGTGTAGACTCATTGGTGCCGATGACCTTTCCACTTCTTAAGGTTGTTATGGCATTCAGCTGCTGGTGTCCTCTTGGATTAAGTAATAGCTGGGCCGGGAGCTCACCTTGCTCTCTGGTACTCAATTCCTTGGCCAATTGTCCCATTTGTACCTCTAGTCCTTGAATGGCTTGATCATGTTTCGCAGTGATTTTCCTCATTTCAGTCCGAAATTGCCTTGACTCTTCCATGAATTATTCATGTTTATTCAGGATTTGTTGTTGCTGAGTCGCTAGTTGCCTCACAAGGCCTTCGAGGTCATTCTTCTTTGGTTCGAGGGCAGTTTGGGCTGCTGATTGGAAATTTCTTTGCTGCCCTTGATTGTTTTAGTTGTTGCTCCATGAGAAGTTCGGGTGATTCTGCCATCCAGGGTTGTATGTGTTGGCATAGGGGTTGTTCTTCGGTGGATAATTATTTGGTCCCACAAAGTTGGTTTGCTCATGATCTGCAGAATATAAAGGACAAGTATCAGTATTATGATCAAACTGTGAGCAAATGGCACATACCTGTAGTGGTGCAGCTAACGGGTTAGTGGAGGTGTTCTGAGCGGCCATGGCTTTAACTAATAGGTCAAGTTTTCTTTCAACAGCAGCCATTTGAGGAGATGATCCTCCGTTTAAGCTTACCTCATACATGCCCTTACTTTTGGTTATATGTCTACCTCGAGAGGAGAACTATTGTGTGATTCGTTCAGGGTTTTCAAAAGTTCCATTGCCTCTTCGCTGCTTTTCTCCATCAGCACCCCTCCACAACCTGAATCAACAATGTTTTTGTTAGAATCACTTAAACCTTCATAAAAGGCTTGTACCAGTTCGTCTTGGGGTAGGTTGTGGTGTAGACACTTGAGTAGTAGCTCGTTGAAGTGTCCCCAGGCCTCAAAAAACAAATCTCCATCCTTTTGTTGGAAGGATTGTATTTCTTTCCTCATTTGCCTTGTCTTCTTGGCTGGGAAGAACTTCCTTAGAAATTTTCTCACCAACTCCTCCCAAGTGTGGATGGAAACTGCAGGAAAAGAATTATATCATAATTTAGCATTATCTTTCAAGGAAAAAGAGAAAAGAATTAACCTTATTCCTTCTTGGTCTAAGCCTCGGATGTGATGGAATTTGCAGAGGTCGAAGAACTCTCGAAGGTGTAAATGTGGATCCTCACTAGGTGTACCCCTAAAGTGAGTTAGTGCACTGAGTATCTGCGGGGATATGTAATAATTTCCTTCCGCCTCAGGTTGATACGCAATGCACGAAGGTTGTTCGAGGTTCTACGAGATGAAGGATTGCTTCATCGGCCTCCGTTCAGGTGGTTGTTGTTCAGCTATCTGTTCTGCCATTAGTATCTCTTCCTCAACTCCTTCTTCTATCTCTTCCGAGTTATCTCTAAACCTTTGTCGGATAGACCTTTCAAGCTCAAAATCAAAGGGAAAGAATGCTGGATTCTTGGACCGTCGTCCGTGCGTGAATCAGTGGCAGATATGTGAATGCAGCAATCAAATACTACTGCTCGGATGACTCTCTGCCTCAATTGTGCTCGATCGCACAAGAGAGTGCGCTCGATCGCAAGTGGTACAGAGGGCTCCCCTAGTGTACCTGAAACAGAGAAGGAGAAATTGATTAGGGTTTTTAATGAAGCGAAAAATAAAATAAACACAATGATTAAGAATTGAATAAAAAAAAGAAATAACAATAATCAAATTAAATGAGAAGTTAATTCTAAAAAGATATTTAGCGCAATCCCCGACAACGGCGCCAAAAAACTTGTTGGGCGATTATTTACTTAAATAAATATGCAAATAACTGTTCTAATTTTACTTACAAGTGCACAAGGTCAGTGGTAGCATAGTGTGCAAGTGCGAGATCATTTCCATAGGGATCGGTGAATTTCGTTTTAGAATTAGTTTCTTCAAGTTAAAAAGAGAAATAGTAATTTGATTGTGAGTAAATAACAATAATGAGATCATAGGGCCACGATATCCACCACTAATTATGCTTTCCCACTAACTAAGGTTTTAATGCTCTAGTCTTATCATGAATATCTAATGGTTGCCAACCTAAGGGCTTGGCCCACACCTTAGGCTATTGATCTCCCTATGCAACGAGTTAGGCATGGCGTATACTCTAACTCTTTTCTCTCTTAAGGGATTCAGCATGGGTGTATACTGAGTTGTTCCTTAAAAGAGCATAAGGGCTGTGGAGATCGGTAACCACACGGGACCTAGGGCTTGGTCCGCTCCCGGTTTCTCATGTTGATTAACCCGGCAATCCGATGTGGATATCCCTTGTTACTAATGTCAAACCCAGGACTCAGTCATCCAAATTGATTCGACTAACCTATCCATACCACATGCATACGTTGATCAGGCACATACATATGAGGAATGTAAATACAAATAGGTATTAATCAAGTTAAATATTCTAACAAGGCTATAACAAAGATATCAATGAATGAATATGTGGTAAAGCATAACTAGGGCTTCAATCGAGCCCTATAGGAGTTTAGTTACACATACTAAGTAAAGTAAACATGCTAGACATAATTAAATAGAAACATAAAACTAAAATCGAAGAAGACTCAGGAGACAAGTTGTCAATTCCTCTCCTAAGCTCTCTACTTCGAATCCAGAACAAAAGGTGTGTGTTATGTGTTTTTACAGGGCTATTTATAGGGTCTTCATGATGTCCCGAAACCCTAATTCCTTTTTGGAGTCGGAAGATTTCTTTCCAATTCTAGCTTTGCCGCCTCTGGAATGATTGTGCTCGAGCGTATACGGTATGCGCTCGAGCGCATGCGTGCGCTTGAGCCTTCTTCAAGTGCGCTCGTGCTCTTGTGCGCTCGATCTCAAGGGAGGTGCGCTCGAGCACACCTTGCTAGATGGCAGAACTTGACTTTTGCTTCTAAAAGCTCCAAATTATTACCTTTTTTGTCCAAGTCCTGTGAAAAACACATAAAATACGAAAATGAAGTAAAATCCATAGAAACGGATAAATAAGTTACTTAACAAATGTAAATTAACGGGCTTAAATACGACTATTTAAGCACTTATCAGTGGACTTGTCACCATTGGAGACAACACAAAAATAAAGATCATCGGGCATGGAAAAGTTGGTAATGATTTCTCAACCATAGATAATGTATTGTTAGTACAAGGCCTTAAGCCAAATTTACTAAGCATTAGTCAACTATGTGACAAAGGCAACAAAGTCGTATTTGAAACCTTTCATTGTCTAGTTATAGACATCAAGAGTAACAAGATCAAGTTTGTTGACCATAGACATGAAATTGTCTATATAGTTGATTTAAAATCATTGCATTCCGAAATTGAAAAATGTTTTCCAACAATTAGTGAAAATCCATGGCTATGGCATAAAAGACTTGGTCATGTGATCATGAATCTGCTTAAAATCATTTCTAGAAAAGATTTAGTCATTGGACTTCCCAAAATCAATTTTGAAAAAGACAAAGTATGTGATGCTTGTCAAATGGGAAAATAAACTATGATTTCTTTTAAATCAAAGAATATAGTTTCAACTACTAAACCATTGGAACTTTTGCATATGGACTTATTTGGTCCAATAAGTACCATTAGTCTAGGTGGTCATTAATATACTCTTATTATTGTTGATGACTATTCAAGATATACCTTTGTTATTTTTATTGCTTATAAGGATGAAGCTTTCAAAGGATTTGAAAACTTTTGCAAAAAGGTTCAAAATGAAAAAGGAATTTGTATGTCAAGCATTAGAAGTGATCATGGAAAAGAATTTGAAAACTAAAGTTTTTCAAAATTTTGTGAAGAAAATGAAATTGATCACAACTTTTCAACTCCTAGAACTCCTCAACAAAATGGAGTTGTTGAGAGGAAAAATAGAGCTCTAGAAGAATTTGCAAGAACAATGCTTTGTGAAAATAGTTTACCAAAATACTTTTGGGCTGAAGCAGTAAACACTTCTTGCTATATATTGAATATAATTTTAATTAGGCCTATGCTTGATAAAACTCCGTATGAATTATGGAAAGGTAGAAAGCCTAATACTCCTATTTTCGTACATTTGGTTGTAAATGCTTCATCCTAAATAACAATAAAACTAATTTGGGTAAATTTGACTCTAAGACTGATGAAGGGATATTTTTAGGATATTTAACCTCTAGTAAGGCTTATAGAGTCTTCAACAAGAGAACTCTAGTTGTAGAAGAATCCGTACATGTAACTCTCGATGAGTCTAACCCAATTAGTAGTAGAGAAGTTTCTTTCAATGATGATGCAGATTTTATTCCAATAACGGAAACACCTACTCACATTGTTGACCCAAAGGAGAGTCCACCTCAAACAAATGAAGAGATGGAAACTCTCAAATTGGACCAACTATCTACAAGCCAACAAGAGGATAGTCTTCCCAAAGATTGGAGGTATGTAAATTATCACCCGATTGATCAAGTGATTGGTGATCCTTCACAAGGGGTAAGAACTCGTTCCTCTGTTAGAAATATTTGCAATTATGTAGCTTATTTGTCTCAAATAGAACCTAAGACATTTATAGAAGCTGAAAAAGATAATGAAAGAAACAATGTTTGGAATCTAGTTCCTAGACCTAAGAATCATACGATAATAAGAACTAAATGGGTATTTAGAAATAAAATGGATGAAAATAGAATAGTAACTAGGAACAAGGCTAGATTAGTTGCTAAGGGATATAATCAAGAAGAAGGAATAGACTTTGATGAGACCTATGCTCCCGTAGCTAGATTAGAAGCTATTCGATTGTTATTAGCCTTTGCATACTTTAATAAGTTTAAGTTATTTCAAATGGATGTAAAAAGTGCATTTTTAAATGGCTTTATAGAAGAAGAGGTTTATGTTGAGCAACCTCTTGGATTTGAGAATCCTAGTCTTCCAAATCATGTCTACAAGCTCTCTAAGGCTCTATATCGATTGAAGCAAGCTCCAAGAGCATGGTATGAAAGACTAAGTAAATTTTTTATTGACAATAATTTTATAAGAGGTAAAGTAGACGCAACTCTCTTCACAAAAACTCACATAAATGACACTCTACTAGTCCAAATATATGTTGATGATATTATATTTGGTGCTACTAATGAATCTATGTGTCAAGAGTTTGCCAAGTGCATGCAAGGTGAATTTGAAATGAGCATAATGGGAGAGCTTACCTACTTCCTTGGACTTCAAATCAAACAATTGAAAGGAAGCATCTTCATCAATCAATCAAAATACACTAAGGACCTACTAAAGAGATTCGGGATGGAAAGCTTAAAGCCACTTGGTACACCTATGAGCACATCTACAAAACTTGATCTTGATGAAGGAGGTAAGTGTGTAGATACTAAATATTATAGAAGCATGATAGGAGCATTACTTTATTTGACTGCAAGTAGACTTGATATAATGTTCAGTGTATGCATGTGTGCTAGATTTCAGGCTAATTCTAAGGAATCACATGTAGTTGCAGTAAAAAGGATCCTTAGATATCTACAACGAACTCAAACCCTAGGATTATGGTACTCTAGAGATTCATCTTTTGAGCTTGTAGGATATTCAGATGCTAAATTTGCTGGATATAGGTTAGATAGAAAATCACAAGTGAAACATACCAATTCTTAGGTGCAATGTTAACCTCTTGGTTTTCCAAGAAACAAAACTCCGTTGCACTATCAACTGTCGAGGCGGAATATGTAGCAGCTGGAAGTTGTTGTGCCCAAGTGTTATGGATGAAACAACAACTAGAAGACTAGAGCATGAACTTTAAAAGTATCCTAATACATTATGATAACACTAGTGCTATTAACCTAACCAAGAACCCTATTCATCACTCTAGAACTAAACACATAGAAATTAGACATCATTTCTTAAGAGACCATGCTCAAAAAGGTGATATAAGACTAGAATTCATACATTCTGAAGATCAAATAGCTGATATTCTTACAAAACCTCTAAGTGAAGCAAGTTTTTGTAAAATAAGATTGTCAATGGGATTGTTAGATTATGATAAACTGTATGTTTGATTGCTTCATCATTCATCATTTTGCATATTTGACATCTAGTGAAAGAGTATTAAACCTTATTTAATTATTCCCTCACTCAAGATGGCATAGATAAACAAATTTCATGCTAAGACTCAAGACTGGAAATTTTCTTAATGGTCTAGTCAACTGGTAAGCCTCTGCCCAATCTTCCAGTCGACTGGTAAGGCTATACCAGTCTTTTGGTAATCAAAAACCTTGTGTGGAGCCATTTTTTGATAATCTGTTAACTACCCAGTCGACTAGTATTAACTACCCAGTCAACTGGTATCCCTACCTAGTCGACTGGTATGCGAAACTTTTCAATTCTGCAAAGAACCCAGTCGACTGGTATCGCGATTCTATATATAGACTCTTTATTTTTTCCAAATTTTTACGCCATTTTTAAAACCCTAAGCTTTCTCTCTCTACAAAATCTCATCATTTTGATAAAAAAAAAACCTTCAAAACACTTCCTAAATACCTCGATCTACTCATCTAAACCATCTATTTCAAATTTTTACGGTTGAAATCCCATTTTCTTACCAAAAACCCTTTTTAACCCAAAAAGTCACTTTTCAAAAATGTCCGACCGAATCCGCACAAAAACCACTGTTGGGGGACCACATGCACCTACTAGACCAAGGTCCGCCAAATCCGCGGCTTCAGATTCCTGAAGGAACAGCATGGCGGGCTCATCAAGCAAGAAGCCCAGAACAGAGCTTGACCACTCTTTGTTCTTCAGTCGGGTGGCGAAAGACAGGTATACCTCTGTTATCCGCCATAAGAAGAACATTGCAGGTAGATTCATCGACTTTGAATCTATTCATCATGGTAATTTTGGTATATTACCTGCATTCAATGACATAAACTTGACCCCACTGGTCAAGATACATGAAAAATTTTACCTGAGATTGATTCACCAGTTCTATGTGAACTTGGTGAAACCCAATCCACTGGCTCTGAGGTTCAGAACCAGTGTTATGGGTGTGGAGTTTGAGGTCAACACTGACCTCTTGATGAGTATCCTGATGATCCCTGTGGGAGGGATCCAATGGAGTCTAGACGGATGGCCAGACAATTTTGATTATGAGGAGGCTTGTTAGATAGTTAGGGGTGACCCTAACTATGTGTTTCGACCCACTACATTTCACACATGTAGTGACATGCCGCTTGACTCAAAATTGTTCAATCTCATTGTGAGTTGGACCATCCACCCGAGACTCGGGAGTCGGGGCTATCTATCTAAGATAGATATTGTATTAATTTGGTGCCTTAAAACTGGGTACCACTTTAATAACTACCTCCTGCTGCTCGCCAACATGATAAATGGCACAGTGAGCGACTCTAGATGTCTTCCCTACGGGATGCTCATCACCCTCATCCTTCAACACTTTTGGGTGCCTCTCTCAGCCTCCGAGGCTCAAGACATCGGCCTCAAGGACATTATCAACGTCTCCTCGCTAAAGAAGATGGGATGCACAGTCTGAGACGGCTTCATCTACTCTAAGGTTGAGAAGCACATTCAGATAGGAGAGGACAAGAGCAGTGATGATGAGGACGAGGGTCCAGATGATGCTGCTGCTGCTGCTATGGATACGGATGATCGAGCACCACCTATGGGTGACTCGAGTGTAAGTCAGGCTGGATATAGCGGTCTCCTTCAGGCTATCACGAGCCTTCAGTTGACCATGCAGTCCGACTTCCAGAGTTTGAGCTCTACAATCGATGCCATGCATCATGACCTCCACTCTATCCGAGATGACTTCAAGTTGCACCGTGAGTATACCGAGGGCTCTCTGGCTGAGCTTCGAGATCTTGCTTGTAGCAGCCCTGACTCTCCTACTCCTTGAGTCATTTTTCTATCTTCTTTTTTATGTACATATAGATGTAGTTTTTCATTATTTTTAGCACAGACATATATTTATCATTTATTGTATTTTGTACTTCTATTTCGGCTCTATGAAGCCTGTTCTGTATAGACTGATGATATATATGACTATAGTTTTTGCTTAGACTTGGTTAATATACTTGTTTTACATTTTAGCAATATTTTTACATTCTTTACGTCTTTCTGTATTCGGATATATTCTTTAAACTGCTTCTGCATGTATGGAAATTTCTAGTTCTTCTCGGGAAGGCTTTCTAACTCCGAATGATGCCAAATTTTTGCGTACAAGTTTGTTAAGCATGTTCTTTATGTCTATGGCAACTATATAGCTTATTTTTTAGTTTATTATCCCTTTTATTGTTGTTGTCAAAACGAAGGAGAAATATGAGAATATGAGAAAACTAACTGTAAACTTAAAATAATGCATAGATTTAAGGGGAGCATTGCTCTAAAGAACTTGGTGTATGATTTTATATGTTGAGTTGATTGATTAGGTTGCATATAAACTGTTCTTTATCTTTTTACAAGTTGGTTTTATTCAAAAAACATAGGAGACGCAGCCCAATTTTTTCAAAAAATCTAACACTTAGGTTTTAAAACTGTTTTCTCTCATTAGTTTTGTCATCATCAAAAAATGGGAGATTGTTGACCCTCACCTATATTTTAATGATGACAAAACACAACTTTTATTATACTAACAGTGCTATCTAAGTGTATTAAGCGATAAAAGCTTATAACCAGAAATCAAGGTGCAAGAACTCAACCTGAATCAAACTTCAAGTCAAAACAAAAGATCTAGTATAGGTTTAAGGTAATGAAACAAGTTGTAAATCTCACTTGTTAAGGTAAAAAACTTGTCTTATGGCTCCTTTTGAAAAAGCATTTTAACAGAACTTTTCAATCAAACGTTTTTAAGTTAAAAACATTTCAAAACATGAAAAATGGGTTGATAAGCAACCCAGTTGACTGGGTACTTATACCAGAAGACTGGTATATGGGACAATGTGTCCCCAGTCGAGAGGGTGCTTCATTCCAGTCGACTGGGTGCTTCATGCCAGTCGACTGGTATATTGGACAGACTGCCCCAGTCGATTGGTACCTTCAATAGCCTTAAAAATGGAATTTTTAACTTGACCCAGTCAACTGGTACTAAGACCCAGTCGACTGGTAGTTCAAAAAATATGACCGTTGAGACGCGAGATTTCAGCACAAATTGCACCAAAACGTACCAAATCAGTACAAAGCGGCCATATTACATCAAGGCTATATAAACCCACTATATTGAGTATTTTATAAGAAGAGATTACATATTCAATCAAGTTTTTACTCATTGATACACAAAAGCTTTGAAATATTTATTGTTGAGCCATTCTTTAAGCTTTACCTTGAAAGAGAGATTTTATTCAGTTGTATAAGATTTCATTGTTGTCTCTCTACCATTTACTTTACAACATTTATTGTAAAGGGATTAGCTTCTGAAAGGAAGAGATTTGCTTCCGACTAAGTTTCTTAGTGGATTACTTCAACGAGGTTCCTTAAAGAGAGTGGACGTAGGGTCGGAACGAATCCGATATTGTTGAACCACTATAAACTGAGTTTGCATCCTCTATTCCTTAAACTCTTTTGTTTACAACACATTACTTGTTTACATGCTTATTGGTTTATCTGTTTTTACAAACTTGTGATTAATTAGTAATAGTTTTTAAAAACCCAATTCACCCCCTCTTGGGTTGAAACCTCAGTCTACAATTTAGATCTTCAACTTCTTTAAGTTCTTATGCAGTCTATAGAATCATAAAACCTAATGCTTTGATACTAAAATTGTAATAACCCATCCTGGGTTGGCCACCCCCGAGATGGTGTTTTCACATTTTGAGAATCCCAACATGACACATATATGCAACAATAAAAATAATACCAACTAACATTTTTACATCAATCCTCAACCTTGAACAGGGGAGATACATCATTTTGATCTTGACTTAAACATTATATACAACGTAATATGCATGAATATTTACAAATAAATTTTTATTTTATTTTCTCATTAGTCTGAGGATGTGGACACGCACGTGGCTTACAGATAATGACTTCGTCTAAATCTCAACTCACCAAACTATCTATCCTGCCTGCTACCTGAAATCATTGTACAATGAGGAATGAGCTTCACAAGCTCAGTGAATTAAATTTACTAGAAGTATTCGATTTTATAATTCCAGTTGCATCGAATAATTCAATTACTTCTAAAAAAATCTTTCGATATTCATTCATCTTTTTCCTCAAATAATTCAATAACAATATTCTGTAATCACTACTCAATTTCATAATTCCCCTATTACACAATCTCTTCTTAAGTTACTCATCAAACATATCAATCTTTCAATCATATATTTAATCATCTCTAAATCCTCAATTCAACATTATCATTTACCTCATTATGAGGTTCACAACATATAATAACTCACTTAAACAATTCTCATCATATCAAATTTACATATTTCTTCCTTAGCATATTTGTCTCTCAGTGAGACTCATTCCTCTATCAATAAATTTACAATCATGAATAGCACTTTAACATCTCAAGCAATAGCAATCAACATTTAAATTAAATGCAATGCGTGAATTTAAATGTTACTCTTATTAGGAATGTTTTTCCACATGTCGACATGTTTTAGATTAGACCGGTTGCCTTCCTAGTTATTTCATTCTCATTTAGACCGGCTACCTTCCCGGTTCTTTTATTCTCATTTAAACTAGCTGCCTTCCCGGTTCTTTTATTTTCATTTAGGCCAGCTACCTTCCTGGTTCTTTCATTTTCATTTAGACCAGCTGCCTTCTCAGTTCTTTTATTTTATGCATATGCATATAAATAATAAAATAAAAACAAGCATGTATTCAGACATTTAAATTAGCTATCCTGATTATTCTTAAATTATTATTTGAAAAGTTCCACTAAATTCTTCTTCTCATAAATCATATCAAATCATCAACCATAGCTCGTCAAGAATTTAATTTATCACATTTATTATTAAATCGACTCATTATTCTAATAATATTACTTCTCATATAAAACTTTTCTACACATCCATTATTCCTATCATACCTATCAACCAATTTTTTCATCTACCACCAAAGCATAAGTTAATAATTTATTCTAATATTATCACTATATATTTCATATTTATCTTGATTACTTAAAGTAAATCTAACTCACCACGAAGCACTTAGAGCTACCCGTGGATCACCTCCTTGCCTTTCTTGCTCCTCTCAGCAATTTCCCCCAGTTGCTGATCATTAACACCTGACGTAATATTTATATTAAATTTCTAATTTATTTTTCAGTTCTTCCATACTTCACACCCTTTGAAAATTCTCACTTTGAATTCCGGGAAATTTCATGTATTCTAAATTTCAAAATAAACTTTACGTTATTACCTTCTGTTTTTCTTAGAGCATCTTGTGACTCTCTATAAAATTCTCCCGTAAACCTCTTCAAAATTTTACTCTTTCAACCTTTTTTTCGGTCCCCAAGTGTTTAGAGAAATAGAGTAGTTTGAATTGTAAAAAGAGAAAACCAAACATGATTTGGTAAGTAATAAATAATATAATCTAAAATTATATATATGTATAAATATGTGTGTGTCTATATATATATATATATATATATATATGTGTGTGTGTGTGTGTGTGTGTGTGTGTGTGTGTATACACATATTTACACACACACACACACATATATATATATATATATATATATATATATATATATATATATATATATATATATATATATATATACAATTTACTTCATTACTCAGCACACCCCCATCTCCTAAATTTGCCATGCACCATATGTGTTGTCTAACATGCAAATTGCATGTTAGACAGCCAACACCTGTTGATAAGTGTGTTTTTTTTCTTTTCTTTTCTTACATGCTGTCCACAATTTTTTTTTCAAAAGAATTGTTTTATATAAAAAAAGTTCTTTCGCATATATATATATATATATTAACTCCATGTCATATTTATTAAAGTACTTCTTTACCCTTACTTTACAAATACAGGTATTACAATTCTACCCACCTTACAAAAATTTTATCTCCGAAATTTCCTTACCTAATTCATGAAAGAGTTGGAGGTATTCTTTCATTATTCTTGCTTCATGATCCCAAGTAATTTCTTCAACATCTTTGTTTTGCTATAATACTTGAATCAATTGAATAACTTTATTATGCAAGACTTGTTCCTTTCTGTCTAGAATTCTGACCGGTACCTGCATAAAAGTCAAATCTTCCTGAAGTTTTATTGCTTGATTCGAGATACTATGGGATTCATCGTGTAAGTACTTTATCAAAAGTGACACATGAAACACATTATGTAATTGCTTTAACTCTGGGAGAAAATCCAATCGATATGCTACTGGTCCAACTCTCTCAATCACCTCATATGGCCCCACAAATTTTGGGCTCAACTTTCCCTTCTTTTTAAACCTCAATACACCCTTCCACGGAGATATCTTCAAAAATATCTAATCACCAACTTGAAACTCGAGAGGTCGTCTTTTTTTATCAGCATATCCCTTCTGTCTGTTCTGTGTTGCTCTAAGGTTCTCTCTAACTAGATTGATCCTCTCATTAGTCAAATCTATTATTTCTGGACCAAATATCTTTCTCTCTCCAACTTCTTCCGAGCATACTGGAGTTCTACACCTCCTACCATATAAAGCCTCAAATTGTGCCATCCCAAACTAGTTTGATACTGATTATTGTATGCAAACTCGGTTAAAGGAAAATAAGCATCCCAGCTCACTGAGAAACTCAGTACACTTGCCCTCAGCATATCTTCTAATATTCTGATGATTCTCTCCGTTTGCCCATAAGTTTGTGGATGGAAAGCAGTACTAAACTGCAATTACGTACCCATAGCTTCTTGAAAACCTCTCCAAAATCTAGAGGTAAATCTAGAATCTCTATCTCTACTACATATAATTCAGCCAACTTTTCAGGACTCCATGTAGTTTTAATAGGAAGAATATGTGAAGACTTAGAAAGTCTATCCATTATAACCCATACAGTGTTATGTCCTCTCTGGGTTCGGGGAAAACCAGAGACAAAATCCATACTCACGTATTCCCATGGCCACCCAAGTACTGGAACTAGTTGTAATAAACTTGCTAGATGTCTATTCTCATACTTCACCTGTTGACAAGTCAAACATCTAGAAATATGTTCCGCTGCATCTTTCTTTATCCCTGACCACCAATAATTATGTCTCAACCCCCTATACATCTTATTATTACCTAGATGCATGGAATATACAAAATCATGAGCATCCCTTAGTATCTCCTTTCTCATCTCGACATCATTGGGAACACAAACTCGATGCCCCAATACTACCATACCATCTTCTCTAATTCTAAACTCAATCGGCTTCCCACTCAATACTTCCTGTCTGATCTTCTCTATCCCTTCATCTCTACTCTGCATCTGTAATAACAATCAATAATAGAAGATTATACCACCATATTTTCCATCAATACTCCTCTATTATTGACACTCAACTGCATCCTCATTATTCCTAATTCTATCATCAAGCTAGTACTATGACTCCCAACAGCAGCTAATCTCCCTGTAGCCTTTCAACTCAAAGCATCAGTTACTACATTAGCCTTTCCTGGGTGATAATGAATCGTATAGTCATAGTCATTAATCAACTCCATCCACCTCCTCTACCTCAAATTCAACTCCTTTTGGGTAGATAAATACATCAAACTTTTATGATCAGTAAAAATTTCATAATTGGCTCCGTACAGATGGTGTCTCCAAATTTTCAAAGTGCTATGGTAGCCAATTCTAAATCATAGGTTGGGTAATTCCTCTCATGGTTCTTCAATTGCGTAGATGCATAAACTATAATTCTCCCCTATTACACAATCTCTTCTTAAGTTACTCATCAGACATATCAATCTTTCAATCATATATTTAATCATCTCTAAATCCTCAATTCAACATTATCATTTACCTCATTATGAGGTTCATAACATACAATAACTCACTTATAAAATTCTCATAATATCATATTTCTATATTTCTTCCTTAGCATATTTATCTCTCTGTGAGACTCATTCCTCTATCAATAAATTTACAATCATGAACAGTACAATAACGTCTCAAGCAATAACAAACAATATTTAAAGTAAATGCAATGTGTGAATTTAAATGTTATTATTATTGGGAACATCTTCCCATATGTCAACATGTTTTAGCTTAGACCGGCTGTCTTCCTGATTCTTTCATTCTCATTTAGATCGGCTGCTTTCCCGGTTATTTTATTTTCATTTAGACCGGCTGCCCTCCCAGTTCTTTTATTTCATGCATATGCATATGAATAATAAAATAAAAACAAGTATGTATTCAGACATTTAAATTAGCTATCATGATTATTCTCAAATTATTATTTGAAAAATTCCGCTAAATTCTTCTTCTCATAAATCATATCAAATCAACAACCAAAGCTCATCAAGAATTTCATTTATCACATTTGTTATTAAATCGACTTATTATTCTAATAATATTACTTCTCATATAAAAATTTTCTACACATCCATTATTTCTATCATAACTATCAATCAATTTTTTCATCTACCATCAAAGTGTAAGTTAATAATTTATTCTAATATTATCACTATATATTTCATATTTATCTTGATTACTTAAAGTAAATCTAACTCACCACGAAGCACTTAGAGCAACCCGTGGATCACCTCCTTGTCTTTTCTGCTCCTCTCAGCAATTTTTCTTGGTTGCTGATCGTCAACACCTTACATAATATTTATATTAAAATTTTAATTTATTCTTCAACTCTTCCATAATTCACACCCTTTGAAAATTCCCACTTTGAATTTCGAGAAATTTCATGTATGCTAAATTTCAAAAATAAACTTTACATTATTACCTTATATTTTTCTTAGAGCTTCTCGTGACTCTCTATAAAATTCTCCCGTAAACCCCTTCGAAACTTTAGTCTTTCAACCTTTCTTTCGATCCCCAAGTGTTTAGAGAAATAGAGTAGTTTGAATTGTTAAAAAGAGAAAACCAAACAGTATTTAGTAAGTAATAAATAATATAATCTCAAATTATATATATATATATATATATATATATATATGTGTGTGTGTGTGTGTGTGTGTGTGTGTACAATTTACGTCATTACTCAGCACACCCCCTCCCCTAAATTTTCCACGCACCATATGTGCTGTCTAACATGAAAATTGCATGTTCAGTAGCCAACACTTGTTGACAAGTGTTTTTTTTTCTTTTCTTTTCTTCATGCTATCCACGATTTTTTTTCCTTTTCCTTTTTCTTTTTCTTTTTCTTTTCTTTTCTTACATATTGTCCATAATTTTTTTTTTCAAAAGAATTGTTTTATATAAAAAATTTAGTTTTTTCGCGCACATATATATATATATATATTATTTTAACTCCATATTATATTTATTAAAGTACTACTTTACCCTTACTTTACAAATACGGGTATTACACTTACTTAAGGTAATGAAGTTGGCATTTCTTCACTTGAGTGATACTCTTGGTTTCAAGATATGCATGTTTCAAGGGCCTGAGTTCCACTAGGGATTGATTGATACTTGAAATTTGCATTTTTAAATGTCCCAATTTAGGGTAAGAGTTACCTATATAAAGATCTCTCGGATTACAACGAGAATTTCCTATTTAAAGGTTTATCGAATTTGAGGTCATAATTTCCTGTTTAAAGGATTCTCATATTGAAGTGAGAATTTCCTGTCTAAAGGTTTCTCAAATTGAAGTGAGAATTTCTTGCCTCTCAAATTGAAGTGAGAATTGTATGTATAAAGGTTTCTCAAATTGAAGTCAGAACTGCAAGTCTAAAGGTTTCTTAGATGAAAATTAAGGACTCATATCTTGCCTTGAATAAGGGCTTATAGGATTTCCATAGAAGTGAGGGCTTATGTATGCCTCAAAAAATATGTATAATGGCTTACATGATTGCTTTATAAACGAGAGCTTATATATGCCTCAAAAGGATGTATAAAGGATTACATAACTACCTTAGAAATAAAGACTTATGTATGCCTTAGAAAGGATCTTGAAATGCACCTGTTTGAAGGGTTCAAAT
This sequence comes from Bretschneidera sinensis, assembly GCA_023935145.1. NCBI lineage: Eukaryota > Viridiplantae > Streptophyta > Magnoliopsida > Brassicales > Akaniaceae > Bretschneidera > Bretschneidera sinensis. Next base: position 108,097,529 of record CM043700.1, read on the forward strand.
CGTAATTCGATTACTGGACCAGAGTTGGAAACTTTAGCGAGCCCAATTAGAGCATTTAGATCTCCATATCTTGTCTGAAGTTGATCATGAAAATCCTCATGGCATCACCATCTAGATCATAGATCTAATCCATTGCTAGTTCTTCTCTTCTTCTTTTTTTCTCTTATTCTTATTTTTTTTTCCTTCGTCTTTTCTACCATCACCCTCTCCTCACTTTTCTCTCCCCTTTTGGGATTACTCGACTTTAGGTAAAATAGTTTGAAATGACGACCACCATGAGTCAGATGACTCACTTTTTCTTATTCTTCACTACTATTGTCCTATACTATTTTCTTCTTTTTCAATACTTCTTTTTCTTGCTATCTATTGCCTTGGTTGGATTAATCTTAGCCACTCTTACTTCCACTGTCTTATCACTTTTCACATTGGAATCAACCACCGTTACCTTAATTATTACACTAACTATTAGCCCACTTGCCAAAGTCTTAGCCATTGGACTGCCCATTGCTTTTGTTACTGCTACCTTGTGTATAATCACCTTACCAACCATTGAGTTAACCATAATGGCATTCTTCCCACCATTATTTTGCTTATTGTACTGTTTGAAAGTACCATTGTGTGATTTACCACTATTGCCTTACCAATTATTGTCTTGCCATCGTCCTCACTATCACTGTACCAAATACAATTGATAGAAATCTCTTTACAAGGGATTTTGTACTTGAGGTTTCTTAAGAACTTGAGAATTATCATGGGTTTGTGTTTGGGTATGTGTGTGGGGGAAGTTGTGTTTAGAGGTGTTGTGTGTGGTGATTGGTGTTATTAGGGCGACAAGATCAAAGGTGATGGATGAATCCTAGATCATATTAAGGAAGTTGGTGTTTGTAATATGCCCTACAAGTACAAGCCAATGACATTTGATGTTAAGGGATATTATTTATAAAACAATCTCATTCAAATTGTTATCATAACTTATTGTAAGTTTATGTATCATGAATACTTGTTTAATTACATTGTCATGAGTAAGTCCATAGAGTAAACAATTGAGATAGAATTATGATGAGGTCATAATTTTGAGATCTGCTCTTCTCGAAAGCTTTTCTATTAAATGTTCTAAGTCATAGGGCATTAAATGGATGACTAGTAATCCAGTTAAACTAGTACAAATTATATTTGCTCAATTGGGAGGGTGATTGATCTTAATGTCACTTGTGTGAGAGACACTAAAACAAGTATGTGGGTGCACATTGGAGAATAAGTTCACTGAACATGACTCGACTTAAAAACACCTAATGAAATTTTACTTGCCTGTCAATAGGTAGTTTTTATGTTACAATTGTTCATGTGATCCTTAGACTTGACCATGGTTATCTTGTATGCAACTTATTATGCTTTGTTGTTATTTAATATGGTTCTATACATAGATCATTAATTGGCAGTAAATGAGTATAATGGGTTTCGTATAGAGATATGTGAGTGTACAATAAGAGATCTATCACTCCTAAGTAAAAAGAAATAATGTCCTATGCGACTTCTAAGATATAATTCAGGAAGTTCCGTGGCCAAATCAGGGTGAGAATTAGAAAGAAGTTTCTAATTTCACCATAAGAATTATATTTTTGAGATCTAGATGCATAGAATTAATGTTAAAGGTTTGATAGTAATTTCATAGCCAAATTTGCTTAATCGGGAGATTACATGATGAATGATTGAATTGCACAATAAATGATAATAGAAAGGTTCAAGGTTTTACAACCAAACTCACACTATCTGGGTAGTTATGATATGCTTATAGGTGTAACTCATTATTGTGAAAGCTCTAAGAATTAATTTAATAGAAAATTAGTTAATTCTTATAAAAGGGAGAATCGAAAGGAGTTTTGATTCAAAATAAATTAGGAGTTCTAATTAATCGAAAAAAGTTCTAACTGTAATTACACAAAAATTATGGCTTATAATCAGATTAATTTAAACCTAAAGGGACACACACAAAAGAGACAATGCGTAATTAAGAAATAACTATAGGGGTTTAGTTTGCAATTAATTATTAGTTACTTTTAACCCTAACACTATAAATAGTTTATGAGTGTGCAAAAATTTACTAGCACATAATCTATACACAAGTTTATCCTAGGGTTTTAGTTCTTCGTTTTCACAAAAGAGAGAGCTAATTGAGAGAGAAATCCTAATTCGGAATTTGCCATGCGTTGATCAACTTTAGAGATCGCATACTTTTGTGATTGTTGTGAATTCAAGTACGCAGGAATTTGGAGTTAGGTATGTTGGAGAATTCGGCTACAACAAATTCAGATAGTCAACAACGATTCAAATGTAATGATTCTATCCTTGAATGTTCTTGTTCTATATATGTTCTATGTAAATCATAAGGTGATTAAGGTTTATAGGAATCAATGAAATATTTAAATTTTCGTTGTGTTTTTCTACATTGATTTCCTTCAAGTGGTATCAGAACCATCCTTTTGATTTATGTAGTACAAGGCAGTTTATTGTTATGGATGTAAGAGATTTGATCTTTAAATTCTATAGATTTCATATTCATAAATCAAAAAGTTAGATTAGGGTTTGTGAAACCATGAGTCAAGAAATTCAAGAAAGTGTTCTTGAATTGTTTATTATCATATGATGATAATAAAATTATTGTAGATAGTTTTTCAAACGAATTAAATCATTAGATATTAATTATAAACAATTTGGTTGATCAAAATATGATTTTGAATCAAGAGAAAATTGTTTTAGGAAGAAACTTCGCGTGAAAAATCATGAAAATCTAAATAAATCGTTGGTACAATCAACTACCCCTATAGGACAGTCTACTATACCCTCACAGAACTTATATAAAATTGGACAAAAACTTTGGATAGTCGACTCCCCTGAGGGGACAATCGACTGAGCCATCGAGACCTAGTGAATTTTTGGATAAAGACTTTAGACAGTCGACTGTCCAAGTGCATAATCGACTGTCAATACGTGAAAATTGTGTTCTCTGCGTTTTTCCAAAAACAAAATTGAGATCTTTTCAGTTTCTTTCAAAATTAAAACTAGTTTTAATTAAAATAAATTATTTAGTTTTTATTCTTATAATTTTAAATTAAGTTCGTTTAATTAATTACGAATTGTTCTTAATTTTAAAATCAAAGGTTTTAATAAATTAGATTTTGATTTAGAATTGAGACTCTAATAAATCTAATTCTTATTTGGATTAGAATTAAGAAAATTCTTTAGAAACCTAATTTGATTGGGATAAGCAATCTAAGAATTAAATCCATAACTAGAATAAATTACATTTAAATTTACATACGCAATATGATTGTTTGTATGTTAATAGATGTGTGATTATGGAGTTAAGACCAAATAATTGAGCTATGTGATTGGTCATTATTCGATGTGATTGAATGTATGATTATTATTTTGTGGGTTCTAATCTTTAATTATCTTTTTTTATAATATGTAATTTTACATGGGGTTTGCATACCTCATCTTTCTTTTATCTCTGGTTGTATAATTTCATTTCCCTTTTATTTTAACTCCCCTTGATTTTGAATCAAGGTTTTTTTTTATTGATTATTGAATGTAATTAAATATAATAGATTGATAGGAGTAGATAGGAAAGAACCATAAATCAATAAGGATCAACCTGATGAGCCTATTATAATAGAGTCTTCTATCACACAACCTCCTCGTAGATCAAGTAAGATACATAGAGCATTAGAAATATATGGGTATCTCAACAAGGTTGATGTTGAGGTACACCATATTGTGAATAAGGATCCTACAAACTAAAAGGAAGTGATGTAAGACATCAAAATGGCTTGAAGCCATGAAATTTGAAATAGAATCCATGTATTCTAACAAACTTTGGAATTTGGTTGACCTTCCTAAAGATATTGTACCTATTGGTTGGAAATGGGTTTATAAAGGAAGATGGGTGCTGATGGAATCCATGTATGTTATCTCTAGAAAGCCCGAGGACAGTAGCCCGAATACTTCACTTTATCGACACATTTTCCTCAAAAGGCCCAAGAAGATTCCTTCATCGGTACCTCTTTAAAACTAAGCACCCTCCATCATTGGCACCTTTTCAGGGCCTCGTGTTGGTTCCTATAATAAATTTTTGATTCCATTGTGCTTGGACTTGGTAAATTTGGAGTTTTGAATTTAATTCCAAATTAGAGCCAATTGCAAACCATCTTTTTTTTTTCAATCAATTAAACCTACCTTGAGCTTAAGTCAATTAGGCCTTATTTGTATCCATCAATTTCAAGCCCAAAGTCTTCAATTAAATTTTGGTCCAATCCAAAACCAATAAAGCTCATTGATCTTTATTAAGCTCAAACACTTTTTACCCAAATTACAAGCCCAATAAGACTTCTAATTTTTATGGTGAATTTTCAATTTTATCCTTCACTTGGCACATTTTGATTGATTCACTTTTTCAAGATAAACTCTCTCTTTTGCATCAAAAAATTGTCTCTCTTTTCTCTAACATGTGGCTGGCCATGTGAGTGTTTGAAGAGGAAATATTCTTCTTCTCTTTTGTCTTGTTAATTGCTCACTTCCTTGTTAAACTTTCATTCTTTCCTACATGTCAAAGTTTATTTTTGCACCCTAAAAATCTGCACTATTTCTACTCCTCTTGACCGCCCATTATGTGTGGAGGAAATGGAAATATTCTTCTCCTCTTTTAACCTTGTCAATTGAACATTTCCCCTTTTAGCTATCACTTTTTCCTATGTGTCAAAGATTATCCTCCCACATGTGACCGCCCATTTGATAAAGGAAAAAAAGTCCTTTTTTTTTTTTTTTTGACAAATGCACATTTGATTTTTAAGCTTCCATCTTTTACCATGCACCAAAGTCATATGTTTTGCTTGAAAACTCTACACTTATCCTCCCCCATGTGACCACCCATTTGATGAAGGAAAAGAAGAAGTCTTCTTCCTCTTTTTTTGCTTTGGCAAATGCACACTTCCCTTTTAAGCTTCCAAATTTTTCCACGCACCAAAGTCACATGTTTTACTTGAAAAAATTGCACTATTTCCCCTCATTATGGACGACCATGTAAGGAAAAAAGTCTTCCTCTATTCTTTTTCATTTTTGCCATAACACTTCATCCATTTCAAGCTTTCTTCACCTAAAAAATTGTTCCACCAAAAAAGAAATCTTCCTTTTTCCTTTCTTGCTTTGTCTTCCTTTTTCCTTTCTTGCTTTGTTAAACCCATATTCCACTCCTAGCTTTCACCTCAAAAAACTCCATTTCTCTATGGCTAACCATAAAAGGAAGTCTTTATCTTTCATTTTTGCATTGTTTATTATACCATACCATTCCTAGCTTTCACCTTTTCACCTAAAAAAGTACAAACTTCTTCATGTGGCTAGCCATACCCTCTTTGTTGTTTTTTATCCACTTCGACAACCCATCTTCTCTTATAAATACCCCTTTATTAACATAAAGACACAAAAACACATACTAAGGCAAAGTAATGAAAAAAAAAAGAGTAAAGAAAGAAGTATAGAGAGAAAAAAAAAATAAGAGAGAAGAATAGAAAGATTAATGAGAGAAACATAACTAAAAAAGAAGAGAGTAGTCAAGAAAAGAAAGAAAAAAGCAAAGAGTGAAACACAAAATTAAGAACAAGAAAGAACCTCTCCATATTCGGCCACCTATTGCTTTTGGTTTTCTAATCTTTAATAAAACCATTCCTCCAAACCTATTAAGTCCACAAGAGTATGCGTAATCTCCAAAGATTATCCCTGCGCGTGAAAATTTTCCTTAACCAAAAAAGTTGGTTAATTTCTCCATTGTAGTTTTCATGCTCATTTCTTTATCCTAGTTCCTTAATGATGTTCAATTCATTTCTTCTAAGTTATGTGCTTTCTTCTAATTTATTTCAAATCACATACTCTTCTATTTTAAAAATTGTTAGGACCCCCTTTGGTCTATTTCATTTCAAAACCATATGCCGATTAGGGCCCTCTTTGGTTCATTTCACTTCAAATCCGCACACATTTGGCATGCATCCGAACACACTTGGCATGTAACTGCATGTATTTCCACAGACTTGCACAAACTCGTACACACATGCACACACCCACACACACACTTAAACACATCCACACACACATGTGTACACCTGTACGCACCCGTACACACATACACACACCCGCACACGTTTTCACACACCTGTACACACCCACACACTTTTGCACACACCTGTACACATCCGCACACGTGCGCATATAGGAACATGATTGCAAACACTTTCATGCATGTACACACACTGCACACACCTAGTATAAATATGCACACATGTGCACACATCCGAACACACCCGCACACACTTAGTACTAGTTCGCACACACCCACACACATGCGCATACATCCACACAAAGGGCATACATGCTAGGTTTACTCCATTTGTTTAAAGTAGTTTTGGCTCATGTGTTAAATTCTTACATGTCTAGCTTGCTTATTTAAATTCACAAGCTTTAATCCACTTCTTTTTCGTTAATTCACACACTATAAATAATCTTAATCATTTCTTTGTTTCATGTGTAAAGCATACTCTCTTTTTAATTATTTACTTGCTTACTTTTACCGTGCCTTTTTTTAATAATAATATTCGATGTTATCTTGTATGGATATAAATTGTGAAAGTATATTTAGTTGCTTCATTAGTGTATGGTAATAATACTTCAATTAAAATTTTGAATAATTTTCCTTGAAACACAAAAGTCTAAACTTCGGTCTAAGCAAGAGAGAAAGCTTTAATTCATCAATATCATGTACCCAAATCTCTTGAGTCTCGAAATATTTCACGTAAACCAATGATAAGGGATTTAATACCTTCAAGTTCGAGTGGTGACTCCTTACCCATCATCATTGTTTTATGCTTAAATGACAACAATCACTTGTTTAATACATTAAAAGCCTACCCATCACGAGAGCCTCCTTAATACTTATAAAGGGTTTGTATTAGACTTGGTAGGTTTCATTCGTTTTCATATGCCTACTTATCGTTTTCCACACCATTGCCATATCATTTCTTCTTCAAAGGGAGTGGTCTTAGGTAATGAGCCAAATGCATGCGTAACATGCAGAAAATAGTGGTACCTATAAGGGCCGAGCATATTTCTCATTCTCGGTACCTTCCAAGTAGATTTCTTCCTCAGTACCTCTTTAGGACCAAGTGCCCTCCATCATCGACGCCTCTTCAGGGTCAAGCATATTTCTCATCTTTGGTGCCTCTTCCTCAAGAGGCCCTAGAGGATTACTTCCTTAGTGTCTTTTCAAGACTGAGTATATCTTATCCTTGATACCTCTTCAAGGTCGAACATATTTTATCCTCGGTACCTCTTCTTTAAGAGGCCCGAGTAGATTCCTTACTCAGTAACTTTTCAAGACTGAGCTCTCTTCATCCTCAGCACCAAGTTTATTTTCATCATTGGTACCTCTTCATCAAGAGGCTCGAGTGGATTACATCATCGATGGAACCGAGTGTATTTTTTACCATCGGTGCCTCTTCCTTAAGAGGACCAAGCATATTACTTCCTCGGTACCTTTTTAGGACTGAGCATATCCTTCCTCGTTACTTCTTCCTCAAAAGACCCGAACGAACTTCTTCCTCAATACCTTTTCCTTAAAATATTTGAGTGTATTCCTTCATCGAAACCTCTTCAGAGCCGTGCACATTCTTTTATCGTTACCTTTTCCTCAAGAGGACCGAGCACACTTCTTCCTCCATACCTTTTCAAGACCGAGTACTTTTTCTCCTTGATACCTTTTAGGCCCAAACGGACACATTCCTTGGTACCTTTTACCAAATACTTCTTCCACTCAATACCTTTTCTTCAAAGGACCCGAAGAGAATGACTTGAGAATTTCTCATTCTTGGTACCTTTTCTCCAAAAAGCTCGATGAGAGCAAGCCAAGAATCCACCTACCTCATGATATTTTTTTACCAAAAACCCAAGAACAAAGAGGTACATAATTCAAGACTAGTTCCTTAAACGCATAAAATGCGCTCAAGGAAGTAGAGGCATATGATGTGGGGTAAATTTCTTGACCAGCCAGATGGCAAAACATGATACCTCTATAGGATAAAAAGATAAGCTCACAGGCCAAAGAACATAACTAATAAATTGGTTACACAAGGCTAAGGGTAAAAATATAATGTCACTCATAAACCCTAGACAATAGAAACCCTAATTCTACAAGGATACTCATCTCTGAGAAACTCTAATCCTATCACAATTTCCTAAATGGACTTTACTCCACAACATTATATAAACGGGGCTCTCATTATCAAACAAGTATGCAACAAATAAATCACACCACCCTCTAGCTATTTTATTCTCTAATTCTTCTTTCAGAGTATTGACTTAGGTAACAAAGAATCCCCTCGAGATACCGTCTCGAGAGAACTTTCTTGTTTACGTGTTTTTTATATGCGTAGGGATCCGTGAGCTCATCTGACAGATTTTCGACATCAACATTGAATAAACATTGAACACTTAAAAATATAACGTTCATATATTTTTTGGATGAAATATACTATGCATGCTTAAACATATAGAAATTATATAAAAAAAAGTGTATTATTATAATAATATATTGAAATAGGACAGGGTGGAGTATATTTGCTAAATCCAAAATGATCTCCCCAAATTTCACTTTTGTGTTTTTCTTTCAAGAAAATGGGCCTCTTAGATCCTATTACTAGTCAAGTTAAAGCTCAAAGCTTCTCTAGTAAATTATCAACATGATCTATGATAGTGGGTTTGACCCAACAGTTAAATGTCTTTTTTTTTTTTTTTAATGTTCCAAAGTCAAAAGATGTAAGTGCAAAAGAGTGAAAGGTCTTACATGGTAATAATCGAAGTTAAAGTCGAAGACATGAATAGGAGAAAGCAAGGGCAGAGCCAAGAATTTTAAGTTGGGGTGGCCGAATAATATTGTAATGATTTTAACCTGAGTTGAATTCAAGATGTTACACTTATAAGGGAAGAAATGTAGTTGTTAGACTAAATTCACTATTTTTATAACGGATTGAATATACGAATAGTATATTTTTTTAAAACTAACTCTTATTTTTTGATAGATAAATTAACATAAAGAAAGTATATAAAAGTTTTACTTTAAGAATGTATTTGTTGAAAATCACCTCAAGAATCCCAGGTGGTGACCTTCAAACACTCAAGTCCAGAATGACTTGTAATAAAACAGGAATCAAACCATCAAAGAAAGAACACAAGTAATTGTTATCGAGGTTCGACAAATGCCTACGTCCCCGTGAGCTCCTCCGAGGTCTCTGCACTAAATCAATGAGTTCTTACAATTACAGTAACACTTTCTCAAGAACCCTCTTGTTCTTGATACATAAAAGAAAAGAAAACAAAGAGAAAAGAACTAAGTGTTTCCTTGGAATTTTTCCCAAGAAAATTCCAATTACAAAGCCCTTGAACCCCACTTCTTGAATACTCTCTCTCACTTGTAACACCTCTGAAGATTTAAGAGTCTTTCTCTCTCAACACCAGCCACTCTTGGAATAAGACTTCTTCTTGTGCCTCTCTTGTGTTTTGTGTCTTTGCACTCTCACACTTGCACTTGTGTTACTTATTGTTATGAATGTTGTTGATGACCCTTTATATAGAGCAACAACTTCTTGAACCAATCTTAAAGTCAATCTCAACCCTTAGATCTTGAGGACCAAACAATCATGGCCCTCCAAGAAGTCTAAGTAATCTTGTGCATTTTAACCAAGTCCCTCGCATCAGGAGAAGAGTGTTGATCAGAAGAATCAGATGTGCCTGGCGCCGCGGCCCAGAACAGGGCAAGCCGCAATGCACACAAGGCATAAACTCCTCCAGGTGCTGGGCACCGTGGCGCACACCACCCTGTACCGCCGCGCACACCTAGACGAGGCAAACTTCTAGCTTGCTGGAGGTCGCGGCGCCCAATCCTGTGCCGCAGCTCAAAGACTGTTGAAGCTTCAATCTTCCATTCATTTAATTCTTAGACAAATTCCAACAGTATTAAACATTTTTAGGTTTGTCTATACTTCAAACATGTTTAGAAAAAATATGGAGTAAAGGTACTTTTTTAAATTAATAAAAATGTTTAACGAACTTATGTAATTATTATGCTTGTCAAGCACCAAAACAATTAATTCTATTAATTTGCCACATTAAAACTGTCATATATTGTTCAAATTTTTATCAAACATTATCAATTAACCTCTAAGTCAATCCCAATTTACAAACCAAGCTAGGAAATCAAAAATAAATAAAATCGACTTATACATGTCTTTCATATAAATATATCATCCCAAATTATTAACAACTCAATTCACGCACAAATCAAAATTAAACTAGTTATACCATAAAGATATGTTAATACAAAAATCAAATTAACCATTGTAAAAACATATATAGACAATAATAATACAATTAAGATAATATTTCTACATATATGTATTAATTTCTCAAAAAAAGGTAAATTACATACAATAAATATCAAACATAAAATTTAATCTTAGAAACCAAAACATTATGTTTGGTTGTCTAGAATTGAAGCTTAAAATTGGAATTGAGAGAAAATCATACTTTTTTCAACATTAAAATGATTGAAAAATACTATGATTCCACCTTAATTCTAATTTCAAGCTTCAATTCCAGACAATCAAATGTAGCATAAATGGATCCAAAAAATTAAGTTAAGTAATTCGTTGGGTATATAAGTAAATGAAGTTTTTGGGGTGGCCAACCTTATAAGATTTGTGCTTGGGCCTAAATTATATATAAGTTTAAAAATTTTGGGGTGACCATGGACCTCCCAAACCTTAACATATCTCCGCCCCCGAGAGAAAGAATATAGTAAAAATTTCTTTGTGAAGTGCGACAAATTTTATGCTGATTCTTTTTACCTTTCTGTATAAAGAGGGAGTATTTACAAGCAATAGTTACTATTTTCTCTGTCTCATATACTGATAGAAATAGAAAACACAATTTTTAAAAAGACATAATAATTAATCTTACAATTCATTAAAATATAGTTTATTTTTTTAAAAAAATATTCTTATGTATTATTTAAACTTGGTAAAACCTTTTAAGAAACTTAAATTTGAATAATTTAGGAAACTTAACTAAAGTTAAATATTTTTTTTTAAAATAGACAAACCATATGAAATATCTCAATAAAAAATACTTGTCAATATATATAAGACGGAAGATATATCACGTATTGTGACCTTATTGTTCAAGTGTCAGTTACCCAACTAGTCCCACATTGGTATCATATTATGAAAAAAAGTTCTTGTTTAGCATAGTGTTATGAGAGATACATGGTACAAGGGTTTATCTCATCCTTGAATGAAAATAAAATATCATATTTTTTCTCTTTTCTTATAACATTTAACGGTAAGATGAACTCATATGACATGTATATCTCATGACACTATGTCATGCAATAACTTTTTTTGACACCTGATGGACTTACATGGCTCAGTCTAACCCGCTGAGGTGGCAGTTTCTCCCTCGCTCTCAAACCACAAACAAATGGAGGGTTTGCTGCTATCCACATGCATGTTTGCAAGTTCATTGTGCATGCATCTTCGAATATTCGTGCAAAATTAACTAAAGTAGTATTTATTTAAAGTAAGGGATTGGAATTTTAGTTATATATTCTCTAGCTTATCTTACCACATTCTGATTAGTAATACTCCCAATGAACTGAGTTTTGTATGGGAAATTTAAGTTTTGTTTTCTAACGAGCACACACATATATTATATTGATATTGAACTTAATTTATGGTCCCAAAATTGCACATATAGATATTGTTTAATAATTCTTTTTGAAAGATGACGAGGTCTACAAGATAGTAAGTTCGATTCTTATTGTGTGAGACATTTGTTTGATTTATGATATGGCCCAAAATCCCCCGGTCCAAATGAGCTCCAGGCCCAGCAAAGCGACCTCGGCCCAAAAGAGCTCCAGCTCAGAAAAGCACTAGACCCACCAGAGCGGTCCACTCCAAATAAGCCTCAGGCCCAGCAAGATGTTCCAACCTAATAAGAATACCAACTAAACTCTCCAGCCCAAGTAGTGTTCTGATCCAACGACCCCTCCAGCCCAGACAAGCGGCTAATATCCCCTCTAGCCCAGCAAAATCTCCAAGCCCATGAAGGATGGCCCGACAAACTTGCGCCCGGATCCCCCCTACGACTTGACATCCTGCAGCCACCAGCCACCCTACTGTCGCCCTGCAGCTACCCTACGACCGCCTAGCCCTGTAGCCACCCTACAATGCCCCTTCTCCCGAGCTTGCAATCATGATCCCCCACTGGTAGACGACTATAAATGGGCCAAGGTATGGACTTCACCATTCATTCATAGACACACCTGCACAGACACTTGATTTACTTTAGCCTTTGGTTCCCCTTCCAAGCCCTCGGCTTTTCTTTTGAGTGTGTGCTAACTTAAGCATCGGAGCGCCCTCGGAGGCCCCTCCCCCCGAGGGTCTTCAGTTCACCCCTGTTACTTGTGCAGGGTCAGGCCGCGCTCTCACTAAAGTCACGCCAACATCCGAGCCACGTCCTCGCCTAGACCACGTCAGCACGAGCAAAAAGAGGCATCAACAGATTGGCGCCGTCTGTGGGAAGCCAAAATCTCTCGCTACAGTAGAAGCGAAGAAGTAAAAAGAACTCATCTGTAACAATACCGCCAAGAAACAATACCAGAAGAACAAGCGAGGAGGCTCCAGCGGGGTGCTCGGCTCCTATCCAAAATGAAGCTCACAGTAACCAATCCAGACTCAGGTTCTTGACGATCCCTGAGCACGACATCCCCAGAGAGCAGCGCCCTCCCCTCTCTAGAATCGACTCTCCCAATGACAGGGAAGAGGCCGCCCACCTCCAGCCCTAGTGACTCAAGCTCAGTTTTAGGAGCTATCCAGGATAATAGCCAGCCTAGTGGCCCAGGTGAGGGGCGGAGGCCAGCCACCTTTCTTCCCTCCTTACCAAGCTCCAGAACAAGCCGAGTCTTCCGACAGGGACGACCCCACCTACAACCAGCCTCATACCGAGCCCTCACCGCGCAACGGCCAATCCAAGAAGAGCTCCTCCTCAAAGGGTAACCTCAGTTTAGACAGACGGTTTGGGGAAATGGAAGAACTAATAGACTCGATTCTGAGGCGCAAGAATCGCAGCCTCATGGATGAGCTCTGCATCCAAGACCCTTCATTCGCAAGAGATGTCCTCGAGACCCCACTCCCGCACAACTTCAGGATGCCTCAAATGAGAATGTATGACCTGCAGCACTACAAGACGACTATGATGCTGCACCGGTATTCAGACGCGGTAATGTGTCATGCCTTCTCCCTGACTCTTGAAAAGGCTACAGGTACCTGGTACGCCAAGCTAAAGCCAAGAAGTATCAGCAACTTTAAAGAGCTCAGCTACGCCTTCGCCTCCCATTTCCTCAGCAGCAAGGGGCCCAAAAAGACTTCAGAGAGCCTCTTCAGCATCATCCAGTAGCGAAGAGAGATACTCCGAGCCTTCATCTCCCGGTTCAATACGGTAGCATGGGAGATCCCTGACCTCGACCTAAACGTCCAGGTGATGGCCTTCAAAAATAGACTGAAGTCAGGCATCTTCAACTCCAAACTGACTCGGTGCTCACCCCGAGACATGAGCGAAATCTTGGCCAGGGCTGAGAAATACATATTGACAGAGGACGATCAAGTCTTCAGGAGAGGGAGGGAAAGTGAAGCTGAGAAAAAGAGGAAAGATCCCGACCCCTACAAGAGGACAGTCAAGAGGCCCCACCAGGAGAACAGGTACAGACCACACCCTCGAGCTGACGGTTTCACCCCACTCAACGCCACCCAGACGAACGTCCTCATGCAACTCTAGGACAAGTCTTTCCTCTAGTGGCCACTTAGGAAGCTGCATCTTGGAGGTGACCAGAGGCGGTGGTGCCGCTTCTATAAAAGCTATAGCCATGACACTAAGGGATGCCATGACTTAAAGGAACAGATTGAAGCTCTGATCAACCGAGGGCACTTAAAGGAATTTATCGAGCCTCGGAGAAGGGACGAACCCGCATTACCGAGAAGAGGTACCAGGCGTCCCTACCGCCAGCAAGAGCGCAAGGATCCACAAATAACCCCGAGGGCCGAGCAAGAGGGGCCTGTTCAGAAGAAACAAGAGGTAGCCACAGTCGCCCGCATCATCAAGACCATTTGCGGGGGCCCAACCGCGAGAGGTGGTTTGGGGCAGGGCAGTAAGGCCTATGTTAGGGCCGTAGCCTCCGTTAGCGGTCCCCACAAGAAAAGAAAGACCGAGCCAGTAATCTACTTCACGGAATATGATTTAGAGGACGTGCAGACTCCCCACGACGATGCAGTGGTAGTCTCTCTCTTCGTGGCAAACTGCGAAGTGCTGAGGGTCCTGATCGACAATAGAAGCTCGACGGACATATTGTTTCACGATGCTTACCAGTGCATGGAATTGAAGAATGAGGATCTGGAGCCGGCTCCTGCCCCCCTCTATGGTTTCGGCGGTTCCCCAGTATTCGCTGAAGGGAGCATAGTCCTCCCAGTGACAGCAGGAACGGTTTAAGGACCTTTACAGTTCAGACCACCTTCTTGGTAGTAAAACAGCCCTCCTCAAACAATATGATCATCGGTCAACCCACCCTTAACAAGCTAAAAGCCATTGTTTCTACCTACAACCTGAAGGTCAAATTCCCCACCAGTGAGAGTGTAGGTGTAATCAGTGGGGACCAAAAGCTTTCTCGAGCCTGCTATCTAAACGCTGTCAGAGGAGGAAAGAAGACCAAGGCCCTGCCCCTCGAGGTGGAAGACCTCAGAGATGAGATGAGGACACCCAGGGGATGACCTGCGGAGGAACCGACCGTTGTACCCCTCAGAGTGGACCTCGCCCGAATTGTCTGAATAGGAGCGAACCTCTCTTCTGGGCATAGAGATTAGCTCATCTCCTTGCTCCGAAAGAATAGAGACCTGCTCACTTGGTCTACCTCAGACATGCCCAGGATCAGCCCTGGGATCATCGAGCATCACCTGAACATGGACCCTCGGCACAAGTTGGTTATTCAGAAGAAAAGGGCATTCGCCCCTGAGCAACAGGCGCCTATCAACGCTGAGGTAGACTAGAAGCCTACTTTATCAGGGAGGCAAGGTACCTGAAGTAGGTGTCTAATGTGGTGATGGTCTGCAAAGCCAGTGGCAAATGGCATATCTGCATTGACTTCACCAACTTGAACAAAGCTTGCCCAAAAGACAGCTTCCCCCTCACTTGAATTGATCAGATGGTCGACGCCACCTCCGGGCATGAACTCCTCTTTTTTATGGATACATATTCTGGCTATAATAAAATCTTCATGCACAGGCTGAACCAAGAGAAGACCGCCTTCATCATTGACCGAGGGTTGTACTGTTACAAAGTCATGCCCTTCGGACTAAAAAACGCTGGGGTGACCTATCAGAGGCTAAACAAGATCTTTAAAGGGCAGATTGGGCGAAACATGGAAGTTTACGTGGATGATATACTGGTTAAGAGTATAGAAGCATGAAACCATTGCTCCGATCTGAAAGAAGCATTTGGAGTATTACTCTAGCATAACGCGAAGCTAAATCCGTCCAAATGCGTATTCAGGGTGACCAGAGGAAAATTCTTAGGGTTCATGGTCACCCAGAGAGGAATATAGGTCAATATGGAGAAGATAAAGGGCATCCTTGATATGACCCCTCCCCAGTCTATAAAAGAAGTCTAGTGGCTCATTTGCTGAGTTGCCACCCTGAACCACTTTATGTCCAAGTCAGCGGAAATATGACTTCCTTTCTTTAAAGCCATCAAGAAGACCAAAGATTTCTCCTAGTCGGAGGACTATCAGCAAGCTTCTGAGAATTTGAAGAAGTATTTGAGCCAGTCGTCGCTCTTGACCAAGCCACTCCAGGGAGATAAGCTCTTCCTCTATTTATCGGTTGACCAGAGCACTGTGACCTCTGTCCCAATACGAGAAGAAGTGGGCGTCCAGAGGTCTATCTACTATGTCAGTAGAATTCTCCATGAGGCCGAGACCAGATACCCCTTATCGAAAATACGGCTTATGCCCTAGTAGTGGTGGCACGAAAACTCCGACCTTACTTTCAGGCGCACACCATCATCCTCTTAACAGACCAACCCTTAAAGCAAATCTTGCATAACCCAAGTGTCTCCGAAAGAATGGTGAAGTGGCCGGTAGAGTGGGGAGAGTTTGACATCCGCTACCGGCCCCGACAAGCAATTAAAGGCCAGGCTCTGGATGACTTCATTGTAGAGACGACCTTGCTGATAGACCCAGATGAATTCACGGCCACCACACCCAGTGGGGACTCTCTAGGATGGACCCTCTAATTCACTAGAGAGTGAAGCAGGGCTCATCCTCTGCAGTCCAAAAGGGTTTACGATCGAGTACACCTTAAGGTTCGGGTTCATAACCTCCAATAACGAAGCCGA
The DNA here is from genome assembly GCA_023935145.1 of Bretschneidera sinensis. Classification (NCBI taxonomy): domain Eukaryota; kingdom Viridiplantae; phylum Streptophyta; class Magnoliopsida; order Brassicales; family Akaniaceae; genus Bretschneidera; species Bretschneidera sinensis. Next base: position 108,114,065 of record CM043700.1, read on the forward strand.
GTACGAAGCTCTCATAGCCTGCCTAAGATTGGCCAAAGCATTGGCTATCGAGGTTCTAGATGCGTTCAGCGATTCTCAATTGGTGGTGAGTCAAGTAATGGGGGAGTTTGAGGCCAGTTGGGAGAAACTCGCCCAATATCTCCAAAAGGTGAAGGAGTTGGCCGCCGTGTTCAAGACGTTTCGGATAACTCACATCCCTCGAGCCGAAAATTTCAAGGCAGATGCCCTGGCTAACTTGGCCTCCTCCCAGCACTTGGTAACCAACCAAGCTGTCTATCAGGAAACTCTCGCCGCACCAAGTATAGATGAGGCTCATGTTCTACCCGTAGAGGAGGGACCCATATGGATGGACCCGATCCTCCAGTATCTGAAAGATGGCGCGATACCCGAGAGAAAGGATCAAGCCAGGAGACTAATCTCCCGAGCCTCGCGATACACCCTTATGAAAGGTTAACTGTACAAGAGGGCTCTGACCATGCCTTATTTGCGATGCCTCAGGCCACGGGAGGCCAATTATGCTCTACGAGAAGTCCATGAAGGAATATGCGGGAACCATTTGGGAGTTCAGGTCTTAGCTTTCAAAGTTCTGCACCAAGGGTACTACTGGCCCACTATGAAGGACAATGCAGCAGACTTGGTAAAGAAATGCGAGAACTGCCAACGGTGGTCTCTGATATCGCACCGCCCTACTAACCCTCTTGCCTCCAACACTAGTCCCTTCCCCTTCGCCATATGGGGGATGGATATCCTTGGCCCGTTCCCAATGGCCGTTGGGCAGAAAAAATATCTCAATGTGGCCATTGGTTATTTCACCAAGTGGGTCGAGGCAGAGCCATTGGCCAGCATCACAGATCACCAAACTTGGAATTTTGTCTAGAAGTCAATAGTGTGCCAGTTCAGGATCCTCTGGATATTGATCACCGACAACGGAAAGCATATTGACAATTCCAGGTTTAAGGCATTCTGTGATGACCTCCATATCGAGCACAGGTTCTCATCAGTTGGGTATCCCTAGGCCAATGGCCAGGCTGAAGTAACCAACAGGACCCTTCTCCAAGGGATCAGAAGAAGATTGGATGAGGCAGATAAACAGTGGGCCGACCAACTCTCCAATATCCTTTGGGCCTATCGCACCACAGTGTAAATGCCCACAGGAAAAACTCCCTTCTTCATGACATATGGAGCATAGGCCATCATCCCTCTCGAAATCGGGGTCCCATCGATGCGAGTTCGATACTTTGAACCGAGCAACAACGAGGAAGGGTTAAATATGAATGCGGACTTGGTCGACGAAGCCCGAGACAAAGCCCAAATCCACCTAGCTGCTTACCATCAAAGGGCTGCTCGGTACTATAATTCCCCGGTTCAGCCCAAAGACTTCAAGATGCATAACCTCATCCTCCGCTAGAGTGAAGTGTCCTGCCCTCGCTTTACGGGGAAGCTCTTCTTGAACTGGGAGGGTCCTTATCGGATTCGAAGGATTTGTCGAATCGGTACTTACGAGCTCGAAGATATGGATGGCAACCCCGTTCCCCACCCTTGGAACATGGAGAACCTCCGATAGTTTTACCAATGAATGTAAAGGCAAGTATTTAATAAAGTTAAAAAGTTTGGACTCCATAAATTTCATTAAGTTGAAGGTAAGTACAAAAGAAGGGTACTATCGCCCCGGGTACAAAAACAAGCATACTCTAAGAGGCAGGGGCCTAATTGGCATCATTCCCTGCTTCACCCTCACCGTTTACCATTTCCTTGGCTTTAACCTCCAGGATTGGCTGGATCTCACTCCCCAGACCCTCTTAGACGCCGGCGCTAGCCGTCCCCTCTGCGCCCCCTCCTAAAGATGCAGCATCAGACCCCTCCGAATCGACCGCCAAAGTAAGACCCGAGAAGTCCATCTCCGAAAAAAGGAGCACAACTCTTCTCTTGGCTTCATTGAAGCTCTCGAAGTATTGGATTGTCCCTCCTTAGTCAAGGATGCCTTCTTCTCCGCAGCTTGGAGACGAACCACTTCCAACTCCTCCCTCAGAACCTCTTCCGCTGAGCACTAGTGATCCCTCTCAAAGGTTGCCTCCGCTCTATCCCTCTCCGCCGTCTCGAAAGAAAGAGACAAGTCGTGAGCCAAGTTCTGGGACTCTTCCAACTTGTGCTGAGTCTTGGCTAGATGATCCGCCATGTCTAGGGTGCGCCAAGAAAGCACCCCAGCAAGAACCCCGGCCTGAAAAAGCAATCCCGTTAGGAACAGCCAGAATATATGAGCCAACTCAAAAGCGAGACAAGGATTACCTGAGAGAAGGCAACCTCTGCGGTCGAGCACAATGCCTCAATAGGCTTTGACGAAGCATCTACCACGTCGCAAGGAGGAATCCCCAGCACCAGATGCTCACGGGCCACCCTAGGATTGGCAAACACAGAGTCATCCGTCCTTAAAGCCCACCTCAAAGTAAAAAGGGGGGCTATTCCAGAAGCTTCCTAAGGAGGAGATGCCCTTGGAGGAGGAGGGGCAACTGGGTCCACCCGTTCCTTAGGAGCCAAAGGCTTCGGAGAACTGTTGGCGGGAGCTGGAACCACGGATGGAACCTTGGTCTTCTTCTTTTGCCCGGATCCGCTAGCTTCAGCGGCCCTCTTCTTCTTGTGAGCCAAATGTCTGGCCATTGCTGCCATCTCCATGTCTGCACAAAAGGACGACAAAGAAGCATTAAAGACTTGGAAGAAAAAGGCAAGGTTTCTATAAGCTAGCAAATCAGCGACTACCATGCTCGAGGCTCGGGGGAAGGCTGGGGGGACACAGGCCACGCTTGTAGAGTTCTTCGTTATCACCAAGCACTTTGATATCCAGTGGCACAACCAGTATTGCCTTTAATGTCTCCTGCTCATGAGGCAAGAGGTGTGGTTTTTTGCATTTACCAACACACTCCATACTCCAAGTGAGAGGGATGTCAAAGCTCCTAGAGCTTTGAACAAAGAAAAATCCCCCATTCCACCGCTTAATAGAGGAAGGCTTCTACTTCAGCACGCTCTTCCCCTGCCTCGAATTGACAATAACCCATCCCGAATGACCGAGTCAGGCCAGCTGAAAAATGGGCCTTGAACACATTGATGTTCATCACCCCTCTAACTTCCTGGTATACGGCGATGAACGCCAAGATCAGTCGGACCGAATTGGGTACCAACTGGCTTAGCACAATGCCAAAGTATCTAAGTATCGAACAGAGGAATGGGTGGAGAGAAAGCCTGAGCCCCGCCTTGAGCTGGTACTTATAAACACACAGTTCATAAGGCACCCGGTTTGACAGGGCATCGCAGGCCTTCTCTCCACCCTCAGGGGCACTCATATGAAACTCCAAGGGGATCCTATATTTGACCCTCATCTTCATAAGGCTAGCCCCCTCCACTGCGCTCGGAATGGAATTCGCCTCGAATGTCCATTCCTCCCTCTCAGTATCTAGAGCATCATCCCTAATAAGCATTGACACCCGGACATCCCCCTCTCTAGATGTCTCTGCCTCCTCACGCTCCCCTTTGTCTCCCTCATAAGGCACAAGTGCCTGTCCTCCCCTAGGATTCGCCTCTTGAAAAGAGACTCCATCGCTAGAAGAAGCATCCGTCTCCTCCTCTAACTCCCTGGACAGAGCCCCGCTAGAAGTACTATCGCCCGACATCTCACCTAGAAAGAAAAGGCTTTTTGTGGAAGACCCCTAAAAATGTCGAGCGCTCTCAGACTTTAACTAATACTCAAGATCTCTCAAAAATATAAAGTGAAGATTGAACGAAGGGGGAACCTACTTATATTGAAGCTTTGGCGGCAGAATCGAGGAACACTAATCCACGCGACAGATGAAAGGACGCACCCCCAACTCTTCCCCAGGCGCCGTTTCCAGTCTTCAAGGTGCCAGTTATCACTAAAACGTGCCTTCTGGAGTAACTAACCCACCATCGTTTCTTGTCAAGCCGCCATCGTTTGTCATGCCTATAGTAGGGTAAACCTAGTAGGCCAGGGTAAACACAGAAACTCATGCACGTAGAAAGGAGAAAGCTACACCCAAGCCTCAAACACTCGATTGTATTCTCCAAAAAGTCCGAGCGTATGAGCTGCGTTGCATACGCTCGGCCAGGATCTCTCCAAAAATCTGAGCCTTGTCAACACTCGGTCGTATTCTCCAAAAAGTCTGAGCGTATGAGCTGCGTTGTATACACTCGGCCAGAATTTCTCCAAAAATCCGAGCCTTGTCAACGCTCGGTCGTATTTTCCAAAAAGTTCGAGCGTATGAGTTGCATTGCATACACTAGACCAGGATCTCTCCAAAAATCTGAGCTTTGTCAACACTTGGTTGTATTCTCCAAAAGAATCCGAGCATATGAGCTGCATTGCATACGCTCGACCAGGATCTCTCAAAAAATCCGAGCTTTGTCAACACTCGGTCATATTCTCCAAAAAGTCCGAGCGTATGAGTTGCGTTGCATACACTCGGCCAGGATTTCTCCAAAAATCCAAGCCTTGTCAATGCTCGGTCGTATCCTCCAAAAAGTTCGAGCGTATGAGCTGCGTTGCATACGCTTGGCTAGGATTTCTCCAAAAATCCGAGCCTTGTCAACACTCGGTCGTATTCTCCAAAAAGTTCGAGCGTATAAGCTGCGTTGCATACGTTCGCCCAGGATCTCTCCAAAAGTCCGAGCCTTGTCTATCGCTCGGCACGATTCTCCAACGATTCTCCAAAAGTCCGAGCCTTGTCTATCGCTCTGCACGATTCTCCAACGATTCTCCAAAATTCCGAGCCTTATCTATCCCTCGGCACGATTGTCCAACGGTTCTCCAAAAGTCCAAGCCTTGTCTACCGCTCGGCACGATTCTCTAACAGTTCTCCAAAAGTCTGAGCCTTGTCTATCGCTCGGCACGATTCTCCAACAGTTCTCCAAAAGTCTGAGCCTTGTCTACCGCTCGATGCAATTCTCTAACGGTTCTCCAAAAGTCCGAGCCTTGTCTACCACTCGGTGCGATTCTCCAACGGTTCTCCAAATGTCCGAGCCTTGTCTATCGCTCGGCACGATTCTCCAACTGTTCTCCAAATATCCGAGCCTTGTCTATCGCTCGGCACGATTCTCTAACGGCTCTCCAATAAGTCTGAGCCTCGCCTATTGCTCGGTTAGATGATCCAAAGTTTGCTAACGTTACTATTGTTCGGCCTTGGGCCCAGAATCAAGTTTGTTTTATCGAATCAAAGTGTGCTTTATCAACTTAAGTATGAAAGGCAAGGACATCACGCAAAGCAAAGATTGAAACAAAAGATATTTTATTAATTCAGAGAATTACAACTAACGACCTCGAAGTACAAGTAAAAGAGGACCCTAACGGCCTTGAAGTACAAAGAAAAAGATAACAGCCCTAGGAAAAGAAGGGGCTGCCGGCGCCCCCTGATCTTGCTACCACTAGAGGAACGATGACGCCTTACTCTCAACTTCCAAGGACCAGGAGCGAGCCTACCCCCCATTTTCTTCATCGGTTCCAATAAACTCAGGGGGTAGGGGAGCCCACCATCGAGAGACACAGGCCCCCCCAACAAAATCAGTGGTTTTCTTCCAGGGCCGGTCGTGCCCCTTCTCTTCCTCAATTCCAGGGAACCAAAGAGCTTTTGGCCTAAGGAACCCTCTCAGATCCACTCGAAATCTGGAAGAGGTTCTTGCCTCCACTCGAAATCTGAAAGAGGTCCTGACCCTCATTTAAAATCAGGGAGAAGACTATGGTCGTCGAACCACGATCCTCCTCCAAGGTAACCTCGTCTTCCTCTTTGGCTTCCGTAGAACCCTCAAGAGAGTGATGACTTCTCTCTGTCTCTGAGATCATTACCCTCGGTATTACCCAAACCAATGTTTCCACTACCAGAAAGTGATATCTCCCTCTCAAACTCTTCAAAAACTGAACTCGTTTCTACTTAAAACAAAAGGTGTCAGAGACCCTTATTTATAAGAAGGGAAAACACGCTCAGCGAAGAGGAATAAATGTAGAAAGTGGAAAAAGAGAAAACTTTTCGTATCTCTAGGCGACCTTTCGCCTCCCGAGAGTAACACTCCGATTGTCAAGAACAAGCACCCAGGTGCATAACTACTCTCGCGGTTTCAAGATGTCCTTTCACTCTCCCAGGCGGTAATGTCCTGCCTCCCACGAGCGTTCTGGATCCAATTAAAAGCCCATCTCAACAAAATACATCCTTAAGTACATAAATGTACTCAAGGAAGTGGGTGGCCTGTGATATGGCCCAAAATCCCCCGGCCCAAATGAGCTTCAGGCCCAACAAAGCGACCCCGACCCAAATGAGCTCCAACCCAAAAAAGTACTAGACCCACCAGAGCAGTCCACTCCAAATAAGCCTCAGGCCCAACAAGATGCTCTAACCTAATAAGAAGCCCAATTGAACTCTCCAGCCCAAGTAGCGTTCTGATCCAGCGACCCCTCCAGCCCAGACAAGCGGCCAATATCCTCTTCGACCCAACAAAATCTCCAAGCCCATGAAGGATGGCTCGGCAAACCTGTGCTCGGATACCCCCTACGACTTGACACCCTGCAGCCACCAGCCACCCTACTGCCGCCCTGCAGCTACCCTACGACCGCCTAGCCCTGCAGCCACCCTACAGCCATCCTTTGGCCACCCTACAGCGCCCCTTCTCCCGAGCTTGCAATCATGATCCCCCCACTGACAGACGACTATAAATGGGCTAAGGTATGGACTTCACCATTCATTCATAGACACACCTGTACAAACACTTGATTTACTTTAGCCTTCGGTTCCCCTTCCGAGCCCTCGGCTTTTCTTTTGAGTCTGTGCTAACTTAAGCATCGGAGCGCTCTCGGAGGCCCCTCCCCCCGAGAGTCTTCAATTCACCCCTGTTACTTGTGCAGGGTCAGGCCGTGCTCTCACTCAAGTCATGCCAACATCCGAGCCACGTTCTCGTCCAGACCATGTCAGCACCAGCAAAAAACAGCGTCAACAATTTATATATCGGTTTAGTAGTAAGAAACTCACAAATGATAATTTTTGTTAGTTCAAACCTAAACCTAATGGTATAAATCAATTAAAAATTTTACTAGTGATTTTTAAGAATTTTACTAATAATGTTAATTTGTGAGTCACACACTTATATTGATGTTATCAATAAAGCTTCTAAAAATTATTAATGAAATTTCTAATTGATCTAAACCCAATGTTTTAGATGCATAAAAATCAAAAATTTTACTCACAAGTGCTCCCATGCGGTTGAGAGTTCGAGTTCTCTTGCCTTAGCATGAAGTTGGTTGGCCATCACACCTGTGTGCTTTGTCCTATGGATTGACTTAGCCTAGCTACCTCCATTTTTGTCAAAAAGAAAAAAAAAAGCTTTTGGTTCCTATCGCTTGTTTACAAGTATCTCAATCAAATATAAATTGCAATTCATGGACAGGACCTACTATTTATATATATGTAGTTAAAGATTGATTGATGGAAACAATGCATTCAAAAAGAGTAGATATATATGCATGGCCTTCAAATTAAACCCTGTCATACACCAGCTAGAGAACAAGACGCCCCATAGCCGCCCAAACCAAACTCTACCTGTATTCATTTTTTTAAAGGAAATTCAATTTTCATACTTAGTGTTACATTTAAGTTCGGTAGAGTTAGGCACGTATTAATCCATTGGTCCCTACCTTCCTTTTCTTATTTTGACCTGTTTTTTTATTTATTTTTTGTTTAGTAATAATTAATTTACTTTTAATTTTTCAAATAATAATCATCAAATTCCTCACTTTTTACATAGACCATTCATAATTTTTCCAACAATTGCAATAATTTTGTAATTTTAAGGCTTAAATTGGTAAGTTAAAAAGTTTAGGAGATAAAGGTGCGGAAACCCATACTTCAAAGGAAAAAATGTTATTAAGCCTGTTGTTTAATTGTTACTACTAGTGGCACAAATGAAATAATGCATCAAGCTGGAGGATATATATGCAATAGGGTTAATTACAGGATTGAGACATGCACGTGAATTAGACAAAGAACACGCAATTAATGTAATAATGTTCATTCTGTACACCAAACATAAGGCTCGCAACAAAACAAATCTCTAGCTAGAGATATGAGCTTACATGACATTGATAAGCACCTATCAGTCCAATGGTCTCAATTTCTTTAACGGGGTGCGGCCGCATGTCGGCAAGCGGTCGCAACCATACCAAACATGAGGCTTGTTTGCAGGGGGACAAACCCTTCCCCATTATTAATTACTTTTAAGCTGCAATTATAGTTCATCTACTTACTCAAAGATTATGCAACAAAAGCAGTTTCAAATCTTAATATACTGTCCTAAGGTCTTAAAAACAGGCATATCATATAAGGTATTGTTTGTTTTTAGTTTTAAGTACAATTTAAAACAAAAAATCAAAATTTCGTTACAAATTTTTTGGAAAAAAATAAATTATATTTAAAATTAAAATCAAACAACACCATAGTACTCCACTTTTGTGTAAGTTAATTAGCATGAGACAAGGTAATTTATAACTTGGTTGGTCACACTGAATTTCTGATTGGTATAAATTTGTTTAGGCCACTTCATTGGAAATTGTATGTACATCAGGTCAAGCCTACCCTCCGGCCTATTTATCTTTTTGATGGGAGAAAGTAGAAAGAATTCGAAATTTCATAAAATGGATCTAATCATGATTTTGGCCATGTCTGCATGCATGCAACCTTAAATTTAGTTGTTTCAAAGCATGTCTAATCAAGTATTTCATGTTGATGTAATATATTGAATTCTTTAAAAGATGAGTTGAAAAGTTATTAAATACATTGGGTTGAGTTGATTTAATCCTAAAGTTTTTTTCCGGTAAAAAATACTTTGAGATTTATATGTGCTCGCACAAGGTTAACTCTTTTAAAATGTAAAAGAAAAATACCATAATACCCTCCTTCACTCAGCAAAAAAGCCCTAAAAGAACCATAGTGTCTCATTTCATCTCCTCTCCACTCTCAGTACAACCATATTACTCTCTTCCTGCTCCCAAATCCCTAAATCAACATAGCACCACAAAATATGCACACCGTAAAAACAAACTAACACCACTCTATCCCACTCTCCAATCCCCACCGTCCACGACGACAACGAATCCTTATCGTCAATAGTCTCCTCCAATCTATAACCAATAAAACCAGACAACAAAACCAATGAACTCGACATGAGCCACCCGACAATCCTCCTTCCTTCATGGTTCCACCCGACCCGAATCGCGTCCCACCCGAACCTCTCCTCCAGAACCGATAGCACGAGTGCCAGACCCATCACCACCATCAAGTAGGCATCGATACCCGACCTGATAGCAAGAATTAATAACCTTGACCCGGGTCTGGAGCGGAAAACATTAGCTTAAAACGAGGGCACCTAAGCGTACAAGAGCAGGAGAACGTCGACGATGATCACGGTGACATTGACTCTCTTCCAGGTGGGCTTAACGGAAGCAAGTGCCATGATAGGAGAGGGTCGCAGAGGCGACGGTAGAGATTGTGGTGACGAAGGAGGGGAAGAAGGGCAGAAGAAGAGGGATTTGAGGCGGAGGAGGGAAACGGCCTCCTTCCACACGTGTCGTGCCTTGAAACGTGTGTGGGAGAAGCTAGTGAAGGCCTCGAGAGGGTAGATTTGGGCTTTTAAGGAGCGTGAGGAGGATGAGGGAGAAGAGGGGGATGGAGAGAGGGAGGGTGAGGAAGAGAAAAAATGGGAGGAAAACGTGTTTGTTTCTCAGGAAAATCATAATCTGGTTGTAGTGAGAGATGAGAGGAGGCGTAACGAGACTTTGGTTCTTCCAGGGCTTTCTGCTAAGTGATGGAGGGTATTATGGTATTTTCTTTTTATATTTTAACAGAGTTAACTCCCGTGCTCATAGATATAGACCTCCGGTATTTTTTGAAAAAAAGTTTAACCATGTTGTATTTTTTATAATTAAGCTAAAAATTTAAATATTAAAATTATTACTTAATTTTTTCGTAATTATTAGTGAATTTTTTCAATTTTTTTAATAACTTTCACGGAACCGAGTCCGTAGGATCACCCTCTTTGAATTTATGGTTTCAAAATGTTTCAACCTTATTCAAACTAGTAATTCATTAGTCAATAATAGTTTATATATATTTAATATTTATTATATGTAATTGTGTATTTATAATATTTTTTTATCAAAAGAAATAGATTTTAGTTGAATTTTATATATTTAATGTACTTAATTTACGAAAATATTTGTGTGTTGTGCTATATTGGTGTTGAAATTTTTAAAATTTTGATTTATCAGGCACCTCTAAAATCTAGTACAAAAGTTATTTACTTTTGTATATATGGTTTTGCATTGAATTAAGGTTATTTGTACTTTGTGTTAATTGATTTAAGATATTTTGTGAGTGATTATATGGATTTGAAAGATTTGATATTTTTAAATGAATTTAATTTTGAAACTAATTAATAGATGATGAATTGCTATAAGAAAATATTTTTTTTATGTTTAATATGTTTGATTTAATTTTTAAGTGAAAAAAAATATATTAAATTGATGATTAAAACCGATCAAAATCAGTTTAATCAGATTAAATTGGATTGATTTAGACGAGTTCATGGATTAGTTGAGTTTTTAAACTAATCCAACTCTTTAACCCAAACTAACTCATGCTCATCTCTATTATTCGCTCGATGTAATATAATTTGTTAGATTATATATAGCATAGTTATTGCTTAGTTAGTTTAATCCCACATTGGTTGTGTATATCTTTGGCTCTCTTATTGGCTCCTATAAATAGGATAGCTCACTTGTAAGTAAATCACACCATTCAATACAATTCTCTTCTTTGTATTGTCTCACTTCCTCCCTTAAACCTTAACATGGTATCAAAGCCTTCGTGGTTCTCGGTATATTAAGAGTTGAGTATGCTCTGTGATTGCCACTATTAGTGGATCTTTCACATCAGAAAAACTTTTTTAAAGTTGTCGGTATATTAAGAGTTGAGTATGTTCTGTGATTGCCACTATTAGTGGATCTTTCACATCAGAAAAACTTCTTGAATATCCTTTTCATGTCTGTCGGGTCACCACTATAGTCGGAGTCTCATTCTCCATCGACATCATCTCAACCGCTGCTCCATCGACGTCACTATTCAACCGTTGACCGTTGACCGACAACTAGATTTGACCAGATGGCAGAAAAAGATATTTTTCGTCATGTTCAGTCTGTATTGGATGGTACAAACTATATTGTTTGGTCTCAATCTATGCGAAGTTTCCTCAAAAGTCGTAAGCTTTGGTCTTACGTGGTTGGTATTGTCGATAAGCCAGTTAAAGGGGCTATTGAAACTAATGATGCTCTTCTCACTCGTCTCATTGATTGGGAAAGTAATCATCATCAAATTCTCACATGGTTTCGTAATACAACTATTCCATCTATTTCTGCCCTATTTGGTAGCTTTGATGAAGCTAAGGGTGCTTGGGATATGCTTGCTTCTCGTTATTCTGCTGTTGATGGTGCTCGAGAATATCAGCTCCTGTTTGAGCTCTTCTGCCTGAAGCAAGAACCAGGGCAGAGTATTAATGATTTTCTTGCTCGCATGCAATTCTAATGGAATCAAATTGATCTCTCTGATCCTATTTGGAAGGATCCTACAGATGCAAAAATGTATGCTGAACGAAGGGATCAACATCGTCTTCACCATTTTCTTATGGCATTACGAGATGATTTTGAGCCTATTCGTGTGCAACTTTTACATCGCACTCATTTCCCTACTTTGGACAATGCTATCTTTAAACTTGTTCGTGTAGAAAGCAGATCACAGACTATGCACTCTCAACATAGTCCTTCAGTGTTGGCTGCTCCATTATCTAGTTCTTCATCATTTCAGCCAAAGCATTCTGACAGGTTTGGTGCTCCTCGACCTTCTCCTAAGCCTCGTGACAACAATTTCTGTCGTTTTTGTAAACGTCGAGGGCACACTATTGATAAATGTTGGCAAAGGGGAAGATCCAATGCTCCCACTGCAGCAGTTGCTCATCCTGAGAGCATTCTCTCTACAGTTATTCCATATCCATCTGCGACTATAGCTTCATCTTCAGTTGCACTCTCTAACGGGTCATCAGGTTCTACTGTCACCTTATCTGCAACTGACTTCGAGGCAATAGTTAATCAAGTCATCCAGTCTCGTTCTGGTAATGCATCTTCCTCTGCCCTCTCAGTCCTGCCAGGTAATTCTGCCTCTTGGCTTTTTGATTCCGCTTGTTGCAACCATATGACACATTTCCCAGCTTCATTTACTACATCTGCACCTTCGCCTCATTCCTCATTCATTCGCACAGCTGATGGCTCCACTATGACTGTTAAAACTATAAGCACCATCAATAGTCGTTCTCTTTCTATTCCTGAAGTTTTTCATATGCCAGAATTATCTTATAATCTTCTTTCCGTTGGGCAAATATGTGAACTTGGATATAGAATTATCTTTGACTTTTCTGGTGTGAATGTGCAGGATCCTCGTACTGGTCAGACCCTTGGGACCGGGCGTAGAGTTGGGCGCATGTTCGAACTCTCATCCTTACACCTGCCCAACCTTCCCGCCTCTAACATCTCTGCTGCTGCCTCCTTGTCACCACCATCCCTTGCACTTTGGTATTCACGTCTTAGTTATGCATCTGCATCTCGGGTACAACTTTTAGCTTCAAAGGGGTTGTTAGGGTCAGTGTCTAAAAGTTCTTTTGATTGTATTTCGTGTCAACTTGGAAAACAGCCAGCTTTGCCTTTTAATAATAGTGAGTCTCATGCTACTGCTTCGTTTGATTTAATTCATTCTGATGTTTGGGGACCTTCTCCCGTTACTAGTATGAGTGGTTCACGCTATTTTGTAATTTTTGTTGATGATTTCTCTCGTTACACTTGGGTATTTTTAATGAAATTTCGTTCTGAATTATTGGATATTTATCGTACTTTTGCTAAAATGATTGAAACCCAATTTTCAAAACCTATCAAAGCTTTTCGTTCTGATAATGCTTTAGAATATACTCAACATGCTTTTAAAGACATCCTAAAAAGTTGTGGCACTGTTCCTCACTTGTCATGTCCTGGCACTTCACAACAAAATGGTCGAGCTGAACGTAAACTTAGGCACATTTTAGACACTGTTCTAGCTCTCCTCATTTTCACATCTATTCCTACCCCATTTTGGGGTGAAGCCACTCTAACGGCTATCTACACGATCAATAGGCTGCCTACCCCTATCCTTAATAATTGCACTCCTTACGAGTGGTTGTTTGGCTATGTTCCCTCATACCACCATCTTCGTGTGTTTGGTTCTGCTTGTTTTGTTTTACTCCAACCTCATTAGCGCACCAAACTTGAGCCTCGTTCTCGGATGTGTTGCTTTCTTGGATATGGAATTGAACAAAAAGGCTATCGGTGTTATGATCCTGTGTCTCGTCGTCTTCGCATTTCCCCTCATGTAGTTTTCTGGGAGCATAGACTATTTCATGAAATTGGCAAATTCAGCATGCCATCTTTTCCTCATTTTACCACACTTATGGAGCCTCCTATTTCTCCTACTCACACTAGTGATGTCTTGCCCGAGTCTCCCTCACCTCACACTAGTAATGTCTTGCCCGAGTCTCCCTCACCTCACACTAGTAATGTCTTGCCCGAATCTCCCTCACCTAATACTCTCGATTCCACTCCACCTGATACTCTCGACGTCGCTTCGCCTGAGCCCCCAGGGTCTGTTACATATGAGGATCATGTTCACACTTCCTCTCCAGACCTTCGCCGATCCATCAGAGTAAGATCTCTTCCATCCCATCTCCAGAATTTTCATTGCTTTCATGCTTTAGCTACTTTACATGAGCCCCACTCCTATCGTGAGGCTTCCACTAACCCTTTTTGATAGACTGTGATGAAAGAGGAACTTGATGCTTTACACAAGAATAATACATGGGATTTGGTTGACTTGCCTCCTGGAAAGTCTGTGGTTAGAAGTAAATGGGTTTACAAAATTAAGACTTGTTCAGATGGTACTGTTGATAGGTACAAGGCTCGACTTGTTGCCAGGGGTTTTACTCAGGAGTATGGTGTGGACTATGAGGAGACCTTTGCTCCAATTGCTCGTCTATCTTCTGTGCGTGCTTTGCTAGCTGTTGCAGCCTCTCGCCAGTGGTCACTTTTTCAAATGGATGTTAAAAATGCATTCCTTAATGGTGATCTTAATGAAGAAGTCTATATACAACCACCTACTGGACTATCTAATCCAACAAACAAGGTATGTCGTCTTCGTCGAGCTCTATATGGACTTAAGCAGGCTCCTCGAGCATGGTTTACTAAGTTTAGCAACACTTTGTCTAGCCTTGGATATTCCATCAGCTCCTATGATTCAGCTTTGTTTGTTCGCCGCACAGACCGGGGCATCATACTTCTTCTATTATATGTTGATGACATGATTATCACCGGGGATGATCCCATTGGTATTCAGGAACTTAAACAGTTTCTCAATCAACATTTTGAGATGAAAGATCTTGGTCCTCTCAGCTATTTTCTTGGTCTTGAGATTTCATCTTCTTCTGATGGTTATTATTTGACACAAGCCAAATATATCTCTGATATGCTTTCTCGGGCAAATCTCACAGACAGTAAGGTTGTTGACACACCAACTGAGCTTAATGCTCATCTTACACCCCATGATGGCGAACTTCTTCGTGATTTTACTTTATATCGACATTTGGTTGGCAGTCTTGTCTACCTTACTGTTACTCGACCTGATATCTCGTATGCTGTCCATCAGGTGAGTCAGTTTATGGCTGCTCCTCGCTCTACTCATTTTGTTGCTGTTCTTCGCATCCTTCGTTACCTAAAGGGGACATTGTTTCATGGGCTCTTTTTCTCCTTTCAGTCTCCTCTTCAGTTGTGTGCTTATACCGATGCAGATTGGTTAGGTGATCTTACAGATCGTCGTTCTACCACCGGTTATTGTTTCCTACTTGGCACCTCTCTTATCTCTTGGCGTAGTAAGAAACAAACTGTTGTTGCTCGATCTAGCACAGAGGCAGAATATCGTGCTTTAGCTGACACTACCTTTGAGCTTTTTTAGTTACGATGGTTGTTACAAGATATAGGTGTATCACTTTCTGCTGCTACTCCTGTATACTGTGACAATAGAAGTGCTATTTAGATTGCTCATAATGATGTGTTTCATGAACGGACCAAATATATTGAGATTGATTGTCATTTTGTCGTCATCATCTCCTTCAAGGCTCCCTACAGCTTCATTCTGTCACATCCAAGGATCAGCTCGCAGACATCTTTACCAAGTCACATCCTCTAGGGCGTTTTCGTGATCTTGTTTTCAAACTCAAGTTGGTTTCTCATATTGCACCTTGAGTTTGAGGGGGGCTATTAGATTATGTATAGCATAGTTATTGCTTAGTTAGTTTAATCACACATTGGTTGTGTATATCTTTGGCTCTCTTATTGGCTCCTATAAATAGGATAGCTCACTTGTAAGTAAATCACACCATTCAATACAATTCTCTTCTTTGTATTGTCTCACTTCCTCTCTTAAACCTTACCATAATTAATTAATAATTGGTCTAATTTTTTTCTCGGTTGAAGCATTGGTTTAATCCATATGCATGAGAGGGTTATTTTACAGCTCTTTTTTAAAACAACAGTGACGTTAGTATATATTGGTTTTTTTTGATAAGTTTTATTTTTAAAAGATTTAAATTTTAATAATTTAAACTACATTCAAATAACTCCAAAAGTTCACACAATTTAGGTAGGATTTGTCTTATGTTAAGAGACTTAGATCAGTAATGCAGAGCATGTAATGGCAGTTGATTATTGTAAATTAATAAACCTTACAGCACAACGTGATTTCCACATTGCATCAACTTTAGGAAGAAAAATAAGACAACGTGATTATATGTGTATGTGAGTGACACTAATTAAGAAAGATCATAAAATATAGAGATGGCTTTCTTCTTAACTACGTAGTTACTTCTACGTACCCACTGGATTTGCTTTTAAATTATTTATCTATATAATTATTTTTCTAATTGTTATCACGTTTTTTTTTTCTCTTCAATGAATACATTTTTCATCTATAAATCTAATTTAATAAATTAATTGAATTTTTTTATTTATAAAACAATAATATTAAGTTTATAATAAAAAAATAAACATTTAAATTAAGACAATTTTCTTTGATTTTTTTTTTCCTTCGTTTGATATTTCACCATCAGAACTACACAAACACTAGTCATGCTTTATATGCTATTCTTAGTTTATATTTTGTTCACCTGATTTCCTTCTAGATTCGGATATGTAAAAATTCTTGTCTTGTACGGTAACCATAAAATAAATAAAATGAAGAATTTTGGTGTGAAAAAATAATAATAATTAACATATCATTGAATTTGTTTTTTTTATAATTTTATATATACAAATATACATATGAAAATAAATCGTTAATAACATGCATGTATGTAATAATTTACTAAAATTCACTTGATAAAAAAAAAAAACTTCTATGAAAGGAAAGAACAATACGAATGGAATACTGAAAAATTTCCTCTTAAAAATAGCAAGTTAATCATGATAGGAAACTTCGTACATGCAATATAGGAGGATTAAAGTGCGTTTTGTTGGTATTCTTGGCTAAGCTGTCCAAATTTGAAAACAATAAGCGCGGCCATTGGTCTAGAAGAAGTCAATATCAATCCCAACATGAGGTTCCACTGGAGGGGGACACCGCAGCCCAACTATTTCTTTCTTTTATTCATCTCTTCAAATTTTGTATTTATTTGATACTAATAAATTACTAAAAACACCCATTACACTACCCCCTATAATTTAAAAACCACCTAGGGAAAGATGGTTGGACAAAACCTAATCTCAATTATGTTGTCGACACTTCCTAAAAGTTATGGCCTTCAACACAATTTTATGCTCCACTACAATTGCTAAACAACTAACGATTACTTTCTTTTCTGTTTTTGCCAATTTCTCCACTTTTTTCCATCTGCCTCTTCTTCTTTTTTTCCCGAAATTTCATAATTGCGAGTTACTACTTTATTTTTCAAAAAGCACATCAATATGAAAACATGTTGTCAAAATTTATGTTACATGGATTTTTTAATTTATTCTGTTATATTAATATTAAATTTTTGATACTCAAATAAAAATATGATATTTAAATAATTTAAATTATAAAAAATTATAAAAAATAAATAAATTTAATACATATCTATATCTAATACTTACATCCGAATTCGGATAACATAGATCAAAATCTAACTAGAGTACTAAAAGTTATTTAGTGGCATCCGCTGTGGACAAACAGTTGCACAATGGGAGCGTGAATTAAAGGGATAGAGCTTGGGGTTTCTAGTCAATGAAAGGAACAGAAATAGGAGGTACATGGACGTAAGGATAGATACATAAAGCAAATAAGCACGATAATAGAATACTATATCTTTGTGCCTTTTGCAGTTACCGCAATTTGGGGACCTACGTGTTCAAATCACAGTTTTTGGTCCCAAATATAGGATACCCTATTTTTCCTATCTACAAGTCAACGTAGAAGCTGATCTCCAAAAATGTGGTAAACCCAAACCCAGTCCAATATTGAGCCCATTTCGGCCCAATTAAATATGTTTACTATTGTCTCCAAATCATTGCGAATACCACTTGCTAAATGGCAAATGAGGCATTCAATTTTTCAGGTCACACAAGCGAATATCGCAATTGAATTTTAATAGAAAATTGTCTTCACTTATCTGAAAATTTGGTCACCCACCATGTTCCCAACTGAGAAAATTTGAAAATGAAAGATAGTGACTAAGCATGTATGTTTATAAACGTTTAAAATCGATTAATTAGTTATTTTAAATTAAAATGATTCGGTTAATCGATTAAATCAGTATAAAATTAATTAATTAAATAAAATGTATAGGTTAATCAATTGGTTAGTACTTAAATTTTTTTAATCGTTTCGATCATTTTATCGATTAAAAAATTAATTAATATGTTAAATATAAATATAATATATAAAATATAATAAACTAAAAAAATCTTAAATATAAATTAAATATATAATATAATAAATTTTTTTAAAAAAAAACTTAATTATATAAACAGTGTCGATTAACCGACCGTATTGATTAAAATTAATTTGGTTGGTTGATATCGAAATATTTAAGTTAATTGGATCAAAACTGTTAAAAAAATTGACAAAAAAAATTGATTAAAATTTTTAATGGATTGCACAACTCTATATTCTTGTTAAATGAAATGCACCTCTTCATAAACCCCTCAAAAATGATGTGAAAGGATACTGTGACTACCCACATTGGTGGTGCTGTGAAAAACATTTTGGTATATATGTAAGGTATCATAATTTTTTATGATACTTTAAATATAAATGGTATTATCGTCCACTCGGGTTCAATACCATTTAAATATGTGCGTAACATTTATGTTGATCAAAAAATCATTGTGATATCGGATTCTTAATAAGCATTTTGATATTCATATAATAATTTGAATTAATACTATTGAAAATGAACATGTACTGTTAAAGATATATGTGTAACATAATAATGCTAATATAAATTGACAAATCACATTCTCGTGGGACGATTGGTAGTTGCTCCATATTTCGTGGGGTCAATAAAACCAAAACTGCAAAATTGTGTGACTGGGTTTAGCTTACACATGTGCAACAAATTTCTAATACTTCTCCAAGAAATGATAACATAAATTATGATACTTCTCCAACAAATTTCTAATACTTCTCCAATAAATTATGTTTGCTAGATTTTTAAATATTGCCATAAATTGCATACTGTCCCATGAAAGTGAAATGATTTTGGTGGGAGACATTTTATGGTCACTTCCATTACATATATTCATGCGTCAGTGTTTGTTGTCCAAGTCCACAAATATTACTTCTTGTAGTGAGGCTCCCCAAAATGTAAATTGACAATTTTTGTTTTAGAATAATTCTTAAATTGAAAAAAATTTGAACACTCCACTGTGAAACTTGTAAACAATGTATTATCAAGGATGGAAAAATAATTCATTTTCAATAAAAATTTAAAATTTTTCGACTCGTTGGAGACATGTATGAAAAAGATTTTATCTTTATAGAAACGAAGACAAAATTTTTTAAAAACTTTTGATCTAAACAAAAACGAAAACAAAAAAACAATTTTCGTTCCGCAAAATCTTCATTAGATTTAATCCCCTATTCATATAAATCATTAATGAAGTATATGAGGTGGACCTAACTTTGGTAGAGCTTCTATATGGGATTGTGATGCACTTAACAAAGTATTGAATTGTTATGAGAATAGTTCCGATCAGAAGGTAAATTTTGAGAAATCAACTATTTTTTTTTAACAAGAATTGTAGTGATGAGACAAAAGATTTAGTGGCTAATTCTCTTCAGATTCGTAGTGTGATCTTTCACAAACGATATCTTGGGTTGTCAACTGTGGTGGGACGTTCAAAAAATTCTACTTTTAAATCCATCATCAATCGTTTTTGGTGCAAACTACAGGGTTGGAGGGAGAGATTATTATCTCGAGAAAAAAATGAAATTTTATTAAATACTATAATTCAGGCTATTCCCATTTATACCATGAGTTGTTTTAAACTCCCATTTAATACTTTATAAAAAAAACTAGAGTTTATGATAAATCGTTTTTGGTGGGTGCAACAAGATGATGACACTAGGTGAGTTGGGACACTTCATGCAAACCAAAGTATAAGGGAGGCTTGGGCTTTCGGGATATACATGTTTTCAACTTAGCCATGTTAGCAAAGCAAGGATGGCAACAACTCAATTATTCTAATTCATTATGTCATTCTGTGTTGAAAGCCAAATATTTTCATAACTTCTCCTTTCTCGAGGCCCGGCTGGGGAAATCTCCTTCGTATACTTGGCGTAGCATTCGTGCTGGTCGCGCGACTTTGGAGAAAGGAATAAGGTGGAGAATAGGAAATGGGGAGAGTGTTAATATTTGGCATGGTCCATGGATTCCAATTCTATGGTCTTTTCAACCTGTTTCTCCACCGGTCTCAATTCTGATTGATCACAACACAATGAGTTGGAGACAAGATCAATTAACAGTCATTTTTCTTCAACATGAAGCTGAGTTGATTGCGAAAATTCCATTGGGTCTCACAGCTAAAGATGATAAGTGGTTATGGCACTATAACTCAAATGGCTTGTTTTTGGTTTGAAGTGCGTAGCGGGTGGAAAGAGCAGTTAGGAAAATATTTTATTTTTGAACATACACCATTCCATGTTTTTTTATTTTTAATTTTTTTACAAAATCGACGTGGGATTTAATTTTCTATTTATGTAAAAGTTTTTTATTTTATTAAACTCAATTTTAATTTCAAAACATCACCTCTAATTTTTCTGTTTAAGTTACAACCTCATTCTTATATTAAATAAAATTAGCACAAAACGTAAAAATGACTTTCTTGGTCTTAATTATGTGTTTTTTTTTAAATAGATTCTAGCTATTTTACATAATCAATCATGTCATTACTAAGACAATTAAAATAAGAAACTGAAAAGGATGGAGGAGTGAATTTTGTGGATTATACTTGATGAAAGAGAAGTTTAGAGCGTCAAATTGATACATGGACCAAGAAATGGAAGATCAACATTAGTTCCTCTTTCATTGACAAAGACGAAGTAAAAAGCAGCATAATTTTTTCTGGTTTTAGGTTTTTCATTTTCATTATTTTATTTTTGTTGTGCTAAAGAGATAAGATTGGACAGATGTGAGATGACAAAATAATTTGGGTTTGATCCATCAATGATAAGGCCCAATTCAGTCACATCTCGCAAGAATTTTTGAGTAGCTGCCAATGGCCCAATTTTTATTATCTCAATAATGTTAACGGTATTATATAATATATATAATAATAATAGAGTATTATTTGATAATAATTTAGTAAAATATAACATTTTTAATTAAAAAATACCATTTAACAGTAATTAAAATATTATTTAATAATAATTTAAATATTTTTTAATAGTAATTTAACAATATTGTAATGGCATCATGGTTTCCTTTTAGTATTGTGCTCAGAATTTTATTTTACTATTCATAAAGAGGGGGGAAAAAACGAATTGAGAGCTAGATTGTTTGAGGTTGGTGCTTTGTTGACATTTGTAAAAGAGCCTGAACCAAACTTGATTGTCAAAAATTAAATTACTAAAACAAATGTTTAAAGTTCTTTAATTGATTTTTTGAATGAGCTAGGGCTTCATGCTAACATTATATTATCATTTACTACACTAAGAGCTAATTTGAATATTTTTCTTTTAAAAAAACATTTATCGCATTAATCAATGGACTGATTTAAGGGAACAATGAACATTACCTCAAAGTTAACACAATTTATTGCTTATAGCCTTAAATACACATCCTTATTTGAGGATGATTGGTTTTCCTTGAAGAATTTTTCGTAACAAAATAAACTCCATGATTCCATCCGTAAGTCTAGGAGATAACATCGGTTAACAAATTAGGCAAATTACTTCCTTACCCTTATGGAGTATATACTGAAGGAAACATCAGTGTTTTAAAAGGCGGCCTCTGGGCATGCCCGCCCAGAGGTGAGGTGTTTTCAAAATGCCTCAAGGCGTGAAAGAGGGCGTGTTTCTATTACTGGACGTTCGCCTTTTGCTCTGGGGCGTACACCCAGGCGTACACCCCATTAAAATACAGATATGAACTTAAATTTAAAGATCTGTACCTAGCCCGACCCACAAAAATTCAGGTCGGATCGAGTCTACCCGCGGATTAATGGGCATGCCCATTAAAATTAGACATCATAAAATTTGGCTTTTTCAAAACCAAAATATGATGTAAAACCTATTAAAATAGGCTTTGTCCAAACCCAAAAATGTTAAGCCCACCAAACTCTTAAGCGCAGTAGGCAAGACAGTGGCAAATGTTACTTTCACCAAGTTGGCTACACTGGTACTTATAGATGATAGGATCCTTTCCCAACATTGGTTTAGGCGATGTGGGATTAGGATGAGAACTTGAAAAGAAAGTTCAAAGATGTTAGTGATAGCTAGTTTAAAGGATTGAAATGGATCTTGTGGACTTAATATTTTACTTATAGAAATATAATAATAAGCACATAAAAACATATAAATTCATTAAATGAAAAAAAAATGAATTTAAGATGAGAAATATGAATTCAAGATAAATAAAAATATTGTGATACAAACTTACAAATTGTAAGTTACAAATTTTTGCGCCCCGTGATATTTTTTTAAAAAGCTTAAAATTTAGGAAAAAAAATACACATTAAAGGCTCAAACCTATGACCTAATGAGTGTCATAGATCTTAACCACTAAGCTAGTGTACTTGTTGTGATATTATTACACTTCATAAATATATAATACATGTTATCTAATTTAATAATAATTACAAACTATTTAGTTAATCACTTACAAGTTACAACAATATAAGAATATAAGTTATACTTCATATAATTTATATATTAATATATATATATATATATATATATTAATATTTATAAAATTATAATCATCACACTATAGAGAGTTAGTAAAGTATCAAACCTTAATAAAATTAATTAATTAATTGATTTAAATTATTTTTATTTTATGATTCTAATTAATTAATTAATATTATTTTATTAAAATTTTGAAACACCCCAACAGTTTCAAAAGACTTATGCCCCAACGCCTCGGGGCAAAACGCCTCGCCCAATGCCTTCGCCTCTGAAAACACTGGGAAACATATACGCGAATATAAATTCATATCTAACATTTACTTTGTGAAAATCGTTCATATAACATCTCCACGTATCCAAGAACATAAGGCTATTTCACTGGCTCTATAGGGACCCTCTGAACGTCCTGCATCAGTATTGATTAGAAGTTTAATCACAATTAAGGAAGCCACACACAAATCAAAGCACAAGTTCCATGATGATTCTAACAATGGTTATAGAAGATCTCTCTTTTTCTCTTTGTGCTGAAGATCAAAATTCTAGTAGCAACTACCACTTAGGGAGAGAGGTGTATGAGTTATATAGGATGGTTACTAGAAGTTGTAACCACTCCCTCCAAAACTTATTCAAATTGGCAAGCTGAGTTAACCCATAATGTGTGTCATGAGATGAGAGATTACGGGACAAGCGAGAGTAAGTCTCAGTCAGGGAGGGAAGCTCAAAACTAGACAATGTTTAAGACCTCATATAATCAAACTCATGTGACAAACTCGCCAAAAACTTAAGAACTACAATTTGCTCTTACTATCGTTGCATAACTTGAAGGTCATAGACAAAGGCATGACAAAATATAATTCTTCATAAACCCGTTGCACATTAGTGAAATACTTAAGAAGGGTCTTAGTACCCATTTTGGCTCCAAAGAACTCAATAGACAAGTCATACATCCGAGTAAGATTATTGGAATACAAAAACCGTAAGTAATCCCAGACTTGCTTACACGTCCGAATGTAGGAACACATATTTGCAATCTGTGGCTTCATAGAATTCCACAACAAACCAATCAACTTAACATCATCATGCCTCCAAACCTTACTCACATTCGGATCCGGTGGATCATTATGAGGCGCTTATAAAAGAAGATAAGCTTCTTTATCTTCACCAATAAAATATAATTGAACAATAGTAGCCCATTGAGCATAATTGGTACCATCTAACTTATAGGTAGTAATAAGAAGAGTCAATCCTGGACTAGACTTAGAATTCATGCTTAGTAGAAACAACACAATCAACTTATCAAAAGATTGGATCAATAAGAAAATATAACAAACACAAGAAATATAGAAGCATCAATAAGAAAAATCATAAAACTAAGCCCATAAATGGCATCTAGCGAATAAAGAGAACATTCTTTCTTTTTACCTCATATATACGAGTTGGTTCAATGGATCTAAAAAACTAGAGTAGGAAAACGGGTCAGATCAGTCAGGTTTGACCTAGACCAGAATGGGTTAACAGTAAAGAAATGGGTCATGAAGAGGGTCAAATCCAAAAAAGATCAATTTACAGGTGTCGAACAAGTTCACCAGCAATAAGGGTAGGCTCTCCAGAACAAGGCGAGTTTGGCAAGGTCTGGGCTGGGCTGAGCCAATGCTGGAGAAAATTGCCGCAACAGTTGCTCCAGAAAAGAAACCAACAGACGCGCCAAAGAAAAAGGAGAAAATACGTCGAAAAAAGGTTGGGGTTGGCCATAAATGGGTTGAGTATGGCTGAAAAGGTGGTTGGGTGTTGGTTGGAAAAAAGGATGGCATGGTTTTGGGTTTTGCACTTGGAAGAGACGCGCAATAGGTTTTTTTTTTTGTTTTTTTTTTTTATAAAAAAGAATTAATCAAGGTCCAAATCGGCCTTTGATACCATGTTATAGTTTATCCGAATGAATAGCTTACTAACCCTAAGGTTAGCAATCATATTTATAGAGAACAAAAAAAAAAAATATATATATATATATATACTTTAACAGGGTCCAAGATCCATATTCTAACATATTTCACTTGCATACAATGGACTCCACATTACGCCATAATCTTGAGAAAATCATCTATGTCTATCCATTCTAGAAACTACTCATATTAGCAAATGGATTGTGCGACCACTGAGTACACCTATACTTGGGAGCTCAAAATTATGCACTTATTAGAGATAACATAGTGGCTACTACCCAAAAATAATAATATTAAAAAATAGTCTCTATGTGCCCCAAACTAATTTGGTTACATCGAATTCAAGTATATCTTTAATCCCTCATCAGCTTTTTTGCTTAGAGCTATACTTAACCAAATTTGTCATTCAGTGTTCATGATTATATCAGATCCCAAACTTTGATATAATCACTCGAGCTATGAATCACCAAAGCAAAATGTGTTACCAAATAGTCTTTCCTCTGTACTCGAGTCTCTTCATTTCTGACCAACCACATTCCTAAACATGTCCCATAAAGGTAATTATTTCATCACCTTTAGAAACATTCTAAAGTAGTGAACATTGATCCATCCCTTCAAGAACATACTTGAAAGTAACTTAGGGCACTAGTTAAGGCTAACTTGGACTAAAGAAACTCACACGGTGATGAAGCATTGATTCATCTATTTACTTATCTTCAAGGTCGAATTAAACAGATGTAGCATAAATTACATGATATAGTTGATCTCTCTTCCTAGAAGATCCTATGCTTTTTTTTCCTTATTGTTAAATCAAGATCATCATACAAATCTTAGTTTAGTTGCAACTACACAGTTCAGGTGCACATACGTTTAACAAAATTCCTCTATTAGCTCCCTATTTTATGAAAACATGTTACACTTCTAGCAAACACCGTATTTTATTCCAAGTATTAAAATGAGACATGTGTGGGTAATAATGAAACTACAGTCTCAGGATGCTTTAGTGAGATGAATGATTGAAATGAGTTTTGATTTCGGAATGAATCGGATTACCAAACACTAAAATAGTCTTGAGAGAAGTTGGATTCTAAAAAGCATCAACCTAGTCGATTAACAGATTTGATTGACTGATTGGATATTCATTACAGAATCACCAATTTTAACCAAAAATTGTTTTTGCGTAGTTATGTCTTCAAAAATCACCATTTTAGCTATTAAAAATAATCATTTTGACCTCCCATGGACGTCCAAAGGCTATAAACACTATCCACGCTCTATTTTGTCCCCTAATAGGCCTATATAACCCCTCTCTCCATTTTCACAATTTTTCAATAATAAGAAAAGCAACTTCTACCATTTCTTACAACTTCTCTAGCAAAAGCTATAGTGAATTTTCTGGGTATTTTGGCTTTAGAAATCATGTATAGGTTGGGTACAAATCCTACCTTCACATAAAAATCACTATATATATATATATATATATATATATATATATATATATATATATATATATATATATATATATCGTGTAATCAAGTTCTACACCATCTTCAAGCTTTGTTCTTGAGTTCATCAATGAAAAGAGCAAGAGGATATTTGAGGATATCCACACATCACGTGGAAAATCCCACACTCACAAAAGGTTAGTATTTTAATCTATTTTATTTTGCAACTCAATTCTTTTTCTTTGAATTGATTTCACTTTGTTCTTCGTTTCCTTTTAATATTTTTTTGCCTTCATTTTCGCATATTTGTGAAAATACTTTTCCACTTTCTATGTTTTGTTTTTAAACCTACCTAAAATCCATAACTAAATTGGTAGCATATCATATGTCACATAGTTATAGGATTTTTGGATCTATATATCATTTCACGTGCCAATTATTTTAGGATTCATTTTATGTCTCCCTATAATATTTTTTCATGTCATGTTCTCTTTTACTTTTATCTATACTTTCTCCCCTTTTAGTTATTTATCATTCCCCCACTAATTTCTTTTGTTTTGAATGTGTTTTTGTTTCTCTTTTATTGTTTTTTATTATTGCCTCTTTAAATATTAAGTTTCCTATGCTTTATTTCTTCTATAAATTGATGTAATGAAAAGAATTTGGGTGGAGGATTAAACTCGTCCATAGAAGGACAAAGTTGTCCATAATTTTGTTGGCTTAGTAATCTTCCATGTCCACATCCTTTTCCTCCCATTTGTGATTTTTTTTGCTTAATTTCGATTGTTTGATATAAATTGTTTTGTATGTGAAAAGAATTCTAGTGTGTAATTAGTTTAGTGAATCATAATTTTTGGATTTTTGCCTTCTCTTCTAATAAACCACAAACTCGACCTTCAAAACACACATCAAACATAAAAAAAACACAACTCCTACTCAATATCTAACTAAGATCCTCCATCAAGAAGGCCTTATTGTCGTGTTTCATCAATCATAATGATGGAGGTAAGCGATAAAAACCACCTGGTTTGTTTAGCAATCAAGCGCAATGCAATTACATTTTCTTGAGTTCGAAGGAGACAACCACCCAATTTCAAGAAAGAAAAAAAAATTCTTTTACCTCTGATTTCATGAAAACCTACTTAAGGATGATTCAAGGAGAAAGTTCGTTGATCTTCGCAAGAGTTTTATGTACAATCAAGTTATAGATTCAAGTGAACTTTCTTGTATATCTCTAATTTGTTCTTTTGATAACTAGTTTGATTTCACTTTCTTATTGATTATTTTAATTCATGTTTAATCTTGCCTTTAAAATTTATAGTTGTTTATATGTAATAGTTTAACTTGTTTAAGTGTTATGTTAATTCATAATTATTTGAATTGAGTGTCAAAATAAAAAACTTTAGCCAAGACATAAGCTTGCAAAAAGCAAACTCAAAGTGGCATCCACGATTATGAGACACTTCAAAATGGCGTCCAAAACACTATCTTTTCCTATTTTTTATTTTCGTTTCCAGTTTGATTCCTTTGAGTTCTTTACTTGTTTGCATGACTTCTAACATGATTTTGTGATTCACATGACATCTAGAACTTATATGATAACATGAATTAGAGTTCACCATTCATTGACTATGTTCTTTGGGTTTAATTGCCTCTATGCTTGTTTGTGTGCCTTCACATGCTCTTTTTACTTTAAGTGATTATTAAATTGATGTTATCTTGTTTCTAGGATTATTTTGATCATCTAAACATGTTAAAGTCTCTACCTTTTAATCTTTAATCCATGTTTACATGAACCATTAATGTTTATGTATAGTTTAGGTTCTCTTTGATGCTCATATGCCTTTGTGTGCTTTGATTTATCGTCATATGTTCTAGAATGATTGATTTGAGTTAATAAAGTTTCTACCTTGAGATGATTTGCATGATTATTTTTATTTGAATGAACAATTGCATGATTGTTAATGATTGTATGATTCCATTAGATGCTATTCTTCCTTGTATGAGTTCAAATCTCTTTGTCATGCTCATATGTGTTTTATATCTTCAAATTAATGTGGATTAGCTGCTTTTTTTCCCTTTAATATGAGTTATGTTGGCTGTTTTGATGATAATATGTTTGCTTATGTTCTTATATATCTCCAACTCTCTTATGTTTGATTGCTTATGCTTGGATGTTATGCTAGTTTTCATGATTAATTAGTTGGTGTCCTCATGATTAATTTTGGATTGTTCATTCAATTTATGTTCTTTTACTCTTATCATCTCTTACCTTTATTCGATATCTTTCTATTTCACACCTCATTTATTTACTTGCTTTCATTCAAGTTCATATAATTGTTTGGAATGTAATGCCCCGATTAAGCAATTGTATTTTTCTTTCCTTTATTTATTTCTTTATTACTTATTGTTCAATTTTTGGGGTGTAAGTCATGGTTAGGCACTTTTAATTTTTTAAATTTTTGATGTAATCACATTTACTTTTCTCGCACTTTAATTACTATGGATGGATGATATGTCTTATTAATGTTTGATCATATATTGTGTGTGCTCTCATATTCATTGTACTTGCGTGATCACTTAAATTAATAATAAAAATTAATTGATAATTAATAAATATAAAAATAATTCATTTAAAATGCAACAATAAGGGCTAGACCCCTCGAGGTCTAGATGTATGTGGGGTGTTCGCTTGTGACATTCCCACCACGTACCTAATCTTCAGACCTACGAATCTCAACACTGAATTGACTAGTGGCTAAAGGTTTCTTGGTCCTCAAAACCAAGTGGTGACTCCTCAATATGATAATTCGCTAATGGTCTTGTGTCATTGGCACGTCCCTTGACACCGTTTTAGATAATCTATTGAGGAGAAGTTATGTCCCTTTGGATTGTCCCTCCAGTTTGTCCCTTATGACATGTTCATATCACAATTTGAGTAGTAACTTTGAGGTACCATCTCAAATCCCACACTAGGGTAGCATCAAAATGCCAAAAATAGATAACATACCTTAACCTAAAAGAGCCATTTTTAATAGCAGCCCCTTTACTAAGTGACAAAAAGGAGGTGAAATGCGCGATCCCCATACCTCTAAAACACCCAATTAAGTCTCATATCCGTCTAAATTTTTAGGCTCACATAATTATGGGATTATCATGTTCGATAGTTGTTCCTTATACATCGCATATCTCATCTTGACCATAGTCAAAACGATATAAGCAAAAACACATAGTGTCTAAATTTTAGCGAGGGCTGGAATCGAATCCGAATCGAGCTTCTGTCAAACTATTTGAGCTCGAGCTCGGTCAAATCTCGGTTCGAATCAAGCTCGAATCAAACTCGTGTCTAAAATAAAGTTCAATCACTTTGTCACGTCGAGCCCGAATATCTTAGTATTCAACTCGATTAGGATTCAAACTGTTCGATTATTACTAAGTAGAAAAAACCTACGCAGTACAGTACCTATTCTATCTTTACTCTCCTAATTTTCTTAGTCATTTTCACTTTCTTATTTCCCCATTTTTGACAAGTGGCTGCTACCATCTCAATCTCTACTCAGTCCCTCATGCTGATGATCATCCTCTAACTAGCATTGCTCTTCTCCACGCCGCTTGGCCGCCACTTACTTGGCCCACCAGCCACCATCTCACTCGGTCACTATGATCTGTCTTGTTACCTCTCTAGGCTTGCCGACTGTCACCACCAACCACCAGCAAATTTAAGCAAGCATCAAATTGAAAAGAAAGAACTCATTTCATTCATTAATAAACAAAATTTATAAGGTAAAATTCTCTTAACTTGTCCTATTTGCTTCTATTGACTTGATTTAGGGCTTAATCTTTTTTTTTAGATCTGATTATTTGTAAATTGGAGTTAAGACTAGTAAATTTTAGGTCTTCACTCTTTAGAACTTTCTCTTAAGTTAATATCGAAGAGGTATGTATTTTGTATTGCTGTATTTCGTTGTTGCTTGTGCTTGGGTAGCTTTCTTTTTCATGTTTGTGGGGTTGTGGCCTTGTTCCTGTAGATTGTTTTGGAAATACTCATCTACAAACTTAAGAGTATGAATAATTGAGACAGGAGACTGGACTATTATGTCTTGGCTAAGATTTTAAAAATGGGGATCTCGCCTAAGGTCGTCGAGTTGATCTATAAGACCAAACCCTAAGATCTTACTAGCATATAAGAAATAATACTTCAAACTCCATAAGACTACCTAAAAACTCAAAACTAATATCTTTAAGATAATATGCAGTAAAGATTTCTTTTTGGTTGTCTCAAAAGATTTCTTTTTTGGGGGTGACATGGCATAGTGAAAATCTTAATTAGCTAACAACTTCATGAATATTTCATGTTTGGTTGTCTCAGAAGATGATTCAGTGCCATCTGGGCAAGTATAGACTCAAACATTTAACATTTATTTTTGATGATGCTATAATGTTAACAAGGTAATACAAACCTGAAATATCCATGATGCATTGAAATCCAAATAGATTATTAATTTACCCACAAAATCCTTTGTATTTGTCAGTCCTCAAGCTCTAAATTCATAATAAACCTATTTATTTATTTATTTTATGCATGTCATGCCATAATTTGTAGTTTCTGCACAAACTGTATTTTAGAACCAATGATGATTTTATTCTTGATGACTTCACTTTGAGCATTATATATATATATATATATATATATATATATATATATATATTAGAATATTAAGTGCAAATTTTATTGCAATATAATGTTATCACATTCATGCACTAATGTCACATGGTAATGCTTCATTTCACCTAGTTGTTATCTACCTAGACAATGCTTTTGATGTTTTTGTGTCTGCTTTCCTAGTTTGGATAACTATGTGATATTGGTTTCATGGTTTGTTAGAGTTCTTAGGATAATATTTCCTTTTCCTTAATCACAATTAAAAGATTTTTTTGTAACAATTAAAAGTGTTGCAAATGCCAATGCTTTAACTCTATGCTTGTCAACCCATATGTTGGAGTTTCTTTATCGTTGTTTATTTGTGTACTAGTATATGGACAATCCTATCCCTACTAATAAATAACTGTTTATTGCTAATACTAATTTTTGCATGCAATTGCTAGGAAACTTAATTATCAGTACTTTTTTGTAAGCTTATTGTAACTTAATTTGGAAAAAAAGTATTTTTTGTAAGCATTTCCCAAGTTTATTCTAATCATGATTACAAGACAACTCTTAACTTTATTACTTTTAATTAAAAAAGCTTTCATTTCATGACTCAACTCTTCTACTGTAAAAAAAATAATAATAAATTTGTGAAGTAAACCTTGTAAACACACTAATTTGATGTACTATCCAAATGTACATACTCATTGTACTCTGGACTATTTCTTTTATCTTTATCCATGTACACCAGTTTTCAGCAACTAAACGAACATAATATTTCTCTTATTCTCTTCCTTTTTTGATTATTCTTCTTCTTTGCAATGTTCTTATAATTATGTTTTTTTAACTCCCACTGGCAATAGGTATAGTAGCACAATGAAATGAATAATCCTTTTTTTTTAATTTTCTTTTTATCTCTCTCTCTCTTTAAAATGAGAGGTGATCTAATATGTTGCATTCTTTTTTTTTTTGTGTGGTTTCATTAACTTCTTCCTTGTGCAATCCCGAAAGAGAGTAACTGAAGACAACATAGTAGTCCCAAAAGAGAGGGTAACTAACATAATAATAATAATAAATTGGGAATACATTTTTATTTTGTGATAATTAAACTTATTTTAATAATAATACTAATTCTTTTGTGATAATAACTTATTTTTCTTTTGTGAATTTTATTCTAATCATGATTGTAAAAAAACTCTTAACTGTATTGCTTTTTAATTTTATGTACTGTAGTGTTGATAACTCAATGCTTTTTAAATGATAATTATATAAAGTCTTTTATTTCTATTTGATTTGCTAAGCCTCATTACATTTATATAGGAATGTCATCACCCCTTATGATGATCATAACCTTTCATCAACATGATTTCCAACTGACATAGAACACTCTCAAGAATATTCTAATAGATTTATTCTACATTTCGGTGAAGGTGACATGTCGACTCCAAATGACGCTGCAACTAAAGCAGCAAATGAATTCAATCTTCCACAGTCAACAAATCCTAGTCCCCCTCCCACAGATCCAAGGGGCTCGGATCCTATTATTCAGAAGCTAGAAGGATAGAAGGTTTCTCCAGTTTGGTTGGAGTTCACAGAAAAAACGTTAGCTAGTGGAGAATTGAAGGCTATGTGCAATCATTGTAACACTATGCTAACTATAAACGAATCTAAAATGATATCTCACTTGTTAAAACACTTGAGCACCTGCGGACCCAAAATGATTCGGAAAGCTGCTAAAAAGAAACAGATGCAACTCAACTTCCAATCAGTTGATCCAAGTGATGATGAGTACATTATTGCTGCACCATATATAGTAGATCCTATTGTTGCTGGCAAGTATGATCATGAAAAAACGAGAGAAGTGTTGCAAATTGGGAGTTGATGCATGAACATCCTTTTTCTGTCGTGGAAGAAGAGGGATTCACTAAAATGATGAAGACAACAAATTTTGCATATGAGAAGATATCTAGGAAGATGGTGTAAAAAGATTGTGTTCGTATTTATGAAGTAGAAAAGAAAAATTTGAAGGCAATATTAAAGGGTTTGAGTAAGATTAGTATCACTACTGACTTTTGGAAGTCACAAAACTTGAAGATAAAGTACATGGTACTCATTGGCCAAATCATAGATTACAACTGGAAGTTGCAGAAATGGGTCCTTAGCTTTGTGCATTTTCCTCCCTCTCGGTGTGGGGTTGATATAGCTGATGCTATGTACGTGTGTTTCAAAAAATGGGGATTGAGAATAAGGTGATTATAGTATCTGTGAATAATGCATCATATAATGATAATTGTTTAAAGTCCTTGAAAGAGACTTTTGATAGGACTAGAAAATTACTTTGTAGTGGTGAATTATTTCATGTGCGTTGTGTACATATTCTCAATTTGATGGTTCAGGATGGACTTAATGAGATTGCAAAAGTTTTTGAGAATGTTCATGAGAGTGTGAAGTTTGTTAGTCAATTCGAGGCTAGAAGGAAAACATTTTCTAAGACTGTTCAACAATTGAAACTTGGAGAGAAGAAGTTGATTCTCGATTGTCCTACCCGCTGGAATTCCATTTTTGAAATGTTGTCTTGTGCATTGAATTTTAGGGATGTGGTTCCAAGATATAAGGAAAGAGAGCCAATTATGACTTATCACCAATTGAAGAAGAATTGGACAAGGTGCATAAAATATGTGAGGTGATAGAAATGTTTAGTTCAGTAACAAACATAATTTCTAGTGATGACTATCCCACTTCTAACTTATACTGTTGACCCTTATCTAATTTTAATAATGATAAAACATTATTCTAATTGTACTACCAGATTTATCTAAGTGTTTAAAAGATAAAAGCTTTCAACAGAGAAGCAAGATGCAAGAACTCAACCAGTTTCAGACACCAAGACAAGACAGAGTATATAGATTAGGCATTAAGGTATAGAAACCAATTGTAAATCTCTTATGTTCAAGTATTTAACTTATCTTATGACTATTTTTACAAAAGAATTTTGAAAAAACTATTAATTCAAATACTTCCAAGTTAAAAACAGTTTTATTACATGAAAAACTGAGTTGAAGGGAAACCCAGTCAACTGGCCCAAATGTACCAATCGACTAGGGTATGGGACAGAATGTCCCCATTCGACTGGTGTAGAGCACCCAGTCGACTGGTACTTGTTGCGCAAAAATCTGCCTAAATTATTAAGCAAATAATTGAACGGTTTTACGTGCAAGTGCACAAGGTCAACATAGTAGTATAGTGTGCAAATACGAGATCATCTCCATAGGGATTGGTAAATTTTGATTTAGAATTAATTTTACAATATAAAACAAGAGAAATAAATATTGAGTTTGAATCGATAATGATAAAAGCGTAGGGACTTGATATCCACCACTAATCATGCTACCACAACAAAACAATATGCCAATGCTTTAATCACGTCACGAATACCTAGTGTTTGTCAACCTAAGGGCATGGTGTATACTCATTAAGCTATTGATTTCCCTAAGCAATGAATTAGGTATGATATATACTCTAACTCTTTTCTTTCTTAAAGGATTTAGCATGGTGTATACTAAGTTGTTCTCTAAGAAAGCATAATATCTGTGAAAATTGACAAATACACGAGACTTAGGGCATGGTATATACTTTCGGTTTCCCATGTTGATTAACCCAAGAACCCGGCATGGATTTCTTTTGCTACTATTGTTAAACCCAGGACTCGGCCATCCAAATTGATTTAACTAACTAGTCTATACCACATGCATATGTTGATCAGGCAAACATATATGAGGAATTCAAGAAAACAGGCATTAATCAAGTTAAGCATCATAATATAACTATCGTAAATGCGCCAATACTGAATTATTGAGTAAACATAATCAGGGCTTCAATCAAGCCCTTACTAGTAAATTAGTTACACATGAGTTTGATGCTAAACATCTTCATAAAATAAAATAAAGGAAAGAAAAAACCCGAAAAATACTGGCTAGAAGAGTCGTCAATTCTCCTCTCCAAAAACTAAAACTAAAAGGAAGATCTGGTTTTTGTGTTTTACAAGCCTATTTATAAGGTTTAAGGACACCTGGAAACCCTAACTTGCAAAACAAAACCCTAACCCTACTTTCCAAAATTGGTTCTGCCATTTTACTGCATGTGTGCGCTCGATCACACACTGGTGCGCTCGATCGTAAGGTGCACTCAAGCCTAATTCTTGTGCGCACGAGTGCTGGTGCGCTCGATCGCACTATGTGCAGTTTTTAGTTCTTCCAGTTTTTGTTCTTCAAACCAAATAATGCTCCATTTTCTTCAATAACCTAGGAAAACACAGAAAGCACAGAAAAGATATAAAATAGCGTTAAATAACACAACTAGGAACTTAACAAATGTAAATTAAGGAGCTTAAATACGAATATTTAAGCACTTATCACACCCCAAACTTACATATTGCTAGTCCCTTAGCAATACAAAACTAAAAAACTAATAGAAAAACAATTAACAGAAAGATAAATCCATCATTCATAGTATCCAAAAATTTAGGTTGCACACAAAACCATGATATTCATTTAATAAGCAAGCTTAAAATACAAACTCATCTTCGCAATGAATGGGAGTTTTTAAAATTTAATTACTTACACGAGGCTAGCTAAGGCATCACAAGTCTGACTTGGTGTAAGGTGAACTAGAACATAAACGATGAAGCTTCCAAATAACTCCAATGTGTAGTGTTTCGGTGTCTTAAGATTCACAGAATTTCCTATCAGGATGAACAAAATGGCATAGTTTTATTTCCTTCTTTTCTTTTATTATGAGATTTTTGCCATATTTAGTTCCTTTAAGCTTTCTAATTGACCCATGTAGTCAGTGTTTAGTCAATGACTCCCAAACTAGATGGTTTTAGGAAATTAGGTGTAAAGACACCCCTAAGGACTTACTAACTCGAGTCAAAAAGGCTACGAAACTAACTAGTCTTAATGCTGCCAAGCAAAATTCTCACCTTTTGACGTGAACACTCACTGCTTTTTGAGGTAAGAGGTACAGTTACTCAGTAAAAAGTTTATTTAATGATCATTATGAGTAAAATTCTCACTTTTGACGTGAACACTCACTGCTTACTGAGGCAAGGGGTCGAGTTACTTAGTGGAAAGGTTATTTAATGATCATTAGGAGCATTTTTTCTCCTTTTGTGCAATAATTTTTTTTTTCTATTTTTCTATGCCAAAGTGTTCATCCAACAAGTCATCCGGTTACAATTAAGCCATGGAAACATACATATTAAAATTACATGTCATACCCCACACAATTATGTGCTAATGTACTCGTGTCAGATTAGATCAAACTTGTGAATTCTTAAATGCCTAAAAGTAAGTAACTAAACTTTTAAAACTCTATTATTAGACCATGTGTTCAAGATTTTAAGCTTACTGATGAAATCTTATCACAATATTCGTTTAGATCAACCAAAATTTTCAGAACAATATGAACATGCATTCATCTTTTCAATAATAATCTAAAAAAACTGGAAAAAAAGTGTGTGTGAATATGTCTCCCATACCCCTAAACTTAAACTACACATTGTCCCCAACGTGTGAATAACATGGAAAAATCTGACCTGGGAGATGGAGAACTAGTTGGCTGACATGGTTCATAGCACACCCCCAAACTTGAATTGATGCACACATTGTCCTTGAAAAAGAAAAACGAAAGTTACATTGGAAAACAAAAGATACTAAACTAAACGGTAATAAGAAAAACAAAAGGTCAACATAAAAATAAACACTAACAAGAAATGTGAAAAATAATAAAAACAAAATGATATGCTGTGGGGTGCCTCCCATGAGCGCTAAGTTTTATGTCTTCAGCCAAACGGTGCACCACTCTCACTGATGGTCTCCAGGTGGCATGGAAGATGAGGCACCAGGGGTGGGAGGTAGTCGATCTAGAATAGCTTAGAGCATCACTTTTTGCCTCGTAAAGCGTGCCTCCATCTTATCTATGCGTTGATGAACTAGGCACATAACCTCCTTATCCTCTCGATGAATATCAATTATCTCACACCGAAAGGAGGACATCTCCTCAAGAATGTACTGGTACTCTGTGGGTCCCATGTCAGTATGGTCTTCCTCCCATATTTGGCTATCTGCTGGGTCCTCGGTCTCCATAGGATCATCATCTACCCTCTCAGTAGCAGGTGCATGCCCTCGGAGTCCTCTCGGTATGTGTGACTGGCTTTGGGTCCACTGACTCTTCCCAAAGAATGGGTGCTCCCTGACTGGTCCATCAATGGAGAAGCCTTTAATTCCCTTCTTCTTGAAAAGGTAACTGAAGAGGAATGGGAATGGGAGCCCCCATATATTAGTAGTGGTGACCTGGCGTGCAAGGACGTGGTCCCAAAACTTATGAATCTGACTTCAAATGATTGCAGGGATGGAGTCCCAGTGGCCTTTGTGAAATGCATAAAGTGCTTGGAGGAACTGGTCATGCCTTTGGGTCTTGTGTTCCAATGGGCACACATTACGCTAAAGAATGGAATCCACGAGCCAGAGTCATGGAGGCAACTTGGACCGGCTCTCAGCATTATTGTGCCGATCGGCATACTACCCAGCTCACATGTCCTCAATGATGGTGGACAAGGAAAAGGACTTCTGCTGCTCATCCATCTGGGTGTCTTCAGGAGGAGATTCATCATTACATCAGAGGGCTACAGCTATATCTGAAGATGTCACGTCAATGTACTTGCCCTAAACAAATGAGGACAAGACACTCAGCCTGCTGCAGTTGAAAGATAACTTCTCATAAAATTGAACCATGAATCGGGTGTAGGCAGTATGATAAGTGCTTAAATAGTCATATTTAAGCCCGTTAATTTATGCTTGTTAGGTTATTTATTTATTTATTTCAATAGATTCTATTTCATTTTCGTGTTTTACGTGTTTTTCACAGGACTTGGACAAAAAGATGATAATTTGGAGCTTTTAGGAGCAAAAGTCAAGTTCTGCCATCCAGCAAGGTGCGCTCGAGCGCACCTCCCTTGTAATCGAGTGCACAAGTATATGAGCGTACTTAACGAAGGCTCGAGCGCACACTTGCGCGAGTGCATCCCGCTCAAGATCGAGCGCATCCCGCACACGATCGAGCGCAATCACTACAGAGGCGACAGAGCTAGATATGGAAAGAAGTCTCCATATTCCAAATAGGAAATTAGGGTTTCGGGACACCATGAGGACCCTATAAATAGCCCTGTAAAACATATAAATCGGACCTTTTGTTTGAGACTTGAAATAGTAAGCTTAGGAGAGGAATTGACGACTCGTCTCCCGAGTCTTCTTCGGTTTTATTTTTGTTTTATTTCATTATGTTTAGAATGTTTAGTTTAACTAGCATCTATAACTAAACTTTTATAGGGCTCGATTGAAGCCCTAGTTATGCTTTTCCACATGTTTATTCATTGATTATCTTTGCTATAACCTTGTTATAATGTTTAACTTAATTAATGCATGTTTGTATTTAAATTCCTCATATGTGTGTGTCTGATCAACGTATGCATGTGATATGGATAAGTTAGTCGAATCAATTTGGATGACTGAGTCCTGGGTTCGACATTAGTAACAAGAGATATCCACACCAGATTCTCGGGTTAATCAACATGGGAAACCAAGAGCGGACCAAGCCCTAGGTCCCGTGTGGTTGCCGATTTCCACAGCCCTCATACTCTCTTAAAGAAAAACTCAATATACACCCATGCTGAATCCCTTAAGAGAGAAAAGAGTTAGAGTATACACTATGCCTAACTCGTTGCATAGGGAGATCAATAGCCTAAGGTGTGGGCCAAGCCCTTAGGTTGGAAACCATTAAATATTCATGATAAGACTAGAGCATTGACACCTTACTTAGTGGGATATCGTAATCCTATGTTCTCATTATTATTCACTCACAATCAATAACTATTTCTCTTTTTACTTTGAAGAAACTAATTGTAAATTGAAATTCACCAATTCTTGTGGAAATGATCTCGCACTTGCACACTATGATACCATTGACCTTGTGCACTTGCAAGTAAAACTAGTACGGTTATTTACATATTTATTTCGGTAGATAATCGTCACAACAAGTTTTTGGCGCCGTTGCCGGGAATTGAGCTAAATTTTTTTTAGAATTAATTTTTCATTTAGTTTAATTATTGTTATTTCCTTTTTATTTTATTCCATTCTTAATTATTGTGTTTATCTTAGTTTTCTTTTCATTAAAACCCTAATCAATTTCCTTTTTCTCTGTTTTAGGTACTCCAGGAGAGCTTTCTATGCCACTTGCGATCGAGTGCACTCTCTTGTGCGATCGAGCGCAATTGAGGCAGAGAGTTACCCGAGCAGCAGTGTTTGACTGCTGCATTCACGTAACTACCACCGATTCATGCACGGACGTCGATCCAAGCATTCGGTATTCCTTCCCCTTGATATCGAGATTGAGTGGACTATCAGAAAAAGGCTTAGAGACAACTCGGAAGAGGTAGAAGAAGGAATTGAGGAAGAAACACCAATGGCAGAACAGATAGCCGAGAAGCAACCACCTGAGCGGAGGCCGATGAAGCAATCCTTCATCCCACAGAACCTCGATCAACCTTCGTGCATTGCGTATCAACCTGAAGTGGAAGGAAACTACTACATATCTCCGCAGATACTTAGTACACTGACTCACTTTAGGGGTACACCTAGTGAGGATCCACACTTGCACCTTCGAGAGTTCTTCGACCTTTGCAAATTCCAGCACATCCGAGGCTTAGACCAAGAAGGAATAAGGTTAATTCTTTTCCCTTTTCCCTTGAAAGATAATGCTAAATTGTGGTATAATTCTTTGCTTGTAGTTTCCATCCACACTTGGGAGGAGTTGGCTAGCGAATTCCTAAGGAAGTTCTTCCCAGCCTAAAAGACGAGGCAAATGAGGAAGGAAATTCAATCATTCCAACAAAAAGATGGAGATCTATTCTTCGAGGCCTGGGGACACTTCAACGAGCTACTACTCAAGTGCCACACCACAACCTTCCCTAAGACGAACTAGTACAAGCTTTCTATGAAGGTTTAAGTGACTCTAACAAAAATATTGTGGATTCAGGTTGTGGAGGAGTACTGATGGAGAAGAGCAGCGAAGAAGGGATGGAACTCTTCGAAACCCTAAGTGAACACACGCAGCAGTTCTCCTCTCGAGGTAGACATATAACCAAGAGTAAGGGTATGTATGAGGTAAGCCTAAATGGAGGATCATCTCCTCAAATAGCTGCTGTGGAGAGGAAACTTGACCTATTGGTTAAAGCTATGGCTGCTCAGAACACCTCAATGAACCCACCAGCTACACCACTCTAGGTATGTGCTATTTGCTCACAATTTGATCATAATACTGATGCGGGTCCCTTATATTCATCCGCAGATCATGAGCAAGCTAACTTTATGGGAGCAAATAATTATCCGCCAAAGAACAACCCTTATGCAAACACATACAACCCTGGATGGCGGAATCACCCAAATTTCTCATGGAGCAACAATCAAAACAGTCAAGGGTAGCAAAGAAACTTCCAACCAGCAACCCAATTTGTTCCTGAACCAAAGAAGAATGACCTCGAAAGTCTTGTGAGGCAACTAGCATCTCAGCAGCAAAAAATCCTGAATACACATGAACAATTAATGGAAAAGACAAGATAATTAATGACTGAAATGAGGCAAATCACCGCAAAACATGATCAAGCCATCCAAGGACTAGAGGTACAAATGGGACAATTGGCCAAGGAATTGAGTACCAGAAAGCAAGGAGAGCTTCCAGCCCAGCCACTACCTAATTCAAGAGGACATCAGCAACTGAATGCTGTAACAACCTTAAGAAGTGGTAAGATCATCAGCACCAATGAGCCTACAC
The DNA here is from genome assembly GCA_023935145.1 of Bretschneidera sinensis. Classification (NCBI taxonomy): domain Eukaryota; kingdom Viridiplantae; phylum Streptophyta; class Magnoliopsida; order Brassicales; family Akaniaceae; genus Bretschneidera; species Bretschneidera sinensis. Next base: position 108,154,533 of record CM043700.1, read on the forward strand.
GAGTATCTCTAGACCAAGCCTCCACATCTAAGGTAAGTGACACAGAAAAGGTAAATACACCTCCACCCTTCCCTCAAAGTTCAGTGAAGTCGAAAAAGAAAACTAAAATGATTGAAATTTTCGAAACTTTGAAAAAGGTGGAAATAAATATTCCTTTATTAGATGCAATAAAACAACTTCTTGCTTATGCTAAGTTTTTAAAAGATTGTTGCACTAACAAAAGGAAGTTTCAGAAGCATGAGACTGTAGCCTTGACCGAAGAGGTGAGTGCTGTGCTATTAAGAAAATTACCACCTAAACTAAAAGATCCGGGTAATTTTACTATTCCTTAAAAGGTAGGTGACCAGCTTTTCGAGCATGCATTATTGGATCTAGGAGTGAGTGTCAACTTATTACCATACAGTGTATTCGAGACACTAGGTTTGGGGGAACTCCAACCAACCTCCATTACTTTGCAATTGGTTGACAGAAGCATCAAACGACCAAGAGGTATCCTCGAGGATGTTTTGGTAAGAGTAGGTAAATTTATTTTACCTGCTGATTTTATTGTATTAGACATGGAGGAATGCCATATACTTGTACCACTCCCTATCATCTTAGGGAGACCATTTATGATCACTGCTGACACAAATATTAATGTAAAAAGAGGCATTGTCACTATAAGAGTAAATGATGAAGAGATAGATTTCAAAATATTTAATACACTAGACTCCACTAAAACTGATGATGAGTGTTATAATGTGAGCTTCATGCAAGATATTGGTGAGAAAATTTGTAAAGTCCACTACACTGTTCCATTGGAGACCACCCCCAACCATGCTGACATAAGATTGGACATTGGGCCAGAGGATAATGTGATTAAAGATATCAATGGAGCTATGCACACCATCAAGAGCACACCTAAGCCTTCAAGTAAGTATAGTCCTCGATTTAAACCTTCTGAACTTACTAATACTACTTTCCCCTTTTCTACTATCCAGGTACCAAGGTTGAAGATGCAGCGGTTCTCAAAGGCGTTGGAACCACCTGATGTGGGCTCTAAGTGTCTTATTCAAAGAAAGTAGCACTAAAGCTTCTATAGAGAGCGCTTGAGAAATTCCCAGTTGCATGACATATAACTTAAGCGCCTCTATCAGGGTTAGTGGTACTGAATTCCACTAAATTACGGTATGATTGTATCGTTCTAAATTTGTTTTTGGTAAGTTTTGATTACTCTCTACATACTGCCTTGCACTCGAGCGCACCATTCATTAGGCTCGAGTGTACATCCCCTACATTCCAGTGCGCACGAGCACATTACCCTACGCACTTGCGAATTAGTACGATCGAGTGCACTTCCCCATGCGCACGAGCGCAATCGGGGCAGAAAGGCCACGTGATGGTTTTTTTAAACATTTCCCCCTCAATCTAATCCTTTACGATTAATCACACTATCTCGCTCCATCTCTCACACTCTCGCCTCTCAACTTCGTAAGTCACTCTACACGCCCAAGCCCTCTCAACCTCTCATTTCATTTCTCTTTTCTATCAAGCCACAACTCCCTATCCCATATTACATACACCCATCATTTGTCTACACCCACTACCACGCACATTTTCTCCCCCGTACCCACAAGGTATGCCCATCCACATTTTTATGTTCTTTTCCACATCATCACACATGGTTGAATTTGAATTATACTATTTACATATCTATACCATGTGTTGTGACTATTTATGAAATTTGCAGGAGGTTGGGGTCATCTGTGGGTACTGTGCACAAGCTTCGCATATTTGGCGCACAACAACTGTTTTATAATTTGCCTAAACAAGAGCGCTCGAGTGTCTAAAATCTACGATCGAGCGCAGTATCTCTCGTGCGATCGAGCGCACATCATCTGTGATCGAGTACATTTTTTATAGTAACAATAGTATCAGGTTTTAGAACATAGCTTCCACATCTCGAGCTTCCAGCAGCCACCACCGACATAGCCGGCTCTTTACACTGCTGTAATGAGTCCCCACCGGAGGACAGCCACATAGAAGAGCAGCCTGACCCGTTCCCTCTGCCACACATCATAGAGGATATGTGTGCGGGCCAGTATGCAGACCATCACAACAATGCAGGGAGCTAGTCGAGGTTGCCTCCCCGTTTATGGTTCGTTGACTCAGTCCTGCAGCATAATATGTGTCCTTTGGGGCACAAGATGCAGAGGCAGAATCAGTTTCTACAGGCTCTCTACACTTTTCACCGGGGTCATTAGTACTCCATCCCAGCAGTTATATGGAGTCAGATGCATAAGTTCTGGGACGGGGTGCATAACCAGTAGACGACCACAACTAATGCATGGGGCCTTCCTTTCCCCTTCTTGCTCAGTCACATCTTTAAGAAGAAAGGGATTAGAGGCTCCTCTATAGATGGCCCGGTTAGTGACCATCCTTTCTTTGGGAGAGCCCAGTGGAGTCTCAGCCAGTCTCACATACCTCGAGGACCCTGAGGGCAGATTTCAGCTGCTGAGCCTATAGCGAATGATCCGATGGAGGCCGAGCATCCACCAGTAAGCCCTTCATGGGAGGAGGACTAGCCAGACATGGGATCCATGGAGTATCAGCACCTTTTGGATGAGCTGTCTTCCTTCCACTGTGAGCTGTCCGACATCCGCCGGGAGGATCGTGAGGTAGCCCGTTTGATCCATCAACGGATGGATGGGTTAAAGGCATAGTTTACACGATAGGAGGCAATGCTGCAGGCCATCCTTGACCGCCTACCTCCTGCACCCGGTACCTCTTCGACCGCACCCACAGATGATCAGTAGTGAGAGGATACCCTGTCTGGCTGAACACGTAAAATTTAGCGCTCATGGGAGGCACCCTAGACATATTCTTTTCTTTTTAGTACTTTTCTTTTGTTTATATTTATATTTACATATCTAGTATTTATATTTCTTATTTTTTCGGAACAATATTTATTTTTCTTTGTCAAGTACTTAGTGCGTGCATCTAGTTCAAGTTTGGGGGCGTGTTACAAGCAAAGCAAGCAACCTAGTTCTCCATCTCCCAGGTCAGATCTTTTCATGCCACACACACATTGGGGACAATGTGTATTTTAAGTTTGGGGGTAGTAGGAGATACTGTTACGAACACACTTGAAACACATACACACACTAGGTCCCAGTTTTTTTTTTTTAGAAAAAGATAAATGCATGTTCATTTGGTAACAAAAATTTTGGTTGATTTAAAAGTTTGATAACACTTCATTAGTAAGCTTAAAAGCTAGAACACATAGTATTGTAATAGGGATTTTACAAAGTTTAGTTACCTACCTCAAGGCACCTAAGAATTCACAAGTTTGATCCAAATTTGCACGAGCACATTTAGCACGTATTTGTGTAGGGTATGACACATAATTCTTTTATATATGTTCCCATAACCTAACTGTAATCAGATAACTTGTTAAAAAGAACACTTTGGCATAGGAAAAATAAAGAAAAATGTTCATCATGCAAAAAAAAAAAAAGAAAATCGAAAGCTTCTAATGATCATTAAAAACTTTCCACTGAGTAACTGGGCCTCTTGCCTCAGTAATCATTGAGTGTTTACGTCAAAATATGGGAAGTAAGCCTTTAATGATCATAATAAAAATTTTCACTGAGTAACTGGGCCTCTTGCCTCAGTAAGCATTGAGTGTTCATGTCAAAAGGTGGGAATTTCATTTAGAAGCATTAAAACCTGTTAGTTCCGCAGCCTTTTTGACTCGAGTTAGTAAGTCCTTAAGGGTGTCTTTACACCTAATGCCCTAAAACCATCTGGTTTGGGAGTCATTGGCAAACGCTCATTACAAAGGTAAAATAGAAAGCTCGATGGAACTCAACATGGCAAAGATCGCATGATAAAAGAAAAAGAAAAAGAAGCAAGTATTATGCCATTTTTGCTCTCTTTGATAAGGAATTCGATAAAGGTTTGGGCACCGAAACACTATACACTAAAATTATGTGGAAGCCCCATCTTATATGTGCTAATTCATCACACACAAATCAAACTTGCAATGCCGTAAGCCAGCCTTAGGTAAGTAACATGAGCTTTTGAAAAACCTTTTTCAATACAAAAATGTGTTTTTATTATAAGCTTGCTCATGAAGGGTTATCATAGTTTTATGCACAACCCAAATCTTTGAGTATCATGGAAATGAATTTATCTTTAATTTTGTTTTAACATAGTCTTTAGTTTTGTATTGCTAAGGGACTAGCAATATGTAAGTTTGGGGGTGTGATAAGTGCTTAAATAGTCATATTTAAGCCCCTTAATTTACGCTTATTAGGTTCTTTATTTATCTATTTAAGTAGATCCTACTTCATTTTCGTGTTTTATGTGTTTTTCACAGGACTTGGACAAAAAGATTATAATTTGGAGCTTTTAGGAGTAAAAGTCAAGTTCTACCATCCAGCAAGGTGCGCTCGAGCGCACCTCCCTTATGATCGAGCGCACTTGAAGAAGGCTCGAGCGCATCCCGCACACGATCGAGCGCAATCACTGTAGAGGCGACAACTCCAGATATGGAAAGAAGTCTTTGGATTCCAAATCGGAAATTAAGGTTTCGGGACACCATGAGGACCCTATAAAATAGCCCTGTAAAACACATAAATCAGACCTTTTGTTTGAGACTTGAAGTAGCAAGCTTAGGAGAGGAATTGACGACTCATCTCCCGAGTCTTCTTCAGTTTTATTTTTCTGTTTTATTTCATTATGTTTAGAATGTTTAGTTTAACTAGTATGTGTAACTAAACTCTTATAGGGCTCGATTAAAGCCCTAGTTATGCTTTTCCATATGTTTATTCATTGATTATCTTTGCTATAGCCTTGTTATAATGTTTAATTTGATTAATGCCTGTTTGTATTTAAATTCCTCATATGTTTGTGTATGATCAACGTATGCATGTGGTATGGATAAGTTAGTCGAATCAATTTGGATGATCGAGTCCTAGGTTCGACATTAGTAACAAGAGATATCCACACCGGATTCTCGGGTTAATCAACATGGAAAACCGGGAGCGGACCAAGCCCTAGGTCCTGTGTGGTTGTCGATCTCCACAGGCCTCATGCTCTCTTAAGGAACAACTCAGTATACACCCATGCTGAATCCTTTAATAGAGAAAAAAGTTAGAGTATACACCATGCCTAACTCGTTGCATAAGGAGATCAATAGCCTAAGGTGTGGGCCAAGCCCTTAGGTTGGCAACCATTAAATATTCATGATAAGGCTAGAGCATTGACACCTTACTTAGTGGGAAAGTATAATTAGTGGTGGATATCGTAATCCTATGATCTCATTATTATTCACTCACAATCAACAACTATTTCTCTTTTTACTTTGAAGAAACTAATTCTAAATTGAAATTCACCAATTCCTGTGGAAATGATCTCGCACTTGCACACTATGCTACCATTGACCTTGTGCACTTGCAAGTAAAACTTGTATGGCTATTTGGGTATTTATTTAGGTAGATAATTGTCATAACACAGTAGAGCTGATAGGCTTGAATAACCTCTTCAAACCACGACGCTTGAATTCCTGGACAGCCCATTGAGTGCCTTTAAAATTTTTGAAATCGTCATCAATGTTGAATGTGGTTTCGAATAAGATCTCCCGTTGTTCAAAGCTAGGCCAAGAAGACTGTGTGAGGCTTCCAGAGGTGCGGGATGTGGAGGCAGCGTGTTTAGGCATGCTGGATAGAATCTGCAGTAGGGGTGCGCTCGATCTCAGTATGGTGCACTTGATCGCACTTTGCCTTTGCACTCGATCACAGACTTCTTACGCTCGAGCGCACCAAGTTAGGAGTTTTATCAAACAGTTTATGTGCGACCTGTAAGCCAATTGAGGGGCAACACTCTAAAAATTTTTCAACCTCCTGCAAAACCACCAAAAACAATCAAAAGAACACAAGAACACGTTGTATGCATAGATTAGTAAAAAGAAGAATAAAAAAAACGTGTGTGATTGTGATCGTGTGTGATTGTGAGGAGTGAAAAAGGGTTATGAACGTACTTGGAGGTGGGGGGTGGTGGCAGCGTGTGGTGATGTGTGGTGGTGAGTGTTGTGAGTGCAAAGAGTGACTTGATGTGGGCGAGGGCAGTGAGTCCAGAGAGTGTGAGAGTATAGGATTGAGAGCAGTGAGAGTGAAAATGCCTAAAGGAATGAAATATCTTTAAAATTAGCACGTGACCCTCTATCCCGAGTGCGCTTGATCGCACTTGTGTGCTGGTGTGTACGTGTGGATGCACTCGCATGCCATTGGGCGCATGGCGAGATTGCGCTCGAGCGCACTGTGAATTGCACTCGATCGCAAGGACAGAATGCACTGTACCACTAAATTAACTAAATAAAGAAAAAAATTAAAATAATGAAGAATAATAAACAAAAACAAAAATAAATAAAAATGTACCATACTCAGTGGCCTTAGTACTACTGACCTCAATAGAGGTGCTTGAGCTATATGTTTATCAAAGCATGGACTGCTCAAACGCCCTCTACAGTAGCTTTAGTGCTAGTCTTTTGGCAAGGAGTACTTAAAGTCCACCACATGTGCCTCAAGTGCTCTTGGTGTTGCTACTAATTCATCATGCCTCAATTCTCCCAGCTTATTCAAATGTAACTTCCTCTTATCACCCGATCTTGGATGCATTAGAGAGGCTCAGGGAGGTGCACAGCTTCAAAGATGTCATCAGTAACATCTTTAGATGCAGGCTCAATATTCAATCTTTTGAAACTCTGGGTTAGGGTGGTCTCCAATGGATTAATGTGCTGGGCCTAAAAAACTTGCTCAACAATACCTCGCATTATACAGACATTAAAACATTCTATATCATCTCGGGGTAATTTTAATGCATCAAATATTTTTCATTCTATTTTCTTACCATTTACCTTCATACTTACAATCCCCTTTTTCACACAAATTTTTGTATTAGCAGTTCTCATAAAAGGTTCTTCCTAAGATGATGGGCAGAGGTAATGGCATAGGGCATTCTTTCATATCTAGTACAATAAAATCAGCAGGTAAAATAAACTCACCTACCTTTACCAAGACATCCTCAAGAATACCTCTTGGTCTTTTGATGCTTCTGTCTGCCAATTGCAAAGTGATGGAAGTCGGTTGAAGCTCCCCCAAACCTAGTGTTTCAAATACTGTGTATGGCAGCAAATTGACACCCGCTCCTAAATCCAGTAATGCTCGCTCAAATAGCTGGTCACCTATCCTACAAGGAATGGTAAAACTACTTGGATCTTTTAGCTTTGGTGGTAGTTTTCTTAACAACACCGCACATACCTCTTCAGTTAAAGCCACTGAGTCATGTTCCTAAAACTTCCTCTTATGAGTGAAACAATCTTTCAAAAATTTAGCATAAGTAGGTATTTTTTGAATTGCATCTAATAAAGGAATGTTTATTTCTACTTTCCGCAAAGTTTCAAAAATATCAAGCAGTTTATTTTCTTTCTTTTTCTTTACTAACCTTTGCGGGAAGGGTGTTGCATTCATCTTCTTCATTTCACTTACCTTTGATGCAGATGGTTACTCTAGAGATGCTTGTGCAGACTCATCAGTTCCTATGATCTTACCATTTATGAGAGTTGTGATAGTCTTTAGTTGCTGGTGTCCTCCTAGATTAGGTAGTGTTTGGGCTAGTAGTTCACCTTGCTTTCTTCCACTCAGCTCTTTAGCTAATTGCCCCACTTGTACCTCTAATCTTTGAATGACTTGTACATGTTTTGTAGTGGTTTGTCTTACTTAGTCCGAAATTATCTTTCATCTGCCATGAACTGATCTTGTGAGGTCATCAGTTGCTATTGTTGAGTGGCCAATTGCCTTACAAGACTTTCTAGGTCACTTTTCTTTGATTCGGGAACTGATTGGGCTGCTGGTTAGGAGTTCCTTTGCTGCCCTTGAAGATTTAGGGTATTCTGGTTATTGTTCCATGAGAAATTGGGGTGGTTTCACCATCCAGGATTGTAGGTATTTGCATACGGATTGTTCTTGGAAGATAGTTGTTTGGTCCCACATAGTTTGCTTGCTCTGGATCTGCAGATGAGAATATAAAGGGTAAGTTTCAGTAATGTGACAAAATGAGAACATATAGCATATACCTGGAGTGGTGTAGCTTGTGGACTTGGTGAAGAGTTCTGAGTAGTCATGGCTTTTACAAGCATATCTAGCTTTTTTTCCATAGTAGCCATCTGATTCGAAGATCCACCATTTAAGGTTACCTCATACATACATTTGCTATTGACTCTTTGTCTACCTCTAGAGGAGAATTGCTGGGTGTGCTCACTTAATGTCTCAAAAAGCTCCATGGCTTCTTCACTACTCTTTTCCATCAGCACACCTCCACAACCTGAATCCACAATACCTTTATTAATGTCACTCAAACCTTCATAGAAAGCTTGTACCTGTTCATCTTGAGGTAGATTGTGATGTGGGCATTTGAGTAGCAGCTCATTGAAGTGTCCACATGCTTCAAAGAAAAGGTCTCCATCCTTCTGTTGGAAAGATTGAATCTCCTTCCTCATCTATTTTGTCTTTTGTACTGGAAAAAACTTCCTTAAAAACTTACTGGATAGTTCTTCCCAGGTATGGATGGACACTGCAGGCAATGAATTATACCATAACTTAGCATTATCTTTTAATGAAAAAGGGAAAAGAATTAGCATGATTCCTTCTTGATCTAGGCCTCGGATATGCTGGAAATTACAGAGATAAAAAAATTCCTGAAGGTGAAAGTGTGGGTCCTCTGCAGGTATAACCCTGAAATGAGTCAAAGCATTGAGTGTCTGTAGGGATATTTAATAATTGCCTTCTGCCTCAGGTTTGTAAGCGATGCGTGAGGGCTGGTCGAGGTTCCGTGGAATGAAGGATTGCTTCATGGGTCTTCGCTCTGGTGGTGGTTGGTTGTCAAGCTGTTCCGCCATTGGTGCTTCTCCCTCGAATTCTTCTTCTTCCTCCTCAACATTGTCTCTAGGCCTCTGTCGAATGGTCCGCTCAATCTCTGTATCGAGTGAAAAGATGGTTGGATTCGTGGATTGAAGCCCTTGCATGAATCAGCTGAGATTCTTCAATGCAGCAATTTCAGTACTGCTGGACTTGCGCTCGATCACTCTTAAGAACAGCGCTCGATCGCGATGGACTTGCGCTCAATCGCAAGACCAGACCTAAAGCAAAAACAGAAAAACAAAAAGATTAAAAATTAGGTTTTTTGATAAAAGAATAAACAAAACAGAATAAGAAAACTAAACAAAAAATAATTCTAAACAAAATTTAACGCAATCCCCAGTAACGACGCCAAAAGCTTGTTGTGCAAAAATCTACCTAAATTATTAAGTAAATAATTGAATGATTTTACATGCAAGTGCACAAGGTCAACATAGTAGCATAGTGTGCAAATGCGAGATCATCTCCACAAGGATTGGTAAATTTTGATTTAGAATTAAATTCGCAATATGAAACGAGAGAAATAAATATTGAGTTTGAATCGATAATGATAAAAGTGTAGGGACTTGATATCCACCACTAATCATGCTACCACAACAAAACAATATGCCAATGCTTTAATCGCGTCATGAATACCTAATGTTTGTCAACCTAAGGGTATGGTGTATACTGCTTGAGCTATTGATCTCCCTAAGCAACGAATTAGACATAGTGTATACTCTAACTCTTTTCTTTCTTAAAGGTTTTAGCATGGTGTATACTAAGTTGTTCTCTGAGAAAGCATAATATCTGTGGAAATCAACAAACACACGAAACCTAGGGCATGGTATATATTCCCAGTTTCTCATATTGATTAACCCAAGAACCCGACGTGAATTTCTTTTGTTACTATTGTTAAACCCAGGACTCGGTCATCCAAATTGATTTAACTAACTAGTCCATACCACATACATATGTTAATCAGGCAAACACATATGAGGAATTCAAGAAAACAGACATTAATTAAGTTAAGCATCATAATATAACTATCGCAAAGGCGCCAATATTGAATTATTGAGTAAATATAATCAGGGTTCAATCAAGCCCTTACTAGTAAATTAGTTACACATGAGTTTGATGTTAAAATCTTCATAAAATAAAATAAAGGAAAGCAGAAACCTGAAAATACTGGCTAGAAGAGTCGTCAATTCTCCTCTCTAAATCTCTTCTCCAAAAATTAAAACTAAAAGGAAGATCCAGTTTCTGTGTTTTACGGGCCTATTCCCTAACTTGCAAAACAGAACTCTAAACCTACTTTCCAAAATAGGTTCTACCATTATACTGCACGTGTGCGCTCGATCACATACTAGTGCGCTCGATTGCAAGGTGCATTCGAGCCTAATTCTTGTGCGCATGGTGCTGGTGCCCTCGATCGCACACTTCTGTGCTTGATCGCACACTTCTGTGCTTGATCGCACTATGTGCAGTTTCCAGTTCTTCCTATTTTTGTTCTTCAAACCAAATAATGCTCCATTTTCTTCAATAACCTAGGAAAACACAGAAAGCACAGAAAAGATATAAAATAGCATGAAATAACACAACTAGGAACTTAACAAATGTAAATTAAGGGGCTTAAATACGAATATTTAAGCACTTATCAGTACTCTCCCATAACCTAAAAGTGAGATTTCTCACTTGACCCAATCGACTGGTACAAAGACCCAATCGACTGGTAATTCAAAAATATGACCGTTTGAGACACGAGACTTGTGTATTTAATGCACCAAACCTACCAAGTCAGTGTCTAACGGCTATATTGATTCAAGGCTATATAAACCCACTTCAATGAGCATTTAAAAGAAGAAAATAACACCTTCAATTCATAAGTTTGCTCGTTAATTCTCAAAAATTTAAATTTTTTTATTGTTGAGCCATTCTTCAAGCTTGTTCTTGAAAGAGCGATATTGTTCATTTGTAAAAGTATTCATTGCAATCTCTCTACCATTTACTTTACAGCAAATCACATTTATTGTAAAGAGGAAAGAGTTGTAATAACTCTTAGAGTGTTTAGAATTAAACACTTCTTTGTAAGCTTCTGTGAGGAAGGGATTAGCTTTCGCAAGGAAAGGAATAGCTTCCGTGAGGAAGGGATTGGTTGTAAGGTTTATACAACACCCATGAAGTTGTACAACTAAAGGTTTTAGTGGATTACTTCAATAAGGTTCCTTGAAGAGAGCGGACGTAGGGTTGGAAGGAATCCGATATTGCTGAACCACTATAAACTGAGTTTGGACTTTCCCTTTCTTAAACTTTTTTGCTTAAAGCACATTACTTGTTTGTATGCTTTGTGCATTTAATAGTTTTTATAGACTTTTAAGTAATTATAAAAAGTTTTTAAAAACCCAATTCACCCCCCTCTTAGGTTAGAACCTCGGTTTACAATTAGTATCAGAGCTTCGTTCTCAATTTCAGGCTTAAAATCATTGAGTTAATCCGATGGCATCAAATAACTACTCCGAAGGACATTCCTATACTAGGCCTCCCTTGTTCAATGGCTCCAACTATAACTATTGGAAAAATAGGATGAAAATCTTTGTCAAATGGAAAGATTACAATCTGTGGAAAGTCATTGAGGAAGGCCCTAGAATTCTCACAAAGGAAATAACTATTAGAGAAATCAATCATACAATACCTAAACTCAAAACTAAGTTCAATGAAGAGGATTGTAGAATGATGTCTCTAAATAGTAGAGCCATAAGTATTTTACATTATGCTCTAGATATTTCTGAATATAATAAAATTTCTGCTTATGTTTTGGCTAAGGAGATTTGGGCAAATTGCAAGTTACATATAAAGGAACTAGCGAAGTTAAAAAATAAAAAATTTATAAGCTAGTGTCTGAGTATGAATCTTTCAAAATGTCTCATAACGAAACAATTTCTCAAATGCACTCACGTTTCACCACTATTGTTAACAGTTTGAAGCTTCTTGGTAGGAACATTGAGGAATTTGAACTAACAACGAAAATCTTAAGGTCTTTGCTATCCACTTGGAAAGCAAAAAAGACGGCCATCACAGAGGCCATAGATCTCGAAAAACTTGATGTCGAAACACTTCTCGGATCACTATTGACATACACGATGGAAGAAATGAATCCCGTTGTCAATGATGATGAGAAGAAGAAAAAGGTGATTGCTCTCAAAGCTTCTATGAGCAACAAAGAGGAAGAAATGGAAGAAGAGGTGGAGAGCAGCGGAGAAGATGGTGAGATGGCTCTAATCACCAAGAGGTTTCACAGATTCTTGAAGAAGAATAAGAAACCTTACACAATATCCCACTTCAAAAAAGGAACCACTTGTGTGTTATGGTTGCAAGAAGCCTGGTCACATCAAAGCCTATTGTATAGCAATAAGCAAACAATATAAGAGCTTCAAAATAAAGCTATGATTGCAACCACTTGGAGTGATGACGAAGAAGAAGAATCCTCAGACAATGAGGTCGGATACGAGGAGATTGCCAACCTATGTCTAATGGCAATCGATGATGAAAATGAGATATATCTCCACACCAAAGAAAAAGGTAATTGTTGGTATCTTGATAGTAGATGCTCAAAGCACATGACCGTGATCGAAGTGCATTAAAAAAGCTAACTCTAAGAGATGGCGGACATGTCACCATTGGAGACAACACAAAGATAAAGATCATCGGATATGGAAACGTTGGTAATGATTTCTCAACCATTGATCATATATTATATGTGCAAGGCCTTAAGCCAAACCTACTAAGTATTAGTCAACTATGTGACAAAGGCAACAAAGTCATATTTGAAACCTCTCATTGTCTAGTTGTAGACATCAAGAGTAACAAGATCAAGTTTGTTGGCCATAGACACGAAAATGTCTATATAGTTGATTTAAAATCCTTGCATTCGAAAAATGAAAAATGTTTTCCCGCTTTTAGTAAAAACCCATGGCTATGGCATAGAAGACTTGGTCATGTAAATATGGATTTGCTGAAAATCATTTCAAGAAAAGATTTCGTGATTTGACTTATGAAAATCAAATTTGAAAAAGACAAGATGTGTGATGCTTGTCAAATGGGAAAACAAACTAGAATTTCTTTTAAATAAAAAAATGTAGTCTCAACTACTAGACCATTGGAACTTTTGCATATGGACTTATTTTGTCCAATAAGTACCATTAGTCTAGGTGGCCATCAATATACTCTTGTTATTGTTGATGACTATTCAAGATATACCTTTTTTTTTATCTTTATTGCTTACAAGGATGAAGCTTACAAATGATTGGAAAACTTTTGTAAAAAGATTCATAATGAAAAAAAGAATTTGTATTTCAAGCATTAGAAGTGATCATGGAAAAGAATTTGAAAACCAAAGCTTTTCAAAATTTTGTGATGAAAATGAAATCGATCACAACTTTTTGGCTCCTAGAACTCCTCAACAAAATGGAGTTGTTGAAAGGAAAAATAGAGTTCTAGAAGAATTTGCAAGAACAATGCTTTATGAAAATAACTTGCCAAAATACTTTTGGGCAGAAGCCGTAAACACCTCTTGCTATATTTTAAACAAAATTTTAATTAGGCCTATGCTTAACAAAACTCCATATGAATTATGGAATGGTAGAAAGCCTAATATCTCCTATTTTTGAGCTTTTGGTTGTAAATGCTTTATCTTAAATAACAATAAAACTAACTTAGGTAAATTTGACTAAAAGACCGATGAGAGGATATTCTTAAGATATTCAACCTCTAGTAAAGCTTATAGAGTCTTCAACAAGAGACCACTAGTGGTAGAAGAATCCGTACATATAACCTTTGATGAGTCTAACCCAATTAGTAGTAGAGTAGTTTCTTTCAACGATGATGCAGATTTCATTCCAAGAACGGAAACAACTACTCCCATTGTTGACCCAAATGAGAGCCCACCTCAAACAAATCAAGAGATAAAAGCTCTCAAACTTGACCAACCATCTATAAGTCAATAAGAGGATAGTCTTCCCAAAGATTGGAGGTATGTAAATTATCACCCAATCGATCAAGTGATTGGTGATCCTTCACAACTGGTAAGAAATCCTTCCGCTATTAAAAATATTTGCAATTGTGTAGACTATCTATCTCAAATAGAACTTAAGACATTTGTAGAAGCCGAGAAAGATGTTGATTGGATAAATGTCATGCAAGAAGAAATAGAAAGAAACAATGTATGGAATCTAGTTCCTAGACCAAAGAATCATACTATAATAGGAACTAAATGGGTATTTAGAAATAAGATGGATGAAAATAGAATAGTAACTAGGAACGAGGCTAGACTAGTTGCTAAGGGATATAATCAAGAAGAAGGAATAGACTTTGATGAGACCTATGCTCCCGTAGCAAGATTAGAAGTTATTCGAATGTTATTAGCCTTTGCATGCTTTAAAAAGTTTAAATTATTTCAAATGGATGTAAAAAGTGCATTTTTAAATAGCTTTATAGAAGAAGAGGTATATGTTGAGCAACCTCTTGGTTTTGAAAATCTTAGTCTTGCAAATCATGTCTACAAGCTTTATATGGGTTGAAGCAAGCTCCAAGAGCATGGTATGAAAGACTAAGTAAGTTTTGGATTGAAAATAATTTTACAAGAGGAAAAATAGACACAACACTCTTAAAAAAAACTCACAAAAATGACACATTACTAGTCTTAATATATGTTGATGATATCATATTTGGTGCTACTAATGAATCTATGTGTCAAGAGTTTGCTAAGTGCATGCAAGGTGAATTTGAAATTAGCATGATGGGAGAGCTTACCTATTTCCTTGGACTTCAAATCAAACAATTGAAAGGAGGCATCTTCATCAATCAATAAAAATACACCAAGGACCTATTAAAAAAGTTCGGGATGGGAAGCTCAAAGTCACTTGGCACTCCTATGAGCACTTCTAAAAAACTCGACCTTGATGAAGAAGGTAAGTGTGTAGACACTGAAACTTATAGAAGCATGATAAGAACTTTACTTTATTTAACTGCAAGTAGACCTAATATAATGTTCAGTGTATGCATGTGTGCTAGATTTCAAGCTAATCCTAAGGAATCATATGTGATTGCAGTAAAAAGAATCCTTAGATATCTACAAGGGACTCAAAACCTAGGATTATGGTACTCTAGAGATTCATATTTTGAGCTTGTAAGATATTCAGATGTTGATTTTGTGGTGTGTAGGCTAGATAGAAAAAACACTAGTGGAACATGCCAATTCTTAGGTGCAATACTAACTTCTTGGTTTTTCAAGAAACAAAACTCGGTTGCGCTATCAACTGCCGAGGCGGAATACATAGCATTCGGAAGTTGTTGTGCGCAAGTGTTGTGGATGAAACAATAACTAGAAGACTATGGCATGAATTTTAAAGATATTCCAATTGATTGTGATAACATCAGTGCTATCAACTTAACCAAAAACCCTATTGCATTCCATAACCAAACACATAGAAATTAGACATCATTTCATAAGAGATCATGCTAAAAAAGGTGATATAAGACTAGAATTCATTCCTTCAGAAGATTAAATAGTTGAAATTCTTACAAAACCCTTAAATGAAGTTAGTTTTTGTAAGATTAAACTGTCAATGGGCTTAATAGACTATGATAAACTGTATGTTTGATTTCATCATCATTCATCATATGCATATTTGACATCTAATGAATGAGTATTAAACCTTATTTAATATTTCACTCACTCAAAATGGCATAGATAAACAAATTTTGTGCTAAAACTCTAAGCTGGAGCTTTCTTTTAAGGGTCCAGTTGATTGATAAGATGACCCCTGTCGAATGGTAATAGGCTGCTTTTTCACCTAGTCGACTAGTCTAAGTACCCAGTCGACTGGTAGCACAAGACCTTGTTTGGAGCCAAATTTTGAATTTCTGGTAACTACCCAATCGACTGGTATGGATAACCCAGTCGATTGATATATCTCTGCCAGTTTGCCTAGTCGACTGGTGTCTCGACCCAGTCGACTGGTATGACGAAATTTCCCCAATCAGTGAAGGACCCAGTTGACTGGTGCCCTAACCTAGTCGACTGGTATCGCGATTCTATAAATAGTCGCTTCAGTTTTTCATAAATTTCACGCCATTTTCAAAACCTTTAAGCTTTTTCTCTCTAGAAAATCTTATTTTTTTTGTCCAAAATCTCACAAAAACACTCCATAGAAACCTTAATTTTTTCCCCCATCACCTTTATTTTAACTTTCCACAGTTGAAAGTTTCTTTGGTTTCAAAAATCTCTCAGATCTCCTTAAAAACACTTTTTTCAAAATTTCTGAGAGCTCACGCACCTACAAGACCACGGTCCCCAAAAATCCACAGCACCGGATGATAAAGAAAAAGGCTTGGAGGGATCCTCGAGCAAAAATGCGTGGACAGAGCTCGACGACTCACTCTTCTGGAGTCCAACCGCCAAAGAGAAGTATAATTTTGTCATCCGACATAAAAATATCATGACGGGTAGATTTGTTGACTTTGATTCTATCCATCATGTAAATTTTGACATAATACCTCATTTTGAAGCAGTACTCTTGACACCACTTGTCAAGATTTACCAAAAGTACTACCCACACCTGATTCACCAATTCTACATGAACTTGGTGAAATCTAGTCCACTGGTTCTTCATTTTAGAACCAATGTGATGGGTATGGAGTTTGAGGTGAACACTGACCTCCTGGTGAGCTTCTTGAGGATCCCAGTGGGAGAGATCCCATGGAGTCTGGACAGATGGTCGGATTACTTTGACTATAAAGAGGCATGCCAGATCATTAGAGGAGACCCTAACTACATCTTTTGGCCCACTACATTTCACACATGTAGTGACATGCCCCTGATTCGAAGCTATTCAATCTCATCATAAGTTGGACCATCCATCCACAACTTGGGAGTAGGGGCTATCTCTCGAAGATAGACGTCGTATTGATTTAGTGTCTCAAAACTAGACACTATTTCAATATCTACCCCCTACTACTCGTCAACTTGATCAACGACGAAGCTAGTGACTCCGGGTGCTTTCCCTATGGGATGCTCATCACCCTCATCCTCCAGTATTTTCGGGTTCCCATTCCCGCCTCTGAGGCTCAGGACATCAGCCCCAATGATACCATCAATGTCTCTTCTCTGAAGAAGATAGGATGCACTATCCGTGATGGTTTGATCTACTCCAAGGCCGGGAAGAACATAAGGATTGGAGGGGGTGACAGTAGCAAGGAGGACGACGAGGCTCCTAGTGATGCAACCCCTCCCACTGCTATGGACATTGATGACTGAGCACCACAGCATGGTGGTTCTAGTACTAGTCAGATTGGGTATGAAGATCTACTCCAGGCTACTTTGAGTCTCCAGCTATCCATGCAATCCGGGTTCCAGAGCTTGAGCTCTTCTGTTGATTCTATGCATCATGACCTCAGCTCACTTCGAGACGACTTTAAGCTACATTGAGAGCACATAGAGGGCTCTTTAGATGAGCTTTGGGATCTTATTCGAGATGGCTCTGATTCTCCTGCTCGCTGAGCTTCATGTTTTATCCCTTTTCTTGTATATATAGCTCTTAGATGATCTCAGCACGAACATTTACTACTTTATCATACATTTATGTTATTGTATTCGATATTTGGCTTCTAGAAGCCTGTGATGTATGGATGCTTATATATATATATATTTGCCTATATTTCAGTTATCTAGCTTATGGTTCATATACTTGCTTTACTTTTAAGCTATATGATTACTTAGTTTAAGTCATTTGTACTCCGCAATATGCTTTAACTACTTATGTTAGTATGTAGGCTTCTGTTTCTTTTCGGGAAGTCTTCCCAGCTCCAAATAATTCTCAGTTTTCTTCTACAAGTTTGTTCTTGCATTATCTTCCTATCTATATTATCAATGATGTTTATTTTGTTGAGTTTGCACCCCCTTTTCTGCTGTTGTCAAAACGGGGGAGAAAAATGAGGAAAAGATAAATATCAATGTAAACTTAAAATAGAGCATAGATTTAGGGGAGTATTGCTCCGAAGACCTTTATGAATATAAGGCTGTTTTACTTTGCTTGGTTGAGTTGTTTATAAACTACGTTTGAACTGCTTTACATGTTGGTTTTATTTGAAAAATAGAGGAAACTCTGCTCATTTTTTTTCTAAAAATCCAACACTTAGTTTTTTTAAAACTGTTTTCTCTCATTAGTTTTGTCATTATCAAAAAGAGGGGAGATTGTTGACCCTTATCTAAATTTAATAATGACAAAATAGTACTTTGATTGTACTAACAGTTTTATCTAAGTGTTTAAACGATAAAAACTTTCAGCAAAGAAACAAGATGCAAGAACTCAACCAGTTTCAAACACTAAGACAAGATAAAGGATATAGAATAGGCATTAAGGTATAGAAACCAACTGTAAATCTCTTATGTTCAAGTATTTAACTTGTCTTATGGCTCTTTTTACAAAAGAATTTTGACAAAACTATTAATTCAAATACTTCCAAGTCAAAAACAGTTTTATTACATGAAAAACTGGGTTGAAGAACAACCCAGTCGACTGGCTCAAATGTACCAGTCAATTGGGGTATGAGACAGAATGTACCCAATCGACTAGTGTAGAGCACCCAGTCGACTTGCTTCTGGGACAGTGAGATTTTAGTCAACTGGTGCTTAGGACTAAATCGACTGGTACTCTTCCATAGCCTAAAAGTGAGATTTCTCACTTGACCCAGTCGACTGGTACAAAGACCCAGTCGACTCGTAATTTAAAAATATGATCGTTTAAGACGCGAGACTTGTTCATTTAATGCACCAAACCTACCAAGTCAGTGTCTAACGACCATATTGATTCAAGGCTATATAAACCCACTTCAATGAGCATTTAAAAGAAGAAGATAACACATTCAATTCATAAGTTTGCTCATTAATTCTCAAAAGCTTTGAAAAATTTATTGTTGAGCCATTTTTCAAGCTTATACTTGAAAGAGAGATATTATTCATTTGTAAAAGCATTCATTGCAATCTCTCTACCATTTACTTTACAACAAATCACATTTATTGTAAAGGGGAAAGAGTTGTAATAATTCTTAGAGTGTTTAGAATTAAACACTTCTTTGTAAGCTTCCGTGATGAAGGGATTAGCTTTCGCAAGGAAGGGAATAGCTTCCTTGAGGAAGGGATTGGTTGTAAAGTTTGTATAACACCCATGAATTTATACAACTAAAAGTTTTAGTGGATTACTTCAAGGAGGTTTCTTGAAGAGAGTGGATGTAGGGTCGAAAAGAATCTTATATTGCCGAACCACTATAAACTAAGTTTGCACTTTCTTTTCCTTAAACTCTTTTACTTAAAGCACATTACTTGTTTGTATGCTTTGTACATTTACCAGTTTTTATAAACTTGTAAGTAATTAGTAAAAGTTTTTAAAAACCCAATTCAACCCCCCTCTTGGGTTAGAACCTCGGTATACATATACCTTTATTAAGATCTATGGGGTGAAGGAAATTCTGAAATTAATGGATGAAAATGATTTTATCCAAAAAAAATGGTTGGCAAAATGAATGCCAAGTTTGACAAGTAATGGGGTGAAGTCAATTTATTAATGGTAGTGACATCTGTTCTCGATCCAAGGTGCAAGATGAGGTTAGTTGAGATATGTTTTCCAGAGATCTACCTTAATCCTATTGAAGCAATAGAGAAAGTGCAAAAGGTTTGTAAGGCTTTGGATGTGCTTTATGAGGAATATGTGGTCGCCAATGTTGTCGATAGTGTGAGAATTCCACTAATGGAGGAGAGGGCGGGGGGTTCTTCTGATACTACATCAACTGTCACTTTTGGCTAAAACAAATCGTTAAGGTATATGATTTTATATTTTTAAGTTATCATTGGTTGTCTTTACTTTTATTTAATTTACTAACTTCTTTTTAAGTTTATTCATTACTAATTTGATTTGTATTCTTACACTTAGAATGTTTGAAGATTCAGATGGAAGAAATTTGATCATTATCTTAAGACAGTTGAGACTACTACTGCCACTCAAAAGTCAGATTTAGATGTTTACTTTGAAGAATGTGTTTTATGTGATGATGGAAAAAATTCTAGTTTCAATGCTCTTGAGTGGTGGAAGGCCAACAATTTGAAATTCAAAATCTTATCAAAGATGACAACTGATATCCTTGCAATCCCAATTTCCACCTTTGCTTCAGAATCTATATTTAGTGTTGGTGGTAGGGTAATTGATTCTTATCGTGCTTTTTTGGCTCCAAATACTGTAGAAGCACTGAAATATGGATGTGACTGGGTTCGTAACCGTTTTGGGGTGAAAAAGAAGACTAAGGTATATGATTTTATATTTTAAGTCATTATTGGTTTTTTTTAAGCTTATTCAATGTTTGAGTTGATTTTTGTTCTCTACTTAAATGTTTGAAGGTGGAGAAAAATCCAAAGGAGATAATTCTGCACATTCCTTGATGCTCTTCTACTTTGGTCTTTGGTAATTTAATTTAAATGAACTTATCTTGTAGATTAAACTCAATTTAAATTGCTAAAATGATGAAGTGATTCATTTGTGATTTTAATATGGCAGATGGAGAATAACTGGTGGGATGAACATTTGATGGGCCTACTTTCTTTTGTTATGGTTTATGAATGTTGAACTTAACATTTTGGTTTGGGATTATAGATTTTATTTTCTTTTTAGGATTATTGATGTTTGATGATGGATTTTCTTTGTTGTTTGGGATTATGCTTGCTAGATGGATGGATTTTCATTTTTTGGATGTTGGATGTTCAGTGGTTGGAAGTTAGAACTAAGAGATATGTTTTAATTGATTGTGTAGGATCTTGCAGGTTGTATTAAGTTGGATTAGATGTCATTAAACTTGATTTAGTTGTTCAAATTTTATTGGAATGGTTGGAGTTTGGCCTTATTTTAGGTTCAAATATGGAATGTGTATTAGTTCTTTTTTGCATGAATTTAGCTTTGAATTTTTAAGCATAATGAAGATTTTAGGTTTTTAGGCTCAAGCTTGTTTATTATCGAACTCGAGCCGAGCTAAGCTCGAGCCTATAGAAAATTAACTGAACTTAGCTCGAATCAAACTCGAGCTTTATAATTTTCGGACGAATCGAGCTCAAATACTGATGAGTGCCAAATATTGCATATTTTGGCCCCTTAATTTATATTTGTTAGCTTAGAAATTTGTTACTTTGAGTTGTTTTCGTTGTTTTACAGGTTTACAAGCACTCGGAAAGGAGTTTCACTAAAATTGCCAGAATTGCCTGTACAGATCAGTCATTTTTGTGGATTTTACTGTATTGATTCAGGAAGAACCAGGAGATGAACCACATACGCTTTGAAAGATCTGGATGTCTATTTTCGGAAGAATTTTACGGCTCATAAAAATAATTTTTCTAGAGAAAGTTATGCGAGTTTTAGTAGTCAAAGGTCAGGCTGTGTGTGATTTCAGCGTGGCAGATTAGTCATTTTTGTGGATTTTACTGTATTGATTCAGGAAGAACCAAGAGATGAGCCATATATGTTTGGAAAGATCCAGATGTCTGTTTTCTGAGGAATTTTATGACTCATAAAATTGATTTTTCTAGAGAAAATTATGGTAGTTTTAGTAGACAAAGGTCAGGCAGTGCACCATGCTGCGCTCGAGTGCACAAGACTGTGATCGAGCACAATCGGATAGTATCCTACATCGAATTTGAAATGTATTGCACTCTTTAGTTTCCCTATAAAGGTCCCACCTCATTGAAGCAATTGGAGTGCAATCCGGAAGACTTCTGCTAGCATTCTGGTGGATCTCGAAGGCTTTGCTACCACGAGGGGAAGCGCCGCCCAACAGCGAGTGGAATTTCTCCCAATGTATAGTCAGTTTTAATTTAATTCTTTTTTAGTTTAATGTTTAGTTCTTTTATTGTGAACTTTAGTTTCATAATTATGAAGGCTAAAATCTTCATCTAAGGTTGAAGATGAAGCCTCGCCATTGTTTGGCATAATATTTTCAATTTTGTTCATACAATTCTGATATTTTTAGTATAAATGTTCTGTTCAATTATTTGAGTAAAATCTTATGATTGATTGCTTTTAAATTGTTAAATTGGACATTCCTTGTGTTTCATCTTCTGGATACAACGGATCATTCAAATTAGATTGGATATCCATTGTGATTTGTGAATTAAACGGATACATTGGATGGTTTTGGTTTAGTTTGGGTATTCGATGTGATTTGTATAATGGTGGATTCATGGAATGATTTGATAGATTATTTTTATAGAACATGAAAATATATGCTTTACTTTGGTGGGGTGGATTCAGAAACCTTAGTATTTTTATTATTTGTTTCAAATCAATTTAGTTTAAGTTTATATTTCTTTTCAAAAATACAATCCAAAATTCGGAACTAGGTTAAAATAGGGTTAGTTTAGATAAAAATATGTTTTCACAATGCAATTCCCTATGGATTTGACCTCGCACTCGCACAACACTATATTGCAAACGACTCGTGCGCTTGCGAGTAATTTAAAACTTACAACAAGTTTTTGGCGCCGTTGCCAGGGAATTGTTTTGTTTGTAAAATTTTTGTCTGAATTGATTTTATTTTTCTACTAGTTTAGTTAGCATTTTTATTTTATTTTTCTTTTGCAATTTTGTTTTAGTTTAAGTTTACATTTCTTTTCAAAAATACAATCCAAAATTCGGAACTAGGTTAAAATAGGGTTAGTTTAGATAAAAATATATTTTCACAACGCAATTCCCTATGGATTTGACCTCGCACTTGCACAACACTATATTGCAAATAACTCGTGCGCTTGCGAGTAATTTAAAACTCACAACAAGTTTTTGGCGCCGTTGCCAGGGAATTGTTTTGTTTGTGAAATTTTTGCCTGAATTGATTTTATTTTTCTACTAGTTTAGTTAGCATTTTTATTTTATTTTTCTTTTGCAATTTTATTTTAGTTTAAGTTTATATTTCTTTTCAAAAATACAATCCAAAATTCGGAACTAGGTTAAAATAGCGTTAGTTTAGATAAAAATATATTTTCACAACGCAATTCCCTATGGATTTGACCTCACACTTGCACAACACTATATTGCAAACGACTCGTGCGCTTGCGAGTAATTTAAAACTCACAACAAGTTTTTGGCGCCGTTGCCAGGAAGTTGTTTTGTTTGTGAAATTTTTGCCTGAATTGATTTTATTTTTCTACTAGTTTAGTTAGCATTTTTATTTTATTTTTCTTTTTCAATTTTATTTTAGTTTATTTGTTTCTATTCGCAATTGCCCATAAAAAATTAAAATAAAATAAAATAAAATTTTAAAAAAATGTGGATGACTCCAGCGCCAGTTTCAAAGTCTTTAGAGGACATCCTCAAGGATTTCATGAAGATGACCGGTCGGTCCATCAATACAGCCAATACATTCAATGTTGATAGTTGTTCCATCTGTGCTAGTCCTATGCATTTAGCACAGAATTGTCCATCTATGCCGGCTTTTGCCGAGTATCCCATGGAACAAATGAACACTTTCAATGACTATCAGTGGCAATCAAATAGATCTTACTCCGAGACATACAATTCAGGGTGGTGGAACCACCCTAATTTTTCATGGAAACAAAACCAACTGATGAATCAAGGAGGAGCCCCTAATCATGCTCACAATCAATACCCTCCAGGATTTCCTCCACTAGTTCCAAGCTATGGTTGCTCAACCTATCCAACACCATCACCCGCTTACCAAGCTCCCACTAAAAAGTGCTAGCATCGGTTTCACAGTCGTTGGAGGATGCCCTTAATGATTTCAGGAAGATGACCAGCCAATCCATATGCAAAGTGAGAAGTGCAACAATAGTAAACACCCAAGCGATTACCAAGCTAGAGAGTCAAATGGGTCAAATCGCAAGTCACTTGGGTGAAGGAGAGAAGGGAAAGTTCCCCAGTCAACCCATGCCCAACCCGAGGGAACAGTTTGCGGTTGGAAATTCATCAACTCCTACGTATGGGCAGGAACAAGTGCAATCGATTGCCACATTGAGGTCTAGGAGACAAGTTGACAATCAAGTGGAAGAGAACCTTGCTATGCAGCAAGGGCAAGAAAGTGGCAACAAGGATAAGAGATATGCTGAGCCATCTACAGCCACACCTACTATTAAGGATCTTCCTGGGGTGTTCGTACCTAAAGTGCCTTACCCTGAGAGATTACAAGCGCCCAAGAAATGAGGGCAGTCTGAGGGCATTGTGGAGGCATGCTTTGCTCAGTTTGGAGAGGATTTGGATTTGGATAAGCTACTTGAGCAAGCAAATGCTACTTTGGAGTCTACTCCTCAGAAAAGTAATGAGACGGAGGAGACCACAGCACCTGAACCCCCCCAAGAAGGAACTTAAGCCTTTACCGGACAATCTTAAGTATAAGTTCCTAGGTCCAACAGATTCTTTGCCTTTGATTATAGCTTCAGATTTGGTTGAGGCTTAAGAGGAGAAATTAGTGGACATTTTAAGAGAGCACAATGAAGCTATCGGCTGGACTATTGAGGATATCAGGGGAATCAGCCCCTCAGTGGTGATGCACAAGATACATTTGGAGGAGAATGACAAGCCATCGAGGGAGCCACAAAGAAGGCTCAACCTAGCTATGCAAGAGGTTGTGAGGACTGAAGTGATAAAGCTGTTGGATGCAGGGATCATTTATCCAATCTCTAATAGCAAATGGGTGAACCCTATTCATGTTATGCCCAAGCGAGCTGGATTGACAGTAGTGAAAAATTAGGATGCCGAGTTAGTTTCAACTCGTGTGCAGTCAAGATGGAGATTGAGTATAAACTACCATAATTTGAATTCTGCCACAAGAAATGATCATTTTTCACTCCCATTTATTGATCAGATGGTGGAGCGCTTGACTGGGCACGATTACTATTGCTTCTTAGATGGTTATTTTGGATATAACCAGGTCTCTGTGGACCCCGAAGATCAGGGGAAGACGACGTTTACATGTCCTTTTAGGATATTCGCCTACCGTCGCATGCCCTTTGGGTTATACAATACACCCACTACTTTTCAGCGGTGCATGGTCAACATATTCTCTAACATGGTAGAGCATTTCTTAGAGATTTTCATGGACGACTTCTCCGTGTTCGGTTCATCATTTGAGGAGTGTTTACATCGTCTCACTTTGATTTTAGTGCATTTCAATGAGAAGAACCTGGTGCTTAATTGGGAGAAGTGCCGAGTCTGGCTGAAGACATAAAACTTAGCGCTCATGGGAGGCACCCCAAAACATATCCTTTCTGTTTGTTTATTATTTTACATAGTTCTTGTTAATGTTTTTCTCTAGTGTTTTTTGTTTTCCAGTCTTTATTTTTCAGGGACAAAGTGTACTTCAGATCAAGTTTGGGGGTATGCTATGAGCCATACCAGTCCAAATAGTTCTCCATATCCCAGGTCAGCTCTTTCCATATTATTCACACATTGGGGTCAATGTGTAATTTAAGTTTGGGGGTATAGGAGACACATTACACACACTTTGTCCTAATTTGTTGTTGTTTTTCTTCATTTAAAAAAGAAAAAGAAAAAGAAAGAAGGTAAATGCATGTTCATGTTATTTTGAAATTTTAGTTGATCTAAACAAATACTGTGATGTGATGTCATTGGTGAGCTTAAATTTGTGAACACATGATTTGATGATAGAGTTTTAAAACTTTGTTACTTACTTTAGGCATTTGAGAATTCACATGTTTGATCTAATCTGACACGAGCACATTAGCACAAAATTGTGTGAGGTATGACATGCGATTTCAATGTGTATGTTTCCTTGACTTAACTGAAACTGGATAACTTGTAGGATAAACACTTTGGCATAGAAACGTAAAAAAACAAACAAAAAAAAACAAAAACAAAAACAAATAATACTACTAATATTTATAATGATCATCATCAATAAACTTTCCACTGAGTAACTGGACCTCTTGCCTCAGTAAGTAGTGAGTGTTCATGTCAAAAGGTGTGAATTTTATTCATAATGATCATTGCGAAACTTTCTACTGAGTAACTGGACCTCTTGCCTCTGTAAGCAGTGAGTGTTCACGTCAAAAGGTGAAAATTTTGCTTGGTAGCATTAAGGCCAGTTTAGTTTTGTAGCTTTTTTTACTCGAGTTAGTAAGTTCTAAGGGGTGTCTTTACACTTAATGCCCTAAAACCATCTAGTTTGGGAGTCACTGACTCAACACTCGATACATGGGTCAATTAGAAAGCTTAAGGGAACTAAACATAGCAGAGCCTTATAATAAAAATAAATAAAATAAAACAATGCCATCGTTGTTCATTATGATTAGAAATTCTGTGAATCTTGAGACATGGAGACATTGTACATTAAAGTTATTTGGAAACCTCATTTGTATATGCTAATTCACTTTACACTGATTCAAGCTTGTGATGTCTTAGCCTGCCTCTTGTAAGTAATTAGGTTTTAAAATTTCTATTCATTGCGAAGATGAGTTATATCTTTTTTTAAGCTTGCTCATGAATGAATATCATGGTTTTGAGTGCTCTTTAAATTTTTGGATACCATGAGTGATGAACTTATCTTTATGTTCTTTGTTTTTCATTTAGTTTTTTATTTTGTTTTGCTAAGGGACTAGCAAAATGTAAGTTTGGGGGTATTTGATAAGTGCCAAATATTGCATATTTTGGCCCCTTAACTTATATTTGTTAGCTTAGGAATTTGTTACTTTGAGTTGTTTTCGTTGTTTTACAGGTTTACAAGCGCTTGGAAAGGAGTTTCACTAAAATTGCTAGAATTGCCTGTACAGATCAGTCATTTTGTGGATTTTACTGTATTGATTCAGGAAGAACCAGGAGATGAGCCATATATGTTTGGAAAGATCCGGATGTCTATTTTCTGAGGAATTTTACGGCTCATAAAATTGATTTTTCTAGAGAAAGTTATGGCAGTTTTAGTAGACAAAGATTAGGTAGTGCACCATGCTGCGCTCGAGCGCACAAGACTGTGATCGAGCGCAGTTGGGCAGTATCCCACATCGAATTTGAAATATATTGCACTCTTGAGTTTCCCTATAAAAGCCCCACCTCACTGAAGCAATTGGTGTGTAATCCGGAAGACTTCTGCTAGCATTCTGATGGATCTCGAAGGCTTTGCTACCATGAGGGGAAGCGCTGCTCAACAGCGAGTGAAATTTCTCCCAATGTATAGTCAGTTCTAATTTATTTCTTTTTTAGTTTAATTTTTACCACTTTTATTGTGAACTTTAGTTTCATAATTATGATAGGCTAAAATCTTTATCTAAGGTTAAAGATGAAGCCTCGCCATTGTTTGGCATAATATTTTCAAATTTGTTCATACAATTCTGATAGTTTTAGTATAAATGTTATGTTCAATTATTTGAGTAAAATCTTATGATTGATTGCTTTTAAGTTGTTAAATTGGATATTCCTTGTGTTTCATCTGCCGGACACGGTGGATTATTCAAATTAGATTGGATATCCATTGTGATTTGTGAATTAAACAGATACATTGGATGGTTTTGGTTTAGTTTGGGTATTCGCCGTGATTTGTATAATGGTGGATTCATGGAATGATTTGATAGATTATTTTTATAGAACATGAAAATATATTCTTTACTTTGGTGGGGTGGATTCAAAAACCTTAGTATTTTTATTATTTCTTTCAAATCAATTTAGTTTAAGTTTATATTTCTTTGCAAAAATACAATCCGAAATTCGAAACTAGCTTAAAATAGGGTTAGTTTAGATAAAAATATATTTTCACAACGCAATTCCCTGTGGATTTGACCTTGCACTTGCACAACACTATATTGCAAACGACTCGTGCGCTTGCAAGTAATTTAAAACTCACAACAAATACCTCAGTATTCAGGCTCGGCTGGGCTGGGCTCGAGTCCACCCCTAATTTTAATTTGCTATAATGGCATCTTAGGCGATCACTCATGCGAGAAATCCAATCTAAACTGAATAACATACCTTTTATCATGAAAACAAATTTCATGATATGTGTATGCTTGTTTTACCATGCCATTAATTCAAATAAATTAATGCACCCAATTTAATCTTTAATCTTATATGCCCACTTAAAATTTCAAAGAATGTAACCCCAAAGGGTTATCAAGAACCAAGGTCATGTCCGCACATTTTTGTGGCTACGATCCTTACCTTAAATCTCATTTAAGTGGTGTAGGTACCGCTCTTTCGACCTCCCTACGACTCTATCTAAATACCCAAGGCTACTTTCTCCCATGGAATGTAGTGAGCGAGGGTGTAGATCGAAGTAGGTTGGTAAATTAAAGAAATAGAATTTACTGTCTTTCACAACCCTTTATGAGTAGTAAATGGGCTTCTAATCTAAATGACATACAAATTTTAAGGAAATCCTAAAACATGTTTAATAAAAAGAACCTATATGCCATGCTAAACAATTTAGATTCAAGATGGTTTGAAATAACACTTTAAATCACTAATCTTTTATCTTAATTGTGATCTCTTTGAGTGTTGTGAAGGGAATAATCATGAAGAAATAATATGAATTGGTGTAGTTATACAAGAGTGTTCCATGTGTGGTATGAAGCACCCTAAAAAAATTTGACTATTGCACATGCATAGACAAACAAATGTAGGAATTCAAACTTAGACCTCGAATTGATAATAAAAGCAAATTATAATTTTTATGATTGTGGGAATTTTTTTAGAAGAACAGGGGTTTGTGGGTTTGTAAGATTTTTGGAGGAATTGAGGGTTTTTTTATGGGCCTATAAGATAGCTGGGAATTTCACTAAAAAGATTGAGCTATGTTTACCTAATTTTTGGTGTATTTTTGTCTATTGTTCAATTGTGTACTGTATATTTTGTGCTGGTAAAGAGAGTTTTATATAGGAAAAATATAAGCTAGGGTTTTTCATGACTAACGATGAGGATAAGTTGGATTTTATCAGATGACCACGAGGGTTCTTACGGAGAAGGAACAAAATTGGACTTTATCAGGATTTTGGACAACGGGGTTCTGGAAGGTCCAAAGATGAAAAATCATAAAATTGCAATGCATTTCCAATTGGCAAACCCTCAAAGTTGATTGGTTACTTAGACTAGTTGATCGGCTGAATGGTCTAATTGATCGGATGGACCCTTTAATACTCAATTTTTTTTTCTTTGGTTCGTTTTGGTTTGATTCAGGTTAGGTGAGTTGTGTGTAATCAGTTTTTATCAAAATCTGAATTCCCATAATTTATTCATCCGCTTGAGCATCTTGGGCCCAAAGTTTCATCATCAGACCCTACAAGTGATTCATCATAATATTTGAAATGAAAATGGGTGTCTACAAGTGGCAACATTTCCAATAATCCCTTGACTCCATTGAGATCTTAGCAGTCATTATTTGACTACACTAATTTGGAAGTAGAACATGTTAGCCTTTAAAGAAAAAATACTTTAAAACTTTTAGAGTTCTTGCTTAACTATGTTGCCTCTCAAATACACAATCATTTTTATTTTAATTCCACTCCTTGCAATGAAAAAAATATGCATGACTTAATATTTTATATGTATACACTGAACCTAGACTCACATAAGGTATCTTATCGTCATAGGTTAAAATTAAGACATTGTTGAGTATGCTACCAAAATACACTCTTATACATTTGCAATGTTATTTGTGATACTTAAGATATCTTTTATTACCAACATTTTAGATACATAGTATAATCCATCCCTTTTAATTGCTATGGGTTTACGAAAATACATAATTTCAACTAGAGTTCACTAAACCCATTGTTACCTATCTCAAATAAGAACAACCTTTCTAGACGACAATCAATCTCTTATTATCAACAATATATATTTAATATATGTGGAATCTTTTTTAGGATGATTGATGGCACACGAAGATTTAATTCATTATTGTAAGCCTATAGTTCGAAAAAACTTGATAATTTTGCTCAAACGATTGTCTTAGATATGTTTAGGAATCTCAATAATGAACTTATTCTATGCACTTTGTAAAGTACACAATCACCTATGCCTTTTGATGTCCATATAGAACAAATCCAATTTCATTAAGTGATCAATATAGAAAAAAGCGAACTTTCTTGTAACCACAAAATGGATTCATACCATTTAATGACTTCTTTCATCAAGCATCACACTCTTCAAAAAGACATTGATTGATGCTAGAACATAATCAACAAATCTCAGTTGGATCAAACAAAAGAACCTATCTCAATCTACTACATGTTAACCATTCATCTATTAAGCATACTATTTTAAGACCTCCAACAATTAATACTCATGAAGCGTAAACAAGTGACTCGATCTCTAACAATCCTTTAGTGATGAGAGAAATTATTCTTTAAAAATCTTATGTCGGCAAGAAAATCTCATTATATTGCTTTTTAAAAAATTTTAAGTGTTCTTAACGATAAATATCATATGTAATGTTAATCTATCCCTGTAAAAAAATGTGAAAAGAACTCCTTAACGAGAATGAGGGCTAAGTCTAAGACTCTTAATCAATGAAATTTGTGGCTCTTTTGAGCAAAATGTTTTAGTTAAAGTAGCATTCTTGATGGATTTCATCTATGTGAGTTTTGGAGTGGGGCCGCTCCCCATGAGAATATGGGCTAATTTTCCAAATCATTCATGAATCCAGGATAAAGCACAATGTCGTAATGTGCTACCATTAAAAGCCCAATGAGACACCTAGATTATTGTGTGTGTAATGTAATATTTTGTTTCCCTTAAGAAACTATAGTTTAAGACTTAGTTCATTACTAGCTTTTGAATAGGAATTATTAATTCATTAAGTAAAGGAACAAATCATAGTGACCTTTATTATGCACAATAGTCCCTATTTTCCTATATAATTTTTTTATTCTCTTTATCTTTTATTAAAATGAGAAGGGAAATATTGTACATTTTAATAAAAAGAAAACATATTTATATGTTCATGGGCTTGCGTGTATAAGCTTGATAATTATAGAACCTAATTATGGTTACAAGAAGCCAATAGTGGCTACTAAAACTAACCGTTATAACCTATTTATGGATGATTATACCCTTAATAATAAGGTATAGACTATATTGGGCCATTGGACCATATTTATTTTTAGGGTTTATTACTTTAATAATAAGGTTATTAAGTGATATTTTGGAGGTTCATATACTAAAGTACTATAAATAGTACGATTTGCATGTGCTTTATGACCAAGACAACTATCCACTATTCTTTGACCTTATTTTATTTCCTCTTTCACTTTTATTTTACTATTATTTTGGTTAAAAAAGGTGTACGTGAAGCTTTGGCTCAATTTTATTATTTAGTCACAACAAAGAGATAACAGTGAATTGTTGTATCGTGGGAGCAATATGATCATGAGACTGTTACCTTTGTGGTGGTGTGAAATGTTCTAAAAAGAGTGATTAATTCGTGCCCCATTCCATTCTCTTAAAATTATAGGTGATATTTTTTCATTATCTATTTTATGCTTTAATTTTATGAAATATAGGTAATGTATACTCAAATGTAAATTTAATATTTGGGGAACAGTGGTGTCTAATTGAATGTTATTAGAGGTGGAAAAAATTGACCTTACCCAACCCACACAAAAACTTACTCGCCCAAGCTTGAAAATATTTTGAAACGATTTAACTCAAACCCAACTCGACTCGAAATCGAGTGACCAAAAACTCAAAATAACTCAAGCTCCAATTGACCTGAACCTGAACCTGAATCAATCCGAACTCGAGAAAACTCTAACCAGAAAAAACTGAATCTGAAATGATCAAACTCGAAATGATTTAAACTCAAACGATCTGAAACTTGAGATGACCCAAATCCAAACCCAACCCAACCTAAAACTGAGACAAGCCGAATTAATCAAATTGTTTGTAAAAAATTGTAAATAAATTGCTTACTAAACTAATAATTCTCAAGTAGAATATATAATCTTATATCAAATTTTATAATATTATCTCATATCATAATTGTAAATGAAGTAAATGAATAATGAATAGTTAAATTTATTTATATGAATTATTGATCATATTGTAAGTTGTTCCTTTTACAACTAGCAACTATTCAACATATGGCTTCAGAATTCATTTACTATATATCTCATTTTAATAAAAGTCTTGATTAATTTTTATAATAACCTGATAAGGGTTATTGAATGATAAGAAATTACATTATTCACTTAAATTTATATTTTTCTCAATAGTAAAATGAGTGCTTCGCAAATCTTAACAAAAAGTAATCAAAAAGTCTCTATTAAATAGAAACACATATATAATTTTAACTCTTATGAGGAAATAATAACATTGCTTCTCTATATAAATTATTGCTAATTTGCATCATAAACTCAATTACATTAAAATTAGGGTAAATTATAATATCTTTTATGGTTTAAGCATAATTATAACTCACTTCAATAGTATCTAAAATGACAACTCACTCCTACTGTTGAGTTTCACTAACAAAAGAAAAACAAAATCAATTTTGCCATTACTTTTAACTCATACGCAAGTGTGAATAAGCCACATGACAAAATACCTTTTAAACTATCAAACTTTCAGTTCTCTCTCTTTTCTACTATTATCTCAATTCTATATTATTGAGCATAAACAACAACATTGATAAGTAAAAGAAAAGGTAAATGATATAACCCACACTAAATCAAAAAACACGTAGGTATATAAAAGTGAAGTAAAACTGCGGAAAAATTATAGTATATGGTTTAAGAGTAATAATTAAACGATTCGAGACCTGTCAATCACATGAATAATAAAACTAAACAAAAAGAAAATAATAAGACATGATATACTCAGGTTCATTCCGGAATAAAGCTATGCTCTGTAAAAAATTTCACTATAATCAACCTCCCAAATCTCTCGTATGTTTTTACGCTCAGTATACAGAGAGTATTTATAAGAAACTTAAGAAATTTTAATTAGAGTTTTCACTTTGTTGCTAACCGCGACTATTCATGGGCCCAAATCTAAACCACCAAGCAGAAAACCCAACCCAAAACGTCAAGCAAAAAACCCAAGCCCAAAACATGTACAAGGCCTAGAGACCGGAGACACTGTCCCTTACCCACCCGCTCACAAGCGAACGGGACCACCGTCTATTCATTAAGGAATGAAACCTCGTGGTCATCGAGAGGTATATAGTTTTGAACCCATAAAATATACACTAACTCTAAAAATGATTACCTAGATAATAAAAATCTATATAGAAACATTGCAACACTTGCTAGTGTAGGGAATTGAAGCGAAAATGTAAACCAACAAAAATCAGTTCATCGGGTTTCATGCGGAACAGAAAACAAGGACATAGATAAGCAAAAGAGAGTAGGAAAGACAAGAACGAAGCAAATACTTGAATAAAGATGAAGGTAAGGGATAACTTTGGTATTTTTAAGAGCATGAGATTGGCACTTGTGGTTATATATTATTATTTTTCTCACTAAAGTTATCTAGTTAGATGAACCCATACAACTAAAAGGTTACTTGTAATTAATGTCAAACAATAAGGATGATATTATAATTTATTTAAAATAAAATTATGTTAAATTAATATGTAATTTGAACATATATAAGAGATTATGAAATAAAAAGAAACTACTAAAGAAAATAATGAGTAGTAAAAAAATTGAGTCGAGCTGATGAATCAACTTGAAACTCGAGATAATCTAATTCAAAATGATTTGAGACTCGAATTACCCGAACAAGAAATGATCTGAACCCGACTTGACCTAAATTCGAACTAAACTCGACCTGAGCAACACATGACTTAAAAATCCAAACCTGATTCGATTTGAACCCAAATTCGACCCGATTTAAGAGACACGTGTAAAAGAATAACTCGAATCCAAACCCAACTCAACCCGTGCACTTGCCACCTTGATATGTTATTGTTAGTTTCGTTCCCACGATCCATCTTATTTTTCTTCTTTTGCTCATTACATATGATAAACAACTTTTTGAATATGTAATTTGTAAACTAGGACGCTTTTATGGTTTTTGTTTGAATTATCCTTGGGTTAAATGTATTTTTGGTCTTTGAAATATGTGTCGAGTTTTATTTTGATATATTTTTTTAAATGTATCAATTTTAATTTTTTAAATATTTCAATGTGAGTCTTTGAATTTGCGCATAAGTTTTTTTAATTGAAAAAAAAAGAAGAAATAAAAAAATATTTCTTTAATCAAAGAGTAATTGAAATGCTGAATAGTTAACAGATTAAATTAGTACTTTATAAAAGAGTAAAGTCCAATTTTTTTTTATCCGTTCAAGTAGCCAGCAAATGAGAAGATGTCGTGTTATGAAGATTTTAAAGTTCCCGGTTTTACTCTATCCAAACTTATACATTATTGCTCAAAATTTTCAAACATTCACAGAGATAGACTGATGGACAATTCGGTGGTAATGTATAATTCGAGTATCCACAACATGGATTAAATGAAACAACCGAACTCATAATTGAGGGACGAAAGTATTATTAATCCAATTTTTTTTATTCTGTTTGATAGAAATGTGTAGACAGTTGAAAAGGTCAGTTCCATTGATTAAAATTTTTGTCAAAATTATTTTAACAGTTTTGATCGAATTAACTAAAATATTTCGATATTAACCAATATCAATTAATTGGTTAACCGATACTGTTTATATAATTAATTTTTTTAAAAAAATATTATATATTGTATATTTAATTTATATTTGATATTGTTTTAGTTTATTATATTTTATATATGTTATATTTATATTTAATATATTATTAATATTAATTAATTTTTTAATCGATTAAACTATCGAAACGATTAAAAAATTTAACCATTAATTGATTGATTAACCGATCGATTAATTAATATATTTTATTTAATTAATTTTATATTAAATTAATTAATTAACTGAATCATTTTAATCGAATCAATTCTAATAATTTATTAAAAAATTATTACCGTTTATGAACAGCGTACCGTTAGACCCACCTTAAGATGAAAGTTCTCAAGTGTCCACACTAAAAGAAGGAAAAAAAGAAGAGAGTAAAGTAGGCAAGTCAAAATTTATATCGCATCTAAACGACAAAAAGGTCCTCTACTAATTTGATCTCTTTCGCTAGTTACTTCTGTTCCATTTTCTTTAGGGTAGAAATTAAAGTTGCGAAAGAGATACTCGAATCCAAATCCATCATTCCTTTAAAATGGAAACACCATGTCTCCAGTAAGCAAATATGGAGAAACATATAACCCTGCACGTTGCCTGCAACATACAGCTGATCACTGATTAGCCCTATACTACACCATGCCTCAGCCTATGCATAGACCCCACTTGATAAATTCCTGATCGTCATGGGATTATGAGTGACAAAAATATTTTTGGAATTCCTACACAAAACGGTGAAATCTTTAGACCCCAAATCAGTTCATCATCTTTTCTTTGCTTCACTAAGCATCATAGCCTTGTCTCTATATCTTTTCTTCTGTAAGTAGTAATACGAGATGGAGGACTCATTTCATGCTATAGTTTGCACATTGTGATCATCACCATATTGTCTCGCATCTACCTGGTCATGTCAATTAAATTTTATTTCTAATAAAAAAATTTAAAACTAAACCATAATATTTAATCAATATTGGAGTAATCCTTACAACTATATATTTTTAATATTCAACAATGACTGAAATATTTGATGATAACAATAAGTTTTGAAATTGTTATGCCCAAAAACTCAATTGATAAAGTAAGAAAATGAACCTTCACCAGAGAAGGTCAGCCAACACAATAAAACAAAAAGGAACCATAGTGTTAAAATAAAAAAGAAATCGGAAAGAAATTCTGTATTTTTGTGTGTATAATATGTATTACATGGACAATCTATATAGTGTAAACCCTAATAAAAATAGGAATCTAAACACAATAGGGAACCAAATACTATAAGAAATAAATATACGTTAACTGGCCCCTCAAACTTAAGGTGGTAAAGTAGATACCAACTTAAGTTTGTAAACCAAATCGAAGAAGTATTAAGAAGGACAAGCTTTGATGAAGAACTCTATGAATGTAACTCTCATTCACATGCAAGCTCATCTCTTTATACATGTCTTCATTGGAAACAAAAAAAAAAAAAAAAAAACCCCATATATGAGTCGAAACAAAGTGAAGGGTATGAGCCCAGCTCTAATACTCATTTACAAAGATTAGATGGAGATTATCGAGAGATACTGAAATAAGAGGATTACTAGATTTCAAAACGAAACTTGAAAAAACGAGAACTTTCATCGTAAAGTCTAAATCTGGTCAAATAAACATCATGGATGTTAAGATAACACCCAAAAGCCTTGAAAATCGGAGATAAACTTAATAGAACTGGTGTAACAATACTAAAACTAACAAAAAAATAAAACCTAAATGAACACACCAAAAGACTAACCTAATCAACAAATCAAAAAATGCAGCAAAAAATATAAGTAAAATAATCTAGAGCAAGAAATGTATGCTCGGACAAGCAATATTAGATCGTCAATCGAAATTACGAAAGCACTTAGACGACATGACTTTGATACCATGTTAAAATGACAAAAGATATTGAAAAGAAACTCCGTATTATTGTGTGTAATATGTATTACATGGACAACTTTTATATTTATACTATTAATAAAGTCAGAACCCCCATTTGGTGTCCATCCCTCAAAATGTCTTATAAATCTCTACTTAAATACATAAATCAAATATTTAAATAATGTTATATATGTAACTCAATTGACTTCAACTTCTCACATCTTTTTCTCATATTTTTCTCTCCCATTATCCCACTCAAACTTAACTTCTTCATTATCACACTCAGACTTAACTTCTCCACTTTCCATATCTTTCTTATCGTCAGCCCATATTGATTTTCTCTATTCTTCTTTATCTTCTCTATATTTTCAGCTATTCTTATTTCTTTTTGGTGATTCTAGCCACATAATTTTTCTCTTGGGGTTTCTTTACAAGTTTAGCGAGAATATGCGACTATTATGCTTGACATGCTTATAGGTATATTAGCATATTATTTTATCATATAAAAAAATATATATCAATAAACGCGTGATGCATGTTGAAATGCTATAGAATATAACAATACGAGTCCCAATAGAAATAAGAATCAAAACAAAATAAAAAACTAAATACATTAGAAAATCAATATACGCTGACTAACCTTACTGAAACAAGGAGGTCTGAAAGCATAATGACAGGAGCTATGCCTAACACAGTTTGGATCAAATTGAAACAAAAACAGTTGTGGGGGTGAGAACGTTAATTTAGAAAACCAATATGAAATATACTATATAAAATTTTGTATGAAAAATTAAAGTTTAAATCATAAGTTGAAAATTTTTAAAATATATTTATTTTTTATAAATATAAAATTCTCATAAATATATTTTAAATGATAGATCATGATCATTAATTTTATTATTGTAAATATTAAAATTTTAAAGAAAACATCACAAAGTTCATACAAATTTTACCAAAAAACTAACTTAACCATTATCAATAAAATTAAGTATTTTTTAAACGTCGAGTTTTCATATTTTAAAGTGTTATATGATTATATGCACTATTCTGAATGCCAAAATAATTTACTACTTTATTTTTCATTTCTAATTTTTAAACAATTTGGTGAGAAAAAAATCAAGTCTAACTAAATATATAGAAGGGTGGTTTAAACCATCATGAGTTAAAAATATCCATTATTATTTTAAATTTACTAAGAAAAAATTTTAAATAAACTTAGCAGTATAACTCTTTATATAAGTACGTTTTTCTAGACTATTCTCAATTATTTTTTACTATCAGCTCAACACACACGTATATCGTCTATACGCGTGTTGATATGTTCTTTTATATTATAAAATAATATACTAATAATTATTTTCTTAGAAAATTAAACAAGCAAAGAACTCCAAGAGAAGGACAATCTGATTAGAACCACCAAAATATAATAAGAACAATTTAAAATGTGAAGAAGATAAAAATGAACAGAGAAAATAAATATGGGTTAGAGATAAGAGAGATAATGAGGAGAGTGGGGAAGTTAAATGTGCGTGGGATAGTGTAATAGTGAGAGAGAAAACAACTGAAAAGATGTTAAGAATTAGAGTTAATTGAGTTACATATATAATCTTATTTAAATATTTGATTTATATATTTAAGTGAGAGTTTATGAGACATCTTGTGAGTAGACATCAAATAAAGTTTTGGTTATAGTATAGATAGTCAAATTAAAATTAAATGATAACTAATTTAATACATAAAATAATTAGTATAATTGTATTCAACATAATAATAATTAAAAAATTATCGATGATTAATTTAATTCTATGTGCTCATAAAATATCGAAAGCATTTTAAAATTTACTCACAAGATTAATATATTAATCAAATTTGAAAGGGTACATAAAAAGTATAATTAAGAACTACCATTCATCAACAATTTGATTATCGGGAAATTTTAACACGCGCAAATCTCAGCGTATAAATCCACAAAATCACAAATAACAATCCTTCAATCTTCAGTTTAGAAACCAGCTGTCAATCATTAGATCCATGAAACCGGCAATTATGATGCAATGGAATCTCTTTAAAGTTTAAACAATGCTGTAGAAAGCGACGGCAAAATAAAATGATGCATGTCAAATAATATGCAGTAATGCGGCAAACCGGCAATATCTAGTGATGCATTCATTAAGCGATAAATCTTAACAATTTTTTCATATAATTCAAGTGATAATTTCAAATAAAGTGAACTTAAATTTTCAATTTCATGTTTGCGTGATGTATTTTTATCGATCCATAGTTGAAATATATGTTTGAACTGTACACTTTACTCTATAAATACGTAGTAATAATAAGACTTCAGCATAGATATATGTAGCTTTTTTGACATTCATTTAGGCTACTCGTAACATCAAAAATTAATTTAAAAAATATTTATCTTTAAAAATTAAGAAAATTTTGATTCTGTTTAACAAAATTTATGAAATTTATATTTTGCATTTATTTGAGAATCACAATTTTCATAAAATATAAAAAATTTAACTCTTCCAAATAAGTGAGAAAAAAGTTACATATATAAAAAAAATTATGATATTAAACTTCTAATCTTAAAAATAAAATTTGAAAACTTATTATAATTTTCAAGAAAAAAGTAGTGTTGATTGTAGTTTAAGAGTATTATGATCATTTTAAAAATATTTTAATTTTAATTTTCACATTACATTAGCATGTAAGTTAATTTAAAATATAATCTATTGAAAATCATTGATTATTAAAAGAGCAATTAAACCCTTAATAAAATGGACAAAATTTTCCATTCAAGTTTTAAAAATGGCATGAATTGACGCTACTGCCTCAAAAACCAAGAGAGGAATAGTCAAAAGCGAAATTAAAAAACTGACCTATTTGTAGCCATAGCCCTTCCTTGTATGATTTTAGCCCAAAAGACAAAAGGGATGATAGAGTCCAGAGAAAGAATGCACAGAAAGGACTAGAATTGTTGAGTTTTCTCTTACTCTTTGTGGGTTTTGCATGGCTCAATGAAACTGAAACCTTAACAATTGAAACATACAAAGTGTTAGCAAAGGGCACAGTGTGAGAAAAAGGGCAAAATTTTGAAACGAAAATCGTCCTTTTGGGATTATCTGCTACCAAACATGGGAACTCTAAACGAAGGTCAAAGGATATAAAGTGTGAGCATATATACTTATTTGAGTACTCCACAGTATAAAATTGAAAGAAAAGGGCTTGTTTCTCTTGCTACGGAGTACATTATGTCTCTATCCCTCTTTATCTTCTTGTTTGCCTATTAATCTGCTTTTTCTCACTGTGTAGTCTGGTGTGCCAACTGCAATGTCCTCTCTTCCAGTTCCACCATCAAAAGCAAATAAAAACCCTAACCTCTTGAACCCAAATGCAGCATCCTTCACTCCCACAA
Organism: Bretschneidera sinensis; assembly: GCA_023935145.1. Lineage (NCBI taxonomy): Eukaryota > Viridiplantae > Streptophyta > Magnoliopsida > Brassicales > Akaniaceae > Bretschneidera > Bretschneidera sinensis. The sequence continues at coordinate 108,194,490 of CM043700.1, forward strand.
TGGCAACACCAAAAACCCATGAACCCACTTCCTTTCAAAAATCCCTTGGCCTTCCTCATCAGATCTTTCCAGTACCACAACCACAACCCATGATGATGACGCCACTACTGCCTCATTGGCCACTTGCAACTCAAGGCTACAGTTACATGTCTGTTTTGCCACCGTTCCACCAAGCAGCAGGGATGGCATTTTATGATGTGTTTTCACAGCCTCAGCCTCAGGCTGCAGGAGGTTATTCTGGGGCATATCATGTGGGGTATCATGAGTATTTTTATGGGGCTGTGAGTGATAGGGTTGTGGTGGATCAGAAGGCTCCTAAGAGATTTGTTTCCCCAAGAATGAGGGAAAACAAAGACAGGAAGCTGGCTTGGGTTGCTAAGAACCCTGCTGCTCTTAATTGTAAGGAGGATCAGAGTGATCATCATCCATCTCAACAGACTCATCTTGGTGGAAATACCTCCATAATGATTAGGAACATTCCTAACCAGTTTCAGTGGGTTTCTCCATCTCTTTGGGTTTCTTTACCTTATATTTATTATATGGCTTGACTTTTAGTCTTTTGGTTTTGTTTCTGTTGGATGCAATATTCACAATATGAAGAAACATGGCTTCTAATTTCTCTCGTTTCTTTCTATAATTTCTTGTGTTTTTCTAGTATGTTTCTTATTGAAGCCATGATCATCTCTCGCACTGTTCTTCAATGTCATTAATTATGTTTTATTTTTGCTAAGCAAATTAATTAAATTCTATCCCTTTCTCTTTCTCTCTCTGAGTTTTCATGTGAACCTTTGAACTCGAACGACTGCAAAAGCTGGTAAGGGGAGATTCCTTTGTTTTGTTTCCACTTTCGATCTGTCCTTATTCCCTGCACAAGGCCTATATATTAATTACTCACACATTCAAATTAATTATATTTATGAATTTGGAGTATATATGTTCATGAATGTAAAACAGTCAAACAGATGTGTATATTGAGTACTATATTATGGCATACTGTAATTAATTTCTTAATTAAAAATCATGTGCTTTCTCAAAAAAATATTTACTCTATGTTATTGTGATTAAAGGAGTAATTAATGAACAGGAGGCGTGACTTGATAAGGATACTGGACAGACACTGCAGGGAAGAGAACACCAAGGCCCAGCGGCGCTCTGACCCTTGCACTTCTGCCTATGATTTTCTTTACCTCCCCATGGATTTCTTGTAATATAATATTAATAAATTTAAATTTCATCTTGTTGATGAGCTAATTAATTGAACGTATTTTTTTTTTTTTTTATTGTTGTTGGTTATTAGGAGAGGAGCAAACCTTGGGTATGCATTTGTGAATTTCACAAATGCTGTTGCTGCTGCATGGTTCTATATAGTCTTCCACAAATTTCAATGGGAAGTCACTTTGAACAGGAAAATTTGCGAGATATATTGCGCCAAGTACCAGGTCGATCATCAATTATTAATTTTCCATTTTACCCTTCTTTCTTAATTAGTATAATTTATAGGATTTTTGTTTTTACCCTTTAGAATCTAATGAGGTTTGCATAGTATGTTGCAGGGTAAGGAGGCATTGAGGTTTCACTTTGAGAAGTCAAGGTTTACTTGTCATACAAATGGGTACCTGCCTGTGGTTCTATCACCTCCCCGTGACGGTTGGAACCGGTCTAAGCCAACTCCAGTTGGGCAGCGTATAGGTGTCAATCAAAAGAGATCGAGGTTCAGTACATGATGATTAAAAAGGAAGCCATGAAGAAATAGAACCATTGCCCCCTTCTCTTTATTGCCTTCCATCTTTTGCTTTTCCAAGAGAACTCTGTCTCTCTCTCTTTAGTTTAACAGTTGTAGATGATGATGGTGATTAGATTGTGTTTAGTTTGGCGTCTGGTTAACACTAGCTAGCTATCAGAGTAAGGACTTGGGGTTAAGTTTTTTAAGGCTTTTAGGCCTATGGTAGGCCTGTGTTTTCATTCTCTCTCCCTAGGTGAGAATTGGGGTGTTGTTTTGAGTTGTAACGTGGCACAATCTGGGGTGAAATGGAAACATGATTTTTTTTTCTTCATCCTTTGTTTAAGAAGGAATGCTGTGAACCTTTGATTGCTGATGTCTGTTAAATTCACTGCAATTTGGTTTTAGTTGACGCGGGAAGGGGTACTTGTGCTTTCATTCTCCCCCTGGGTGGATTTGCGCAGTTCATGTCACTACAACAGATTAGGCAAACGCCGGCGTTTTTTTATTTTTGCATATTTCGGCGCTTTGAAGCACCGCAATATACATTACCGGTGCTTATTGCAAGCGTCGAATGAAGCGCCGGTATGTGTAGTGTCGAAAGACAAATACCGATACTTAAATAAAGCGCCACAATATGCATATTTTTTCGGTGCTTTGAAGCGCCGGTAATTAGCGATACTTCAAAGCGTCGAAAAAATGCCTGACATGTTGCGACCCTTTAAAACGCCGCTAAAAGGAAGATTTTAATTATTTTTTTACATTATATATCAATACTATTAACCATTCAATAAATAAAATATACCATAAAATACAAAAAAAAAAATTCAAATGTTCTTCGATATATAAAATGCATCAAACATCCATAAAAATTGGATCAGTCAACACAAAAATCATCTTATTTACACAAAAAAAAAATCGTAATTTCACCTATAAAATTCATGCAAAAACAAACTAATTGAAATGTAGTGTGAAAAATTATTTTAGCATCACAAAATCAATCATGAGGTCCTCTATTAACCAAATGCTGTAGTAATGACTTCAGATCATCCATTTGAGATTGCATATTATTTATTTGATTATCGTGCCTCGCCGTTATTTGTTGAATTTGTTGCGCATGCTGTTGATTGTTTTTTTCTATTTGTGCTCTCAGACCATTTATCTCTTCAGTATAATCCCCATGGTATCCCATATCATTCCTCATCTGAGCTGAAAGTCCATAAACAGCAGAGAGTATAACTCCATACCCTTGACCTTGGACACGACCAGAACTCTCTTCACTCATAAGCTCGGTGAAGACTTCATTTTGTATTGCTAAATTATTGCTAGCATCAGAGGATCCTGAAGCTGCAACAAGTTCAGCAACACGAGCTTCAGCTGTCACCTACAATTACGAAACAATAAAGATTAAACTCCTCCAAATATTGAGTAGCTAATTGCAACGAAATTTACATAAAACAAAAGTTGATTATCATATTTTTATAGAAAAACGGGCAGAATTTCTCCTATTTTTCCGTAAAACCTCATGCAAAAGAAAAACAAGTATATAATTCAAACAATAATACAAAATAATTTTCAACCACAGACTTATCAAATTGAGACTGAAGCAATAACATGGCTGCCACTAAATAAAAAGGTCCTACTAAAAAACCTCCTTAAGGCTTCAGTTTTATACATGAAGTCCACTAATACATAAACGAGGAAGAACGAGAAAAAAAACATAATTATCAAACATCATAGCACATGTTCTCCCGTATAATTTAGAAAAAACAGAAGTTTTGAAGTGCCAGAAATTATTCAAGCAGATCAAAAACACATTTGTTAAGCAATCAGATTAACATTTGACTGCACAAACCAACAAGTTTGCAACCACTGTCCCTCAATGACCTGTCTCAATCCAACTAGGATTTCTTGCCAATGCAAACAACATTCATCATTCAAGGAAAATGCAAATGGACAAGTTGGCTGCAAAAAGATTTTGACAGATGATTGTATAAAACTCTCATTACTCAAAATATGCAGCAGGGCTATAAGCCCCACAATTCCTCTTCCTGCACATTTGCTAATCATCTAACCAAATTTAAAATCCAGAATCATACAGCGATAATGATAAGCAGCACCACAAGTGTTACGTCACTAGTAAATTAAAAGAATTACCATGCTCCTCCGAAAATTTTGAAAAGGGACTACTCATCACAATAGATTGAATGCTTTCTTGGTTCAACGCACTTCAAAAGCATTCAGGTTGAGTTTTATACCCAAAGCTGCTAAAACTTATTTGCTTAACACTTATTTTTGTCACCTAGTATACTAGATCATCTTTTTTTTTTTTATTTACTCTCCCTTGCTTAAAAAAAATCTATTCTCCTCTGTCCCACAGCAGCTCTGGCCTTCTATTCTCATCTCTCTCCATGCACACAACTTTTTTTTTCTTCTTCTTCCTACTACAACAACAACCCTCCTCCCACTACCAGCACAAGATTTCTTTCTAGTTTTTGATCTACCTTCTCTCTCCTACAAACACCATAGATTTCGGCCACCAATGACATTTCTCGGCAACCCATGCTATGGATAGGATACAGTAAGTCTTATCCTCCTTCATCTTCCCTTAATTCTTCCATTTTTTTCACCATCAAAGGACTTCCTCTTTCCTGCTGTATTTACTCGGCCTCTCTTTTTCGCAGGGGGTGGGTACCAATAGAGGAGCGCGAGAGGGGCCAAAAGGAAGAAGAGGAAAATTGAGAGGGAGAAGAAGAGAAAAAATTAGCAGAGAGGAAGGCCAAGGCTGCTGTGCAGGGGAGAGAAGAGAATAGATTTTTTTTTTTTAAGCAATGGAGAGTAAATAAAAAAAGGATAAATGAGTTGGAAATGCACATATTAAGGGAAAAAATGAGAACCTCATAAGAACCTTATGGTGTTATAAACATTCAGCATTTCACAAAGACTTTGGCTTAAATTCAAACAAATAGATATTTTCAACAACAGCAATTGGTACAATGCTCTATGTCCAAATCTAGGGAAATCCACATAGAAACTTAGTTTTTAATTCATCCGCATATTTTGCACCCAGCAACAGAAAAAAAAATCTAGCAAAAGCAACTTCAACACTACTTACTACGTCAAAGTACTCAACAAACTAGATACAAGCAGCAATGCAACACTTGTAGGCAGCTAAAAATGCAATATCATTTTCAATACACAATATCAGTAGCCATATCATCAGAGAAGCCCATGGCATAAACAAAAGGTAATGCATTTAGCTCCATCAGGCTGTAATGCAAAATCCACAGAACATCAGATAAATGGCACTTAAACTGCAGACATCATGTTTATTGATCTACACTCCACAGAACAATAATTCACACTAAAAATGGCAGCAAGAAAGACAGCAGCAAACCCCAACCTATTCTGATCTGATCAGAATATACATAGAATTCCATGAATTTTTGGAATAATATATACAGGCTCATCACAGGATGTTACGCGCGCCGTACACAGAAGATAGTTTGCTCACTGGACACCAAGATATAATTTTTTTCTTGGATAAACAAAATCCTTATCTTCATTTTTGAAACACCATCAAATCCTTCTCTTATTCCTCTCTTTTAGCTCTCTCATTGTTTGGGTTTTCACAAGTAACCTCGAAGGCACCTCGGAGCAAACCCAACACGTCATTTCGTCCCATGAAGCCACCTGGAACACTAGTAGGTTGTGAACTAGTGTTAGTGTGGTCTATACGAGAGACTTTCTCCCCATGAAAAACCCACTCGGTGTAACCTGGACTAAACCCATTATACAATAGATGCTCCTGAACAATTTTTGGTTCAAATTAATTACAATTACCACATCTCCTATATGGACAAACAATACTACCAAGACCACAAGCTTTCTGAGACGCAAATCTAATGAAGTTTGCAACACCATCCATATAGGCTTTACTCGACCTCGGTTTATCTATCCAACTTTTATCCATTTTTAGATGACGCCAATGGCTTTTCCTAAAACGATGTTAAGAAAGTCATAATTGTAATATTTTTGGCAAAATAAGGCATAATCACAAACTTTGATTTGATTGGTAAGTGGATGAACTAAAATTGATAACAACAAATTGAGTTAAAACTATATTTAATATTATATACAAAGTATCCCAATAACAAATTCTTTTAAAAAAAATAAACAATATTTATTTTCCATAACATTACAGTATACACACAAAGAAAACAACTCTTCCCTTCAATATTACAATACTGAAAAATGAAAATAAATTCCCTCAAGGCCATAACGGCACTCTTTTCAACATTTAACTTTTCTACCTCCCATATTAGCAACTTAAGTGAATTAAAACAATTTACATTAATAGAAAAGCAAACCTCTGGGCAATCCAAACATATATCTTTTTCATATAATTTTAAATTTAAAAAAATGATACATGTGCTGGTGCTGCTTGCTGCTGCAACGATTCCAAATCTGCAGAAAGGTAACCAATTTAGAGTTCTTCAATGTTTGGAAATGCAGCAGCAGCACCAGCACAAACACCAGTCATCAATAATGGCATATGCTTCAACAAAGGAAAATTAGTTTGCTGAGCCCAACTTGAAGATCACCCAAAAATTATATAAACATAATACAACATGTGATTCATAACAAAAACCATGCTACATTCAAAAGGCATAGTTTTCTTTTAAAATTCCAGTTCTTTCCATATCAAATAATCAGTTTAGACTGCTAAATTGTATTTTTGTTGGTGGATTTTATGGCTTGTTAAAGACAAAATACACAATAAATCCAATAGTATGAATTGAACCAAAGAGCCAAATTGAATTGTGAGGCTATTGAAGGGATAAACTGAATGATATCATCTAGAAAGCTTAAACCGATAAAGAATTATACGATTATTCATGGAAGAAGTAATTCACTTCATATTATCATGCTTCCTTGCTATATTGAATAGATAAAAAGGAACAAAAACATATGACTCTCTAATTCCAATTCAACCACAAACATGGTGTCCCTGTGATGAAGTGAAATATACAATTTTTATCATTCTAATATTGAATTAAAAATAATTATTAAATAAGCTCACTTGCTTCATTGTTGTCAAAAAGGAAATCACAAAGAGAGCATAATAAACTAAAAATGCTAGTAAAGAAATAAATCAAGTTCATACAAAACTGAAGGATTTTACAAATCAAATTACTAGAATCAGACACCCATTTGATTCATAAAGAAAAATACATAGAAAGCATTACGGCAGCACCAAAATACCCATTTGGGTGTAAACAGAAATTGCGTACTGTTAGATTTTTTAAGAAATGTTGAGAATGGCTCAGTTGAGTGAGTGATTGAGAAGAGCTCACACCTCATTTGACTTGTAAAAGATTAACTGAAACTCTTTTTCTCTTTTTTTTTTCTCTTCTAATGACGATGATGATAATAATCGTCTCTCTAATTTTCTCTCATTTTTTTTAGTCTATTTTCAATCATAGATAAATGCAAGAGAAATGAATGTTATTACCTTTCATTATGTTGAGAGATGTTCAAACAAGAAAAGTTACCTGAAGATTAATTTTGAATAACAAGAGCCCGAGCTCTCCTTGATGGTGATAGAGAAAGAGAGGCCGTAGATGAGTTTCGGGGACGACTTAACCCGGACATGGTTGAGCTAGAGGGTCGGGACGAAAGGGTTGAAGACGGCCGCGCGATACCAGCAAGGGTTCGTGGGTTCTTCACGAAAAGGGAGCAGAGAAATTTTTAGGGGAATGAGCGGTAGATGACGGAGAAGAGAAAAATTTTGGTGGATACCGGCAAGGGTTCGTGGGTTCTTCACGAAAAGGGAGCAGAGAAATTCTTTAGGGGAATGAGCGGTATATGACGGAGCAGAGAAAAATTTTGGGGGAAATCACAAGGGTTCGTGGGTTCTTCACGAAAAGGGAGCAGAGAAATTTTTTAGGGGAATGAGCGGTAGATGACGGAGCAGAGAAAAATTTGGGGGAAATTCGCGGCAAGCAACAGATAAGTTGAATCTTTAGCATATACCGGCACTTTAAAGCGTCAGTCTATGCTCATCTTCATTTTCCGGCACTTTAAAGCGCCAGAATATGAAATGCATATTCCAGCGCTTTAAACCGCCGGTATATGCTCGAAACTCATAGTATATTCCAATATTTTGGCGCTTTAAAGTGCCGTAATATACTCAACTTCATATAAAGCGCCGGAATATGAAATGAGTTTTGAGCATATACCGGCGCTTTAAAGCGCCGGAATATGCTCAAAACCCATTTCACATATACCAGCGCTTTTAAACGCCGGTATATTTCGGCGCTTAAAAACACCGCTATATATATTAATTTCACATATAACGGCGCTTATATGTTCTTTGAATATTGCGGCGCTTCACGGAAGCGCCACAAATAAAGCGCCGGCGGGTATTATATTGTGGCGTTTTGATTAAGTGCCGGAAATGAAGCGCCGGCAAATGTAAATAATCTTGTAGTGTGTTGAAATCCGGGGTGAATTGGAAACATGGGATTTTAGGGTTTTCATTTCTTTTTGTATTTAAAAAGTACTGTTTAATACAGCTCTTCAAATTATATGATCTGTCTGTTTTCTACTTTATCGTTGAGTTTTAGCATGTTAAATTGTTAATTACATGTTGGCATATTGTTTAGATTCTTAGCCAGCTCAGTACATGCTGCATATTTTGTGTAGGTTAAATTAATCTTTGTTTTTATTTTTTAATGCTGCTAAATTTCTTTAGTATTCCGGCAAGATTAAAACGTTCACAGATTCGATCATATATATATATATATATATATGAAAAGAAACTAATAGGTGGTACTATAAGAAGAATAAACAACAGGAGTGTAGTAGCTAATTTGTAACCACGCTAGTCCTCCTAAGCCAACTTCGTAAAACAAGACATTTTAGGCCCAAGGTATTTTGGTTCATGCATGCATTTGTCCAATATAAAGCAGCTGCACAGCCAGGAATTTGACCTTTGTTTGAAGTAAGCTTCGCTTTGAACTAAAATCTTGAGGAAGAAAGAAAAATTTGAAATCTATGTGTGCATGTGTTAGGACTTATGTGACTGAACCAGATATCAGATTTGTGGACATATATGGGTTGGCCTGATAAATTGGATGTTATAGATCGGCACATTAATCTATTAGGACCATGATTATCTCCATTTAAAAATTAAAAAAGAGGTCAAATTTATGGTAAGATTAAATTCCACATTAACAAATTTGAATATTTTTCATTTGATGATGTGTCATTCAATTTCATTATAAACTTATTTGTATTTCAATTTTTAAATGGAGATAATCGTGATCCCATTAAACCAAATTGGCTGCAGAAAAGCTCATTAATGACTTTATTATTGTGACACAAAAACAATTCTATTCTGCCTCACCATGATCTCTCTGGCTGAACTTTTGGAGTCTGAATAGTAGAGAAGAAAAATAAGAAGAAATAAAAGAAAGAGGAAAAAAGAGAGGAGAAGATAAAAAAATAGGGTGGTCTTTTTTCATGGGTGATAAATCTGCTTCCATAGTATCTGTTAACATAAAAGAAAACTTTCGGTACTGAAAGTTTTTTTTATAAAGAGTTTGCTGGAAAAGCAAACTTATCTCTCGTGGAAATATACCCACACAAAAAATAAACAAATTGATATTTTTCATCATATATTTGGTAAAGATGATGGAAATTAAATGAGATGAAAAAAAAAAACAAAAATTAGCTTATTTTAGTTTTCTTTCCTCAATTATCTCGATTTGGGAAGATTATTTTTATTCATGTGGAAAGAAAATACCAATAATTTCACTATTCTTTTGTCTCACTTTTTTCTCTACCAAACTATAGAAAGTGTTTTCCCCCTCACTTTTCATTTATACTAATCTTATATAACCTCTCTCTCTCTCTCTCTCTCTCTCTCTCTCTCTCTCTCTCTCTCTCTCTCTCTCTCTTTTAGTCTCTCTTCACTTTTTTTTACTCATTTCACCAACACACAACAATCACTACAACATAACTCGCATGCACCGGCGCTTTTTAAAGTATATTTCGGCGCTTAAAAGTGCTACATTATGTGATATCGGCGCTTTAACTAAGTGCTAGTATATGTGGTGTCGCAACACTAGAGCCGGCGATGTGCATAATTTTGTGGCGCTTTAAAGCGCCACAATACTCCTATTGTGGCACTTTAAAGCACCAGAACACACCTAGCTTATGTTTTTGCATTATTTAGTTTTAATATCAACACTTACTCTCTCTATATATATATATATATATATATATATATATATATATATATATATATACATATAATCAAATCCATATAAATTCAAATATCAATACCTAAGTCATTTCATAACACAAAAAACATTCATAGTTAACCATGTAAATTCATACACAACCCAGTAATTGAATGAAGTCTGAATAAATCTTTTAAGTATCATTACATTTGAAATCAAATACGAGATCCTCCATTAACCAACAACAGCAATAAAGACTTGAGGTCATCCATTTGGGACTACATACTGGTCATTTGATCGCCATGCTTCGTCGTTATTTCCTGAATCTGATACTCATGCTTTTTTTTTTATTGATTTCTTTTATTTGTGCTTTCAAATTATGTATCTTTTAAGCATAAGCTCCATTGTATCCAACATCATTCCTAATTTGAGCTGAAAATCCAAACACGTTGGTGGGATTAACTCCAAACCCTTGACCTCGTACACGTCTAGAACTCTCTTCACCCATAAGTTCCGTGAAAACTTCATTTTATATTTTTTAAATTGTTACTAGCATCAAAAGATCCTAAAGTAGCAACAAGTTCGGCCACACAAGCTTCAACAGTCTTCTACAATTAAGAAATAATAAAGACAATAAACAAACTTCCCCAAAGAGTGAGTATCTATTTGCAGCGAAAGTTACATTAAACAAAAGGAACAAAAGTTAAGCAATCAGATTTTACAAAAAAACAGGCAGAATTTCTCCTCTTTTTCCATAAAACCTCTTGCAAAAGAAAAACAAAAACACAGTCTAAACGAAGTAGCCACAACCAGCTATATAGATAATTAGAATAGCTTTGATACATCATTAGGAATAGAGTCAAAGTACAAAGCAAAATAGTAAAACATATTGCTTTCCTTTTCAAAAGTCCATCTTCTAAGAAATTATAGTTCTAAAAGCAAATCAACTCGCCATTTTAAAGGCCCATTTTAATCATTTTTCAAATTCTAAAATCTCAAATTGTTTTACATATTGCTTGGATACATCAAATTTTTATACATTGCATATTTGACCAGAAAGTCCAATCTGGATAATTCTAAAACGATCGATTTTCTTCAAGGACAATTGTTTTCCATCAAAGTAAATCCAAAACAAAAAACCCATAATACTCAGAGTTAAACATATCCACATTCCTATCACTTTTCTTTCTCCTTTACAATCTTTTATATGCATGATTTATGTCCTCTCTTTCCTTTTCTTTCAGCTTCAATCAAACTAGAATCCAGACAAAAAATAAAATTTGAACATTCACTTAGAAACAAAAAATCTGTTTTGACCAAAGCCAATCTCATTAAAAACTTAAAGTAGTTTAATAAATTGATCAATGTTTTGAAATATTTAAAGTAAATCTTATATTGAAGAACCAAAATTAGATGTGAATATTATTTCACCTAACTTTTTTTTTATTTTCCATAATTTATGAGGTTATTATTATCTCACCCTTAGGCATTTTATCAAGTAAAACAAAGCCCTAAGCCAATTTTTAGTCATTGGTTGATAAATGGAATATTACTACAACAACCCTGTGATATTACTACTCTAGTCAAGTATTTGAGAATTAGTTTTTTTGAACTTACCACAAATTGTCTTGATGCTTTATCAATAAAAGTTTCATCCTTGTGTTTATGGGTTCAGCAAAAAACTCTACGTGCCTTGGCTCAGTTCCATGTTTCATCTCCTACCATTTATGAAAAGAGTTTAAACAATGACTCAATATACTACATCTCAAATGAAAAATTGGATGCATGAAGTAAATCAACTCATATATTTGTCCATTTTTCTAGCAAAGCTCTTTGACCCGGACGTGTGAGGACATTGATGTATTTCACATTCTGCTGTCCCTATCGTAGAATATTTCTACAACAACCATAAACCAATTTGACTAATCAATCATTTAAGAAAATATAAATAATAAGAATTCTAATGAACATAATTAAGAATAAACAACCTCACTCTGCTTAGAAAACCAGTAGTCACAAGTTGTTTCCATTGGTCTTGATCTACTCCTTTTGGAACTTTATTACTCAAAAGTTGTTGCTTTGTTTTGTTCTTCACTTGGTCCCTTTTAAGCACATACTTGTAGTCCTTCCATTTTTTTACCGATTATCCTCACTAATATTTTTTCGATCTTCTCAATCATAGGATAATAAAACTTCATTTACAATAAAGAAAAGAAATAGTATAAATAAGTATTTTTGGTGTTAAGGAGTATATGCATGTACAACACCACAAAAAAGGAAGAAAAACCCCAAATTAAGTTGTTGTTAATTACCCGAATCAATAAAACAAAGTCATTTTTGTAGTTGGAAGGCAACTTCTTCTAATCCGTGTAACTAAGCAGACAAAGGTTTTCTCTCTTTGCAACTTTATCCAGCCAACTACTTAATATTTGCCCACCATTTTTCATAGGTTCATTAAATGCATTGAAGTGGCAAACAATTTTCTCTCCACGTTCCACGGACCACACTTGTGACGTTCGCATGACACACTTTTGCTTTCTCACCCTCCCTTGAGAAATCTATACGTTGAAAACATAAATTTTATAAATAGGATAACACTGTGATATCAAACTAGTTTTAAAGAGAATGTCTTGTAATACAAAAAATTACCAATTATCTCGTATTCTTCATTATCATTGTTTTGACTTTTTGTGCTTAATGGCTCGGTCTCAAAATCACTTTGAGAGTCAAGATCATCTTCAAGTTGATACTTATGCTCATGTTCAACATCTTCTTGATGTTATGAAGACCCAACTGGGATTGGTTTGACATAGTAGCTCTGACTGATAGAGAAATAGGTTTTGACCTAAATATGTTGTTGAAATCTGTATATATAAAAATATAAACATGCTTATATCTTTCAAAAAAAAAAGACAACAAAATTAGTCACCATATTTATTCAACTTTATCAACAACCAAGATAAAAATTAAGAGAGAAAAATATTAATTAATCTATCGTTAATTATACTTATACGCTACACGTGGCTTTTTTTTGGAGCATAAATTGGTGATAAATCTGTAAAAGTACGACGCTCATTCCTGTCTCATTTTAGAGTACATGACAAAACAATATATTAGCATCATTAAATAGACCCCTAACTAGTCAGGTGCATAAAAAATCCAAGGATTGCAACTAATGTAATTCGCACAAACAGCAATGAAATAGAAAAATATATTCACAAAAATTGTAATTCTCATACTTTGCTTCTTTATAGTTCTCTTTAATTCAGTCTGGTGAGCTTCCAACCCTTCAAGAGTGCTTCTGCAATCTTGGAGAAAATGATTAATCTCTTTCTTAAACTTTTTATGTATTATCCTCAATCGTTCTTGTTGCTCTGCAAATGAAACATCAAAATTAAGATAAAAAAATTTACCCATTCAAGCTTCAGCAAGAGAGTAATTCATAGATACTGCAGTGGATAAGGGATAATGACATAATATACTAGAATGATTGTTGATAATCCATAAAATTGATAGCACACATATATAAGTTATGGAAATTGCTATACATTTGGATGAAGGATGTTACCCATAAGGGTCAAAGCCAAGATATGGGTACCTGAGAGCCATATAGAAAGGATGATCCTGTGTATTGTGGCACAATAACAAGAATTATATGGGTAACAAGTTGGGCATTCTTAGGGAAAACTCCTAGATCAATAGGAAAATTAATTTTAAGAACTAATGAATTATAATTGCTCAACATGATATAATTAACCATTGTTATGGTATTTGAAAGATAAGCTCAAGCAAGAAAGTAGTATTAAATTAATGATTTCAGAGCATACTCACGGTTTACAACTTAAGTTAGTCTTTACTCCAAGATACTTTTATGTTCTGTCACAATATATATTGTGATTCCCTCCCTCACCAGACAAATGCAAATCTTAAAGAGTTTTTTTTATAAGAAGCACATAATATTATTCCAGATTCATCAGCTTTTGCCTACCATAGGAATTCTGGAGACCAAGCTCACAAAAAATTATTTGATTATGTGATTTTATACAAAGTATATCACATGATTTAATAGCAACATCTTGACCAAGGTAAACACCACGATACCTTTAGGTGAACATCAAAGGAAGGGTGACCAACAGAAAGAGTAATAAAGTTAACTGGTATAAGCAAGTTTATAGAGCCCAACTTACATATCTCCACAAGATCTAGACGCAATTCTTTCTCCAATCTTTAGTAATCTTCTATCTGTTTCTCAATCTCTAGATTTTTCTTGTGTCACTGATGCCTTATTTATAGCTGAATGAGAAAAACTAGACCATGATCCGATCCCTATATTCTAACGAATGGTAAATTTTTCATGTTACCCTTACAACATTGAAATTCTCACATCCTTGCTTAGGAAATATTCATCAATAAATAACCTTTTCTTTCTATATAGATCAGGAGAAAGAAGAGCAAAATTTTCCCCCAATTTTCCCGCTAACCCAAACAAATCTAAGAAAGAAAACAGAGTGTATAAGCATACAAACTAAAAAAGACATAGAAAATCCTAGAAGACTACTGCAGATTGAGAGAGAGATTAAAGATGAATAAGTAAACCTGGTTGACGAGGATGAAGACACATTCGAACAAAAGGTTCTAGAGTTTGCGCGCCTAGCTACAAGCCTCTGAAAAATTACTAGAGCGTGCAAGACACTCGGGCTTTTTAAGTCTTATATCGGCACTTAAAACCGCCAATATATGACACAGTGACATATTGACATTTAAAAGTGCTGCTACATGCTTAGTGGCACTTATAAGCGCTACTATATATCATATCCTATGTCTTATTTTGGTGCTTAGAAGCGCCACAATATGAAATGGGTTTTAGCATATTTCGGCATCGTGAAAGCGCCGCAATATGACATGGGTTTTACCATATTGCGGCACTTACAAGCGCCATAATATGAAATTGATTTTTTTTTTTTAATATTTCGGCACTTACAAGCGCCGTAATATGAAATGGATTTTTCATATTATGGTGCTTCTATGCACTATAAATGTTGTCTTCTTTATTTGAACATTGTGACGCTTCATGGAACTGCCGGAAATAAAGCATCAGCAGAGGACACATGGCAACGCGTGCATAAAGTAACAAAATAAAGCTACGGGAGATGCCTTTTATCTTGTAGTGAATAGCCAAGTAAATTAGGTCATTGCTCCGACAAATTTTGGGTTGGTATTAAAACTAGTTTAAAGCAAGTTAGCTTAAATGAGTTCAAAGCAAAAATTTGTCTTGAACCCATTTAACCTAACTTGCTTTAAGCTAATTTTAATATCTGCCCAAACATCTTTTGGTAATCATAGGAATAGCTTAATTAGCAAGCATAAGTTTCATTTAAATCAACTTGAGGGGAAACAAAACTAGACTCCTAATATTTGCTACAAGAAGAAAAACAAAGCGCCACAATTCGTCAAAACAAGTAACCAGGTAAATCTATACTAAAGTAAATTTACAGTAACCATGCATGCAAGTAAACCAATTTTATATATCAGGGACGTATTTTAACTAGGGACCGGGAGCCTATTGTAGTACAATAGTTTCATGACAATAATATATATGTTAAAAGTTTATCATAACCTAAACTGCAAAAATGATTACAATCTAAACTAATGTGTTTCATGCAAGTAAAAAGAGCATGAAGTTTTATTGTTTTTTTATTATTATTTAAATAATGGATATAGAGTATGAAGTTGGAATTACTTCGTCTTAATTAGTGGGATCATATATATAAAAGATATGCTAACTTACCTATATTAAAAAGTAAGGTAGCATTGTGACCTAACTTTTGTAGATTAAAATATCTTTAAATATGTTAAAAAAAACAAAATTATTTTAAAATTTTAATTTCAAAATGAAAAAATAAAATAAAATAAGTCAAAATTAGTGGGCACTGTGGTGAGGCCCACTTCGGATTTCACACTCTACGCAAAAATTGAATTTTTTGTTTGATGATGGTTTTAATTTTTTAAAATAACCTCCAAAATGTGTAGATCTAAAAAATGGTCCATCAATCTATAGCAGGATTGTTGGTGAAGCGTGAGGACAGAAGGTTGGTGATGACAGAGGCTTCTCGATCCCATTCGATAGATCTCGACGAGAGCTTTCTAATGGTACTAGGGGTGCACTTTTCCGACATTCGGTTAGCCTGATTCACTAAAAAACCTCGGAAGTGGAAAAAATTGAATTGGTGTATTTATTGAATTTCCCTATTATCTTTGTGTTTGTGTTATAAAAATTTGAATTATTGAGGGTATTTTGGTTCACAAAGGTTGTGGTACATTGCTAACTTACTCCACTTTGGGTATGAGTCAAGGTAGCTTTCAGTGTCTTAGGCAAGAGGCAAAGCTACCCTCAATGACTAAATGAAATATTAGAAAGATCACAAATATGCCATGAAAAGGTCAAGGCAACCTAAAATGACCACTTAATTGAAAGAAAGCCAAAAAAAGAGCTATTGTAATGCTTTCAATTGGAATCCATTCATAATCAAGAGTAGAGGATAGGTTTGTATGGGGTTTATAACACTTTTCTGTTGTGTATCCAACCTCATGGACTCGTAAACTTGTAAATACCAATCGATGTGGTTCTTAGACACCTAAAACTTAGTGACAATTTCGTTACATTATCTGCCTTTGACTTTATGTTATTGTCATATTCCTTCGAATCGACCCTCAATTGAAATGGAATATACCCACACTGTACTACCTTCTTGGTACAAAACCAACAAACTACTTAGGATCAGGTACTTTAACAATTAAAAAGTGTTGACAAAATAATCTGTCCGGAGGCACATGGCAAAACCTAGGGTTGACACGTGACAAAACATAAGGTGGACACATGTTAGACATAATCTAAAATAGACTGCGAATGGTAGGAGCAAACATGTCCCTGACAATCTTTTGAGATTGCCCAAAGGTTTATTTTGGAGGATGCAATGCAGGGAATACCTTAGATGTCCTCGGACATCCGTGGCCATCGCAAGGCATGCGACCACACCTTAACATAATGAACACATGTCATCAGCTTATGATGTGATGACATATTTTGAATTTGTTTTTTATTTACATTTATTTTGTTTTGCAGTAGCACGATTAAGACATTGTAAATGTAATGCATCTAATTTCAACTAAAAAAATAACTCAACTGAAATGGAGTATACCCACACCGTATTATTTTCTTAGTAAGCAACCAATAGACCGCCTAATATAGGGTGCTTTAAAAATTAAAAAGTGTTGATAGAAGAATTAAAAGCACCCATCCAATGACATGTGGCCAAACCTAGGGTTGACATGTGACCAAGCCTAGGGTGGACACGTGTTAGACATAATCTAAGATAGATTGCGAATGGCATGAGAAACCATGTCTTTGAAAATCTCTTGAGACTACCCAAAAGTTTTATTTTGGAAGATATAACACGGGGAATGCCTTAGATGTCCTTTAAACACCTATGGCCCTTGAAAGGCATGTGATCACACCTTTAACGCACTGCACATGTGTCATCAACTTAGATCCCACATATTGTAGCCTTGGTGTATGTTAGTACTACCTTGGAAAGGATGCTTGGCATCATAGGCTCCTTATAATGGCAGATGAAGTGGACAACAAGTTTTGAAGTTCACAGTTTAGGGGAAGAATAGGTTGGATGAATGTAAGAAAAGGAGGAGTGAGAATAACATGATAATGGTAAATGTTGATGTTCAAATAATTATGGCAGAACTGGTTGGACTGCTATGCCAATCAAGATGAGACTTTTGAGTTGGAAAGTACAGGGGCTTGGGAAGCTCTTAACGTTATTTTAATCATTGAAATGAAGCTCTGGATTAGTGAGATGGATTACATTAAGTGGATGTGTCTATTAGAGTAAGGAATTTGGTGGGTTCAAGATGAAGATGTGGAAGGCTAACATTTTTTTTGGGAAGCGAGATATAACAGTTACTTTAAGTTGTTATTTGAATTTTCATATTAATGATTTTATAGTTGATGCGAATGGTGCTAATCCATGGAGATTTACAAGTTTTTATGGCAGTCCGAAAAGTTCATTAAGGCAGGAATCTTGGGATCTTTATGTTGTTTGAAAATGAGTAGTAATTTACCTTGGGTGTGCGTAGGGGATTTTAATGAAATATTATTATCTTTACAAAAAGAACGAGGAGTGGATTGAACATATTCTTCCATGAGTGCCTTTCGTCAGGTTGTTAATGAGTGTGGATTAAGTGATTTGGGATTTAGTATGTTGGTGTTTGTGTAAGGTTTAAATAAGGAAAAATCAGCATCAAGTGTACACCAGTGTGCGTCGCAGCCTGGCTCTTCCAAGGTGGGCGCCCAGGAAGGGAGAAGACTTGGAGGAGGTGTGCGTTGCGGCTCAACCTCCCCCACGCCGCGGCGCCTAGAAAGGATGAAGATGGTGCCCTGGTCCACACCACGGCCAAACCCAATCCAAGCCTCAGCACGAGGCACACCTGATGCTTATGTTTCAGCATTTCAAATGGTGCGTAAGGTATGAACAAAACGCACATGATCACTTAGAATTGATTGAAGGCTAAGGTTGATTGGTCCTCAAGATCTAAGGGTGGATATTGATCCTCAAGATAGGTCAAGAAGTTTGTGCACTATATAAAGGGTCACCTAGCTTCAATCTCCATAAGTGTGAGGAATAACTTGTGATTGAAAGTGAGATCAATTGTAAGAGTGCAAAGACACAAAACAAGAGAGACTCATTGTAAAGGTTGGTTGTTTAGACAGAGAGAGTAGAATAGAAATGAGATTCAAGGGCTTGTAAGGGGAATTTTCTTGGGCAAAATTCCAGGGTTAGTTCTTATCACTTTCTTTTACTTCTTCTTCTTTGGTTCTTCAAGAACTTGAGTTTCTTGGAGAGGGTTGCTGTATTTGTAAAGAACCATTGATTTAGTGCAGAGAGTTCAGAGGAACTCATGGGGACGTAGGTTATTGCCGAACCTCGATAACAATTGCTGTGTCCTTTCCTTTCTTTGATTTCTGTTTTTGTTTTTAATTCACCTTTACAAGTTATTCTAGACTTACATGTTTAGAAGATCACCACCTGGGCATCTCCAAGGTGATTTCCAACAGTAGTATCAGAGCTAGAGGAGCTTTGGACAGCGAGTATCGAAGCGGGAATAGAAGGTGACGGAATCAAGACTCCAAGAATCAAAGATTAACTTCTTAAGGTGATTCAAGAACGGAGTAAAGATCAAGATCTGATCGTGTTCTTGAGGGTGATTCAAGAACGGTATTAAGATCAATCTTCGATCATGTTCTTGAGATTTAGAAAAAGTTGGAAAGCAATTGTGGGTGCTGCATAAATCTGGGATTTTCTCCGTAATATGGCTTCAAATTTCATTGTTGAGAAGCTTGATGGAAAGGGAGAATTTGCCATTTGGAAGCAGAAGATCAAGGATGTCCTTATGCAACATAAGGTGGACTTGGCTATTGGAGAAGATGACGCTTTTCTAGCAAGTATCACGGAAGACCAGCGGATTGAGATGAAGAAAATGACGTACAACACCATTTTCTTGTACATGTTAGATAGTGTCACAAGGGAGTGCGGAGACTCAGAAGATCCAGCTGTCATATGGAAAAAACTAGATGAGTTGTTTCTTACCAAGACTCTTCCTAATAAAATTTATCTTCTTAAAAGAATCTTTGCTTATAAAATAGATCCTAATAAAGAGTTGCAAGATAATCTTGATGTGTTTAACAAACTAGTTCAAGATTTGGCTAGTTATAGTATAAAGTTCCCGGATGAACAGTTGGCTGTTATTTTGTTAAATTCTCTTCCTGATTGTTTTGAAAGTTTAATTATGCAATTGAATATGGAAAAGATACACCAACCAAGGAAATCATGATTAATGCTATAAGGGCTCATGATTTCAAAGCCAAGATGAGGGAAGCATTAAGTGGAGAAGGGTTGTTCGTTAGAGGAAGGCCAGCAACTCGGAATGGCAGTAGCATTCATGGTAACTACTGGGAGAAATCAAGAAGTAGAGAGCAGAGCCATGAGAGATCGCATTCCAAATCAAAGTTTGGAGGGAAGTGATGCTTCTACTGTAATAAGGAGGGTCACTTCAAGAAAGATTGCAATAAGAAGATATGGGACGAGAGAGGAGGAAGCCACACCAAGAATGGAGAGGCTTCGGTTGTCAAGGGAGAACAGTAAGATGATGTTCTTGTTGTGTGCTCAAATGTGAGCAAGAGGCAAGGCAGCGAGAAATGGATCTTGGATACCGGGTGCACTTATCACATGTGCCCTCCTAAGGATTGGTTTAAGAATTTCAAGGAAAACAATGATGGAAGGATTTTCTTGGGGAATGACACTTCTTGCCAAGTGAGGGGGATAGGAGACATCCAGTTGAGGATGTTTAATGGAGTCACAAGGCTACTGTGGAATGTGAGATATCTTTCGGATTTGAAGAGGAATTTGATTTCATTAGGGTAGTTGGATTCCATGGGGTATTCACACAAAGCAGGGGGAGGAAAGATCAAGGTGACCAAGGGATCTTTGATAGTGATCAAAGCAGCAATAAAAGATGGACTCTATGAGATGATCAGAGAGACAGAAATCAAGGATCAAGCAACAAGCTTAATGGCTGAGATGTATAAGGTAGCCTTTTGGCACACTCGCATGGGACATATGAGCGAAAAGAGCCTACAAGTTCTTAGCAAGAATGGTCTACTGGTGACAAAGTAGAGAAATTGGATTTCTGTGAGTGTTGTGTTCTTGGGAAGCAACACTGGGTCAGTTTCAACACCGGAGTGCACAAGTCTAAAGGCATTCTTGACTACATTCATTTGGACCTTTAGGGACCAGCAAGAACACTAACACAGGGAGGTAACTTTTACTTTCTATCTTTAATTGATGATTATTCAAGAAAGATTTGGGCTTATTTGCTTAAAAATAAATCAGATACTTTGAATAAATTTGTGGTGTGGAAAAAGTGGCTGGAGACTCAAACAGGTAGGGTTGTTAAGGCTTTACGAACCGATAATGGCTTAGAATTTTGCAATAAGTATTTTGATAAATTCTGTGAATTAAACGGCATTCTAAGACATAGAATGGTTGTAAAAACACCTCAACAAAATGGAGTTGCTAAGAGGATGAAGAGGACCCTTATGGAAAAGGTTAGTTGCATGTTAATTAGGTCTGGTTTACCAAAATATTTTTGGGGGGGAGCTGTGTCTACTGCTGCATACTTGGTAAATAGATCACCCTCTAGAGCTTTAGAGCTCAAGACTCCCATGGAGATGTGGAGTGGGAAACCCCCTGAGTTGAGCAACCTTAGGACTTTTGGGTGTGCTGCATTTGCACATCAAAAGAATGATAAACTTAACCCAAGTTCTAGAAAATGTGTATTTCTAGGGTATGGTGATGGGGTTAAGGGATATAGGTTGTGGTCCTTAGAACCAAAAGGAATGAAACTCATAATAAGTAGGGATGTTATTTTTAATGAATTGTTATTTCCCTATTTGGAGAAAACTAACCCTATAGGGGCTAGTGAGCAAACCAGCCCGAAATTTGTGGAGCATCGCATCAATGAAAATTCAGTTCTGGTAGAGTAAAGAAGGCAAGAAGGTTTGGACTAGGTAGAGCCCATTGATGAAGGCCAAGCTCAGGGCACTCCAGAAGAGGCTGAACTAGTAGAATGACTACTAGCTCACAAGGGACTGAGAAAGGAGGGTGTTCAGACCATCTTCGAGATATGGGTTTGCGGATACTAATGTAGCAGCTCCTTGGACAAAAAGAAAGGTTGAACCAGAAACTTACATGGATGCCATGGAATGTAAGGAGTCGCCAAGTGGTAGCTAGGTATGGAGGAAGAAATGAATTCTTTGAGGAATAACAACTTTTGGGAATTAGTGCCCAAACCAGAAAAATAGAGAGTTGTGGATTGTAAGTGGATCTACAAGATCAAAGAAGGAAACACTCCAAGGGATGAAGTCCGGTATAAAGCTAGGCAGGTGGCGAAGGGGTTCACACAAAGAGAAGGCATAGATTTCACCGAAATATTCTCATCGGTTATGAAATACAAGACAATACGGATAGTATTGGCTATGGTGGTCCAATTTGATTGGGATATCGAGCAAATGGATATGAAGACAGCGTTCTTGCATGAAGAGCTTGATGAATCCATCTAAATGAGGCAACCCGAAGGCTATGATGAAGGAAGGCAGGGAGAGTTGGTGTGCAAATTGAAGAAATCTCTCTATAGCCTGAAGCAATCACCTCGGCAATGGAATAAGATATTCAATTCCTTTGTAACCAGCCTGGGTTTCAAGATGAGCTACTATGATTCATGCTTGTATTACAAAGGGCATAAGGTGGAGGAAGTGTGATCATCCTCATCTTTGTCAATGATATGCTGTTGGTTGGGAACAGCAGGGAGAGGATAGAAGAATTGAAGTCTCAACTCAGTTCGGATTTTTAGATGAAGGATCTTGGTCATGCACAGAAGATCCTTGGGATGAATATAATCCGGGAAAGAGAGAGAAACAGATTGAAGATTTCTCAGACTTCCTACATAGAGAAGATGATATCTAAATTCTCTATAGAAGATAGCAAATCAGTAAAGGTTCCCCTTGCTGGCCATTTCAAGTTCTCCAGCGATCAATGTCCGATATCAGAGGCAGAGAAGAAGGAAATGGAAAAAGGTCTTTTACTCTAGTGCGGTTGGTTTAGTTATGTTTACCATGGTAAGCACTAGACCTGATATTGCTCATGCAATAAGTGTCCTCAGTAGGTTTATGAGTAATCCCGGAAATGAGCATTGGCTTGGGATGAAGTGGTTGCTGAGGTACTTGAAGGGAAGCCCATAAGTAGGGCTGATTTATGAGAAGAAGGGTAAGTCCATCTGTCTTGAGGGTTATGCAAATTTGGACTATGGAGCAGACTAGGATAAAAGAAGATTGATTACCTCCTATTTTTTCAACTTAAACGGATGTTGTATAAGTTGGAAGGTTCAGTTGCAGCCGGTGGTAGCACTCTCAACAACCGAGGCTGAGTACATAGCGGCAACGGAAGCTATTAAGAAGGCTATGTGGTGCAAAGAGTTATTGAAAGAGTTGTAGGTCTTGAAAGAGCAGGTGGTGGTGTACTCGGATAGTCAAAGTGCGTTGCACTTGTGTGAGAATCTGGTGTTCTATGAGAGGACAAAGCACATGGATGTTCGGTATCATTTCATTCGAGAAAATGTTACGGAATGATGCATTCATGTGGATAAGGTAGCCAAGGAAGAAAATCCTACAGATTTAGGCACCAAGGTTCTACCTCTAAGTAAGTTCAATCATTTCCTTGGACTATTTAGGATTGGAGTCGGTTGATATGATGAGATGAGTTTGGATCCTGAGTTCTCTGGACAATGGGTTTGGGTTTAAATGCTTAGACAAAGGTAAAGATTGTTGGTGTTTGTCTAAGGTTTAAACAAGGAAAAATCAGCATCAAATGTACACCAGTGTGCACCATGGCCTGGCTCTTCCAAGGTGCGGTGCCCAACAAGGGAGAAGACCTGGAGGAGGTGTGCACCGCAACTCAGCCTCCCCCCACGCCGCGGCACCCAGAAAGGATGAAGAGGGTACCCTGGTCCGTGCCGCGGCCCAGCCCAATCCAAGCCTCAGCACGAGGCACACCTGATGCTTATGTTTCAGCATTTCAAATGGTGTGTAAGGCATGAATAAAACACACAGGATCACTTAGAATTGATTGAGAGCTAAGGTTGATTGGTTCTTAAGATCTAAGGGTGGATATTGATCCTCAAGATGGGTCAAGAAGTTGGTGCACTATATAAAGGGTCACCTAGCTTCAATCTCCATAAGTGTGAGGAATAACTTGTGATTGAAAGTGAGATCAATTGTAAGAGTGCAAAGACACAAAACAAGAGAGACTCATTGTAAAGGCTGGTTGTTTAGAAAGAGATAGTAGAATAGAAAGGGGATTCAAGGGCTTGTAAGGGGAATTTTCTTGAGAAAATTTCAGGGTTAGTTCTTATCGCTTTCTTTTAATTTTCCTTCTTTAGTTCTTCAAGAACTTGAGTTTCTTGGAGAGAGTTGTTGTATTTGTAAAGAACCATTGATTTAGTGCAGAGAGTTCAGAGGAACTCATGGGGACGTAGGCTATTGTCGAACCTCGATAACAATTGTTGTGTCCTTTTCTTTCTTCGATTTTTGTTTATGTTTTCAATTCAGCTTTACAAGTCATTCTAGATTTGGGTGTTTGAAAGATCACCACCTGGGCATCTCCAAGGTGATTTCGAACATAGTAGTTAGTCGTATACATGTACTAATAATCGTGATATTGATAGAAATGTGCAGGAACAAACTGATCAATTTTTTGTCATAGCTGATTGATACACTCTAAAACCAAATTATTATGTTGCTCATTCTATTGCTAGCTATTAATATCATGTCCCGCTTGTTTTAGATTTGGACAGGCATTAAAAATGCCACGTAATAAACAATCTCGGTTATTTCGATTCGAAGAATTATGGGTGAAGCATGATAATTGTAGAAAAATAATATGAATCGTGGATCTAAAGTGTAGGGGAGGATGTGTATAATAAGCTAAAGATTACACATGCTAATTTAATGAAGAGGAATGATAATAATTTTGCTACAGGAGGATGAAAGAATTGAGGGGGAAACTTCATGAGGTGTGATAGTGTCAAGTATCGAGGGATAACCTGAATAAAGATATGTGAATTTTGATACAAATTAATGTGATGCTGGCGGATGAATTAATAGCATGGAAGCATCGGTCGCGAGTGAAATAGTTAAAGGAAGGGCATAAAAACATTCAATTCTTTTCTAGGCGAGCTTCACTACGTCTAAGGAAGAACACCGTTTATCTGTTGAGGGGTTCTACTAATGTATGGAAGGATGACAATGACTAGTTGCAAGCGATTATGTGCGAGTATTTAGAGGATTTATTTTTGACATCAAGACCAGATAGTATCTCTTAGGTATTAGAGGCGATGGAGTAAAGGGTGTCCCTGATCATGAATTAGATTTTATTAGTTGATTTTACTCCTAATGAGGTTAGATGAGCATTATTTCACACGTATCCAACAAAGGCACTTGATCTGGAGGGTACTTGTGCATTATTTTTTTTATAAATATTGGGATGTAATGGGAGGAGAGGTGACAAGGAAGCTGTTGGATTTTTAAATGGAGAGGAGATGGATCCAATGGTTAATTTCACTCATATAGTTTTAATGCCAAAAATAAAGAATCCTGAAACTATTAGTCAATTTTGTCCTTTAAGTTTGTGAAATGTGTTGTATAAAATCATTGCAAATGTTTTGACAAATCAACTAGAGAAGATTCTACCTATGTTATTTCACAATCTCAGAGTGTTTTTGTTCTCGATCGTATGATCACGGATAATGTTTTGGTGGCATATGAAATGATTCCTGCAATAAGAAATATGTGTGGAGGCAAAGAGGGTTTTATAGCACTTAAGCTAGACATTAGTAAAGCATATGACATGGTCATATTATATCAATTGGGGTTGAGATATGGAGATCCTTTTGTCACCATACTTTTTCCTCTTACGTGTGGAGGAATTGTTGGCATTAATTCGAGAAAAAGAGCTGGAGGGATTATTACATAGGTGTTGGGCTAGTGTCAATGGTCTAGTTGTATCACATAAATTTTTTTTTTTATAGATGATAGTCTCTTCTTTTTTAAAGCCAATCAAGAGGAGTGCATAGTCTTTTAAAATATTTTGGAGCAATATGAACGTAGCTCGGGTCAAGTTGTCAATTGTGATAATTCAACTACTTGTTTTAGTAAAACTTGTTCGGAAGATATATGTGAAAAGTTGATGGAGATTCCGCAATTATAATTAGTGGAGTGTCGCGAACATTATCGGGGGTTGCCTACAGTAGTTGGATGGTCAAGAAACACAACTTTTAAATCCTTGAAGGACTAGATTAAGAATAAAATCCAAGGGTGGAAGGAGAATCTACTTTGTAGAGTGGGGAAGAAGATGTTGATTAAAGCTGTAGCATGGATGGTTCTTACATATACAAGATTTGTTTTATGCTTCCAATGACGTTTTGTAAGGAGTTGAAGGCCATGATGAGTAGATTTTAGTGGAGACAAAATTCAAATGATCGTAAAATTAATTGGGTTAGCTGGGAGAGAATGTGTCGGCCGAAGAAGGAAAGAAGGCTTGGTTTTCGGAACTTATATATTTTTAATATGGCCCTTCTTGCAAAACAAGGTTGGAGGTTGCTCCATAATGCAAATTCATTGTGCTTTGCAGTGTAAAAGGCGAAATGTTTTCTGAATTATGGATTCTTAGAGGACAACTTAAAGCGTAATCCTTTATATACTTGGCTTAGTATATGGGAGGACTGGATGGTGTTGAACAGAGGATCATGTTTAAGGGTGGGGACAGGTGAGTGGATTAAAGTTTGGAAAGATCCATGGATTCCCACACCCTTGTTTTTCAAATTGGTATCACTAGTTAAGACTATGGAGTCTGAATTGCATGTTTCTAAGCTTATAGACAGTAGAGTATGACTGAGTTACAATCTTGTTTTCTCCCACTTGAAGTTGAAGTAATATCCCGAATTCCATTGAGCAGCAGATTATCATAAGATTTGATGATTTGGCATTATACAACTTCAAGAAATTTTTATGTCCGTAGTGCTTATCATGTTGAAAGAATGACTTAGTGTAGGATGGATGATAAGTGGGCGGGTTCAACGTTTAGTGGAAGAGGTTTTGGTGGGTTTGACTTTAGCAATGGATGGAAGAGGCTTTGGTCATTACCAGTGCCTAATAAAATTAAATTATTCCTGTGGAGATTATGTCTTAATTGTCTCCCATGTAATGTGAATCTGGGAAGACATTAACTTTCAGTGGAAAAGTTGTATGGGTTGTGTGGTATCACAAAAGAAGATAGTGTTCATGCATTATTGTTTTGTCCAATTGCAAAGAGAACATGGATTGAGTCGTTTAATTTTGATTTCAGTCACTGTACTTAGGTGGACCTCAAGGAATGGCTATAACAGAAGATATTGTTATAGGCGGTAATGACATTGGTGATATAGATGAACAGAAATCAAAGTCTATTTGTTAAATCTATCAAGTCTATGATAGAGATTGGTATATTTGCTGCTGAATATTTGATGGAATTCATGGGAAGTCGATGTGTGAGAAAATTCAAGGAAATGGATGCTAGGGATGTCATCAAATGAGAACTTCCAGCAGATGGGATAATGAAGATTAATTCAGATAGGGCTCTGTTTTCGAAGTGAAAAACTAAGGGATTGGGGATTGTTTTGCCCAACCATCAAAGGCAGTTCTCAGGGGCTTTCTTAGCTCATTTTCTAGTGGTGACATATCCTTTTCATGTGGAGTTGCTAGTTGCGCGGGAAAGTTTGTTATTCACTATAGAGGCGGAATATACACGAGTTATATGGGAGGGGAATTCACTGAGTTTGTCAAGCAATCGTTGCTGCTAGCGTGGATTACTCGCATTGGGGTGCTTTGGTAGAAGATTTGAAATCTACTGCTTCGTATTTTGAGTATTGTCATTTTCAATTTATTCCTCACAGTGGTAATAACGTTATGCATGCTATTGCTAGATATGCTTCATGTTTAGTTTCTGAGAGGAGTTTTTCTGTTGATCCACCTATAGTTCTTGAACAAAAACTCTCTTTGGATGATTGTATGGTTGCTTGAGTTTTAATTCAAGTTTCCTTTAAAAAAAATGATGGACATTGGGTTAGGCTATTGTGATCACTATAAGTGCTCGTTTTGATATGCAAAACATGATAATTAATGCTCTTTGCATAATACATTCTTTGTACCTAATCTCTTTGATTTACTCAATTATGAACTATTAGTAAATTCCATGGATATAGGTTTACATTAATTGGGTTTTTGGGTTTGATACTTTAATTGTCTAATAAGTGAGACATATAGTGGGCTTAATGGGTTTGATACTCTAATTGTCTAATATGGGCTAGCTAGTGTAGGCCATAATGGACATTAGGCTTGTGATGAGTGGGCATTGAACCATTATATTAAGAGATGGGTAAGTCTCCTTTCTGATTCCAACTTTCAAAATTCTATGGAAAGAACAACTTTCTTCTCTAAGGTTTTACAACTTCTCTCATCAAGGCTAGCGATAATGGGAATTAAAGAGGGAAAATATCTACGCTTATAAGGAGGATTCATTAATTGTTACAATTCTGTTGTGCAATACAAAAGGATCACAAGTAAGGTACGTTCCTAATTTTTTATCAAATCATATTTGGGTATTCTATATTATTCTATGGTGATTAAAGTGGATTTGTATGAATTTCTTAGTAGAAATTCTAATTTGAGACTAAAATCAACTTAGCACCTCACAACGACTTGGAAATACTCGATGGAGATCTCATTTTCATTTTATTTACAGCTTGATGTCAGTGTTTGATGCAACTTGCTTAGTTCTTCAAAATATCATTAGTGATGGAGCCAATTACTCTTAATGTTGTGGTGTCGGTGCAACTTATGATGTGATGACATCCTTTGATTTTGATTTTTACCTACATTTTATGAAATGTGTTATGAGAATCGCTAATATTCTTTCTTTTGCAATAGCACTCTTGAGCATTGTAAATGTAAGGCATCTAATTTCAACCAAAAAATAACTCATTGAAAACCTTAAAGGACGATGGATTTAAATAATCAAATGTTGATAATGTATATATAACTGCATGATAGATTCTCAATTGCAAGATTTAAATTTTAGATTCAATGAGTAAACTTTGCAATTTCTTATTCTTAGCTGCTTCAAATGTGTTAGAAATGAAGCAACGAAAAATAAATAGACATAAAAAATTACGTAGTTCAGAGCTAAAACTCCTATGTCCATGAATGATGGTGAGAGATTCCGCTATAATCAAAATTTGAGTACAAATCAAGAGAGATAAAACCCACTAAGCCCACAAACACACCTAAATCTAGGCTACTACAAATTTAATTGGGAAAATAAAATAGCATAGAAGAAAATAAGTTTTAACCACTCATAGGGATATGCTTGTTGTACAGCTCTATCTGCAGCTTGATAAAAAAAGAAGAGAAATAGATACATATATTTAGGCAAGGTCAAGGAGAATCATGCATCTATTTAATTTTGTATTCCGTGTCATACTAGCACCAAAATAGTCACCCTTTTAATTCTTGTTTTTTTATATTGCAATTTGTACTGTTACATGATGACGTGACAATTAAAAGAAGAATGAACCCATTTTTACTCCAAAATTACAAGCAATATCTAACAAATCTCTACCTTGGCTTGAATTTTCACAAATAGTAAATTACTCTCCATCATCTCCACGAATTCCCCAACCGGACATAATTGAAATGCTGTAAGTAACACTAATCAAGTCTAAGCAATGCTCGAATTTGGACGCTGTAAGTGGTCAAGTCAACATGTCTGTTGGATTATATATTGTCTCAATTTTCTTCACAACAATCTTACCACTATCAATTATGTCTCGAACAAAATGGTAACGAACATAAATATGTTTCGTTCTCTCATGGAACATCTGATCCTTAGTCAAGTGAATGACACTTTGGCTATCACAATGGACAACAGTAAAATCATGAACCCAACACAATTCCCTAAACAATCCTCTTACTTTTTAAATAGTTTTGTAGAGTAACAATTAGTTGTAAAGTAGCCTTCCAACTAACAGTGCATCCACTAATAGCAAATACACTGTAATACACATACCCTTAAAACAAGGGTAAAGTGGTAATTTTTATTTTTATATATTAAATTAAATTATGCATGCATGAAAGATTGATTGTCGAATTTGATATAATTTTAAAAGATGACACTAAGAATTTTATTGAAATTGTTAGAAAATTTTTGAAGAAGGAAAGTATAAAATTTAATTTGTTTGAAAGTTTCAAATAAAAGAATTTTGATGAAAAATGTAGAATGTGGCTGAATAAATTAATTAGAATATTTTGTGGATGAAAATATAATTTTCTACATATTTATATAATTACTTTCAGATTTTATTTCAAATGAAGAAAAAATGAAAAAAATTGATTTTTAAAGGATGGTAAAATGGTAATTAAATAGTAGTAGGATCGTAAATTTTAAATGAATATGACCGGTGGCATAATTGTAATTAAGTAGTGGTAGAATTGTAATTTTAAATGAATATGATTGATAGCATAATTGTAATTACGTAGTGACAGAATCGTAAATTTTAAATGAATATAACTGGTGGCATAATTGTAATTAAGTAGTGATAGAGTTGTAAAATTCAAATGAAGATGCATGGTGAATTGGTGGCAGAATTTTAAGTGAAACGTGGCTTCTTTATGTTTAATACTGATGACTAATTGAAGTCTTATGCTGACACCAAATCAGCCATGTAAAAAGAGAAGAAAGCAAATAAAATAAAATTAAAAACTTTATAAAATTTTACAAGATTTTGTTGTATATAACCACTGATAGGATCTAAAAAAGAAAATAGTATTAGCAAAAAAAAAAAAAAAGCTTTATCCGATCAATTTTAAGAAAATTATAGAAGAGCTTTGGAAGGTAATAATTCTGTTATTCATAATAAAGTTTGAATTTTTGAAAAAAAAATTTCAATATTTCTTGAAATAAACTTTGAATTTGAATTCAAACAAAAATAGAAAAGAAATTCTATTAAAAACACTGAAAGTTGACATTTGAGACGATCAAATTTTTATACATACATGAAATATTCAGAATTTGGTATAAAAATTTAAAAGTATGAATTATGGAAGAACTGAAGAATATATAGATTTTAATGAGGATGTTATGGTAGGTGTTGGTGATCTTTCATCAAGTAGGTTGTCCGATAGTAGTTTTAAGTGCTATTAGGTGAGTTAGATGGTGTATTGAGATTTAAAAAGAAAAGAAAGTTGAGTCCAAGATTTGTGGGGCCCTATGAGGTGATTGATAGAGTTGGACTAGTAGCACAATGTGTTTCATGTTGCAATTTTGAGAAAGTGTTTACATGACGAATCCCATAGTATTCCGAGTCAGGCTGTAGAACTTCAGGAAGATTTGACATTTATGCAAGTACCACTCAATATCCTAGACAGAAAGGAACAAGTCTTGCGTAATAAAGTTATTCCTTTAGTTCAAGTGTTATGGCAGAATAAAGATGTTGAAAAAATTACTTGGGAACATGAAGTAAGAATGATGAAAGATTACCCCCAATTTTTTCACAAGATAGGTAAGAAAATTTTGATGACGAAATTTTTATAAGGATGATAGAATTGTAATACATGTACCTTTAAAATAGAGTAAAATGGTCATTTTTATTTTTATATATTAAATTAAATTATGCATGCATGAAAGATTGATTGTCGAATTTTATATAATTTTAAAAGATGACATTGAGAATTTTATTGAAAGAATTAAAAAAAAATTTAAAGAAGAAAAGTATAAAATTTAATTTGTTTGAAAGTTTAAAATAAAATAATTTTAAAGAAAAATGTAGAATGAGGTTGAAGAAATTAATTAGAATATTTCATGGATGAAAATATAATTTTCTATGTATTTATATAATTTTTTTCAAATTTTATTTCAAATGAAGAAAATATGAAAATTTTGATTTTTAAAGAAGAAATGGCAAACTCGTAATTAAGTAGTGAAAGAATCGTAAATTTTAAATGCATATGACCAGTGACATAATTGTAATTAAGTAATGTCAGAATCGTAAATTTTAAATGAATATGACCGGTGGTATAATTGTAATTAAATAGTGACAGAGTTGTAAAATTCAAATGAAGTTATATGGTGAATTGGTGGCAGAATTTTAAGTGAAACGTGGCTTCTTTTACTTTACTGTTGACGACTAATTGAAGTCTTATGTTGACACCAAATCAGCCATCTAAAAAGAGAAGAAAGCATATAAATTTAATTAAAAACTTCATAAAATTTAACAAGATTTTGTTGTATATAAACAATGATAGGATCTAGAAAATAAAAAAGTATTAGCAAAAAAAAAATTCCTTCACAATTTTTGCATAGTATTTGGTGTTTAGCGTTTTATCCATTCAATTTTAAGAAAATTGGAGAAAAGCTTTGAAAGATAATAATTATGTTTTTCATTATGAAAGTTTGAAATTTTGAAATTTATTTTCAATATTTCTTGAAATAAACTTTGAATTTGAATAAACAAAAATAGAAAATAAATTCTATTAAAAATACTGAAAGTTGAAATTTAAGACGATCAAATTTTTATACATACATGAAAATATTCGGAATTTGGTATAAAAATTTAAAAGTATGAATTATGGAAGAACTAAAGAGTATATAGATTTTATGATAGGTTTTGGTGATCAGCAATTGGGTGAAATTGCTTAACGGAGCAGGAAAAGAAAAGAGGTTGTCCAAGAGTAGCTTTATGTGCTACTAGGTGAGTTAGATTTACTTTTAGCAATCAAGATAAATATGAAATATAAAATGATGATATTTGAATTAATTATTAAATTATAATGATTGGATGATATATGATAGTTGGTTGGTTGATATTATGTGAATAATTGATATGTTGAAAATTTATTATATGAGAAGTAATATTATTGAAATAATAGGTTGATAAAATATATAATGAAAGGATAAATGAAACTCTTGACAAACTATGATTGATAATTTGATATGAGATATGATAAGACAATTTAATATGTATAAAATAAAATAATAATTTTGAGAAAGAGATAGTTGAACTGAATGCTTTGATAAATGTTTGCTTACATGTTATTATTCATATGCATAAAGGGAAGATTAGGAAGGCAGTTGGTTTGACTGAGAAGACCAGGAAGGTAACTGGTCTGGCTGAAACATGTCGACGTGTGGAAAGACGTTCCCAGGTGATAATATGAAATAATAAGATAATGTGATGAAAAAGAAAGAAAGAAAGATGATTTACACACATGCATTTATTTATTCGGCTATTTTATTATTGTTGAATGAGATACTAAAGCATTGGTCTTGATTGTGAAATTATTAATAGACAAATGAGTCTCACAGAGAGACATATATGATGAAAAAGAAATATGAAATGATGATATGATAAAATTATTTGATTGATTGATTATATGTTGTGAACTTTATAACGAGGTAAATAATTATGTTAAATTGATAATCTCGAGATGGTTAAATATATATGAAGAAAGATTGATATGTTTGATGTTTAATTTAAGAAGAGATTGATAAATGATTGGAATTATGATGAGCAATGATAATAGGATGTTATCATTGAATTATATGAGATAATATATAAATGAATATTGGAAGATTATTTGAAAAATTAAATTATTATATGTGAATAAATAGATGATTAATATTGATAAATTAGAAATAATTGAATTATAAGATGCGACTGGAAGTATACAATCAAGTATTTATAGTAAATTTAATTCACTGAGCTTTTGAAGCTCACTCCTTATTGTTGAAAAATTTAAGGCAGCAGGTAGGGCAGATAGAGTTTAAAGCTGATATCGGAGTAATTGCCTTAAGTAAGTCCCGTGGTCAAGTCCTCACACATTGTAAGAAAAAAGAAAGAATTTTTTTTATATATATTTTGTTATATTTATATATTGTTTCTGATAGGAGAATGATGTTGTATCTCCTCTAAAAAGAGTTGAAGATTGGATGTAATTTTTAATTTTAATTGGTGTATTTTTATATTGTTGCATATATGTGTCAAGCTAGGATGACAAAACATGATGACACCGTCTCGGGGTGGCCAGCCTGGGATGGGTCATCATATACATAACATGTAATATATCTTCTTTTGTCAAGATCTCTTGCAAAGTCTGAGTTAACATAACCAAAAACATTACTCTTGTGGCTTCCAAACTTCAAACATACGTCCGAAATACCTCTAAGATGCTAAAGTATCCACTTAACAGCTCTCCAATGCTCATTCTCGAGATTACCCATTTACCTGCTAATCACACTGACAACCTATGCAATATCTGGATGGGTGCAAACCATGGCATACATGAGACTCCAAACTGCACTTGAATAGAGAATATGTGACATATACTCTTTGTCTTCATCTATTTGTAGAGACAAAGCAACTAAAAGTTCGAAGTGAGCAGCAATAAGAATACTAACGGGTTTGGCATTCTTTATGCCAAAACATTCCAAAGCTTTCTCAGTGTACTTCTCTTGTGTCAAATATAACAAACTCATACATTTATCTCTTTTGATCTCCCCTCTTTTGATCTCCATACCTAGAATCTTCTTAGTTAGACCCAAATCTTTCATCTCAAATTCATTACTGAGCAGTCCTTTCAGGCTAGCAATCTCAGATTTACTTTTACAAGCAATGAGTCTATCATCCACATACAATAATAGATAAATGAATGATCCATTAGCAAGCATCATTAGATATACATAACTGTCATACTTGCTTTTCGAATACCTATTACTCACCATGAAAGAGTCAAACTGCTGGTACCCCTGACGAGGAGACTACTTCAAACCATATAGAGACTTCTTTAACAAACAAACATAGTCTTAATTGCCTTCAATAACAAAGCACTTGAGCCGATGCATGTAGATTTTCTATTCAAGCTCACCATGCAAAAACATGTTTTTAACATCAAGTTGTTCTAATTCCAAATTCTGCATAGCAACCAATGACAGGAGAACACAAATGGAACTATGCTTCATAATCGGAGAGAATACATCATTAAAATCAACTCCTGCAACCTGACTGTATCCCTTAGCAACCAAACGAGCTTTATGCCTTGCATTCTCAATCCTTGTGATACATTCTTTTTTTCTTGAATGTCCATTTGCAACTAATTATTAATTTACCCATTGGTGGTTTTACCAATTTCCAAGTTTGAATCTTCGCAAGAGACTCCATCTCTTTATGCATGGCTCTGAGTCGCTTTGAAGAATCTATACAAGCAATGACTTCTGTATATGTGGAAGGTTCACCTGCATCACTTGTTTGTTGTGCAACTAACAATGCATAGGCAATCACATCAATATTACTAGACAAAACAATATTATTGTACCTCAATAGTGGTCTAGTTTCTCTTCTCAGTCTATCTTTGGCAATGTTGTAAGGTTCATCCTAAATCTGTTGAGTCTGTTCTTCACCCAAATTCTCACCCTGTTCAGAAATAAACTGTGTGGAAATGCTTTACATATGATATGAATTAGAACTTTCCAACTCCACTTACTGTGTGCTACTCTTTCCCTGATCAAAATCATAAACAACTGACTCCTCTTTCATTAGGTTAAGCATAACAAATTCATTAAAAGTAACATATCGACTAATGAAAAATTTAGGTGACTTAGGATCATGACATCATAATCTATATTCTTTCACACCATTAACATAACCAAGAAAAATGCAATTTTTAGCCTTAAGCTATAATTTTCCATCATTAACATATGCATATGCAGGACATCCAAATTTTTTTTTTTACCATAGAATAATCAGGAGGGTTATCAGATGATACCTCATGTGGGGTAAACTCTATGGTTATAGCATACGATCGATTTACCAAATAACAGACAGTAAATGCCGCTTCTGCCCAAAACTCTTTAGTCAAACCAGCATTTGAGACCATACAGTGAGCTCTCTCCAAAAAAAGCTATGTTCATTTGTTCAGCAACCCCATTCTATTGTGGTGTACCTCTAACTGTCTTGTTTCTAACAATACCCCCATCTCTACAGTAGTGATCAAACTCATTTGAACAAAATTCCACACCAATATCTGTCATTAGCCTTTTAATCTACATCCCTATTTGTTTCTTAATCATGGTTCTCCATTGCTTATAACACTTGAATGCCTCATCTTTGGTCTTCAACATAAAAATCCAAGTTTTTCTTTAGTAACCATCAATGAATGTAAGCATATACCTAGCACCACCCTTAGATGGAACACATGAGGGTCCCCAAAGATCAAAGGGAATATAACCATGTAATACCCGTAATCGTAAAGTAAGAGTAAAAAAGTAATTTAATAAATATAATATGGAATTAAAATAAAATATTTGTGAAAGGTTTATTATTATTTGAATAAAACAATTCTTTAAAAAAAAATTGGACACGTACTTACAAAGAAAAAGAAAAAAAATTTCGTGAACAATATAAAAGAAAAGAAAAAAGTTTTCTTAAAAAAACAAAAAACAAAAAAACGTGGAAGCAGGTGGCAACACCTGCTGCTAAGTTAAATGTGGAGCTTGCGTGTTATATAGGTAGGCAAAACGTGGAGGCTTTGTGGGGGAGTTAAGATGCTAAGAATGCACTTTTAAATGGGCTACCAATTTCAACTATTATATATATATATATATATATATATATATATATATATATATATATATAGACACACACACACACACATAAATTATATTATTACTTACCAAATCTCGTTTGATTTTCCTTCAATTACTCGATTTCTTTAAACACTTGGGGACTGAAAGAAAGGTTGAAAGAGCAAAATTTTGAAGGGGTTTACGGGAGAATTTTATAGAGAGTCATGGGAACCTATAAGAAAAATATAAGGTAATAATGTGATGTTTATTTTTAAAGTTTTAGTATACATGAAATTTCATGGAATTTAAAGTGGGAATTTTCAAAGGGTGTAAATTATGGAAGAATTGAAGAAATAATTAGAATTTTTAATATAAATATTATATCAGGTGTTAACGGTTAGCAACTAGGGGAAATTTTTTAGAGGAGCAGAAAAAAGCAAGGAGGTGATCTACGGGTAGCTCTAAGTGCTACGTGGTGAATTAGATTTATTTTAAGTAATCTAGATAAAAATGAAACATCTAGAGATAATATTAAAATAAATTATTAGCTTATGTTTTGGTGGTAGATGAAAAATTAATTGATAGGTATGATAGGAATTTCGGACATGTAGAAAATTATTATGTGAGAAATAATATTTTTTTTTGGAATAATAAGTTGATTTAATAATAAAAGCGATAAATGAAATTCTTAATAAGCTATGGCTGACGTTTTGATATGAATTATGAGGAGATGAAATTTAGTGGATCTTGGCAAGCTATGATGGATGTTTTGATGTGATTTATGATGAGAGGAATTTAGTGGAATTTTTTTATAATAATTTGAGAATAATCGGAATAGCCAATTTAAATATTTGAATTCATGTTTGTTTTTATGTTATTATTCATATGCATACTTCATATCATTGTTTATATGTATATGCATTAAATAAAAGAACTGGGAGGGCGCCGGTCTAATTGAAAAACCTTGACAGCCGGTATATACTGAAAATAAATGAAAACCCTGACAGCCGTTATATGTTGGAAATAAAAGAACCGGGAGAGGGCTGGTCTAAGATAAATAAACATGTCGACATGTGGGAAGACGTTCCCAATAATAATTCATGCATTGCATCTGCTTTAAAGATTGATTGCATTACTGAAATGTTGAAGTGTTGTTTGTTATTGTGAATTTTATTTATAAGTGAATGAGTCTCACAAAGAGATAGTTATGGTGAGAAAGAAACATAGAAGTATGATAAGATAAGAACCATCTAAATGGTAGAATTTATGTTGTGAACCTCATTACGAGGTAATTATGAGATAATTGATAGTCTTAAGGTGAACCAATATATAAGAAGAAGGGATTGATAGAGAATGAGACTTATGATATGTGTAGTGATAGTAGAAAGTTATTATCAAGTTATGTGAAATATAATTGATTTAATATCGAAAGATCATTTATACAAATTGAATACTTCTAGTAAATTTAATTCACCGAGCTTGTGAAGCTCATCCCTCATTGTACAATGATTTCAGGTAGCAGGCAGGACAATTAGTCTGGTAGGTTGAGAGTCAGACAAAAGCATTTTCTGTAAGCCATGTATATGTCAACATCCTCAGACTAATGAGAAAATAAAATAAAAATTTATTTGTAAATATTCATGCATTTTACGTTGTGTATAATGTTTAAGTCAAGATCAGAATGATGTATCTCCTCTATTAAGGGTTGAGGATTAAAGTAAAAATTTATGTTAGTATTATTTTTATTGTTGCATATATGTGTCGTGCTGGGATTTTCAATATGTGATGATACCGTTTCGGGGGTGGCCAACCCGGGATGAGTCGTTACAATTTTAGTAACAGAGTATTAGGTTTTATAATTCTGTAGACTGCATAAAAAGTAAGAACGTGGAAGATTAAAATAAATTATATTTTAATAATTTGAGGATGACAGGTGGACACACTAGAGCTAGAGTTAGAGTTGTTGATTTGAAAGGGCGTGGTAGGCCCCCAATATTTTTGACAAGTCGAGGTTGAGTCTAAACCTGTAACTCCTAGAAGGGAACGTGTTGATAGTATAATTGATATTAGTAAAGATGTGAGAGAATCTGAAGTTGAAAGATGAGCTAAAATAAGCCCTTACACATGCTCTTGAGAAAATCAATGTAACAGATGATAGAGTTGATATCTTATAGCATAGACTTGATGAACAGGCTAGAGCAGTGCCTGAGGTTGTTAATCCAATAATGATAGGCGTTTAAAAAGTGAAAAAGTGAGTTTATGCATAAGATGCAGGGAGATATATTAAACTGAATGCCTTATTGTTTAAAGGATCTGTGAATCCTTTTAAGCTTGAGTTTTGAGAGAAACATGCAGAGAGATTTATTTGGTATTTTACCAATGACTGTCAGGCAGAGGGTCGTCTTTGCTACGTTCGAGTTAGAGGGAGAATCCCTAGAATGGTGGGAGGATATTCTTCCCAGGGTAAGTACAAATATTGATAAACCCTTAACCTGGAATAGGTTTAAGGAAGATTTCTTGATAAATACTTTTCTTAGACCTTTAAAGCCCAACAAGATAGAGATTTTATTTATTTGGGGTAAATATGTTGACTGTGGCTCAGTATGATAGCAGATTTGTGGTCTTATCAATGGTTGTATTGGAATGGTAGACTCATAGGAGAAGAAGTGTAAGAGGTTCATAAATGAACTATGTTTTAAGATTTGATCAAAACTATCTTATATGATGCATATGAATTATGTCAGATTAGTGGATATAGCACTTCAGATTAAGAATGATGTGATGGAAATTAGAGGTAGGAGAAATTAGCGAAAGAGGTCTAGATTTGACGAATCCAGAGGTGGTACCAGTATGAGTGTGCAGGGTGGGAGACCACCCAGATGAGGCGTTCCTTGTCACCAAGAACTTTAGTACAGAATCAGAGGCAAGCAAAATCTGTTACTTCTGTAGCTCAGAGTAATATCGGTGGGACCCTTAGATTTGAGAGATATGTTATGGGAACTGAAAGTTACAGTAAATGTGGGAATGTACTACTTAGAGGATGTGATAACGTGATAAAAATACTAGAACGTGTTATAGACATAATCCGATAATATATTTATCCCGTAATTGTTCTAATTTGAGGTGCTTTGTATGTAGAAAAAGATTGACATATCAATGTTGGTTGATCTTGGTACAACCCATTCTTTTGCATCCAGTATTCATATGAAGTCTATTGAAGTATGCGTTAGTCCTTTGATGCAAAATATTTTTGTTGAAGTTCCCACTAGAGATAGAGTGATAATCATAAATGTTTATAAGGGTTGTATGATTCGTATTAGTGATAGAAAATCTGAAGCTGATTTATTATCTTTGAATATGGTTGATTATTTTAGAAAGAATGTAATGTTCTAGATATGGACATGAGGAGTTTAACTTTCAGGGAGAACATAAGATACTCTTGAACTATCTTATTTTACTCTGACTCTAGTAAATAGTTGAAGAAGGGTTGTGAGAAGTATTTGGCATACATAATGAATTCTAAAAAGAAAAATAGGAAGTTAGAAGAAATTTTGGTAGCGAAAGATTTTCATGATGTGTTTCGTGAAGAATTGTCCAGATTGTCTCCCAATAAGGAGATTTAGTTTCCTATAGATGTGATTTTGAGTTCAACACACATATTTATAGCACCCTATAGAATGACACCCACTAAGTTAAGAGAATTGAAAGTTCAAGAATTTTTAGATAAACAATTTATCAGACCTAATGTATTTGGGGAGCCCCTGTGTTGTTCATGAAGAAGAAAGATGGAACGATAATATTTTGTATAGACTAAAGATAGTTGAATAAGAACAAATATCTTTTACCCATGATAAATGAATTGTTTGAGTAGTTGCAAGGAGTGAGAGTGTTTTCTAAGATAAACCTGAGATCAGGTTACCACCAGTTAGGGATAAAGAAGGGAGACGTGCCTAAGACTGTTTTTAGGACATGTTATGGTCATAAGTTTCTTCTGATGTCATTTGGATTGACTAATGTTCTAGAAACATTCATGGACTTGATAAATAAAATGTCTGAACCATTTCTTGATAATCTGGTGGTTGTGCTCATTAATGACATCTTGGTGTATTCTAAGAAGGAAAAACAACATGTGAAACATTAAACAGTGTGTTGGAGATTCTGATAAGAGAGAAATTATATGCAAAGTTCTCTAAGTGTGAGTGTTGGTTGAATGAAATAACTTTCTTGGAACATGTAATATCGAAAAATGGCATAATAGTTGATCTACAAAAGGTAGAGGCAGTGTTAAGTTGGGAGAGATCAACTAATGTGACTAAGATTAGAATCTTCTTGGGGTTAGCTGGTTATTATAAAAGATTCTTTCATAATTTTTTTTTTTCTGTTATTGTAATACTATTGAATAGACTAACCGGGAAAGAGGTGAGATTTGTATGGTGAGGGAAGTGTGAGAAAATTTTTTCAATTATTAAAGGAGAAATTGACTACAGCTCCAGTATTGGTGTTTTCTTCTGGTGATGAAGGATTTGTGGTGTATAGTGATACGTCACATCAATGATTGGGATACGTGTAACATAGAAAAGTTGTGGCCCATACTTCTAGGAAATTGAAGATTCATGATAGAAATTACCCTACTTAGGACTTAGAGTTGGCTGTTATAGTGTTTACTTTAAAGATTAGAGACATCATCTATATGGAGCCACTAATGAGATATTCATGGGTTATAAGAGTTTAATATACTTACCTACCCAGAGAGAGTTGAATTTGAGGTAAAGATAGTGGATGGAGTTGATTCGTGACTATGATTGTACAATTCCCTATCATCTAGAAAAAGGTGAAGGTAATAGCTGATGCATTGAGCAGAAAATCTACAAGAAGATTGTATGCTATTGAAAGTCATGATGTGTAATTGATGATAGATTTAGAGAGATAAGAATGAAATTCAATATCAATGATAGAGGATCATCGTTAACGAATATATTTGTACAGTCATCCGTAGTGAAATGCTTTAGAGATGCAAGGTAGAGATGAAAAGATAGAAAATATTAAGCATTGAGTGCTTACTAGAAAGCAATATGAGTTCAAAATTTGAAATGATAGTATTCTGGTCTTGGAACATAGAAATTGTGTTCCCAATAATGCGAAGTTGAGAAAGGAGATAATGAGGAGGCATATGATGATGTAGATTCGATGCAACCAAGTAACAATAAGATGTATAGAGGATTGAGACAAAATTTCTAGTGGTCAGGATTGAAGAAGGATGTAGCTGAGATTGTGAGGTTGTATGGAGCACCAATAAACATAGTGCCAAATAAAGATGCTAGAATTACATCTTGGTTTTGGAGAGGCTTTCAGAAAGCCACAGGTACACAGTTGTAATTTAATATAATTTTTCATGCTCAGACAAAAAAGATTGTTAGAGTACTAGAAGATATGTTAAAGGAAAATGTGATGAGTTTTTCAATAAG
Organism: Bretschneidera sinensis; assembly: GCA_023935145.1. Classification (NCBI taxonomy): domain Eukaryota; kingdom Viridiplantae; phylum Streptophyta; class Magnoliopsida; order Brassicales; family Akaniaceae; genus Bretschneidera; species Bretschneidera sinensis. The sequence goes on from CM043700.1 coordinate 108,236,257, forward strand.
TTAGGATGCTTACATGCCATCGATTGAAATTGCTTATAATAATAAGTATCAAACTAGTATTGGGATGGCACTGATTGAGACATTGTATGGTAAGAGGTGTAGAACTCTTATATGTTGGGAAGAAATGGGAGAGAGAATATATTTGGTCCATCAATTATTGAGTTGACAACTGAGATGATCAAACTTGTTAGAAAGAACCGTAAAGTAGAACTGAGTAGACCAAATGACTATGCTAATAATAGAAGAATATCTCTTGAATTTCAAGTAGGTGATTAGGTGTAATTAAAAATATCTCCATAAAAAGGTGTGTTAAGGATCAAAAAGAAAGAAAAAGTTGAGTCTGAGGTACGTGGGACCCTATGAGATTGTTAAGAAAGTTGAGCTAGTTGTGAGTAGCCTGAATTTGCCTCCAGAATTAAAAAATTTATATAACGTATTTCATGTTTCACTTTTAAGAAAGTGTTTACATGATGAATATTATAATATTTCGAGCTAAACTATAGAAATTCAGAAAGATTAGACTTATATACAAGTACCAGTGAGAATTTTAGACAAAAAGAACAAATCTTGTATAATACAAAAATTTCATTAATTCAAGTTTTGTGGCGTAATAAGGATGTTGAAGAGATTATGTGAAAGTGTGAGACAATTATGAAGAAATATTATTCACATTTGTTTCTGGAGTAAAGTAAAGAAATTTCGGAGACAAATTTTTTTATAAAGTGGGTAGATTTATAATACTCGTAATCGTAAAGTAAGGGTAAAGAAGTAATTTAATAAATATAATATGAAATTAAAATAAAATATATGTGAAAGGTTTATTTTTATTTGAATAAAACAATTCTTAAAAAAACACTGGACGCGTTGAGACGTAGTTACAAAGAAAAAGAGAAAAAAAAGAAAAAAAGTTTTGTGAACAGTAAAGAAGAAAAGGAAAAAAAAAGTTTTCTTTAAAAACAAAGAAAAAAAAACAAAAACAAAAAAACATTGTGGGGGAGTTAAGATGCTGAGAATGCACTTTTAAATGGGCTACCAATTTCAATTGTTTCACACACACACACACACACACACACACACACACACACACACATATATATATATATATATATATATATATATATATATATATATATATATATATATTATAACTTACCAAATTTTGTTTGGTTTTCTTTCAATTACTCGATTTCTTTAAACACTTGGGGACCGAAAGAAAGAGCAAAATTTTGAAGGGGTTTACGGAAGAATTTTATAGAGAGTCACGGAAAGCTATAAGAAAAACATAAGGTAATAATGTGATATTTATTTTTGAATTTTTAGCATACATGAAATTTCTCGGAATTTAAAGTTAGAATTTTCAAAGGGTGTAAATTATGGAAGAATTGAAGAAATAATTAGAATTTTTATTATAAATATTATATACTGAGAATGCACTTTTAAAAGGGCTGCCAATTTCAAATGTTTCATATATATATATATATATATATATATATATATATATATATATATATATATATATATATATATATACACGTAAATTTATATTATTACTTACCAAATCCCGTTTGGTTTTCCTTCAATTACTCGATTTCTTTAAACACTTGGGGACCGAAAGAAAGGTTGAAAGAGCAAAATTTTGAAGGAGTTTACGGGAGAATTTTATAGAGAGTCATGAGAAGCTATAAGAAAAACAGAAGGTAATAATGTGATATTTATTTTTGAATTTTTAGCATACATGAAATTTTTCGGAATTTAAAGTGAAAATTTTCAAAGGGTATAAATTATGGAAGAATTGAAGAAATAATTAAAATTTTTAATATAAATATTATATCAGGTGACGACGGTCAGTAACCGGGAGAAATTTCTGAGAGGAGTAGGAAAAAGCAAGGAGGTGATCCACGGGTAGTTCTAAGTGCTACGTGATGAGTTAGATGTATTTTAAGTAATCTAGATAAAAATGAAATATCGAGTGATAATATTAAAATAAATTATTAACTTATGTTTTGGTGGTAGTTGAAAAATTAATTGATATGTATGATAGGAATTTCGGACATGTAGAAAATTATTATATGAGAAATAATAATTTTTTAGAATAATAAGTTGATTTAATAATAAAAGCAATAAATGAAATTCTTGATGAGCTATGGTTGCTGTTTTGATATGAATTATGAGGAGATGAAATTTAGTGGATCTTGACAAGCTATGATGGATGTTTTGATGTGATTTATGATGAGAGGAATTTAGTAAAAAAAATTTATAATAATTTGAAAATAATCAGGATAGCCAATTTAAATATTTGAATTCATGTTTGTTTTTATGTTATTGTTCATATGCATATTTCATATCATTATTCATATGTATATGCATTCAATAAAAGAACCGAGAGGGGGCCGGTCTAATTAAAAAACCGTGACAGCCGGTATATGCTGGAAATAAAGGAAAACCATTATAACCGGTATATGCTCGAAATAAATGAAAACTGTAACAGCTGGTATATGCTGGAAATAAATACCGTGACAGTCAGTATATGCGGGAAATAAAAGAACCGGGAGGTGGCCGGTCTAAGATAAATAAACATGTCGACATGTGGGAAGATGTTCCCTAATAATAATTCATACATTGCATCTGTTTTAAATACTGATTGCATTACTGAAATGTTGAAGTGTTGTTCGTTATTGTGAATTTTATTTATAAGTGAATGAGTCTCACAGAGAGATAGTTATGGTGAGAAAGAAACATAGAAGTATGATAAGATTAGAACCATTTAAATGGTAGACTTTATATTGTGAACCTCATTACGAAGTAATTATGAGATAATTGATAGTATTAAGGTGGACCAACATATAAGAAGAAGAGATTGATAGAGAATGTGACTTATAATATGTGTAATGATAGTAGAAAGCTATTATCAAGTTATGTGAAATATAATTGATTTAATGTTGAAAGACTATTTATACAAATTGAATACTTCTAGTAAATTTAATTCACTGAGCTTGTGAAGCTTATCCCTCATTGTACAATGATTTTAGGTAGCAGACAAGACAATTAGTCTGGTGGGTTGAGAGTCAGACGAAAGCATTTTCTATAAGCCACGTATATGTCCACATCCTCAGACTAATGAGAAAATAAAATAAAAATTTATTTATAAATATTCATGCATTTTGCATTGTGTGTAATGTTTAAGTCAATATCAGAATGATGTATCTCCCTTGTTGAGGGTTGAGGATTAAAGAAATTTCTGTTAGTATTGTTTTTAGTGTTGCATATATGTGTCGTGCTGAGATTTTCAAAATGTGATGACACCATCTCGGGGGTGGCCAACTCAGGATGGGTTGTTACATCCAAACCATTATCTATCCTTAGCCTTTTAATCTGCGTCCCTATTTGTTTCATAATCATGGTTCTCCATTGCTTATAACGCTTGAATGCCTCATCTTTGGTCTTCAACATAAACACCCAAGTTTTTCTTTGGTAACCATCAATGAATGTAAGCATATACCTAGCACCACCCTTAGATGGAACACGTGAGGGTCCCTAAAGATCAAAGTGAATATAACCCACAGTACCATTGGTTCTGTAAATTGCTGTAATGAAACCAATTCTCTTCTGTTTACCAAAAACACAATGCTCATAGAATTCCATTTTACCTGTATTTTGTCCATATAGCAAACCTCTTTTGCTCAACAAAGGTAGTCCCTTTTCACTAATATGACACAATCTCATATGTCACAATTTTTTAACCTCATAATCTGACATAGTCGAAGTAGCTACTGAACCAATAACGGTAGTACCCCACAAAACATACAAATTTGGCGACATTATCTTCACTTTCATGACAACCAGAGTACCTCTATTGACTTTCATAACTCTACCTTCAGATGAGTACTGTACCCTTTGACATCAAGAGTACTGAGAGAAATCAAATTCTTCTTGAAGATAGGAATATGTCTAACTTTTGTCAAGTCCTTATTACACAGTAGTGCATTTTGATATGGACAGTTCCTATACCAGTATTTTTAGAGTTGCGTCATCACCGAACAAGGCAACTCGTTATAAGGCTCATATTATGAAAGCTAATCCTTATTTCGAAAAATATGGTAAGAACAAGTTGAATCCATAATCCAATTAGACATAAATAACCCATTACCACTAGTAGCAAGGAAACGATCATAGTCATAAGAGTATTCTTCACTAATATTAGCTTCAGGCTGTTTTTCTTTCCAATCTTTATCCCGATTTTGATTCTAACCTCGATTTTGATCTTGATTATGATTGTTTTCTTCTTGAATTTTCTTTTTCAAATTCCATCACTTAGACTTGTAATGTCCCTTTTTCTTATAGTAATGACATGTCATATTCTTATTTCTGGACTTAGATCGGAATGTCTGGTTACTGAACTTATTTCTCTAGATCCGCCTCTAGAACCTTTAATGAGTAGGGTATCACCTTGACTTTGTTTCTCATAATTATTCTTATACATATGTCATTCAAGTAAATCTTTAGAAAATAATGAAGATTTAACATCTTCTAATGAAATTATATCTCTACCAAACAGAAAAGTTTCCTTAAAGTGTGTAAACAATGGTGGTAGGGAACACAACAATAGTAAGACATAATAATTATCTAATTTAACTTCTATTGAATTCAAATCAGTAATAATGGAGTTAAATTCATCAACATGAGATTTCATTGACGTACCTTTTGCCATACGCAACAAATATAATTATTACTTCAAGAACAATTTGTTGGTGAGGGGATATCGTCATCTATAGAGACTCCATAAGCTAGCATAAGTTTTCTCAATAAGAACTTCACACAACTAAATTGCAGTCAAAGTCTTCTCATTCATATCCAATTTTTACTATCTGTCATCGTACTGGACATATTCTCCTTCACGAGCAGCTCATTTTTCAAACCCTTTTGGGTTAATACTGCTTGCATAAACTCTCTAAACCCAAATCTCAAAAACACCCAAATCTAGGCTACCATAAATTTAATTAGGAAAATAAAATAGCCTAGAAGAAAGAAGTTTTAACCACTCACAAGAATCTGTTTGTTTTATAGCTCTGTCTTCCGCTTGATGAAAGAAGAAAAATATGCACATATATATAGGTAATGTCAAGGAGAATCTTTCTTCTATTTAATTTTGTATCTCGTGCCTTACTAGCACAAAAACAGTCACATTTTTTAATTCTTGCTTTTCATTTAGTAATTTATACTCTTGCATGGTGGATGACAATTAAAAGAAATGAGGTGGCTTTTATTCCAAAATTACAAACGACATCTAACATGTGGATTCAAATCATTAAATGTTGATATGCAATCTGATTGAGAAATTATCATTGAGATTTTACAGAGGAAAAAGAATCAAATTCATCAGGTTTTTTTCAAGCACAATATTACCATCCGGATTTCCAAAATATATCGACGGAATTGAATTGTTGAGGATCGATGGTGACTGAAAGGCGAAATTCTATAATTTGATAGAGTAGTTTACGTTGATCTCGTCTCAAGTTCATGACAGTCAACTCTGTAAATTTTCGCATTATATTACTATATGAGTTTGAAAATTGAACAGAATTTTGTTAATTACAATTCTTTTCCAAAAGTATTTTAGAGATTTTCCAAACCAATATCAATAAATAATTAATTAAAGATAGTTCATTCTTAAATCTTTAAACTCAAAATTTTCTGGTTATTGTCACATCATGATCTCACTGGAAAAATTGAGAGTGATTTGTGTAGTGTAGCTTTGCAGGGAAAATATAAAAGGGTAGTGCTTAATTTAAACAACTATGAAAATCATATTAAGGAGAAGATGAAGGAGAATCAAAATGAACTTTAAAATTTCCAACTACATGATAATTTGCTGCTATTGAGTGGAGAGAGAAAACCATCATAGAGGAGATATCGTAACATCTAGCAGATTTGGAGAAACTAGGAAAGTTTAAATCTGGAGGAGGAGATGTATGCCTCTCTCATTCTCTTATCTAAATGCAGGATATTGCCAGTTGCCAACCATCAATTTCGAGAAATAAAATGGTGTCTTGTTAAAGCCTTGTTTTTTTAATTTTTTTTTCTTTTCAATTTGGTGATATAGCAAATTCATTAATTAAACGGAAAAAAAGAGGTCCAATTACAAGGCATCAATTTCCAAATACTAAGAGCCCTTTTGATTTAACTTTTGATTCTGCTTTAAAGACTCAAAGTGATTCTAAAACTTTTAGGTAAAAGTTCTGTGAAGTTAAAAATTATTTGGGATTCGTTGAAATTTAAATTAAAGTATTATTAAATTAATTGATGTGTTTGGTAAATAAAGTGTAAAACTAATTTTAAATATTGAAATTACTAAAAGGTGTATATAAGTACTATTTGCCTATTTAAACGTTGTTCTTTCAACAAATTGACTTTATTATTTGTACAATATAAATATAAAAAATTAAAATAATATTAATTAATATCTAAAAAATAAAATAAAATAAAATAATATTTATTAAATTAAATTAATAATAATACTATTTTTATTAAATAAATAAAATAATATTTTTATTAAATAATAATCTCAATGTTTTAATAATAATGAATGCATCATTATTACATTTAAAATTTAATTAGGAAAAATGACGGGAGATTTATATAGTAGCAAGGGTACAAATACCTTTGCCACATAAAGGTATATTAATAGTGTTAAAACTGATTTTGAGATTAAAAGTTACAAAACTCAACTTTTGATTTTGAGCCTAAATAAGATTTTTTAGTTGTTTTCAGCTTCTGATTCGTAAAAAAAAAATATTTTGGCATATGTTCTGTTTTTTTGACAATATAAATTATTTAAAAAACTCTACCAAACATGCACTAATAACTAAGGATGACAACAAGCAAGTTACTTGCAAAATATGCCATATCCATATCTGAAACCGTTAAGCTACTCAACTACCCAAACCTAACACGCGAACCCGTAACCGCAAACTATTAACTACCCATTACTAATTAAACCCGCCTAATTACAAGTTATTAGATGCAGTTACTCATTAAAAAACTGAATCAAAATTCGAATCATGAAAAAAAAAAAAAAAACATCAAAGATTTTTTTTTCTGTGTCTTGGCATGCAAAATCTAATGCCATTCTTGAACATAGGACAACAAATCCAACTAGATCTGCTTGGGTTAGGATTTATAAATACTGAGAACTATTGGACTTTTGATTTTCATGAATATCACAGATTATCAAAGGCTGGGACCAAGGTATTCTTGGTGGTGATGGAGTTCCTCCCATGCTTGCTGGTATGATAAATACAAGAACCCAGTATGTGGAGTATTAAACAACTAAGAAAGAAAAACACTTATTTACTTCAACTTAATTTAGGAGGAAAGTATATTAAAGCTTCCTCCAGGACTTGGATATGGCATGAGAGAGGTTGATCATAAAGGATGTAAGTGATAGACTTGAGAGTTGAGAATAGCTGCGGCTACGGTTATGGCTCCGACGAGAGGTGAAGATTATCGACAGTGAAACAATCGTCGAGAGATATTGAAATGAGACTATAACAGTTGTGAGAGAAGGAGAAATGGCACAGGCACAGACATAGGCATAGTATCACGGTCTGTGCTTGTTCAGGGCCTTGTGCCATGCCCATAGCCGCACGTCCCGTTTGTCTTGGTAGTGTTGGTGCCTAATGGTAATTTTGTAATTCTTTATTTTTTTTTATTTTGCAATTTTAGAAGTATGATGTCTCAAACATAAGCAATGTTTCCTCCTGCTAGAGCTCCAAATGACTTATAACTCTTTAGGAGGGGTGAGTAAGTTACTCATTGGTCATGATTAAGTATGTTATCCTACTAGTTGCTTGATGGTGCCCCCATGTCCCAACAACATGCTTGTAAGATGCTTATATTAATGAAGCTTTTATCCATTCATGTGCCTAGAGTTGGTTATGTGTTATTGCCTATTTTGGCTCGTATGTGCTTGGTGATCTAGGCGTGTGCCCTAGGGCACGCCCGTGTGTGGTGTGTATTGCTTGAAGTGGGTGTGCGCCCTTGGGCACGCCGCTCGTTGCTTACTAAATGCTTGTCACACCTTGCCCATATTGATTGTTGCGTGATCCTTTGATTGCTATGAGATATCATTTTGTGGCTAATATGTTCCTTTTTTCTTGTAGAATGTGCAAACCTTAAAGCTACTCGAGTGACCTAGACTGACTCGCTTGGGGGGGGGGGACCAAGACAAGTGCCGCACGAACCTATACCTTTATGGGAAAGTGCTAGAACTATGACAGTTGGTATCAGAGCACGGTTCAATTATCTAGAATAGTACAACAACGGTGGTTATGCATAGCATTGATGACTCCAGCGGTTGGGAGAGTTGGAAGCAAAGATGAGCGCCCTTGAAGCTCTAGTGTCAAACTTGAGATCCTTTGATGGGAGGTCAATAGAGCTTGAGCCTCACAAAAGGAAATTTCAAAGGCTGTGAATGCCCTCATTGATGATGTGAAAGAGGCAGTGGACACCCTCTATAATGAGATTGATGAGCTGAATAACATAGTCAACATGTTGATGAGAGCGGTGGGTAACAACAGAATCAGAACCTTAGATAGAGGGAAGGTGAAGGTCCCCGAGCCTCACCGATATGAAAGTCCTCGCGATGCGAAGGCCTTAGAAAATTTTTTTTCGATATGGAGTAGTATTTTCGAGCTACTCGTATAGCCTTTGAGGAGGGAAAAATGTCCATAGCGGTGATGTTTTTGTCAGGTGATGCCAAACTATTGTGACATGGCAAATATGATGACATCCAAAATAATAGGTGTACCATTGACACTTGGGATGACTTGAAGCAAGAGTTAAAGAACCAGTTTTTTCTTGAAAATGTTGAGTACTTGGCTCGTCATAAGCTTAGAGAGTTGAGGCAATCAGGAAATGTCCGAGACTATATGAAAGAATTCTCAAGATTAATGCTCGACATCTGAGACATGTTAGAGAAGGATAAGATGTTCTATTTTCTCGAGGGGCTAAAATTTTGGGCTAGGTCTGAGTTTCTTCGACAAAAAGTACAAGATTTGACCCCAGCAATGGCTGCAGCCGAATGACTAAATGACCTTTCGGAGAACCCACTCAAGATGAGGAATGACTATTTTCCCCTAGCTTGAAGTGGAGTAAAGTGGGCTAGGATGAATAGGCCCATGAGTGGGGAGGGGACAAAAGACCCACCTTCAGTTTCAGAGAATGATCTTTGTCATAGATATCCAACATTGAGGCAGGCAAGCTGATACCTTTTTCTTGCTTCTTATGTGATGGGCCCCATCGAGTAGTAAACTGTTCGCACAAAGGAGCCTTAAGTGTCTTATAAGTGACAAGCTCTGAGTTATGTCAAGAACATGAGAGGAAAGAAGAAGAGTAACCCACATGGATAGGGGCGCTTCGATTCTTGAATGTTCTAAATAGCTAACTCCTTGAGAAAAGATGGAACCCAATAGAGGACTTATGCATATGGACTTACGAATGAATGGGAAAGCTACAAGAGCCTTGGGAGATTCGAGGTCTCCCATAACTTTGTTTATGCTTTGGAACCACAAAGACTGCACTTGAAGCTTGAACGCGAATTTGGTCGGTTGAAAGTGGCAAATTCTGAGGCCCAAGCGACGGTGGGCTTGACCAAAGGGGTGACTGTTGAAATGGGTCCATGGAAAGGTCCAAACAACTTCATGGCTACGACTATGGATGAATTTGATGTTGTATTGGGATTATAATTTTGCATTAATGTCAAAGCGATACCGATTCTAACTGCAAGTTACCTATTGATCATGGGAGAACATCCATGTGTTGTCCATGCCATTACTTAGCCTACTAACGATAAGAAGATTCTCTTGGCTCTCCAATTCAAGCAGAGGGTGAAGCGACATGAGCCCTCTTTTATAATAGTGTCATTGACAACAAAAGAGATGGGTACAAGTGTTGTTTCGATGTCAGTTCAAGTAGTGTTGAGGACCTACCAAGACATCATGCCCAGCGAGTTACCGAAGGTCCTTCCAACCCGTAGAAGTGTATATCATGTTATAGAGCTTCTACCGGGCATGAAGGCACTTTCTCATGCCCTTTATCGCATGACCCCTCATGAGTTGATAGAGTTGAGAAAGCAATTGAATGATTTATTGGAGTGTGGGTTGATCAGACCATCGAAGGCACCCTTTGGAGCCCCGGTGTTGTTTCAAAAAAAAGCAAAATGGAAGTTTGCGAATGTGTGTAGACTATCGAGCTCTAAACAAGGCCACTGTTCGCAATAGCTACCCTATACCCTTAAAGGATATCTGTTTGACCAATTGAGTCATGCTAAATACTTCTCCAAACTTGATTTGAGATCGGGGTACTACTAGGTTCGAATTGCTGAAGGAGATGAGCCAAAGACAACGTGTGTCACCTAATATGGAGCTTTTGAATTCCTTATCATGCCCTTTGGGTTAACCAATGTTCCTACCACCTTTTGTACCTTAATGAATCAAGTCTTCTACAATTACCTTGATAAGTTTATGGTGTTCTATCTTGACGACATTGTGGTGTACAGTTCGTCACTTAAAGAGCATGTGAAGCATCTACGATTAGTATTTAAGAAATTGTGGGAGAACCAACTTTTTGTGAAGGAAGAAAAATGTGCATTTGCGCAGACCTGTATCAAGTTTTTAGGCCACAAAATTGATCAGGGTGACATTCGGATGGACATGGGGAAGGTAAAGGCAATTCAAGAGTGGAAAACTCCAAGTAATGTAAGCGAGCTACGATCTTTTCTTGGGCTAGCAAATTATTATCTGTAAACTAAGGTTCTAACCCAAGAGGGGGGTGAATTGGGTTTTTTAAAAGCTTTTGCTAATTACTTGCAAGTTTATAAAAATAGTTAAATGCACAAGCATACAAATAAGTAATGTGCTTTAAGTAAAAGAGTTTAAGGAAGAGAAAGTGCAGACTCAGTTTATAGTGATTCAGCAATATCGGATTCTTTCCGACCCTATATCCACTCTCTTCAAGGAACCTCTTTGAAGTAATCCACTAAAACTTTTAGTCATACAACTTAACGAGTGTTGCACAAACCTTACAACCAATCCCTTCATCTCAGAAGCTAATCCCTTCCTCATGGAAGCTAATCTCTTCCTCTCGGAAGCTAATCCCTTCCTCTCGGAAGCTTACAAAGAAGTGTTTAATCCTATACACTCTAAGAGTTGTTATAACTCTTTCCCCTTTACAATAAATGAGATTTGCTGTAAAGTAAATATTAGAGAGATAGCAATGAATGCTTTTACAAATGAACAATAACTCTCTTTCAAGAATAAGCTTGAAGAATGGCTCAACAATAAATTTTTCAAAGCTTTTGAGAATTAATGAGCAAATTTGTTAATTGAATATGTTCTCTTCTTATTTTAAATGCCCATTGAAGTGGTTTATAAAGCCTTGAATCAATATGGTCATTAGACACTGACTTGGTAGGTTTGGTGCATTAAATGTTTAAGTTCCGCGTCTCAAACGGTCATATTTTCGAATTACCAGTTGACTGGGTCTTTGTACCATTTGACTGGGTCAAGTGAGAAATCTCGCTTTCAAGTTGTGAGAGAGTACCAGTCGACTGGGTCCTAAGCACCAGTCGATTGGGAACACACTGTCCCGGTTGACAGTCGACTGGGTGCTTTACACCGGTCGACTGGGGACCTTTTGTTCCATACCTCAGTCGATTGGTACATTGAGCCAATTAACTGGGTTACCATTCAACCCAGTTTTTCAAGTTTCAAAATTTTTTTGACTTGGAAATATTTGTATTAATAGTTTTATCAAAATCTTTTTTGTAAAAAGAGCCATAAGAAAAGCTAAGTACTTGAACATGAGAGATTTACAGTTGGTTTCAATAACTTAATGCCTATTCTATATCTTTTGTCTTGTCTTGGCGCCTGAAACTGGTTGAGTTCTTGTATCTTGCTTCTTTGCTGAAAGCTTTTACCTTTTAAACACTTAGATAAAACTGTTGGTACAATTAGAGTAGTGTTTTGTCATTATTAAAATTAAATAAGGGTCAATAACCTCCCTATTTTTGATGATGACAAAACTAATGAGAGAAAACAATTCTAAAAACTAAGTGTTAGGTTTTTAGAAAAAATTGTGCGGAGTTTCCTCTGTTTTTCGGATAAAACCAACCTATTAAGTAGTTCAAACGCAGTTTATAAACAACCCAACCAAAAAAAGTAAGATAGACTTGTATTCATCAATGTTTTCGGAGCAAAGTTCCCCCTAAATCTATGCTCTATTTTAAGTTTACATTGATATTTCTCTTTTTCTCCCCCGTTTTGACAATAGCAGAAAAAGGGTTGCAAACTAAAAAAATAAGCAACATGGATAACAAAGACAAGAAGATAATGCAAAAAAAAAAAAAAAAAATCTTTCATACGAAAATTAAGCATAATTCGGAGCTGAGAAGACTTCCCGGGAATAATCGAAAGTTTCCACACTAGCATAAATAGTTAAAGCATATTGCGAAAAGAATAGTTTAAACCAAGAAATTCTATAGCTTAAAAGTAAAGCAAGTATATGAACCATAAGCTAGATAATTGAAAATAGGCAAATATATACAAGCATCCATACATCACAGGCTTATAGAAGCCAAATATTGAGTACAATAACAAAATGTATGATAAAGCATTAAATGTTCCTGCTAAGATCATTTAAGTGCTATATATACAAGAAAAAGATAAAACAGAAAGCTCAGCGAGGAGGAGAATCAGAGCCATTTCGAATAAGATCTCGAAGCTCAGCTAAGGAGCCCTTTGTGTGCTCTCGGTGCAGCTCGAAATTGTCTCGAAGTGTGCAGAAGTCATGGGGCATGGAATCAACAGAAGATCTCAAGCTTTGGAACCCGGACTGCATGGATAGGTAGAGGCTCGAATTGGCCTAGAGTAGATCATCGTACCCAGCCTAACCAGTACTAGAACCACCATACTGTGGTGGTCGATCATCAGTGTCCATAGCAGTGGGAGAGGCTGCATCACCAGGAACCTCGTCATCCTCATCACTGTTGTCACCCTCTCCAATCATTATGTTCTTCCCGGCCTTAGAGTAGATCAATCCATCATGGATAGTACACCCCATCTTCTTCAAAGAAAAGACATTGATGATGTCCTTAGGGCCGATGTCCTGAGCCTCAAAGGTGGGAAAGGGAACCCGAAAATGCTGGAGGATAAGGGTGATGAGTATCCCATAGGGAAGACACCCGGAGTAACTAGCTTCGTCACTGATCATGTTGGCAAGCAGTAGAGGGTAGATATTGAAGTGGTGTCCAGTTTTGAGACACCAAATCAATATGATGTCTATCATCGAGAGATAACCCTGACTCTTAAGTCGTGGATAAATGGTCCAACTCACGATGAGATTGAAAATCTTTGAATTGAGAGGCATGTCACTACATGTGTGAAATGTAGTGGGCCGAAAGATGTAGTTAGGTTCTCCTCTAATGATCTGGCATGCCTTCTCATTGTCGAAGTTGTCCGACCATCTGTCCAGACTCCATTAGATCCTTCCCACTAGGATCCTCAAGATGTTCACCAAGAGGTCAGTGTTCACCTCAAACTTCACATCCATCACACTGGTTCTGAAACTAAGAGCTAGTGGACTAGGCTTCACCAAGTTTACATAGAATTGGTGAATGAGGCTTGGGTAGTACTTTTGGTGAATCTTGACAAGTGGTGTCAAGTGCACTGCCTCGAAAGGAGATGAAATGTCAAAATGTGCATGACAAATATAATCGAAGTCAACGAATCTACATGTCATGATTTTTTTTGTGTCGAATGATGGAATTATACCTCTCTTTGGCGGCTAGACTCTAGAAGAGTGAGTTGCCGAGCTCAGTCCTTGCCTTTTTGCTTAAGGATCCCGCCAAGCCTTTTCTTTTGGCATCCGGTGCCTTAGATTTCTTGGACCGTGGCCTTGTAGGCGCATGTGGTCCTCCAACGGTGGTTTTGATTCGAATTCTCTCAAACATTTTGAAAAATGTATTTTTAGGGAGATCTAAGAGATTTTTGGGGAAAATGAAATTTTCAATTGTGGAAAGTTGAAATGAAGGTGATGGGGGATGAGATTAAGGTTTTTATGGAGTGTTTTTGTTAGAATGTGGACAGAAATCAGAAGATTTTCTAGAGAGAGAAAGCTTCAAGGTTTTGAAAATGGCGTGAAATTTCTGAAAAACTGAAACGACTATTTATAGAATTGCGATACCAGTTGACTTGGTTAGGTCACCAGTTGACTGGGTCCTTCACCAATTTGGGATTTTTTTTGTCATACCAGTCGACTATGTCGGAACACCAGTCGACTGGGCAAAATAGCAGAGATATACCAGTCGACTGGGTCATCCATACTAATCGATTGGATAGTTACTAGAATTTCAAATTTTGGCCTCAAACAAGGTCTTGTGCTGTCAGTCGACTGGGTACTTGGACTAGTCGATTGGTTGAAAAGGCAGTGTATTACCAGTCGATTGGGGTCATCTTACTAGTCGACTAGACCCTTAAAAAAACTTAAAAGAAAGCTCTAGCTTAGAGTTTTAGCACGAAATTTGTTTATCTATGTCATCTTGAGTAAGAGAAATATTAAATAATGTTTAATACTCATTCATTAGATGTCAAATATGCATATGATGAATATCAATGCAATCAAACATACAGTTTATCATAGTCTATTAAGCCCATTAACAGTCTAGTCTTACAAAAACTAACTTCACTTAAGGGTTTTGTAAGAATATCAGCTATTTGATCTTATGAAGGAATGAATTCTAGTCTTATATCACTTTTTTTTAGTATGATCTCTTATGAAATGATGTCTAATTTCTTTGTGTTTGGTTCTAGAATACTGAATAGGGTTTTTGGTTAAGTTGATAGCACTAGAGTTATCACAATAAATTGGAATATCTTTAAAATTCATGCCATAGTCTTCTAGTTGTTGTTTCATCCACAACACTTGCGCACAACAACTTCTGGCTGCTATGTATTCCACCTCAGCGGTTGATAGCACAACTGGGTTTTGTTTCTTGGAAAACCAAGAGGTTAGCATTGAACCTAAGAATTGGCATGTTCCACTAGTGCTTTTTCTATCTAGCCTATACCCCGCAAAATCAGCATCTGAATATCCTACAAGCTCAAAATATGAATCTCTAGAGTACCATAATCCTAGGTTTTGAGTCCCTTGTAGATATCTAAGGATTCTTTTTACTGCAATCACATGTGATTCCTTAGGATTAGCTTGAAATCTAGCACACATGCATACACTGAACATTATATTAACTCTACTTGCAGTTAAATAAAGTAAAGTTCTTATCATGCTTCTATAAGTTTTAGTGTCTACACACTTACCTCCTTCATCAAGGTTAAGTTTTGAAGAAATGCTTATAGGAGTGCCAAGTGACTTTGAGCTTTCCATCCCGAACCTTTTTAGTAGGTCTTTGGTGTATTTTGATTGATTGATGAAAATGTCTCCTTTCAATTGTTTGATTTGAAGTCCGGGGAGTAGGTAAGCTCTCCCATCATGCTCATTTCAAATTCACTTTGCATGCACTTAGCACACTCTTGACACATAAATTCATTAGTAGCACCAAATATGATATCTTCAACATATATTTGGACTAGTAGTGTGTCATTTTTGTGAGTTTTTGCGAAGAGGGTTGTGTCTATTTTTCCTCTTGTAAAATTATTTTCAATCAAAAACTTACTTAGTCTTTTATACCATGCTCTTGGAGCTTGCTTCAACCCATATAGAGTTTTAGAAAGCTTGTAGACATGATTTGGAAGACTAGGATTTTCAAATCCAAGAGGTTGCTCAACATATACCTCTTCTTCTATAAAGCCATTTAAAAAGGAACTTTTTACATCTATTTGAAATAATTTAAACTTGTTAAAGCATGCAAAGGCTAATAACATTCGAATAGCTTCTAATCTAGCTACAGGAGCATAGGTCTCATCAAAGTCTATTCCTTCTTCTTGATTATATCCCTTAGCAACTAGTTTAGCCTTGTTCCTAGTTACTATTCCATTTTCATCCATCTTATTTCTAAATACCCATTTAGTTCCTATTATAGTATGATTCTTTGGTCTAAGAACTAGATTCCATACATTGTTTCTTTCAAATTGATTTATTTTTTCTTGCTTAGAATTTATCCAATCAACATCCTTCTCGACTTCTACAAATGTCTTATGTTCTATTTGAGATAAATAGGCTACACAATTGCAAATATTTCTAATAGAAGAACGAGTTCTTACCCCTTGTGAAGGATCACCAATCACTTGATCGATTGGGTGATAATTTACATACCTCCAATCTTTGGGAAGAGTATCCTCTTGTTGACTTGTAGATGGTTGGTCAAGTTTGAGAGCTTCTACCTCTTGATTTGTTTGAGGTGGGCCCTTATTTGGGTCAACAATGGGAGTAGATGCTTCCATTCTTAGAATGAAATCTGCATCATCATTGAAAGAAACTACTTTATTGCTAATTGGGTTAGACTCATCAAAGGCTATACGTACAGATTCTTCTACCACTAGTGTTCTTTTGTTAAAAACTCTATAAGCTTTACTAGAGGTTGAATATCCTAAGAATATCCCCCCATCGGTCTTTGAGTCAAGTTTACCCAAGTTAGTTTTATTATTATTTAGGATAAAGTATTTATAACCAAAAGCACGAAAATATGAGATATTAGGATTTCTACTTTTCCATAATTCATATGGAGTTTTGTTAAGCATAGGCCTGATTAAAATTCTATTTAAAATATAGCAAGAGGTGTTTATGGCTTCCGTCCAAAATTATTTTGGCATACTATTTTCACAAAGCATTGTTCTTGCAAATTCTTCTATAACTCTATTTTTCCTCTCAACAACTCCATTTTGTTGAGGAGTTCTAGAAGTCGCAAAGTTGTGATCAATTCCATTTTCATCACAAATTTTTGAAAATCTTTGGTTTTCAATTTCTTTTCCATGATCACTTCTAATGCTTGAAATAAAAATTCTTTTTTCATTTTAAACCTTTTTATAAAAGTTTTCAAATCCTTTGTAAGCTTCATCTTTGTAAGCAATAAAGATAACAAAGGTATATCTCGAATGGTCATCAATAATAACAAGAGCATATTGATGGCCACCTAGACTAATGGTACTTATTGGACCAAATAACTCCATATGCAAAAGTTCTAATGGTCTAGTAGTTGAGATTACATTTTTTGATTTAAAATAAATTCTAGTTTGTTTTCCCATTTGATAAGTGTCACACACCTTGTTTTTTTCAAATTTGATTTTCGGAAGTCGAATGACTAAATTTTTTCTTGAAATGATTTTAAGCAAATCCATATTAACATTACCAAGTCTTCTATGCCATAGCCATGAGTTTTCACTAAAAGCAGGAAAATATTTTTCACTTTCCGAATGCAAAGATTTTAAATCAACTATATAGATATTTTCGTGTTTATGGCCAACAAACTTGATCTTGTTACTCTTGATGTCTATAACTAGACAATGAGAGGTTTCAAGTATGATTTTGTTGCCTTTGTCACATAGTTGACTAATACTTAGTAAATTTGGCTTAAGGCCTTGCACATATAATACATGATTAATAGTTGAGAAATCATTACCAACTTTTTCGTGCCCGATGATCTTTATTTTTGTGTTGTCTCCAATGGTGACATGTCAGCCATCTCTTAGAGTTAGCTCTTTGAATACACTTCAATCACCGGTCACGTGCTTTGAGCATCCACTATCAAAGTACCAACAGTTACCTTTTTTCTTTGGTGTGGAGACATATCAACATCACACAAGGATACACAATTGCACTCTTAGGTACCCAAAATTTCTTGGGTCCTTTGGGGTTAGTCTTAGAAAATACGGTTCCTTTAGGGACCTATACTTTCTTAACATTGTAAGGTGTTCTATATTTATAGACATGTTGATGATGCACAATCCTAGGATAATAGTTATTGAAATTTCTAGGATTTCTTAGTTGTGCATGTATATAGTTTATTAGATAAGTATTCCTAGGATACATGTTTCTATTGTAAAATTATGAACATGCATATCATTTCTAGGAAATGTATGATGATGATTTCTAGGATATATGCTTGCATTATTATGAACATGCATATTATTTATAGGATACACATGATGGTAATTCCTAGGATATGTATGTGTAGTGTGCAAGCTTTGAGTATATATATTATCATTAGGATGCATATAGTGGTTACTCCTAAGATGTGTATATGCATTTCTTGAATGATTGTTCCTAGTATTTGCATTTCTTGAGTGAGCATACATAAATGCATGAGCATTTCTAGGATGCTTAATTCTTGTATATGCATTAGAATTTAAATTCACATTTTTAGACTTACTAGCATTCATTGAGGGAGTACTTTTAACCTTGCTAATAGTCTTGGAAGTAGAGACTTCATTCACACATGTTGCTTTCATGAATAATGTCTCTTTTGATTTTTGCTTGCCTAATGGAGAATAACCCAACCCGGATTTTCCTTCACTTAATCTTTGGCAAGACAACACTTCATCTAGCTTTTCTTTTCAAAGCATAAGTCTTGATATAGTGCCATTCAATTCAATTATCTTCTTTTTTAAGTTTTCATTTTCATCTTTAAGAAAATCTTGAGAAGAATTATAAAGCAAGAAAGATAGTTTTTCTTTTTCTTCCTTTAAGCTTTCCATCTCTTTAGAAAGATATGACACTTTCTTTTTGAGAATGGTGTTCCTAGAATCAAATTTCTTTAATTCTTCATGCATTTCATTTATGACCTCTATTAATTCTTCACTACTACTAACAATGTTATTATTAGAAGGGGAAGATTTGATACCTCATTTTCGTTGTCGATTGCCATTAGACATAGGTTGGCAATCTCCTCGTATCCGATCTCATTGTCCGAGGATTCTTCTTCTTCGTCATCACTCCAAGTTGTTGCAATTATAGCTTTCTTTTTTAAGCTCTTATATGGGTTACTTGTTGCTGTACAATCAGCCTTGATGTGACCGAGCTTTTTGCAACAATAACACACAAGTGGTTCCCTTTTTGAAGTGGGATCCTTTGTGAAGGTTTTTTACTCTTCTTCAAGAATTTGTGAAACCTCTTGGTGATTAGAGCTATCTCACAATCTTCTTCGCTACTCTCCACCTCTTTTTTCATTTCTTCCTCTTTGTTGCTCGTGGAGGCTTTGAGAGCAATCACTTTTTTCTTCTTCTCATCATCATTGACAACGTGATTCATTTCTTCCATCTCATATGTCAATAGTGACCCGAGAAGTGTTTCGACATCAAGTTTGTCGAGATCTTTGGCCTCCGTGATGGCTGTCTTCTTTGCTTTCCAAGTAGATAGCATAGATCTTAAGATTTTCCTTGTTAGTTCAAACTCCTCAATATTCCTACCAAGAAGCTTCAAACCGTTAACAATAGTGGTGAAATGTGAGTGCATTTGAGAAATTGTTTCGTTAGGAGACACTTTAAAAGATTCATTCTTAGACACTAGCATATAAATTTTTTGCTTTTTAACTTCGCCAGTTCCTTCATATGTAACTTGCAATTTGTCCCAAATCTCCTTAACCAAAATCCAAGCAGAAATTTTTGTTATATTTAGAAATATCTAAAGCACAATGTAAAATACTTGTGGCTCTACTATTTAGAGTCTTCATTCTACAATCCTCTTCATTGAACTCAGTTTTGAGTTTAGGCATTGTATGATTGATTTCTCCAATAGAAATTTCCTTTGTAGGAATTCTAAATCCTTCCTCAATGACTCTCCATAGATTGTAATCTTGTCCCTTGACAAAGATTTTCATCATATTTTTCCAATAGTTATGGTTGGAGCCACTGAACAGGGGAGGCCTAGTATAAGAATGTCCTTCGGAGTAGCTATTTGATGCCATCGGATCAACTCAAGGATTTTAAGCCTGAAATTGAAAACGAAACTCTGATACCAATTATAAACAAAGGTTCTAACCCAAGAGGGGGGTGAATTGGGGTTTTTAAAAACTTTTGTTAATTACTTGCAAGTTTCTAAAAATAGTTAAATGCACAAGCATACAAACAAGTAATGTGCTTTAAGTAAAAGAGTTTAAGAAAGAGAAAGTGCAAACTAAGTTTACAGTGGTTCGACAATATCAGATTCCTTTCGTCTCTATGCCCACTCTCTTCAAGGAACCTCCTTGAAGTAATCCACTAAAATTTTTAGTCGTACAACTTCACGAGTGTTGCACAAACCTTACAACCAATCCCTTCCTCACGGAAGCTAATCCCTTCCTCACAGAACCTAATCCCTTCATCTCAGAAGCTTACAAAGAAATGTTTAATCCTAAACACTCTAAGAGTTATTACAACTCTTTCCTCTTTACAATAAATGAGATTTGCTGTAAAGTAAATAGTAGAGAGATAGCAATAAATGGTTTTACAAATGAACAATATCTCTTTTTCAAGAATAAGCTTGAAGAATAGCTCAATAATAAAATTTTCAAAGCTTTTGAGAATTAATGAGTAAACTTTTGAATTGAATGTGTTCTCTTCTTTTTTTAAATGCTTATTGAAGTGGGTTTATATAGCCTTGAATCAATATGGCCATTAGACACTGACTTGGTAGGTTTGGTGCATTAAATGCTCAAGTCCCGTGTCTCAAACGATCATATTTTCTAATTACCAGTTGACTGGGTCAAGTGAGAAATCTCACTTTTAAGCCGTGGGAGAGTACCAGTCGACTGGGTCCTAAGCACCAGTTGACTGGGAACTCACTATCCCAATTGCCAGTCGATTGGGTGCTTTACACCAGTCGATTGAAGACCTTCTGTCCCATACCCTAGTCGACTGGTACATTGAGCTAGTCGACTGGGTTGCCCTTCAACCCAGTTTTTCAAGTTTCAAATCTGTTTTTGACTTGGAAACATTTGTATTAATAGTTTTGTTAAAAGAGCCATAGGACAAGCTAAGTACTTGAACATGAGGGATTTATAGTTGGTTTCAATACCTTAATGCCTATTCTATATCTTCTGTCTTGTTTTGGCGTCTGAAACTGGTTGAGTTCTTGCATCTTGTTTCTTTGCTGAAAGCTTTTACTTTTTAAGCACTTAGAGTAGTGCTTTGTCATTATTAAAATTAAATAAGGGTCAACATTATCGACACTTTGTTGAAGGATACTCTAAGAGAGGTGCCCCTTTAACTGAACTTTTTAGAAAGGCCACAAATGGGTTTGGTCAATCCAATGCCATGAAGGTTTTGAAGATTTGAAGCATATTATGTTGAAAAATTCGATCCTGACCCTCCCCGACATCACAAAGCCCTTTGAAGTCCAAACGGATGCGTCAGATTATGCCTTGGGGGGAGTTTTGCTTCAAGAGGGTCACCCTACTGCATACAAAAGTCATAAGTTGAGCGAAGCTAAAAGACGGTACACGGCCCAAGAAAAAGAGTTGTTAGCGGTTATCCATTGTCTTCGAGTATGGAGATACTATTTGTTAGGAGCAACTTTTGTGGTGAAAACAAACAACACAACTGTTAGTCATTTTCTCACTCAACCAAATCTCACAGCAAAACAAGCATGTTGGCAAGAATACTTGGCTATGTTTAATTTTCACTTTGAGTATAAATTGGGTCATACAAACCAAGTAGCCGATGCGATGAGTCAGAAGGTAGAACTTGCATCCTTGAAAGTGTTTGCCCTTTTATTAGTAAGTAAAGTTGTTACACCACTACGAGAACACATGATGAGAGCCATAAAATGCATCTTGATCGTGCTTATTTGTTAGCACTTTAGGGTTGATTTAGGTTTTAATTGCATTTTTTATTCGTTAACAACTCTAAAGTGATATTCTTGGAGCATTAACTTATTTCGGTGCATTTTCAGGTATCTTGAGTTAAAAGAGATGGAAAAGCTATCATCATTTTAAACACAAAGCTTCAATGAATACTCGAGTGAGCGAATGATCGCGGAAGAGCCAAGATGAAGAGAAACTAAGAAAGGAGTTTTCACTAAGTTGCCATAATTGCCATACAAATCAATTATCTTTGCAAATTAAACTGTATTGATGTAGGAAGAACCAGGAGATGAGACATATATTCTTAGAAAGATCTGGAAGTCTATTTTTTGGAGGATTTTACGGTTCCTAAAAATGATTTTCCTAGAGAAAGTTATGGCGGTTTTAGTAGACAGAGGTCAAATCTCCTGAACGAGCATCAAGGCAAGGTGCACCTTAGATCAGCTGAGGCGCACATTTCAGAAAGAAGACCAAAAGAAGCTTAAAGAGCCATCAGGCTGAGGTGCACCTTGAAGGGTTGAGGCATACCCTGGAGAAGCTGAGGTGCACCTCACCGCACACACAAGAAACTTGACAAAAGCCAAGGTGTAGCGTGCCCAAGTCAAGGTGCAGCACGCGCACAGGCTTTGCACTCCGAGTTAGACCCTAATTAGGTCTTTAATGATTTGTTCAAACCCTAAAACACCCTTAGGCCTTGTACACTATAAATAGACCACTTAGGGTTTGTAATTAGACATTCAAAAACCTGGAAAACTCAAGGAAGCACAAACTTTTCCTCCATCAAAATTGTGCAACCATGAGCCCCATGGCTAACTAATCTCCAAGCATGGCGAAGGGATGAATCCCTAGGTGTAGTTGTTTCTATTTCCCTCACTTGATTTAGTTGTAATAGAGCTTTAGCCTTCAAACATTTTTATGGTTTACTTTTTAATCTAATTATAAAAATTTCATCTAATCCGGTGATTGTATCTTTTTCCTTGATATAGATTTAGTCATGCTTTCTATATGTCAAGATTATTTGGGTATGATTGAGTCCAGTAGATCTAGCCTTTAAGTTTGTCCATTACTGCAATATTGTCATCAAAGATATATTGTCATTTCTTGATAAACTTATAGGATAGATCATGTGTACATGAATTGAAAATAAAAAGTATTTCATAACAATCAAGTTAGGGTTTATACATGCACTTTAATTGAATATTTGTCGATTGCCTGTTTGGGATGTGAAACTTGCAATCGAGATAAAAACAACTGAATCAAGTTAAGATTAGGGCAACGAACCTAGGGAGGATTCCCAGATCCATGTTGTTCCTCTATTATTTTTCACAATCTACTTTACACAATTGTTTCACTATCAATTTCAGATTCTCTTTCTCATTTGGATTTATCGTTTTAGATTAAAGTTTATACCTTTCTTTGTAGTTAACTTGTTTCCCTGTGGAATCGACACCCCAAAGCTGTGCTACAATAACTGCATTATACATTGGGCGTAATCAAATTTTGGCGCCGTTGCCGGGGAAACACGCTTACTCATAAGGAAGTTTGTCAACTCTAAGACAAGACGGTACTATCTTTCCTTTATATTCTGATTTTTTTTCTTTATTTTGTTATGTTCTACTTATTACTTTTAAACTCAGTTGGTATATGCTTAGACCGAGAGACTCGCGAGGGAGATTCATTAAGGGACCCGAAATAGAGATACCCCTTCCTTCTTCATCCATTAGTGAAACCTCGCCTAGATCAAATCTTAGTATACACCCAACTGAAAATTTAGAAAACTTGGTCAACATGGCTAAAAACCCTAATGAGAATGTATCTAGGACACTTAAAGATTATTTACACCCTAGCCGGACAGCCCCACCATCATGCATTATGTTTCCAACCAACACACGCCATCAAGACTTTAAAACAGGGATGATTCAATTACTCCCTACTTTTCATGGTTTGGAAAACGAAAACCCGTATGTGCACATTAGAGAGTTTGAGGAAGTAGTTGCGACTTTTCATGGTCAAGATGCAACTGATGATATCGTGCAACTCAAGTTTTTTCCTTTCTCTTTAAAGGATAAAGCTAAGAGTTGGTTATACTCGCTGAGACCACGATCAATTGGGTCATGGAATGCAATAACCCAAGTTTTTTTTTAACAAATACTTCCCTCAACATAAGACTAATGCGCTAAAAAGACAAATCTCCACCTTTGCACAAAAAGAAAATGAGACTTTGTATCAGTCTTGGGAGAAATTTAAAGAGCTGTTAAGTATGTGTCCACATCATGGGTATGAAAATTGGCATTTAGTAAGCTATTTCTATGAGGGTATTACCTATAGAGAACGCCAATTTGTCGAGATGATGTGCAATGGTGAATTTCTGCAAAAAGACCCTAATGAGGCTATCGAATACCTCAATGAGCTTGCTGAAAAAGCTCACACATGAACTAGACCTAGTGCTACTGAAAGCACAAATAGGTCACAACCTATAGGAAACCCTAGTGGTGGTGGAATATACCATCTTAGGGAGGAAGACAACCTGAAAGCTAAGGTCGAACTGCTCACTAGGGAGTTAGAGGCATTGAAAACTAAAAAACCAACACACATGGTTAATCAAGCCGAACCATTGGAACCATGTTTTGTGTGTGGAGGGGTAGATCATCCCGCGCAAGAGTACCCCATTTTTGTTGATATGAGAGGGCTGTACGAGGAACAATATAATGCCTTAGGCATGTACAAGAAGCCTCAAGCACCATTCTCTAACACTTATAATCCAGGGTGGCGAAATCACCCCAACTTCAGTTGGAAATCTGAAAATCAGCAGCATACACAGCCCCCTAGATGATACCCTGAACCTTATCATGCACCTTCAACCTCTAGGAACTCTCTAGAAGACACTCTGCATGCTTTTATAGAAGCACAAGGTAAAACAAACCAGAGGTGTGAAGCGTTAATTACGCAAGTGGTTGAGGAAAACAAGGAAATAAGGAGCCAAGTGTCCAAATTAATGGGCTCCTTAAGTGTGACTGAGCGAGGTAAGTTCCCTTCCCAAGCTCAGTCCAATCCTCACAGTCAACCTATGGCACAAGAAAATTTGGAAGATGTAAATGCCATTGTGACCCGAAGTGGTAAGTCACTACACATCCCACCAATGAATAAATCCGAGGATGAGAAAAAAGGGCAAGCTAGTAGTGAAACCGAACAGCCCAAGGACCCTGAAGTAACCAAAAGTCCTATTAAGGCACCATTCCCTCAAGCCTTAAAATCAAACAAGAAAAATCTGAAAATAAATAATGAAATCCTAGAGAATTTGAGGCAAGTGAAACTGAATCTTCCACTATTGCATGTGATTAAACAAGTTCCCACCTATGCAAAAGTTCTCAATGATTTATGCACAATTAAGAGGAAGCACCATGTCAAGAAAACAACATTCCTAACTGAGCAAGTTAGTGCTTTAATTGAGGAAAGAATTCCCCCAAAATAAAAAGACTCGGGCTGTCTAACCATTGCTTGTAGCATTGGAAATCATGAGGTTGGACAAGCCTTACTAGATTTAGGAGCTAGTGTCAATCTGATGCCATTTTCCATTTATTTATAGCTAGGTTTAGGAGAAATCAAACCAACCAGCGTGGTGTTACAATTAGCTGACCGTTCAGTCAAAGTACCCCGGGCTGTGGTAGAGGATGTTTTTATTCAAATTGATAAATTTTACTATCCTGTTGATTTCTTAATTCTTGATACCATTTCTGTTGTTAACACTAATTCCAAAATCCCTTTAATTTTGGGTAGACCTTTCCTTGCTACGGTGAATGCTCTAATAAATTGTAGGAATGGACTCATGAAACTGTACTTTGGCAACATGACCCTTGAAGTAAATATTTTCAATGTTGCAAAGCAGTCCGAAGATGAGGACGAAAACCACCAGCTTTACATGATTGAGCCACTCATTAATGAGGGAGTCTCTTTAACTCATGATTATGATCCTCTTAAAAATTTTCTTGTTAATTAT
Organism: Bretschneidera sinensis; assembly: GCA_023935145.1. Classification (NCBI taxonomy): domain Eukaryota; kingdom Viridiplantae; phylum Streptophyta; class Magnoliopsida; order Brassicales; family Akaniaceae; genus Bretschneidera; species Bretschneidera sinensis. The sequence goes on from CM043700.1 coordinate 108,262,038, forward strand.
GAAATAGATTTACCTAATGATAAAGCAGATATAATTGATGTTTGTGCTGTTTTTGACAAATTTCAGGATTATGGCAAGCGGACATGGCAATCAAGGTTTGAGGAGCTGCCCGAAAGAAGCCAGACACTAGTCCCCTCAAATGTAGAAGTACCTAAGGTCGAATTAAAGCCACTACCAAAGGGATTAAAGCATGCTTTTCTCAATCCAGGTGATACATTTCCTGTTATGATTTCCTCTGACTTATCTGAGACCCAAGGTAAGAAATTACTTCAAACTTTGAATGCACATAAATAAGCTTTAGGATGGAGCATGGCTGATTTGAAGGGAATTAGTCCCCTAATCTGCTCCCATAAAATAAATTTAGATGAAGAAGCTAGTCCTCATAAAGACCCTCAACGTAGGCTAAACCCCACTATGAAAGAAGTAGTGAAAAATGAAGTGCTGAAACTATTAGATGCGGGTATTATATATCCCATAGCTAATAGTAAGTGGGTCAGCCCTATACAAGTAGTCCCTAAAAATTCCGGAGTCACGGTGGTGAAGAATGACCTAGGAGAACTAGTCCTTACCAAACTTGTGACCAGGTGACATATGTGCATTGATTATAGAAAATTAAATGCTGCCACCCGGAAAGACCACTTCCCACTCCCCTTCATTGATCAAATTCTTGAGTGTGTAGCTGGTCATCCCTTCTACTATTTTTTAGATGGTTATTCCGGTTATTATCAAATCGCAATTGCATTAGAAGACCAAGAAAAGACCACTTTCACTTGTCCTTTTGGCACCTATGCTTTTCGTAGAATGCTGTTTGGATTATGTAATGCTCCTGCTACTTTTCAATGTTGTATGATGAGTATCTTTAGTGACATGGTTGAAAATTGCATGGAAGTTTTTATGGATGACCTAACTATTTTTGGATCTTCATTCGATGCATCCTTGATGAATTTAGAGAGAGTATTGATTCGCTGTGAGGAGAAAGAATTGGTTTTAAATTGGGAAAAATGCCATTTCATGGTACCATTCGGTATTGTCCTAGGGCATATTGTCTCTTATAAAGGAATAGAGGTTGATCAATCTAAAATTGAATTAATCTCTAAATTACCTACCCCTAAGACAATAAAGGATGTGAGATCTTTCCTTGGTCATGCTGGTTTTTATAGGAGATTCATACAAAATTTCTTAAGCATATCTAGACCTCTATGTTCTCTCCTCGTAAAAGATACTCCCTTTGAATGGACACAAGCTTGTCAAGAGGCCTTCCAAATGCTAATTGGCAAGCTTACTTCCACACCTCTAATGCAGTCACCGGATTGGACTTTACCTTTTGAAATTATGTGTGATGCTAGTGACTACGCTGTAGGTGCTGCTCTTGGACAGTGAAGGGAAGGAAAACCTTTTGTCATTTACTATGGCAGTAAAACTCTAAATAGCGCTCAAATGAATTACTCTACAACTGAAAAAGAATTGTTAGCCGTAGTATTTGCTTTAGATAAATTTCGTGCTTATTTGATTAGTTCTCCTATCCTTATTTTCACAGATCATGCAGCCCTCAAGTATCTTCTTACAAAGAAGGATGCTAAGGCACGACTAATCTGATGGATCATTCTCTTGCAAGAATTTGACATCACCATCAAGGACAAGAAAGGAGTGGAAAATGTAGTAACTGACCATCTATCACGGCTCACTTTTGAGGACACTAGTGATGACATACCAATCAAGGATGACTTTCCCGATGAGCAATTACTCTCCATCACTAATGAAGAGATTGCTAGCGTCTTAGAATTTTGTCATACCCAAGCTTGTGAAGGCCACTTTTCAATGAAAAAAAACAGCTGCAAAAATTTTGCAATGTGGATTTTATTGGCCTACCTTGTTTAAAGATGCAAACATCTATTGTCACTCATGTGAAAGGTGTCAAAAGTTAGGGGCTGTGTCTCGATGAAATATGATGCCCTTAAACCCTATTTTAGTGATTGAAATCTTTGATTGTCGGGGCATCGATTTTATGGGACCCTTTCCTCCTTCCTTCGGATACCAATATATCATCGTGGCAATAGATTATGTATCTAAGTGGGTAGAGGCAGCAGCTTGTTGAAGCAATGATAATCGAACGGTAATTAAATTTCTTAAAGAAAATGTGTTATCTCGATTTGGTACACCACGTGCTATAATTAGTGATCGAGGTACACACTTTTGCAACCATTCTTTTGAAACTTTGATGAAAAAATATGGGGTATTGCATAAAATTTCTACTGCCTATCACCCTCAGATTAGTGGACAAGTAGAGCTTGCCAATAGGGAAATTAAACAAATTTTAGAAAAAACGGTTAACCCGGATCGCAAGGATTAGTCTTTGAGACTAGTTGATGCGCTTTGGGCCTACCGTACAGCCTTTAAAACCCCCTTAGGTATGTCACCTTACCAGCTTGTTTTTGGAAAGCCCTGTCACTTACCTGTAGAGCTCGAGCACCGAGCTTATTGGGCCATCAAGTCTTTTAATCTTGACCTAGGAGAAGCGGGTAAGCTTAGGAAATACCAGTTGACCGAGTTAGAGGAATTAAGAAACGATGCTTATGAGAATTCTAGAATCTATAAGGCTAAGATGAAAGTATTTCATGATAAAAACATTTCGAGAAAAACATTTAAACCCAATGATCGGGTGTTCTTATACGACTCTAGGCTCCATAAGCATCATGGAAAACTTCGGTCAACGTGGACTGGTCTTTTCATAGTAAAAAATGTTTTCGAAAATGGAGCAGTGGAAATTGAGGACACTAGGGACGGTTGGATTTTTAAAGTGAACGGTCAGCACCTTAAGATCTTAATCAATATGCAAGATCCGGAGGTGGAAAACATTCCACTTATGGATCCGGTCTATTTACCTTAAACTTGATCACACAACCAAGGTAAGTTTTTTTCCTTTTATTTTTATTTTTATTTTTTCGTTTTGTGAGTTTATCTTAAATTTTGTTTTTTTAGTTTCAATTAATTTAAGATTATTTTTTTTATTTGGCTAATTCCGTTGTTATTTTTGGCAAGCAAACAACATTTTTTTGGTCCAGCAAAGCCCAGGTTGCGGTGCACCTCGCCAGGCCCACGCCACACCGCACAATGTGTGCATGCACACTAGCCCAGCAAGGCCCAGGTCAAGGTGCGCCTCGCTAGGCCCATGCCGCGCCGCACAGTGTGCGCACACACACTGGCCCAGCCCACGCCGCGCCTCACCCAGCCCACGCCACACCTCAAAGCCCAAGCCCAAACCCTTTTAAATCAAAAACCCTACTTTCTGCACTTCCTTTCTTCATTTCACACTCACGATTTCAGCAGTCTTTCTCTCTTTTCTCCCTTCCTCTCTCCATACCCTAGTCTCCCTCCTCACTTTTACTCTAAATTTCTTCATTTCACCTTCATTTCTTATAGAAATTTGCTCTAATCTTGCAATTTTTATTGGAAATTCCTCCACTCAACTTGGTTCTAAGAAAGCTTTTGGTGTTCATCAAGCAAAACTTCAAGGTGGTGGTTAGTCTTTCCTTTCTCCCACTTTGGACCTCAAATCAACCTTTTAACAAAAAGTATAGCATGCAGTTCACATGGAGATGCGCCACAAGCTGCTGTGCACTTGTGATTACAAAATGGGAGTTTCCTTTACTTTCTCTTTCACATTGAGGACAATGTAATTCTTAGTTGGGGGTGGAGGAAACACATGATTTGTCTTTCATTACACTGCTTGGTGTCATTGTCCGTATCTTTTGTTTTAAGCATGCTTTGTGTTAGCCTTAGAGTTAACTCACACGTCAATGATATGAGCTTAATTGAGATAGCAGATAGCATGTAGAAGAAGTTAAATCGTGCTTTAGTTTGAGAATAATTTAAGTGTCAATCTTAATTTGGTTAGAGACTCTAGTTTGTGGTAAGATAGTATGATTAGTCTTAAACATTTAGAGAAGTTTTATGTGTGATTATTTTGTGAATATTTTTGCAGTCTCGACAAGCTCTAGAACTTATATGATAATCACTTGAGGCGAATTCCTAGAATGCACACTAATTAAGATATGATATAGGCCATTTTTGAACCATTTGAGCCTTTCAAATTTACCCTTGCAATATATATCACTAGTAACATATTTGAGCCTTTTTCTTGAAAAAGAATTTGAGCCTTGTTTCTTTCAAAAACCCATTTACTTAGCATCATGAGCCTAAAAATATTTCATCCTTACCTTTCTTTTAAAAAAACTTAGTTGTACACATTGTTAAGAAACACTCAAGAGGAGTAAGGATGAAAATATGAAAAACCATAACCCAAGTATATTAAAGAAGATAAGTTGGGGGTTATGGAAAAGAAAAGAAAAAGAATGAAAGAGGAGATGAATGGTTATGTACCATCTAAAAAAAAAAGAATTATGGCAAAGAAAGAAGAAAGAAAGAAAAGAAAAAATGGTGATTCGTTGAAAGAAATGCTCGAAAAATGGTTGAAAGAGTTGGGTGTTGAAGTAAAGGTTATCAAGTGCTTAAAGTGATTGTGTTTAAAGCTAAGAGATTGAGTTCTTTTACTTGTGAATCTTTCCCGTTCTTCCTTAACTTTTACCTTAGCCTAACATTACAAGCTTATTAAAGACCTTTTGATCCAATGTAGTGTGATTTTTCTACAATAGTGGAGAGTGATTTGAAAAGTAAGCCTATAGAGCTTGTTTTTGTGATTGATGTCACACAATTTATTATGTTTTTAGAGGCCAAGACTTGTATTCATGAATGTTATGCATAAAATCATCCTGGTGTTTGGACTAATGGATTGTGGTAAGATGGATGTTAAGAGTCAATAACGATTTGAAAATTGATGTTTGGATTACTTTTGGACTTAGGTAAAATTTAATGATTCTATGTGTCATGTGTTATGTGCAATTTTTGAGACAAAATGTGAATTATTCTTGGTTAACACTAATATTGCTTTTCATTGACTTTGATTCCCACCAAAGAATTCAGCTCTTGTTTTCGCTTGAATTGCTAGGGACTAGCAATAAGCTAGTTGGGGGTTGTGATGAGAGCCATAAAATGCATCTTGATCGTACTTATTTGTTAGCACTTTAGGGTTGATTTAGGTTTTAATTGCATTTTTTATTCGTTAACAACTCTAAAGTGGTATTCTTGGAGCATTAACTTATTTCGGTGCATTTTCAGGTATTTTGAGTTAAAAGAGATGGAAAAGCTATCATTATTTTAAACACAAAGCTTCAATGAATATTCGAGTGAGAGAATGATCGCGGAAGAGCCAAGATGAAGAGAAACTAAGAAAGGAGTTTTCACTAAGTTGCCAGAATTGCCATACAAATCAATCATCTTTGCAAATTAAACTGTATTGATGTAGAAATAACTAAGAGATGAGCCATATATGCATAGAAAGATCTGGAAGTTTATTTTCTGGAGGATTTTACAGTTCCTTAAAATGATTTTCCTAGAGAAAGTTATGGCGATTTTAGTAGACAGAGGTCAGATCTCCTGAACGAGCATCAGGGCAAGGTGCACCTTGGATCAATTAAGGCGCACCCTTCAGAAAGAAGACCAAAAGAAGCTTAAAGAGCCATCAAGCTGAGGCGCACATTGGATCAGTTGAGGTGCACCTTGAAGGGTTGAAACACACCCTGGAGAAGCTGAGGCGCACCTCACCGCACACACAAGAAACTTGACAAAAGCCAAGGTGCAGCGCGCCCAAGTCAAGGTGCAGCGCGCGCACAGGCTTTGCTCTCCGAGTTGGACCCTAATTAGGTCTTTAATGATTTGTTCAAACCCTAAAACACCCTTAGGCCTTGTACACTATAAATAGACCACTTAGGGTTTGTAATTAGACATTCAAAAACCTGGAAAACTCAAGGAAGCAACAACTTTTCCTCCATCAAAATTGTGCAACCATGAGCCCCATGGCTAACTAATCTCCAAGCAAAGCGAAGGGATGAATCCCTAGGTGTATTTATTTCTATTTCCCTTACTTGATTCAGTTTTAATAGAGTTTTAGCGTTTGTTATGATTTACTTTTTAATCTAATTATAAAAATTTCATCTAATCCGGTGATTGTATCTTTTTCCTTGATATAGATTTAGTCATGCTTTCTTTATGTCAAGATTATTTAGGTATGATTGAGTCCGGTAGATCTAGCCTCTAGGTTTGTCCATTACTGCAATATTGTCATCAAAGATATATTGTTGTTTCTTGATAAACTTATAGGATAGATCATGTGTGCATGAATTGAAAATATAAAGTATTTCATAACAACCAAGTTAGGGTTTATACATGCGCTTTAATTGAATATTTGTCGATTGCCTGTTTGGGATGTGAAACTTGCAATCGAGATAAAAATAACTAAATCAAGTTAGGATTAGGGCAACAAACCTAGGGAGGATTCCCGGATCCTTGTTATTCCCCTATTATATTTCACAATCTACTTTACACAATTGTTTCACTATCAATTTCAGATTCTCTTTCTCATTTGGATTTATCGTTTTAGATTAAAGTTTACACATTCCTTTGTAGTTAACTTGTTTCCCTGTGGAATCGACACCCCAAAGCTGTGCTACAACAACCGCGTTATATTTTGGGCGTAATCAACACATCAGAGAAAATATTATCAAAGATGACAAAGCCCAAGCCATCATGAAACTACCTTTGGAAGGGAAGACTCGACAATTTTGGAGGATTAACAGTTGTTCATCCTCAAGACCAAAGACTTGCGTAAACTGCTATTATGCGAATGCTATAATTCTCTTTGGGCAAGCCACCCTACTTGGCAAAGTACTTATGCGTTGTTGAAATAGGGCTACTACTGGCCCTAAATGAAGGAAGATGTGATGTGTTACACTAAAACTTATTTTACTTGCCAACAAGATAAGGTTGAAAGGCAGAAGTTAGCCGGGTTATTGGAACCCCTGAAAGTACTTTCAAGACCTTGGAAAAGTATCTCACTAGACTTCATCACTTGTCTACCCAATGTTGGGGATCATGGCTCTATTCTGGTTATGGTTGATCGATTTTCAAAGTATGTTACTTTCATCCCCTAGTCGAGGTATTGTACTGCGGAAGAAACAGCTCAACTATTTTTCAAACATGTGGTTAAATATTGGGGTGTGCCCCAAAGCATTGTGAGTGATCGAGAATCAAGATTCACGGAAACCTTTTCATCTGAACTCTTTGGACTCCTTGGCTCAATACTTAACATTTCATCAAGTTATGATCCATAAACTATGGACAGACGGGACGCTTTAACAGCATGCTAGAAGAATATCTCCACCGTTTTGTCAATGCTAATAAAATAAACTGGGTATAACTACTTGACATGGCTCAATTCTGTTTTCATGCCCTTAAAAGTTCCATCTCCCACATAAGCCCATTTGAAGTGATCACAGGCTCCAAACCTTTGATGCCCCACACTGTAGAAGAACCTTACAAGGTGCCCAACCCCCGGGCCTCCAATTTCACCAAGGAGTGGAAGAAAAACATGGAGATAGCTCGTGCAGACCTTGAGAAGGCCTCAAAGACGAGACAATTCGAAGTTGGAGACTTAGTGCTTATGAAGATCACGGCAGAACAACTCAAATTTCTCAAGAAGCAAGACAAAAGATTAGTACGTGAATATGAAGGACCAGTCCCCATCATAGCTAAAGTGGGGAAGTGTTCTTATAGAATCCAGCCACTAGCTTGGATGAATATACAACCGATGTTCCATGTTAGTTTCTTGAAGCCTTACCATCCAGACTCAGAAGATCCAGCACGAAGCCAGCCGTCAAGACTAGCCATCAACATCAAGCCACAAGTTTGAGAGGTATAGGGGATCCTAGCTAATTGAGTTGTGAAGACATACAGTGGAAGACAACAAGAATATCTAGTGAAATGGAAGAACCAAGGAGAAGAAGAAAACGATCTAAAATCATTCAAGAAGAAGATTGAAGAGTTCCTGGCAAGCAGGTCAACAAGGACATCGACAGATTAAGTGGGGGAGAATATCATGGTTCGTGCTTGTCCAGGGCCTTGTACCATGCCCAAGGTCGAACGTCTCGTGTCTCTTAGTAGTGTTGGTGCCTAATGGTAATTTTGTAATTTTTTAGTTTCTTTTGTTTTGTATTTTTAGAAGTATAATGGCTCAAGCATAAGAAATGTTTCCTCTTGCTAGAGCTCCAAATGACTTAAGACTCTTTAGGGGGGTGAGTAAGTTACTCACTGGTCATGATTAAGTATGTTATCTTACTGGTTGCTTGGTGGTGCCTCCATGCCCCAACAATGTGCTTGTAAGATGCTTATATTAATGAAACTTTTATGCATTCATGTGCCTAGAGTTGGTTATGTGTTATTGCCTATTTTGGCTCGTATGTGCTTGGTGATCTAGACGTGTGCCCCAGGGCACGCCCGTGTGTGGTGTGTATTGCTTGAAGTAGGTGTGCGCCCCTAGGCACACCGCTTGTTGCTTGCTAAGGGCTTGTCACACCTCGCTCGTATTTATTGTTGCGTGATCCTTTGATTGTTATGTGATATTATTTTGTGGCTAATATGTTCTTTTTTGCTTGTAGAGTGTGCAAGCCTTAAAGGTACTCGAGTGAGTTAGGTTGACTTGCTTGGAGGGGGGGGGGACCAAGCACGGACCTAAACCTTTGAGGATCGGCAAGAGATATTGAAATGAGACTATAATAGTTGTGAGAGAAGAAGAAATGGCACAAGCATAGCTGCACAACACAGGCCCTAGAGTTTTGCTCAGTAGGGTGCAATTGTGAGTATATTAGGGTTATTTAGATTTTAGGGCTAAGACTTAAGGGTAGGTTTGTCTTTTTCTATTTATTTATTAAGAGGAAGTGAAATTTAATGATAAAAATATATAACTTGTAAAAAATTAATCATGGGTTCAAACCTTCACTTTGCATTGCATTCCTCGAATATATATTTTTATATTATAATATATATATATAATCGGGTTTAACGAGTAACTGATTGGTAAAATCCGAAATCGACTCAAAACCATGAAATACTATCTGAAACTGCAAAAAAACACATTTATTTTTATCTATAACTGCTTAAACGGGTATGGTTTGGGTCGGATAACAACGAAAAACCTACGAGCTGTCATCCTTACTAAGAACTCATTAACACAACTTCAGATTTATGCTAGTTCTTCTAAAATCAGTTTCCTATACAATAATTTGCCCCAAGAGAAAATTCTTGACATTACTGCTGATCCTATCTTTGTTATCTTAAACCATATTTGTTATCTTACCAATCCGGGTACTAAAGACGTGGAAGGAAACACGTTCTTCATATCATGAGCAAAGGTATTCATTTGAGCACGAAAGTTACTCATGCAGTTGAAAAGCTTTCGAGTCCATAACTTATCTTTTTTTTTTTCTTGCTAACCAGACATAACCTAAATTATTGCTAAGAATGTCTCGGGCCAATTTGTATTAAGTATTGGACTGGCCAAAGTATGAAAAATTCTACATGACACGATGTAGGGACTAAGCAACTGCAAGACCAAACCTATCATGTCAATCCTCTCCATTTGAAAATTGAAATGGAGTCAAGTTTATGGTGAGATTGAATACCATATCATTTAAATGGAGAATATTCAAATTCAAATCTGTCAATGTTGCATTTAATCTCACTATGAACTTGACTTCCATTTCAATTCTTAGATTGAATGGATCGTGGTCTAGTGTTCTTACTACATTGCATTACTGTTTCCATGTCCAAAAAAGGAAAAGTATAAGTAAGATTGTCAAATATTTTAGCTCAAGTAAAATTCAAAAGAATATTCATGTGTGAGTAAAAAGAGATATAGAAAAGTAATCCCATGGATTTTAAAAGTCTCACGAGGGATGGAGGCCAAAGACTAAAGCTTGACAATCCATATTGTTCACTCTTTTAGGTGCTGTTTGACGATCTAGGTAGAGTAGGGTAAGTTAAATAGGATAGACGAAGGTAGGGTAAGCTACTCAACGGTTAAGTTTTACTCTATCTCATGAGTGGAGCACATTGAGTAAAAGGTTGAGTGTGGTATTAATAAATGAAAATGCCTAAAATATCTGTCCCTTGGGGTATCTGAATTTGTCTTAGTCTCCCCATATCACATTGTTTGCTCGTTTTGAATTTTGGATGTAATTTTGACCTTTATTTTTCAAGTATTTTCTTGAATTAAAATTGTAAATATATATATACACTTTTTAGAAACTGATATCCTTTATGAAAATATAGTTGAAAAAATGGATAATTCGTTAATTTAAAATTAATGAAAAAAATTAATCATTTAATTATATGAATTGTGCTATAAGACAAACTAAGGGTAGAAAAATAATTTTGCATCACGACTCGATGAGTAAGCCTTATACACCAACCACGAGGTGATTAATGCTTACCCAATGTACATTAAGTAAATACTACCTCATATAATACAAAATTTTGCACCAAACACTTGAAAGGATAAGGTAAAAGTCTTACTCACCTCTTACCCTACCTTACCCACCATACCAAACATAGCCTTAGGGATATACTAGTTAAATACCTTTATGAATTCCATTTGATGTCAAATACTTTGTGACAATTAAGCTATTGCTTCATCTATGAATTCCGTTTGTTGTCAATTCTTTCCATCGCGTGTTTGGTACAAAAGATGAAAAAAGGAGAAATATCAATTTTGGTTCCTATCGTTTAAACCCAATAACAATTGGGTCTTTATTGTTTTAGTGTGAACAATCAAGACCCTAATTCGTCAAATACAGAACAATTGAGTCTCTGAACCATAACGTCGTGAAGAACACTAAGGGACACATATCACGTGTACTACACGAGATTTAACAACAAACCAAAATACCAAATCTGTCACTACTGATCAATCATATCTACTGAGGCCATACAAAGTAAAAAAAGAGAAAAAAAAATCTGCAGAGGCCTAATAGGCTGGTTTAAAAAAGACCATATTTAATGGGTTCATAAAACTATAAGTTGGCTTAGTGATGAAAGAGCTTGAAAATCCCCACTTTCAAAATCACCTTTGCTTGCATGCATGGAACTGATAATCTTATTCAAAGATTGCTACCTATGGCTTCACAAAATTGAGAAGGATTGAACATGGGTCCTGCGCCTGAATATGGAATTTATCATACGCCTATAATTAGAGTTTCCATAAGAATTGAAGACATGAATCTCAAACATCAAGAAAAAAAAAAGTGACCAGAGGCTATCGGTCAAAACATAAAGGTTCTTTGATTTGGGTTGGTTAGGTCTTATGTCTTATTTGAGCTAAGTATAAAGAGAGAGCGTCAAGAGAAAAGAGATGACGTGGGCGAGCGGTGTTTTGTCGACATCACGTGGGCAAGATGCGAGCAAATCTTCTTGAGATCTATTGAAATTTGCTGAGAAGAAGGTGGTATTGTCGTTGATGCCTCGCCAGCAAGAGTAGTTTGGGGATTGGGAGAGCAGATCTGCAATTTTCGCATGGCATGACGTGTACCGCATGTCATGTGTTCTTGTTTAGGGACATTTTTGGAGATGATAGATCCATTAAAGAAGAAAAAGGGCCTCAGTAGATTTGAAGATCGAGGCAGATTTGGCATTTTAATCCGTTGTTAAATCTCGTTCAGTACACGTGACCATGTATTCCGTTAGTGTTCTTCACAGCGTTACAGCGTTATAGTTCAGGAATCCAATTGTTTTGTATTTAACAAATTAAAACTTAATTGTTCAAATTAAAATGTTAGAGACTCAATTGTTATTGGATCTAAACGTTGGGAACCAAAATTGATATTTACCCAAATAAAAACTAGCTAGGGCAACATTTCCACCAAGTAAGCATTAAATGGATAGAAAAGTCTCAAGTAATGCACAATATGAGAGCAGAAATTATCATGCCACTCACAAGTTACACAGTATGAGCATACTTTGTTAGCATTAGATTAATGAGAGGAAAGGCGTGACACTCCATTGCCAAAAATAAATAACCTTGCAGTTGCAAGGATCTAATGGCAAATGAATGAGGCTTTACGATGAACCTAGGAGTCTGCTCTAGCATTTGTGCAGAACTCTGGGGTCTTCATCAAGGATTACTTAATGCTATTGATTTAGACATTCAACACTTGCTCATTGAGATGGAGTGTAAGGTGGCATCCGAGCTTGTTAACAATGACATTTATGATATTCACCCACTAAGCCCCATTGTTGGCAAATGCAGGATCATGATCAAGCAATTTAGAAGCAGTCAACTTAAGCACATATTCAGAGAAGGCAATCAATGTGCAGATATTTTAGCGAGACAAGGAAACTCTGTCATCTTCTTGTTGGTCTTTAACTCCCCACCCCCTGCTATTTTAACTGCCTTTATGGCTGATTGTAATGGGACTTTGTTCCCAAGAATGACTGCTTAAGTTTATTTATGAAATCCCTTATTACCAAAAAAAAGAGGGGTTCTGAGCACGACATGGAAGAGCTTGAGTTTTGTCACAATTTTAAACTGAACCATCTAATTTTAATTTCATAAATTTAAACATTTTTTATAAAAACAAAATTAAACATCTAAAATTTCAAAGCTTTACCAAAATTCACAATCCCCTTTTTCAGTTTGAGAATAGTATGTCAGACCAAATCATCATATGACCTAACACACGTGCAACAATATCGTCGCACTATTGCATGGGACCTATTTGCTCATGAATATGACATGAAGGGGACAAATACAAATTCACTTCCGACGATCTCAAATTGGAGAGACTAAAACACAGATATCAAAAGCGCTTCTGGAGATCTTAAACTGAAGTTGTGACTCAAGTGATTGAACTCGAACTACAAACTGATTCATGTTCAAAATGCAAATAAAAGTTAACCGATTATATGGACAAAACACAACCAACCTAGTTAACGAGGGGCTTTCTTCTTTCCTGCTATAGCGACTTTCTTACCCTTCAGAGTTCGGCAATTGTTCTTTGTGCGCTGCCCCCTGCATGGCAAACCCTGAATATGTCTAATCCCTCTGTAGCATTGAATTTCCTTCAATCTCCGTATGGCAAGTGCATTGAACCGCCTCTGCGAACACCCAAACTAAAATGCTCAGAAAGACAAAGGTGAGTGCAAGAACCTTTGGAAGACAAAATTGAGAGAGAGAATTACCAAATCTCCTTCAATCATATACTTTGAGACCTCATCACGGATAGTGATGAGTTCTTCCTCGGACAAGTCCTTTGTTATTTTGTTCTCCATGTTGAGATCACAAAGAATTTTGCGGGCATTGGAGCGGCCAATTCCATGGATGTACTGAAGAGAGTACTCAACTCGCTTGTTGTTCGGAATCTCCACTCCTCCAACACGAGTACATTGGATGCTTAGACTACGATACTGTACACAACAGAAAATGAAATAAACCCAACAAAATAAAACCATTTTATGGAGAAAATGCTGAAAAAGAACAGAAATTTGAATCTTAAAACTTTCACCATAGAGGACTACCAAAACAAAAAGAAATAGCTCCAGGCTCGAGCTAATTGAGCTTAATTGGACCATTTAAATCGAAGAGGATGAAATGAAACCCACATACAAAACCCTAAGCATCCATCTAGTTTCCGAGAAAATGAAAGGAAAATATATTAAACGTTGAATCTTATACCTTTCATAAAAGAACTACTTCCAAAAACAAATATTTCAACAAAAAAAAAAAGAGCTTAATCAACCATTTTGCTCATACCTCATTAACAGAAGAAACTAGCATGTAAAACTCTAACCTCTATTTAATTGCTTAGTGTAAAGTTCAGGAAAAGGAGATTAAATTTTAACTTGATACTTTCGGTCATGAGATTTCATTGAATCTAGTTTTCCATCGTATAACTATGCATATACATTCACTTCCAATAATGCATATACTTATAAAGATTACATATTTTATTTCTTACAATTTATTTGCAATAAAAAATAGTTTAAAGAAACAGAAAATTAAGGGGAAAATAAAAACAAAGCCCAAGAAGATTGCAAAGAAATGGAATTACCTTAGGAGAGTTTGAAGCTGGGAGAGAGAGAGTGTTGGAGAGAGAATTAGCTTCCCTCCCGCTGCATAAAACAGAGAGTGAGGGTGCGACAGGCATTGCCAGTGTTTGTGCCATTTTCGCTTTTTTTCTCTTGGAGTTCCTCGAGTACCAGACAGAAAGTGAAGGGGCCTAGAGCTTGCTAGTAGCTTATCCTCTTCCAATTAATGGGTGGGAATAGAAATAGAGGTACTCGCTTCCTGCAAGGGCCACGTTTGAATTAGTAAACTAAATTACCCCAGGGCCCAAGCTAGGAATAGACTGGTTGTAGCCCAACTCATGTTGTTGCAAATTTTCAGGTTGTAGCCCAAGAAAGAAAGAAATCGTTGGTTTTTCTTCTTTTTTTTACAAAATTTTATTACCTCATACGAAAAGTATGTTTTTTTTAGTTTGCTCCGCGAATATTGAAAGGTCTTATTATTAACAAGAATAATAAATAAAATTTAACCAAAAAAATAACAAACTAAGTTTCTTTTACAAAAGGGCAAAAGAATTACATATTGTTTGACCTAACTTCATCTTTAAAATTATGAGTAAAAATGCCTTGAAGTTAAAATTTGTTTAATGTCGGATAAAAAATTATGTTAAAAGTACTATTCAATCAAAAATATAAAATTAAATGTGTTTAATTTAGAAGTTTTAAAAATACTTATAAACATTAAGATTTTATAGTGACGAAGTAAATATCATTAAAGATCAATTAAGGATATAAATTTGATTTTCTCAAAAAAAAAAAAAAAAGAATATAAATTTGAAAAAAAATTACTATGATTTAAACTAAGGGTGAGCATGAGTCGGTTTGGGTTGGTTTATTCTAAAATTTCAACCCAACCCATTCATACCGGGTTGAAAAAATCTCAACTTAACCCAACCTATAAACTCATCAAACCTCAACCCAATCCAACCCAACCCATTCTAATCGGTTTGGGTCACCGGGTTGATTTTTTTTTACTAAATAATTAAACCATACATATTACATAACAAAAAATATATTTTATTAAATCCAAAACTAAATCCATTCATATTACAAGTAAAATACGTGTGCTTAACAGCATAAATAAAATTTGATAACATGGAAAAGAGAAATTGTCTTATGGACTACTATGGTTGTATGCTATGTTAAATTTGGTTTTTGAATATTGCTAAAAAGTTTTTTGATGACAAGTAAGAGAAGGATGTTGTGTCATGGAATGTCATAATTGGAAGCTAAGTTGAAACCAAATTTGGTAAAGATGCTTTGATATTGTTTCATGAAATGCAAGCGAGTGATATATAGCCTAATGAAGTGACCATGGTCAATTGCTTATATGCATGCTCATAACTTGGAGCCCTTGATATTAGAATATTGATTCATCGTTATATTGAAAAACATAATCTTCATTTGAATATTACGCTAGGAACTACTTTAGTTGACATGAATTTAACTTACTTTAGAAGACTCTTCAATTACGAAAGAAATCAGGATTTCTGGATAGTTACTAATAATATATTTTAGTAACTCAATATTTGTTGGTCATGCTAGTGCTTTCTCACTAATCAATCTAATTTTAGGACTATACTTTAATGCACTTGGAAGCGACATGAAGACTCTTAAAAGGTCACAGAGAGGCAAAATGAAAAGTTCAATAATGTTTGCATAAAAGGCTTCCGGCAAGTTGGTATTACTAAGCTTTATCATACATTTAACATTTCTTCCATCAACATTATGATACATCTTTTTGGAATATAAGTTTATCTAAATACATTAATCCTGACTGAAATCTTGTTGATTATAGTGTTAATTTCTATTTTATTTTATAGCTACAACGGTGCAAGAAATCAAATTTTGGTTAGCATAAGTTAATTGTGCATCAATTTATTCTGATTAAAGTTATGCTTAAGAATAATTATGAAAACTATTTCATAACTCGAAATCAGTATTTATTTCTAGTGTAAATATTTGAAACTAAAATATAAGTAATTAAAAAATATGAAACTTGTTTGGACATTAGAATATCTACTATATATAATCTTACATACTAGTAGTAATTAGAATGGACATTTTATGATTATATATTTTACAATTATACTATAATTATTTATACATTATTTTATATTCAATAAATATAAAATATATAAATATATATTTGACTGGGTTACCGGTTTAGATCGGGTTGAAAATTTTGAATCCGTGACTCAACCTAACCCACCGGGTTCAAAATATTTTCAGCCCAACTCAACCCAATCTCTAAAAAGACACAACCCAACCCAACCCAACCCAACCTATTATATCAGTTTGGGTCGAATTCACAGATCAACCGGGTTTCATGCTCACCCCTAATTTAAACTAAAATCAAAAGCTACAAAACCCCCAATATGATCCTCACTTTCCCCCTCCAAATGTTTGTACCGTCACTGGTGGAGCGTAGAAATGCTTTTACTCCATGAATAATCATTACTAAGCTCATCACTGTGTTGTTAACGGAGCGACACTAGGCTCACCACATATCCTTGTGCAATTCTAACAGGACAAAACTGAACCCCGGAGTCCTACATTTAGATAATTGAAACATTAACCATGACAGTCAATGACATCTAGCAATATCCATACGGTATATTCCTAGCATGGTTGCAATCGTTGATGATATCATGAAGGTAATAAAACACCACCACTTAATATTAACCCAACAAGAAAATTGAAAGCACCACAACCAGAACCCCCCACTATTGCTGCCTTGATGAGAAAAGGATCTCTCACCATTATTTGGAGTAGATCTGCCCCGTGGTTCCACTCCAAACAATATCCACTAGCACAAAAATTTAAACAGATGTTTACAAATCCATGCAGAACCGATGCCGACCATTTTGGGATGACCAAAAAATTATGTACCGGAAATATTTTAGTCAATAAGACATGAAGCAAATCCATAAAATTCCTTATATTCTTCAACGAGTTACAAAAAACACTAAAAGCAGTTCCAAAGATATTGCATTTACTCGATTCAATTCAACCAGTGCTGCAAAGCAATCTATATCAAAATCCAGAATTAAAAGTCATTGGGTTATTTACGAGGGGCTCTCTTCTTTCCAGCAATTGCAACCGTCTTACCCTTCAAGGTCCGGGCATTTGTTTTGGTGCGCTGTCCTCTACATGGCAACCCTTGAGTATGCCTAATCCCTCTGTAGCATTGAATGTCAATCAATCTCTGTATTTCAGAGTTAGCTCGTCGCCTCTGAAAGACCCAAAATCAAACATATTAGACAGAAAAAAATTATTAAGAAAGAAAGAAAGAGGAGAGGGAGCAAGTGTACCACTTCTTCTCCATGCTCGTATCTGTTGACTTCCTCACGGAGATCCATGACCTCTTTTCCAGTTAAGTCCTTGGCCAGTTTGTTCTCCATGCCAAGCTCACCAAGGATTTGATGAGCTTTACAGGGACCAATTCCATAGATGCTCTGGAGAGCAATTGCAAGGCACTTGTTGTTTGGTATCTCTGTGTTCCCCACGCGAATGCACCGGACGCATAGGCCATGAAGCTGCAGAAAACAATACGATTCCAACAGGCTAGACCATAATCCTCTACTTGGTACCAGGAAATATTATATGAAAGAAAAGTAAGTGTTTTTTCTTTTAGAAAGGTAGATTCTATATTTGTTTGAGACCTTGAGATGCTAAAAGCTCCAATCAATTGTGCATAATAAACAATTACCATTCTATATTGGTAAGAAACCAATTTCTAAGAAGGATAAATAGTTTCCTTCTTTCCAGCCTTTCTCTTTTTTTTCTCTCCTAAAAGCAAACACATTAAGTTGTATAAAACTTTATTCTGAATAAATTTTTCCATTTCAGAAGGGGGATTGTAATATTACAAAAGGTCTGTTTTCAGCCTACAATTTCTCAACAAGCAAACAGAACATGGGGACTCCAAAACGCAACCAGACAGAACCAATCAAAGCATAATGTAACAGAAACTGAGAATAACACACAGACACAATTGAAAATAAAAATAAAAATAGAAACCATTCGGCACAGGGAAACAGAAGATAAACAAACAGCGACAAACGAATAAAAAAAACCATACAGAAAAATTCGTAAACCACTGTAGATCATAAATCGCAACTGCAAAATGTTGAAAACCTAAATGCACTATATAAATGATAAAGAAAACAATAAATAGTTTCAAATCTTTAACCTCTTAATACAGGTACATCATATATAATAGACCCTAGACAATAAAATGCTTAAAGCGTTCGGATTGCTAAATGAAATTGGAAGAAATTCATATAAAGTGAAGCTCACCGATATATTTTGAAGGAGGCGGAGACTTATATCAGAAAGTATACCAACAGAACTACGTAAACCCAACATTTATAAATATCCGAAAGGAAAACAATCGCAATTTAGAGAGGAGATAGGTGTTTGGGAGAAACACTGATTCAGTCTGTTTCTGGTTCTGCCTTGAAACCGAAATTAAAAAACCCAGGAAACTGGTAAAGAGAAGCACTAGGTGTTTTTGTTGTACTAAAAGAGTAAGTGATGTAGGACAACTACGTCAGTAAGCCCATTGAGCCCATTTGACCAAATTTACAATAATTTCAGGCCCTTTCCCCATGTGTCGTTTAATCAATTCACCTGCTCTAATCCCTAATTCTGTGGGCTGAGCCCACTCTTGAGAGTATAATTTGTATCTCCTCCTCCTCCAGTACTCTTGAGAGTACAATTTCTTCTTCCACCACCACCCTTGAGAGTACAATTTGTGTTTGTGTTATCTCCTCCTCTTCCTCTTCCTCTTCCTCATAATATTACATTTACATTCTCCTCCTTTTTCCTCCTCTTCATAATATTACTCGTATATAAGTGCACTTTCATCCTTTTTATTACTTTTATTTTTTAATAAATAAGACGCATTCATAACCACTAATAAAAATTATTATTATTCTATAAATTTCATGCGATAATTTATTTTATTCTTAGAACATTACATAACTTATGTGTATGAACTTCACAAAATCACATATAATAAAACTATTAGGTACTTATCAAACATCCATTGCATAATTATACAATCAAATTACTTAGCATTTGTATCTTTTTTTAAAAAAAAAAAAATACTAGCATTGTATTAATGTCTAGCATTAATGATGTTGTGTTTGTTGTTAACATTAGGAGAACCATCAGTCCTTGCTTGACCACAAGAGGCTTGAACATTTGTGGCACTACCACCTCCATAAGCCACCGTGCTTCCACCACCACCAGAGGAGGTGGAGCTGCCCCACCCGAACCCAAACCCACCACCATCAGGGCTCCGGCCTGAACCTGACCCAAAAGCGAAATGGGTTCCACCAGGGCCTGAACCAGTACCCCAATCGTAGTTCCAACTTCCATCAGGAGATGATCCACAACCACACCGATAGTTTCTGCCCCTGTTGGGGCTTGAACTGCCTCCTCCAGAGCTTTTACTGCCCATACTAGTTTTGCCAACTTGTTGATCTCCTTTGCTTGAAGCTGCAGGAGAAATCAGAAATATTAATAGCAGAGCACCCACTACTACCAATTTGTGTATCTTAAATGTCATCATTTTCTAAATTTGTTAAAATTTGTTGGAACATGGAAGCATAGGTATGGGGATGGATAAGCTTGTTTAATAAATCAATTAAGCACTCACCCATTTGACATGGGCTATAACTTGGGTGTTTGAATCTATCACTTTTTTTTTTATTCTTTTCATTGTGCTTTTTGCGTGCTTATAACGTGTTCATAATGATAAGGATACACACATAAAAAGTGGCGAGCTTCAATTTTGTTACCTTTGGTACGCCTGCATATACCACACAAATTGCATGACCATAAATAAAGGATGCAGGTTAAATGATTTCATTTGCAAACATTTTGGATAGTTTTTTTTATTTATTTTTTAAAACAAGTTTTTGGGTAGGTAGTTCTACACTTCCTTCCTACTGCTAATATATATGTTTGACAATATTTTTGAGGGCCTTGTCAGCAATTCACGCCACTACGCCTGATACAACGTTCCTTCACCCGCACGTATGTGGTGCATACATCTATTCTGATCGTTAATTGTGATTGATGCTAACAAATCCCATTTTTTGAAGGTCTAAAATCTAGATAATCAAATATTTAGCTGGATTGATTACATATATGTACCAGATATGCAAAAGATATTCCATATATACCATCAATATTCTCATGTTCCATTATGATATTGTTTAGTGTTGGTTTAAAGCCAACTTAAATATGAGACACTCATTTGTAACCTGATAGTTTTTTAATAATAATTTTATGTATTATAGTTAAAAGTAATTTTTATACCACAATCATAACATCAACTTATAAAATGTAAAATAATATTTTTTAAAAATCCAAAGAAAAATAACTCTAATACAATATAAGATATAAAATTTTTTCTTAAGTATTTTTAATTGTTTGATAAAAAATATATATATAATGACACAGGCAATCTAAGAATGAGATATTGAATTTATTATTTAAAATAAATCAATAACTTTGAAATAAAAATTATAATTAAGGAAACAATATTAAGTCAATGTTTAATGCAAGACAATAAAAACAATATAAAATATCTGAGTAAAGTAAAGAATAAGCAATTGAAATAATATGTAGTGTGTATTACTATACAAGGTAAAAGACTTACATACCCTTATTCTATATATATATATATATATATATATATATATATATATATATATAGACACACACACACTAACATTCCCTCTCAAGCTGAACGGGGAGACACAACGTGAAGCTTGTCACGAATAAAACACACACACTAACATTCCCTCTCAAGCTGAACGGGGAGACCCAACATGAAGCTTGTCACGAAGAAAACACACACACACACACACACACACACACACCCTCTCAATCTGAACGAGGAGACACAACGTGAAGCTTGTCACGAAGAAACTGAAACCGAACTGAAGACAATCTGTTTGTTAAAATATTTACAATCTGATGTAAAGAGGGAACATAATGAACAATCACATCACCAGAAGCCAATTTCTCCCGTACAAAATGAAAATCAATCTCAATATGTTTCATGTGCATGAAACACAAGATTGATAACCATGTAGGTAGCACTAACATTTTCACATAACACTTACCAGTATGTGAAAGAAAGACATTAAGATCCCACAATAGCCAATGAAGCCTATAAGATTCAATGATCGAATAATCCATAGACCGATATTCAGACTCAACACTTGAGCGTGAAACAGTTGGTTGCTTCTTTGCGCTCCAAGATACAATATTATGACCTAAAAAAAAACATACCCAGTAATTGAGCGACAACTACCAAGACAGCCAGCCCAATCAACATCGGAATATGTAATGAGAGAAAATGAGGAAGCAAGACGAAGAAGTAATCTATGGCCAAAAGTACCGACCAGATAACGCAAAATGCACTTAACCACCTGCAAATGACTAATGCGTAGACAATGCATAAATTGGCTCACAATAACAGCATAAGCACTATCAAGTTTAGTTAAGATCAAATACTGAAGATAACTAACCATATGATGATAGCTAGTGGGATTAACAAGTAGTTCACCATGGAGAAGAGAAGGTTGAGGTTTAGAACATATAAGGGTAGAGATAG
This sequence comes from Bretschneidera sinensis, assembly GCA_023935145.1. Taxonomy (NCBI): domain Eukaryota; kingdom Viridiplantae; phylum Streptophyta; class Magnoliopsida; order Brassicales; family Akaniaceae; genus Bretschneidera; species Bretschneidera sinensis. The sequence continues at coordinate 108,283,684 of CM043700.1, forward strand.
GTTTTGCACCATGCATATTAAATTTTACAAGTAAGTTAGAGGTCTACTTACACTGGGACAACAAAAGACCAGAGGAATCACGATAAGCCTCAATACCAAGAAAATAATGAAGGTCACCGAGATCTTTCATGGCAAACATAGAAGAAAGCTTAGAAATAAACTCAGTAAGACGAGATGGATTGTTTCCAGTGAGGATAATATCATCAACATACAACTAAAGAATAATAATGCCAATAAAGGATTTTAAAACAAATGTAGAACTGTCTGCTTTGGAACAAATGAAACCAAGACAAAGCAAGAAAGAACTGAAATTATGAAACCAAGCAGGAAGAGTCTGTTTAAGACCATAGCGAGCATGTTGCAATTTGCAAACATTATTAAGATATGCAGGATCCATAAGCCTAAGAGGTTGTTTCATATAGACTTCCTCAGAAAGTAAACCATGAAGGAAAGCATTTTAAAAATCCAATTAGTTGATAACTCATTGTCGAGAATTAGCAACAGAAAGAACAATGCAAATGGTGGTTGGTTTGACAATAAGACTAAAAGTGTCATGAAAATCAACACCTGCCAGTTGAATGAATCATTGAGCAACAAGACGTGCTTTGTAACGCTGCACAGACCCATCCAAAGAATGCTTAATCCGATAAACACACTTATAACCCACTAAACTTTTGGTTGGATATATCTGGAACCAATGTCCAAGTGTGATTATCAATTAATTCATTAAACTCTTTTGCCATAGAATCATGCCACTTAGGAGACTTAATGATTTGAGAAATGGAAATGGATTCAGTTTCAGTGGTGGAGGAATTAAAAAAGAGAAAGAATCTATTTAGGTTTATGAATGCCACCATAGATTTGAGTGACCATAAGATGGCGAGGAGGATCCAAATGAGGAGAAGAAATAGAAGAGGAATGATTTGAGGAAGGAAGAGATGGAATAGAATCAGAAACTACATGGGAGGAAATATATACAATAGGAGATGAACAGACCAAAGTGGGAGGACTAGATAGAGAAATAGAGGAAGTAAAAGTTGGAAGGATGGAGATATTAAAAGGAGAAGAAATTGGAGAAGAAGGGAAAAAAAAAGAAAGAAAAGGAAGAAAGAATGAGAATGGATGAAGTAGAAAGAGAGGAATTGGTAAAAGGAGGAGAGGAAATTGTGGTAATGGGAAAAAGAAAATCTAGAGATTCAGACAAAGAGGCCCTCAAAGAGGTTGTAATAAAATTGTAAAGAAAAAAAAAACTTGTCAAAAACTGCATGATGACTGTTTTACATACGCCAAGTAAAAAGTTTAAGACTATGATAACCCTTATAATTTAACCAATAACCAATAAAGACACAAGGTTTGGATCAAGGAACCAATTTATGAGAAGATTAACTAAACAAATTAGGATAGCAAGCACATCCAAAGACTCGAAAAAGTGAATAATCAAGAACATGAGAATATAAGGCCTTAAAAAGAGAATGGTTTTTAAGCGTAGGAAAATGATTGAGAGTAAAAAAGCAGTGTAAACAGCATCTACACTAAATTTGGGAGGCATGTGAGTATGAAGAAATAATGTCCTAGCCATTTCACTAATGTGGCAGTTCTTGTGTTCTACTATACCATTTTGTTGGGGCATATCAAGACACGACATATGAAAACTAATGCCAAACTTTTAAAGAAAGTGCTTAAATGCATTATGATCATATTCTCGGCTACCATCACTATGAAAAATTTTAATCTGGGTATGAAACAAATTTTCAGCTTGTGCCTTGAAAGTATAAAAATGATTAAAAACTTCAGACTTTTGGCTCATAGGAAACAACCAAGTAAAATGCATATAATCATCAATAAAAATTAGATAATATTTAAAATATAGATTGGATAAAATTGGATAAGTCCACACATTTGAATGAATTAAAAACAAATGATGATTATTATTGTGTTCATCTGGTTGAAACGAAAATCTATGTGATTTGCCAAGTTAACAAACATAACAAAAACTAGTACTCTTTGTAGAGAGCCTAAGCACATTTTGATTTACTAAAAAGTTCAATACATTATTCCCTAAATAACCTAAACGATGATGACAAGTATCACCACTAACACAAGATGCAACAAATGATTGGTGATGAGGAACATCTAGATTAGAGGTGAGAGAATAAAGATCACTATAAGACCTACTAGCTAGTAGACTCGCTGTGAAGATCCGTTATAGAAATACCAAAGGGATCAAAATTAACAAAGCAATTTTTATCAATGCACAAACGACGAACAGAAAGAAGATCATGAGATAGGTTAGGAACATGTAAGACACATTTTAGATGAAGCGGTTGTGATTCAGTTTTTACCATGGTAAAACAAATTTGTTTAATAGGCAAAAGATTACCATTACCAACCAAAACTTTGCATGTGCCAAAATAAAGAGCTTGATTAGAAAGTATACCTTCACAAAATGTCATATGCGTAGAAACAGTCGAGTCAGGATACCAAGCATGATCATAATCAATAGATTCACTAACAGAAAAGGAAAAAAAATATTGAGGCAAGTCATCGCCAATAAATGAATGATTAAATAGATTATGATAATTAAGATCAACATGACCAGTACGATTACAAATTTGAAAAACTTTTGGTGCAACACTCAAAAGACCAAAGAAAGTAGAATTTGGACAGGCAACAGTAGGAGCACTAGAACGATTAACTAAACCTGATGATTGTTGAGACTGATGAGTAGAGTTACTAGCTTGATTAAATTCTTGTTGTTGTAATAAAGAAGTAAAGGAACAATGCATAGACTAAGAACCATCATTACAACCACGAAATCAACCTCTCCAATAGCGACCACGACCTCGGCCCTAAAAGCTACCATGGGACCGAGATTGGCCAATAGAAACAAAAAAATGCAGCATATTGATCTGAGGATGAAAGCAAATGTAAACGGAGCAGACACTGCTTTTGACGAATAAATTTTGTCTTCAAGTCAGCAAAGGAGATATGATCATTCATATTGAGGATAATGTTAACAAAACATTCATACTCAGGCGATAAACAAGTAAGAGCTTGGATAACCATATCTTTGTTGGAGATAAAAGCATTAATAGCAGATAAAGAATCACATATATTTTTCAGATCATATAGATAATCAATTATGGACTTATTTCCATTGTGTATGTGATGTGACTCAAACCAAAGTTACATTTCCTTAGCTGCGAATCACATATATTTTTAGATCATGTAAATAGTCAGTCTTTAACTGTAAATCACATATATTTTTCAAATCACATGAGATAATCAGTCATGGACTTTTTGCCTATGTGTATGTGCTGTAACTCATACCAAAGTTTCGTTTCGTTAGCTGCAGATTGATCAACAAATCTTCATTCAAGAAAGGAAAAAAAAAAAGATGACGAAGAGAAAATAGTAGAGATTTGAGGGCTTGGTGATGCAAATAAAGAAATAGAAAGAGAAAAGACATAGTTGGGCTTAAATTGGAGTGGAGGGTGCAAGGTAGAACCAGTGGCTACGAAGGAAGAAAATCTTAGTAGTATGCCTTATAAGTTAATGAAATTAGATGTCTTAACATGTTATTTGTAAAACAATATTATTCAAATTATAATCATTATTAATGAAAAGTTTTATTTATCATAAATAATATTACCATAATTAAGTTCATACAATAAGAGTAATGGAGATGAGATTATGATGTGATCATAATTATAAGATCCAACATTTTCAAAAGCTTTACTATTAAAATTTCTTGGTTGTAGGATACTAATTGGACATTAGTAATTTGGTTAGATGTGTACATACTATGTTTGGTCAATTGAGAGGGTGACTGATCTCAATGTCACTTGTATGGGAGACACTAAAACAAGTATGTGGGTACTTATTGGAGAATGAGTTCACTGAACATGACTCAATTTACGAACACCTATATGAAGTTTTACTTGTCTTTCAATATGTAGTTCTTATGTTACAGTTTTGCATTTGATCATTGAACATGAAGCACTATAGTTATCTTGTATACGACTTATTATACTTTGATACTATTTAATATGGTTCTATTTATAGATCATTAATTAGTTGTAATTGGGTATAATGAGTTTTATATAGAGGTATGTGATTGTACAATAAGGGATCTATCACTCTTAAGTAAAAAAAGAGAATGTTCTATGTGATATACTAAAATATAATTCGGGAAGTTCTTTAGCCAATATATGGTGAGAATTAGAAAGGAGTTTCTAATTTCACCATTAGAATTATAGTCTTGAGATCTAGACACATAATTAACACTAAAGGTTTGATAGTAATTCTATACCCTAATTAACATATTGAATATTGATCAACAAGGTAACAAAAGAAAAATAGATGAAATTAATCATTCTTATGTGTGACATCTCAGACTTGATCATATTAATGAGAGTAGGATTAGAAAGTTAACCAAAGATATATATTTTTGATTCATTCTCTTTTGTGTCATACCCAACACACGAATCGTGTCTCATGGAAAATATAACTAAAACTTCATTTAGAGGACATGGAGAAAAAGTTGTTGCCAAATTAAGATTAATCCACACTGATGTTTATGGTTCACTAAACTTAATTGCTAGGATTGATTATTCTTACTTCATTACCTTCACCGATCACCATTCGAGGTTAGGGTATGTGTATCATATGAATTAAAAGTCTAAATGCTTTGAAAAGTTCAAGGAATATAAATATAAAGTAGAAAAACAAATTAGCAAAAGCATCAAAGTTCTTCGATATGATCAATGAGATGAATACTTAACAAATGAATTTTTGAATCATCTAAAGGAGAATGTGATTCTCTTACAATGGATTCCTCTTGGAACACTTCAACTCAATGGTGTGTCCGAAAGGATAAATTGTGTTTTTTTAGATATGGTGCGATCGATGATGAGTTACACTGATCTTCCAATTTTATTCTAAGGTTATGCCTTGGAAACTACCATATATCTAATAAATAGAGTTCATTCTAAGTTTATACCTAAGACACAAAATGAGATGTGAAATGGTAAGAAACCTAGTTTTAAACATGTTAATATTTGGGATTGTGTTGCATATGTCAAGTTATTAGTTGCAGACAAGTTAGAAGAAAGGTAAATATAGATTTGTGAGATATCCCAAAGAAAGTTTAGGATATTAGTTTTACCTCATAAACGAAAAAAATTGTTTTTTTTCTTCTAAACATTCTATCTTTCTAGAAAAAAAGAGTTTGTATTAGAAAGAAACAATAGGAGTATAATAGACCTTGAAGAAGTGTCTTAAGAACCATAAGTCAACAATGATCAACTTGAGGAGCCTATTATTATAGTAGCGTCTCCTATCACACAACCTTTTCGTAGATCAGGTAGGATACCTATAGCACCAGCTAGATATGAGTACCTTTTTGAAGGTGACATAGAGGTACACCATATTGGGAATAAGGATCCTACAAACTAAAAAGAAGCGATGTTAGACATCGATTCGTAAAGATAGCTTGAAGCCATGAAATCTAAAATGAAATCTATGTATTCTAACCAAGTATGAACTTTAGTTAACCCTCCTGAAGGTATTGTACCTATTGATTACAAATGGGTAAATGGGTCTATAAAATAAACATGAGTACCATTGAAAAGGTATAGACCTTTAAGGTAAGGCTAGTAGCAAAAAGTTAAAAGTAGAGAAAATGAATTGACTTTGATGAAACCTTTTCTCTTGTAGCCATACTTAAGTCCATTAGGATCTTGCTCGCCATTGCTATAAACTACAATTATGAGATATGGAAAATAAGTACTAAAAATGCATTCCTCAATGGAAACATAGAAGAATATATATAAGGGAGAAACCAATAGGCTTTACATCTAATGGTAATGACCACAAAGTATGCAAGCTACAAATATCAGTTTATGAATTAAAGCAAGCTTCTTGAAGTTGTAACATCCGATTTGATGAGGCAATCAAAACATTTGGTTTTCTCAAAAATATGGATGAACCATGTGTGCACAAAAAGAACTAGTGAGAGCTGATTATATTTTTGATACTATACATTGATTACCTACTACTCATTAGGAATAACGTAGGTATGTTATAATCAGTCAAAGTTTAGCTCTCAAAGAGCTTCTCCATGAAAGATTTGAGATAAGCATCCTATATATTTGGAATAAAGGTCTACAAATATATCTATAAGGATGCTTGACTTATCCCAATCTACATACATAGACAAAATATTGATGAGGTTCAACATAGAAGTCTCCAAGAGAGGATTGTTACTTTTCAGGTATGGAGTACATCTCTCTAAGAAAATGTCCCAAAAAACACCTAGAGAAAGAGATACCATGAGTTAAATGCCCAATGCTTCAGTCATAGGAAGTCTCATGTATGTTAGGTTATGTTACAGACTTGATATCAGTTATGCTATAAGTGTGACTTGTTGATATCAGTCTAATTCAGGTTTAGAATAGTGGATTGCTTTGAAGAACATCCTTTAGTACTTGAGAAGGATTAATTATTTGTTCATAACATATAGAGAAAGTGACTTGAAGTTGGAAGGGTATCTGATTCATACTTCTCATCTGGAGTGGATGATAGAAAATTCACTTATTAAAGGAAAGTTTTTTTTATCATGAATATTTGTTAAATTACATTATCATGATTAAGTCCATACAGTAAGAGTAATGGAGAAATGATTATAACAAGATCATAATTATGAGACCTAATCTTCTCGAAAGCTTTATTCTTTAAAGTTCTTGGCCATATGATACTAATTAAACGTTAGTAGTCCGGTTAGACTGGTACATACTATGCTTGCTTAATTGGGAGGGTGACTGATCTCAATGTCACTTGTGTGGAAGACACTAAAACAAGTATGTGGGTTATCATTGGAGAATTAGTTCATTGAGCTAGAACACCTAATGGAGTTTTATTTGTTTGTCAATAGGTAGTTCTTATGTTATAATTTTGCATGTAATCCTTATACCTGAAGGCACCATGGTTATCTTGTACGTGACTTATTATATTTTGATGCTATTTAATATGGCTCTATTCATGGATCATTAATTAGTTGTAATTGGATATAATTGATTTCATATTGAGGTATGTGAGTGTGCAATAATGGATGTATCACCCTCTAGTAAAAATAGAGAATGTTCTATGTGATCTAATAAAATATAATTCAGTAAGTTCCTTGGTAAAGGCAGGATGAGAATTAGAAAGAAATTTCTAATTTCACCATTAGAATTATAGTCTTGAGATCTAGACATATATAATTAATGCTAATGGTTTGACAGTAATTCCATAACCTAATTAATTTATTTATGACATTACATGATGGAAGGATTGAATTGCACAATAATTGATAACGAAAAGGTTCAAGATTTCACAATCAAATTCACACTATCTAAGTAGTCATGATATGCTACTAGGTGTCACTCATGATTGTAGAAACCATGAGAATTAATTTATGGACCATTAATTAATTATCATAAAAGGGAGAATCATAAAGGGTTTTGATTCAAAATAAATTTAAAGGAATTCTAATTAATTGGAAAGGTTTCTAATTGCAATTATATAAAAGTTATGACCTACAACCAAAGTAGTTTGAATTTAAGGGGTCACACACAAAAAGGGTAATGTGTAATTAAGAAATATCTATAAGGGTTTAGATTGTAATTAATGGTTAATTAAAAATAACCCTAACATTATAAATAGTTTATTAGTGTGCAGATTTTTTCTAGCACATTATTCTACACTCTTTGTTTCTTCTTAGAGATTTAGTTTTTTCTTCCACCCAAAAAAGAGAACAAAATTCTAAAGAGAAATTCTTATTTCGAGATTTGCCTTATGTGGACTATCTTAAGAGATTGTATAGTTTTGCGATTGTTGTGAATTAATAAACACAAAGAAATTCGACAACAACACTTTAAGGAAACAAGAACTCATTCGAATCAAAGGTAGCTATTCCAAACCTTGTATGTTCTTGTAACATAATATATGTACCATGTAAATCATAAGGTGATTTGGGTAAAAAAGAATCAAATAAAAAAATTTAATTTCCATTGTATTTTATACATATCAATTTATTTCAAAAAATTGGCAGCAAAGAGAGATGAAGTAACTTTAGGAAGAGAGGAAATATGTTCAGTAGTAAAGGATGAAGGTTGGGTAATAGTAATAGTGGGCAAAGTTATAGCATTGGCAAAGGAGGGTATGGTAACATATATTGAGGAAATTGGTGCAAAGCCACTGTTAACAAAGGAGAGTTAGGCAATGTTTATGTGAGAGAAGATGAAGTAGAGATAGGGTGCAGAAGAGAGAGAGAATGAATTAATGAGAGAGAGTGATGAGGAGATAGAAGACCCAAAAGAGAGAAAGTGAGAGAGAAGGAGAAGAATAAGAGATAAGATGAGATGAGGAAGAGGCCATTATGATAGATTAGTAGAAAAAGATTGAGTGGACAATTTAATGAAGAATAAAAATTGTGCATTTATCTACCTAAATTATTAAGCAAATAATCGAACTTGTTTTACTTGCAAGTGCACAAGGTCAATTGTAGCATAGTGTGCAAGTGCGAGATCATCTCCACAGGGATTGGTGAATTTCATTTTAGAATCAGTTTCACAGGGTAAAATGATAAAAATAAACGTTGAGACTAGATTGATAATGATAAGAACATAGGGCTTTCATATCCACCACTAATTATACTTTTCCAATAAGTAATGTGCCAATGCTCTAACCCTACCATGAATACCTAATGGTTGTCAACCTAAGGGCTTGGTCCGCTCCTTAAGCTATTGATCTCCCTAAGCAACGAGTTAGGCATGGTGTATACTCTAACTCTTTTCTCTCTTAAGGGATTTAGCATAGTGTATACTGAGTTGTTCCTTAAGAGAGCAAGAGGTTTGTGGAAATCGACAACCACAAGAGACCTAGGGTATGTTGTATACTCCCAGTTTCCCATGTTAATTAACCCAAGAATTCGGTGTGGACTTCTTTTGTTACTATTATCAGACCCAGGACTTGGTCATCCAAATTGATCTAACTAACTGATCCATACCACATGCATACGTTGATCAGACACACACATATGAAGAATTCAATAAAACAGGCATTAATCAATTAAAGCATTATAACATGGCTATTTGCAAAGGCAATCAATGATTATATATATGGAAAAGCATAATTAGGGCTTCAATTGAGCCCTATTAAAAAGTTAGTTACACATGCTGTTTATGATAAACCTCATTATAACATAAATAAAATAGAAAAATAAAACCCGAAGAATACTGTGGAGACGAGTCGTTAATTCCTCTCCAAATCTTACAACTTCAAGCCAAAATAAAAAAAGTGTGTTTTCTGTGTTTTACAAGTCTATATATAGGGTTTTAAGGGTGCCTCAAAACCCTAATTTCCAATTTAAGATCCGGAGACTTCGTTCCAAAACTGGTTCTGCCGCCTCTCTGTGTGTGTACGCTCGATCGCATGCTTCTGTGCTCAAGCGCATGGGTGCGCTCGAGCCTTCTAGGTGTGCGCACGAGTACTTATGCGCTCGATCACAAGGGAGGTGCGCCTGGTTTGCAGATCTTCACTTTTTATTCCTTAGAGCTCCAAAATGTCATATTTTCTTCAAAGACCTATGAAAAACACAGAAAACACAAAAATGAAGTAGGATCTACTAAAATACATAAACAAAAAGCCTAACAAGCGTAAATTAAGGGGCTTAAATATGACTATTTAAGCACTTATCACACCCCCAAACTTAATACTGCTAGTCCCTTAGCAATGCAAAATGAAAGACTATATAAAAACAAAATCAAGGATAAAATCTTCATTCATGATTTTTGAAATTTTGGGTTGTACATAAAACTATGATGTTCGTTCATGAGTAGGCTTAAAATATAAACATATCTTGGCAATGAATAAGGGGTTAAAATTCTAATTACTTACACAAGACTGGTTCAAGGCATCACAAGTTTGTCTTAGCGTGTGTGAATTAGCACATAAAAGATGAAGCTCCCAAATAATTTTTAATGTATAATGTTTCAATGTCTTAACTTTCATCAAATTTCCTATTAGAATGAACAATAATGGCATAGTTCTATTTCTTTTTCTTTTTATCATGAGATTTTTGCCACGTTAAGTTCCATTAAGCTTTCTAATTGACCCGTGTAGCGAGTGTTTAGCCAATGACTCCCAAACTAGATGGTTTTAAGACATTAGGTGTAAAGACTCTCCTAAGGACTTACTAACTTGAGTCAAAAAGGCTACGAAACTAACTGGTCTTAATGCTACCAAGTAAAAATCCACACCTTTTGACGTGAACACTCACTGCTTACTGAGGCAAGAGGTCCAGTTACTCAGTGAAAAATTTATTTAATGATCATTAGGAGCATTTTATTTTCTCTTTTTGCATGATAAACATTTTTCTTTATTTTTTAATGCCAAAATGTTCTTCTAACAAGTTATTCGATCATAGTTAGGTCATGGAAACATATACATAAAAATTATGTCATACTCCACACAATTGTGTGCTAATGTGCTCGTGTCAGATTTAGGTCAAACTTATGAGTTTTTAAGTGCCTTGAGGTAGGTAATTAAACTTTTAAAACTCTTATTACTAGACTATGTGTTATAGATTTTAAGCTTACTGATGAAGTTTTATCATAATATTTATTTTAAATCAACCAAAATTTTCAAAACGAAATGAACATGCATTTATCATTTTCAAAAATATAAAAAAAACTGGGACATAGTGTGTGAATGTGTCTCCCATACCCCCAAACTTAATGTACACATTGTCCTAAATGTGTGAGTGACATGGAAAGATCTGACCTGAAAGATGGAGAACTAGATGGCTGGCATAGCTCGTAGCACGCCCCCAAACTTGAACTTGATGCACGCACTATGTTCTGAAAAAGAAAAACAAATGTTGTGCCGAAAAACAAGAAATATTAATAATAAACAGTTAAATAAAAATAAGTACTAACGATAAATAAAAGAAAATACTAGAATGAAAGGATATGTTGTGGCGTGCCTCCCATGAGCGCTAAGTTTTATATCTTCAGCTAGACGGGGTATCCTCTCACTGCTGATTGTCAGATGGTGTAGTCAAAGAGGTACCTAGTGCGGGAGGTAGGTGATCGAGGATGGCTTGGAGCATCGCCTCCTATCGTGCAAACTGTGCCTCTATACCATTTATCCACTGATGGATCAATAGGGTCATCTCTCTGTCCTCCTAACGGATGTTGAAGAGCTCACAGCTGAAAGATGACAACTCCTTTAGAAGGTGCTGGTACTCTGTGGACTCGATGTTTGGCTAGTCCTCCTCCTAAGTAAGGCTATCTGTGGGATGCTCGGTGTCCATAGGATTATCTGTCACAGGCTCATCAGCAGGAATATGATTCTGGGGTCCTCAGGGCATATGGGACTGGCTCAAGCTCCACTGGCTCCTCTCAAAGAAAGGGTGGTCGCTCACTAGTCCATCTAGAAAGGAGTCTTTGATCCCCTTCTTCTTGAAAATGTGGTTGAGTCGGAAGGGGAAGGGGAAGGGGAGCCCCCATGCATTAGCCGTGGTGGTCTGATGGCCGTGCATGTGGTCCCTAAACTTGTGTATCTGGCTCTATATGACAGATGGAATGGAGTACTAGTGTCCCCGATGAAATGCATACAGGGCCTATATGAACTGGTCCCTCCTCTGACTCTTGTGCCCCAAGGGGCACACATTGCGCTAGAGGATGGAGTCTACTAGCCATAATCGGGTAGGCAAATTCGACCATCTCCCTGCATTGTTGTGCCGGTCAGTGTACTGGCCCACACACATATCCTCAATGATGTGGAGCAAGGGAAACGGGTCTGGCTGCTATTCTATATGGGAGTCCTCTGGAGGGGACTCATCGCAGTAGTGGAGGGCAGTGGCAATGTTAGCGGTGGTTAGCTCGATGAACTTGCCTTGGACTGAGGAGGATAGGATCTCTGGTCTGGTGTAGTCATAGGACAGGTTCTCATAAAAGCTGACTACAAATTGAGTGTAGGCCATCGAGCAAACAGGCTTGAACTGCTGCTTGAGTCCCCGGGCCTTGAATTCTTGGACCGCCCATCGAGTGGCGTCCAAGCTCTTGAAGTCCCCATCAATATTGAATCCAGTCTCAAACAAGATTTCTCATTGTTCGGAACTAGGCCGGGAGGATTGGGAACAGCTGCTGGAGGCTCGAGAACTGGAAGTTACTTGTTTAGGCATTGTGATGTAACTTTTGGTGTAAATGCACTCGATCACAAGTTTAGATGCGCTCGATTGCACTGAGTGAAGTGCGCTTGATCACAGGCACCTGGTGCTCGATCGCAATGGTTCAGGCAATATGTCGAACAGGTTATGTGCAACAGAAGCTGGAAGCTGTGGAAATCACACGAACTCTATCTCAACCTCCTGTAAACATGAAAGAAAACAACCAAAACACGAGGTAAATACATAATAGGAGTAAATTATAAATAAATAAAAACTGTGTGTGATGGTGTGCAACAAATTAGAAAAACATGGGTATGGGCCTACTGTGTGTATTTGTGAAAGTGAGTGGGTGTGATGGGGGAAAGAGGAGGAGAGTACTGGTGGTAGGGTGGTTTATAGTGGTAGGGTAGGGTGGTGATTGGTGTGGAGTTTCGGTGGTGATAGGGAAGCTTAAAGCGGATATTGTGTAGAACGAGGGTGAGTGCGACATACAGGGAGAGGGAGTGCGCTAGAGCGTAAGCAGAGATAAATGGGCATTATGAGCTAAATGTTTAAAAACATCACGTGTCTTTTCTGCCCTGAGTGCACTTGAGCGCATGGTGAAGTGCGCAAGTGTGGGGAGTGGTGCGCTCGCGCGCTATGGAGTGCAGGGCGAGAGTGCGCTTGATCACACTATGTGGTGAGCTTGAGGCAGCATATACATCAAAATTAAATCTTACCAAGACTAAGAGGATAAAATAATGAGCATGAGTTCAGAACAATACAACCATACAGTTCTTTAGTGGCCTCAGTACCACTAACCTAAATAGAGGCGCTTGAGCTATATGGTTATCAAAGTGGGGATTGCTTAAGTGCTCTCTATAGTAGCTTCAATTTTACTCTCTTTGAAGGGGGCACTTAGAGCCCACCTCATGTGGTTCAAGTAACCTTGGATCAGCTGCATATTGAACAGTTTGAAGTGCCAAGTCCTCGTCTCAAGGAGGCATATTGAGATCAAGGTATGGTTTGACTCTGTGTCCATTGACTGTGAATGTCTGATTGCCATTGGAACCATGAATATCCAAAGCACCATGAGGAAAGACCTTCGTGACCATGTAAGGACCAGACCATCGGGACTTTAGCTTGCCTGGGAATAGTTTTAATCTTGAGTTGTACAGAAGCACCCTTGTTGAGCGAAACTATACTTAAATAAATAAGTAAATAATCGCACTCGTTTTACTTGCAAGTGCACAAGGTCAACAGTGTAGTATAGAGTGCGAGAGCAAGATCATCTCCACAGGGATTGGCAAAGTTTGGTTTTAGAATTAGTTTCTTTTAAGTAAAAAGAAATAAATAACTGTTGAATGTGATTTGATAATAATAAAGATATAGGGCTTTGATATCTACCACTAGTCATACTTTCCCAATTGTATAATGTATCAATGCACTAGCCTTATCATGTATACCTAATGGTCGCCAACCTAAGGGCATGGTATCTACTCCTTAAGCTATTGATTTCCCTAAGCAACGAGTTAGGCATGGTATCTACTCTAACTCTTTTTTTCCTTAAGGGATTCAGCATGGTATCTGCGTGAGTTGTTCCTTAAGAAAGCATAAGATTTATGGAAATCGACAACCACATGAGACCTAGGGCATGGTATCTACTCCCGGTTTCCCATGTTGATTAATCCAAGAATCCGGTGTGGATATCTTTTGTTACTAATATTAGACCCAGGACTCGGTCATCCAAATTGATCTAACTAACCTATCCATACCACATGCATACGTTGGCCATACACATACATATGAGGAATTTAAATAAGCACAGGCATTAATCAAGTTAAGCAACATAATAAAGGCTATTGGCAAAGATTTTATTGAAGAATAAATATATGAGAAAGCATAACTAGGGCTTCAATCGAGCCCTATAAGAAAGTTAGTTACACATGCTGTCTAAGATAAACATCATATATAAACTAAGCATAAAATATAAAACCCGAAGAATACTAGGGAGACGGGTTGTCAATCCTCTCCAAAGCCTAAAACTCCGAGCTAAGCAAAAGATAAAAGAAGTGTTTTCGAAGAAGTGATCTCTAATATGTGTTGATTTGTGTGTGCTTTACAGGTGTATTTATAGGGCTTGAGTAGTCTTAGAAGGCTCATGAATTCCTAAACTTTCTTAAAACACAAAACTCCTTTATTTCCAAAATAGGGTTCTGCAGTTTACTGTTCACACCCGTACATGTGTGCTTGATCGCATGCGTCTTGCGCTCGATCCTTCATGTGTGTGAACGATCGCATGTGCGCTCGATCACATGTAGTAGTGCGATCGATCGCAATTTGACCAAAAGCTGCTCCAGGATTTCCAGGCTTCTTCCCTTAAGTGCCAAAACTGCTTCTTTTCCTCCAAGACCCTATAAAAACATGTGAAACACACAAATGAAGTAAAATGAACTAAATTAACGTAACTAAGGACCTAACAAACGTAAATAAGGGGGCTTAAATATGAATATTTAAGCACCTATCACACCCCCAAACTTACATATTGCTAGTCCGTTAGCAATATAAAATAAAAAACTAAAACTAAAAAAATTTATCACTTAGACAAATCCAATAATCATAATATCCACAAAAATTTTAGGTTGTCACACAAAATAATGATGTGCATTCATTAGCAAGTTTAACACATATAAACATATCTTTGCAATGAATAAGAGTTTTGAACGCAAATCACTTTCATGAGGCAGTTTAAGACATCACAAGTTTGACTTTAGTGTGTGGTGAACTAGCACATAAAAGATTAGGTTTCCAAATAATTCTAATGTGTAACGTTTTGATGACTCAAAATTCACCAAATTTCTTATTAGAATTCAACAAAGATGGCATAAGTTTTCTTCTTTTCTTTTATTTGTGAGATTTTTGCCAAGTTAGTTCCCTTAAGCTTTCTATTTGACTCATATAACGAGCATTTAGCCAATGACTCCCAAACCAGATGGTTTTAGGGCATTAGGTGTAAAGACACCCCTAAGGACTTACTAACTCGAGTAAAAAAGGCTACGAAACTAACTGGTCTCAATGCTACCAATCAGAATTTCCACCTTTTGACGTGACACTCACTGCTTACTGAGGCAAGAGGGCCATTTACTCAGCAGAAAGTTCTTTTTATTGATATTTTGAGTTAACAAATTTTTCCACCTTTTGACGTGACACTCACTGCTTACTGAGGCAAGAGGGCCAGTTACTCAGTGGAAAGTTTGTTTTATTGATCATTAGGAGCATTTTTTTTTTCTTTTTGAGTACTAACAATTTGTTTCTATTTTCTTATGCCAAGATGTTAGTTTAATAGGCCATTGGGTTCACAGTCGAGCAAAAAAACATACAAATCAAAATTACATGTCATACCCCACACAATTATGTGCTAATGTGCTTGTGATCGTTTATGTCAAACTCGTGAATCCTTACATGCCTAAAAGGAGGTGATCTATGTTCAAAACTTAATTATTGGCCTATATGTTCAAGGTGTTAAGCTTACTTATGAAGTCAAATCATATTCTTTGTTTAGATCACCAAAAAATTTTAGAACAGTATGAATATGCTTTTATCTATAAAAACAACAATACAAAAAAATGTGGGACATAGTGAGTGTGCGAGTGCGTCCCCATACCCCCAAACTTAAATTGCACATTGTCCCCAATGTGTGAATAGCATGTAGGGAGCTGACCTGGGAGATGGAGAACTGATGGCTGGCATGGCTCGTAGCACGCCCCCAAACTTCAACTGGATGCACTCACTTTGTCCTTGAAAAAGAAAGACAAACAAACATAAAATGGAAAATAAGTAAATATAAAAAGCTATAGAAAAGTAAACTATGAAATACTAATAATAAAAGAAAATAAACTATTAAAAGGATATGCTTTGGGGTGCCTCCCATGAGCGCTAAGTTTAATGTCTTCAGCCAGATGTGGTATCCTTTCACTGCTGATCATCAAGTGGTGCACTCGAAGAGGTACCGGGTGTAGGAGGTAAGCGATCAAGAATAGCCTGCAGCATAGCCTCATGTCGTGCAAACTGTGCCTCCAAACTATCCATGCGCTGATGCACGAGTGTGGTAGCAGCAGAGACCTCACCTCAGAAGGAGAATAACTCAGCTAGAAAGTGCAGGGACTCGGTGGGTCCCATGTTCGAATGGTTCTCCTCTCGCACTGGGCTAACAATAGGGGTCTCGATCTCCATATGATCCTCCTCAACTCTCTCAACTGCTGGAGCAGGTGCTAGGAGTCCTCGAGGCATGTGCGAGAGGCTATGTGTCCACTGAGCCTTCCTGAAGAAGGGATGCTCTCGCACTGGTCCATCGCTAGTGGTCCCCTTAATCCCTTTCTTCTTGAGTATGTAGGAGAGTAGGAACGGGAAAGTGAGACCCTATGCATTGGCCATGGTGGTTTGCCGGCCATGGATGTGATCCCAGAATTTGTGCAACTGGCTCCATATAACCGCTGGAATAGAGTACCAGTGACCCCTGTGGAAGGCATATAGGGTCTGTAGAAACTGGTCTCTCCACTTTGTCTTGTGCCCCAAAGGACATACATTGCGCTGAAGGATAGTGTCGACAAACCAAAGTCATGGAGGCAACTTTGATAGGCTGGCTGCATTGTTGTGTTTGTCAGCGTACTGACCAGCGCACATATCCGTAATAATCTCAACCAGGGTAAAAAACTCTGGCTGCTTCTCGATATTAGTGTCCTCCGGAGGGGACTCGTCAGTGCAATGAAGAGCAGCGGCTATATCGATGCTAGTTACCTCGACGGGTATGCCCTGGATTGAAGAAGTCAGTATTCTCGGTTTGCTGCAGTCAAAGGATAAGCTCGCATAGAATTGGACTACGAGCTGGGAGTAAGCAGTCGAGCAAACTGGCTTGAAAAGCCTCTTCAACCCTAAATGTCTAAATACTTGGACGGCCCATTGAGTGGCGTCCATGTGCTTGAAATTGTCATCGATGGCGAAGGCAGTCTCGAATAAGAGCTCTCGTTGCTTGTTACTGGGCTGAGATGACGAGGCACGGTTGCTTGATGCACCGGAGATGGAAACAGATGGTTTGGACATGTTTCTATTTGCTTCTGCCTAATTTGCGATTGATCTCAAATAGGTGCGCTCGATTGCAACTGCCATGCGCTCGATCGCACACGGTCAGGCGTTTCCTCGAACAGGTGGTGTGCACCAAAAAACTAAGCTCTGGTCTTGAGGATTTAAATTCGTTCCTAACCTCCTGTAAGCAGAAAAATAGCACCCAATCATTCACAAGATAAGTTATATATAGGAAAGTTTATACTAAAACATGAAAAATCCGTGCGTGTAAACAAAAAATGGGTACCTTGTGCAGTGGAGGGGATGTGGAATGGGGAGGTTATATATGGCGGTAATGGTTGGTGATGGTGGATGACAGTGGTGATGGGGAGTGGTGGCAGAGTGCGAGTGAGTCAGCTGAGTGAAATGATAGGTGGGTTGTAATGGGAGGGTGCGAGTGAATAGTGAAGAGAGTGAGTAAAAATTTTCTGACTTATAACTAAACCTTCTGCCATGAGTGCGCTCGATCGTACAAAGAGTGCACTCAAGCACATTGACTAGCGCGCTCGATCGCACACTTGCGCTCGATCACATTGAATGGTGCGATCGATCGCACGTAGTGTGTATGGGCACAAATGAAAACTTACCTTAGCTGAAAAATGAAAAGTTTGGAACGATACAACCTTACCATGTGTTAGTGGCCTCAGTACTACTAACCTTAGTAGAGACGCTTGAGCTACATGATCGGCAAATGTGAAATGTCTCAAGTGCTCTCTTGATACAGTGCTACTCACGTTGAAGGGGGCACTTAGAGCCCACATCAGGTGGTTTAAGTGCCCTTGATAGTTGCTTCATTGCCACGTTTGATTCCTGATCAATAAAGTAAGGAAAAGTAGTATTAGTATTTGCAGGAGGGTCAATTTGAAGAGCATACTTACTTGAAGGCTATGGTGTGTTCTTGAGGAGGTGTGCAGCTATATTGACGTCTTTAATCACATTGTCATCCTCGGGCCTCATCTCCACTCTGGTGTCCTCATGGTTAGGGATAGTCTCCAATGTAGTGGTGTGATGGACCTGAGAAGCTTTCTCAACAACACTTTGCATGAAGCTCACATTAGAATATTCATTATCATTATTGGTTGGTTTTAATGTATTGAATATTTTAAATTCTATCTACTCATCATTTACCCTCATTGTGACAATGCCCCTTTTTACACTAATATTAGTGTCAGCAGTTATCATAAAGGGGCGTCCTAGGATGGTGGGGAGAGGTAATGGCAGAGTACATTCTTCCATATCTAATACTATAAAATCAACAGGTATAATGAATTTTCCTACTCTTACCAACACGTCATCAAGGATACCTCTCGGTCGTTTGATGTTTTTGTCAGCTAGTTGCAAAGTGACAGAGGTTGGTTGAAGCTCCCCCAAACCTAGTGTCTCGTATACACTGTATGGCAGCAGGTTGACACTCGCTCCTAGATCCAATAGTGCATGCTCGAACAGCTGGTCACCTAGCCTACAAAGAATAGTAAAACTACCCGGATCTTTCAGTTTAGGTGGTAATTTTCGTAAAAGCACAACACTTACCTCTTCGGTTAAGGCAACCGTCTCATGTTCCTGAAACTTCATTTTGTTAGTGCAATAATTTTTCAGAAATTTAGCATATGCAGGAATTTGTTTAATAGCATCTAATAGAGGAATATTAATCTCTACCTTTTTCAAGGTTTCAAAAATGTCAATCAATTTGGTCTCTTTCTTATGTTTCACCAACCTTTGAGGAAATGGTGGGGGTGTATTTACCTTTTCCATCTCACTTACCTTAGAGGTGGATGCTTTGTCAGGTTCATAAGATCCTACCACTTTGCCATTTCTTAAGGTTGTCATAGCATTTAGTTGTTGATGCCCCCCAGGGTTGGGTAGTGTTTGAGCTGGGAGTGATAAGTGCTTAAATATTCATATTTAAGCCCCTTAATTTACATGTATTAAGCTCTTTGTCTATATGTTTTAGTCTGTTTTACTTCGTTTTGTGTGTTTCACATGTTTTTATAGGTCTTGAAGAAAAAGGAAGCAGTTTTGGCACTTAAGGAAAGAAGCCTGGAAATCCTGGAGCAGCTTCTAGTCAAAGTGCGATCGATCGCACTACTGCATGCGATTGACCGCACATGCGATCGTTCGCACACATGAAGGATCGAGCGCAGCAATGCAATCGAGTGCAAGACGCATGCGATCGAGCGCACATGTACGGACGTGAACAGTAAACTGCATAACCCTATTTTGGAAATAACCCTATTTTGGAAATAAAGGAATTTTGTGTTTTAGGAAAGTTTAAGAACTCATGAGCCTTCTAGGACTACTTAAGCCCTATAAATACACTTGTAAAGCACACACAAATCATGACTTCTTAGAGAGAATCACTTCTTTTATCTTTTGCTTTAGCTTGGAGAAGAAAACTGTGGAGGAGAATTGACGACTCTTCTCTTGGGTTTCTTCTTTCCTTTATTTTTATTATGTATACTTAACTTTTAATAAGGGCTTGGTTGAAGCCCTAATTATGTTTATTCAATAATTAGTATTGGCGCCTTTGCAATATTTATGTTGTGTTGCTTAACTTGATTAATACCTGCTTTTATTTAAATTCCTCATATGTATATGTCTGATCAATATGTGCATGTGGTATGGACTTGTTAGTTAGAACAATTTGGATGACCGAGTCCTGGGTCTGACATTAGTAACAAAAGATATCCACACCAGATTCTTGGGTTAATCAACATGGGAAATCGGGAGTAGATACCATGCCCTAGGTCCCGTGTGGTTGTCGATTTCCACAGATCCTATGCTCTCTCAAGGAACAACTCAGCATACACCAGGTTGAATCCCTTGAGAGAGAAAAGAATTAGAGTAGATACCATGCCTAACTCATTGCTTAGGGAGATCAATAGCTTAAAGAGTAGATACCATGCCCTTAGGTTGACAAACATTAGGTA
This sequence comes from Bretschneidera sinensis, assembly GCA_023935145.1. Classification (NCBI taxonomy): domain Eukaryota; kingdom Viridiplantae; phylum Streptophyta; class Magnoliopsida; order Brassicales; family Akaniaceae; genus Bretschneidera; species Bretschneidera sinensis. Next base: position 108,303,925 of record CM043700.1, read on the forward strand.
TTCATGACATGAGTAAAGCATTGGCATACTGTTTTGTTGTGGTAGCATAATTAGTGGTAGATATCAAGTTCCTATGCCTTTATCTTTATTATTTTATCATTATCAAAATCAACTCTTTTATTACTTCTATCTTTTTACATTACGAATATAATTCTAAAACGAAATTCACCAATACCTATGGAGATGATCTTGCTTTCGCACACTATACTACTAAGTTGACCTTGTGCACTTACAAGTAAAACGAGTGCGGTTATTTTCTTATTTATTTAGGTAAATAATCGTCCAACAGGGAGCTCTCCTTGCTTTCTGCCACTGAGCTCTTTAGCCAGTTGTCCCATTTGTACCTTTAGTCTTTGAATTGCTTGCTCATGTTTTGCAGTGGTTTGTCTTTGCTGAGTCATGAACTGTTCTTGTGACGTCATCAATTGCTGCTGCTGAGGGGCCAGTTGTCTCACAAGACTTTTGAGGTCGTTCTTCTTTGGTTCGGGAGTAGCATAAGCAGTGGGCTGGGGGTTTCGTTGTTGTCCTTGATTGTTCTGATTGTTGTTCCATGAGAAATTCGGGTGATTCCGCCATCCAGGGTTGTATGTATTTGCATAGGGGTTGTTCTTCGGCGAATAGTTATTAGGTCTCACGTAATTTGCTTGTTCTGTATTTGCAAGTGAATACAAAGGACAAGTATCAGTATTATAGTCGTATTGGGAACATATTGCACATACCTGGAGTGGGGTAGATGGTAGGCTGGATGAGGCATTTTGAGCAGCCATGGCTTTTACCAATAAGTCTATTTTTCTTTCCATAGCAGCCATTTGAGGAGAAGATACTCCATTTACATTTACCTCATACATACCCTTAACCTTGGTCACATTTCTACCTCGAGAGGAGAACTGCTGAGTGTGTTCGCTAAGGGTTTCGAAGAGCTCCATCGCTACTTCGCTGCTTTTCTCCATCAACACTACTCCACAACCTGAATCAATAATACTTTTGTTAGTGTCATTCAAACCTTCATAAAAGGCTTATACCAATTCATCTTGAGGCAGGTTGTGGTGTGGGCATTTGAGTAGCAGTTCGTTGAAGTGTCCCTATGTTTCGAAAAAGAGGTCACCATCCTTTTGTTGGAAAGACTGGATCTCCTTCCTCATTTGCCTCGTCTTTTGAGCTGGGAAAAACTTCCTCAGGAACTTGCTAGCCAACTCCTCCCAAGTGTGGATGGAAACTGCAGGCAAAGAATTATACCATAGTTTAGCATTATCTTTTAAGGAAAAAGGGAACAGAATTAACCTTATTCCTTCTTGGTCTAGGCCTTGTATGTGCTGGAACTTGCAAAGATCGAAAAATTATCGGAGGTGCAAGTGTGGATCTTCATTAGGAGTACCCCTAAAGTGAGTCAAAGCATTCAATATTTGCGAAGATATGTAATAGTTTTCTGCCGCCTCAGGTTGATATGCAATGCATGATGGTTGATCAATGTTCCGTGGGATGAATGAGTGCTTCATTGGTACTCGTGCAGGTGGTTGCTGGTTTTCGAGCTGTTCCACCATTGGTGTTTCGTTCTCGACTTCTTCTTCATTCTCCTCGAAGTTGTCCCTAAGCCTTTGTCGGATGGTCCGCTCAAGTTTGGGATCGAGGGGAAAGACTATTGGATGTCAGGATCAAAGTCCGTGCATAAATCAGCAAAAACAGTTTCAGTGCAGCAACTTAACTTTGCTGCTCGAGTAACCCTTTGTCTTATTTGCGCTCGATCGCACAGAAGGCTGCGATCGATTGCAAGTATCACAGAAAGTGTGATTTAGGGTTTGATGTACCTGAAACAGAAAGGAAATGCGATTAGGGTTTGATAAAAATGATAAACAGAAACTTTAAAAATTTTGAGTGAAATAAAATAAAAATAATGATGATTAAACTAAACGAAAGTGATTCTAAAATGAAATTTAGCGCAATCCCCGGCAACGGCGCCAAAAACTTGTTGAGCGAAAATATACTTAAATAAATAAGTAAATAATCGCACTCGTTTTACTTGCAAGTGCACAAGGTCAACAGTGTAGTATAGTGTGCGAGAGCAAGATCATCTCTACAGGGATTGACAAAGTTCGGTTTTAGAATTAGTTTCTTCTAAGTAAAAAGAAATAAATAACCGTTGAATGTGATTTGATAATAATAAAGACATAGGGCTTTGATATCCACCACTAGTCATACTTTCCCAATTGTATAATGTATCAGTGCACTAGCCTTATCATGTATACCTAATGGTCGCCAACCTAAGGGTATGGTATCTACTCCTTAAGCTATTGATTTCCCTAAGCAACGAGTTAGACATGGTATCTACTCTAACTCTTTTCTTCCTTAAGGGATTCAACATGGTATCTGCGTGAGTTGTTCCTTAAGAAAACATAAGATTTATGGAAATCGACAACCACATAAGACCTAGGGCATGGTATCTACTCCCGGTTTTCCATGTTGATTAATGCAAGAATCCGGTGTGGATATCTTTTGTTACTAATGTTAGACCCAGGACTCGGTCATCCAAATTGATCTAACTAACCTATCCATACCACATACATATGAGGAATTTAAATAAGCATAGGCATTAATCAAGTTAAGCAACATAATAAAGGCTATTGGCAAAGACTTTATCGATGAATAAATATATGAGAAAACATAACCAGGGCTTCAATCGAGCCCTATAAGAAAGTTAGTTACACATGCTGTCTAAGATAAATATCATATATAAACTAAGCATAAAATATAAAACCCGAAGAATACTAGGGAGACAGGTTGTCAATCCTCTCCAAAGCCTAAAACTCCGAGCTAAGCAAAAGATAAAAGAAGTGTTCTCTAAGAAGTGATCTCTAAGATGTGTTGATTTGTGTGTGCTTTACAGGTGTATTTATAAGGCTTGAGTAGTCCTAGAAGGCTCATGAATTCCTAAACTTTCCTAAAACATAAAACTCCTTTATTTCCAAAATAGGTTTCTGCAGTTTACTGTTCACGCCCGTACATGTGCGCTCGATCGCATGCGTCTTGCGGTCGATCGCAGTGCTGCACTCGATCCTTCAAGTGTGCGAACGATCGCATGTAGTAGTGCGATCGATCACAATTTGACCAGAAACTACTCCAGGATTTCCAGGCTTCTTCCCTTAAGTGCCAAAACTGCTTCTTTTCCTCCAAGACCCTATAAAAACATGTGAAACACACAAATGAAGTAAAATGAACTAAATTAACATAACTAAGGACCTAACAAATGTAAATAAGGGGGCTTAAATATGAATATTTAAGCACCTATCAACCCTTTGTCCCATATGAACTCTTTCCTTACTAGTTGTTTGTCATGATAAGCTTTTGTCCTTTCTTTGTAGAGCTTGGCATTCTCATACGCATCATACCTTAATTCTTCTAGCTCATTTAAGTGCAGCTTCCTCTTCTCGCCTGCTTGTTTTATATCAAAATTGAACTGTTTAATGGCCCGATATGCTCGATGTTCATGCTCCACTGGCAAAGGATATGCTTTACCAAAAACTAAGCGGTATGGGGACATCCCAATTGGTGTCTTGTAAGCTGTCCCATATGCCCATAAAGCATCATTTAGTCGCAAAGACCAATCCTTCCGATTATGATTCACAGTCCTCTCCAGGATGCATTTGATTTCTCTGTTACTTATCTCCACTTGGCCACTAGTCTGAGGGTGACATGGAGTGCCAACCTTATGGGTGATCCCATATTTTTTGATGAGTACAACAAAAAAAATGATGATGAAAGTGGTTGCCACCATCACTGATAATCACTCTTGGTGTCCCAAACCAGGTAAAAATGTTATCCTGTAGAAACTTCACAACCATTTTATGATTATTAGTCTTTGAGGGGACAACCTCGACCCATTTGGACACATAATCAACACCCACAAGAATATATAAATAACCAAAGGAATTGGGGAATGGACCCATGAAATCAATGCCCCATACATCAAAAAGTTTTACTATATGAATATTTTGTAGGAGCATCTGATTTTGGGATGAGATGTTACCTGTCCACTGGCATCTATCACATGAGCTGCGGAATGAGAAAGCATCTTTAAATAGATTAGGCCAATAAAAACCAGATTGTAATACCTTAAGTACTGTTTTCTTGGTCCCAAAATGTCCTCCACAAGCAAACTGATGGCAATGTTGTAATAAGCTCAAGTGCTCCTCTTCTGAGACATACCTTCTAATGATTTGATCGGGGTAGAATTTAATGAGGTAGGGGTCATCCCAATGGTAGTGTCTAGACATAGATATCAACTGCTTCTTCCCTGGACTGGTCATACCTGGAGGAAAAACCTTAGCAGTTAGATAATTGACAATATCAACATACCATGGAAGTGCTACCTTTAGTGCGAACAATTGTTCATCTAGGAAGTTTTCATTCAAAGGTAGCTCATTTTTTTCATTCTCATAGGGTAGCCTTGATAAATGATCTGCAACCACATTCTCACTACCTTTCTTATCTTTGATCTCCAAATCAAATTCTTGCAATAGGAGTACCCATCTGATTAACCTAGGCTTTGCATCCTTTTTAGAAAACAGATATCTCAAAGCAGCATGATCAGTAAATACAATAACCTTAGAGGCAATCAGATATGATCTAAACTTCTCTAAAGCAAAAATAACAACTAACAATTCATTTTCAGTGGTAGAATAGTTAAGCTGAGCATCATTTAAGGTTCTAGAAGCATAGTAAATAGTATGAAGTACCTTACTGACTCTTTGGCCTAAAACAATCCCAAGGAGAAGTCACTGGCATCGCACATCAACTCGAATGGAAGATTCCAATCTGGTGCCATCATTATTGGGGCGGAGGTGAGCACATCCTTCAATGTGTTGAAAGCTTTCATACAGTCATTAGTCCACTCATACTTAGTATCTTTAGCTAACAATGCACATAGAGGTCTAGAGATCTTGGAGAAATCCTTGATGAATCGTCTATAGAATCCAGCATGTCCAAGGAAACTTCTGACTCCCTTAACTATTAAAGGAAGAGGCAGCTTTGAAATAATATCTATTTTAGCTTTATCTACCTCAATACCTTTGTTGGAGATGGAATGACCCAACAAAATGCCTTATTGGACCACAAAATGACATTTCTCCCAATTATGCACTAAGTTGCTTTCTTCACATCTCTTTAGGACACTCTCTAGATGATTTAGGCATTCATCAAAATTAGAACCAAAAACACTGAAATCATCCATGAATACCTCAATGTATTTTTCCACCATATCGAAAAATATGCTCATCATACATCTTTGAAAGGTGACTGGTGCATTGCATAAACCAAATGGCATCCTTCGATAAACAAATGTACCGAAAGGACATGTGAAGGTAGTCTTTTCTTGATCCTCAGGTGCTATGGCAATCTGGTTGTCCCCACTGTACCCATCCAAGAAGCAATAATAGTTATGGCAAGCTCATCTTTCTAACATCTTATCAATGAATGGCAAAGGGAAGTGATCTTTTCTGGTCACTTTGTTTAATCTTCGATAATCAATACATAACCTCCAACCAGTTGTTTTTCTTATAGGAATGAGCTCCTCATTTTCATTCTTCACCACTGTGATCCCACTCTTTTTAAGAACAACTTGGACGGGACTTACCCATTTACTGTCTGAGATAGGGTAGATAATGCCAACTTCTAATAGTTTTAATACCTCGGCCTTTACTACCTCTTTCATATGTGGGTTAAGTCTTCTTTGAGCATCTCGAGTGGGTTTTGCTCCATCCTCAAGGTAGATATGATGCATGCATTTAGCTGGACTTATCCCTTTTATGTTAGCAATGGTCTATCCAATGGCAGATCTGTGCTCCCTAAGAACTCTCAATAGTTTCTCCTCTTCTCCAATACTTAAATTGGCAGCCATAATCATAGGTAATGTCTTCTTTTCTCCCAAATAGGCATAAGTTAAATGTTCTAGCAGCTGTTTCAATTCCAAGGTTAGTGCCTGGACAATAGAAGGGAGAAGAGTAGTATTAGTAGGTATGAGCGATTCAAATGGAGGAGCATACTTACTTGGATGTTTTGGAGAGGCCTTAAGGAGGTGTACAGCTTTGATGATGTCATCAGTAACATCTTTAGGTTCTTGCTCAATATCCACTTTTGTGAAGCTATGGGTAATAGTGATCTCCAATGGATCAATGTGCTGGACCTGAAAAGCTTGCTCAACAAAACTTTGCATCATACATACATTAAAGCATTCCATGTCATCTTGAGGTAGTTTTAATGCATCAAATATTTTAAACTCTATCTTTGTACTTATTATACCCTTTTTCACACAAATCTTTGTATCAGCAGTTCTCATGAAAAGTCTTCCTAATATGATGGACAGAGGTAATGGCATAGGGCATTCTTCCATATCTAACAAAATAAAGTCAGCAGGTAATATAAACTCACCTACCTTTACCAGGACATCCTCAAGAATACCTCTAGGTCTTTTGATGCTTCTATCTGCTGTTGGTATTTGTCTTAGCATTAAACGATTGCAAGGAAGAGGAAAAAAAATTAGCATCATTGCACACCAGTGTGCGCCACGGCCCAACTCATTCAAGGGTGCGGTGCCCAGCAAGGAGAAGTGCTGGAGGAAGTGTGCATCGTAGCTTAGCCTCCCCCAAGCCGCGGCACCCAAAATGGTTGCACTTGTGGAGGAGTTTCAGCACACTCCAAGCCGCGGCTTGAAGGCACATTAATTCCATTTTGTTCAGCCTTTTGAAAGATGCGTGGGGCATGTCCAAAACATATAGCTTCACTTAGGATTGATGGAGGGCTAAGGTTGATTGGTCATCTAGATCTAAGGGTGGATATTGACCCTCAAGATTGGTCAAGAAGTTGGTGCACTATATAAAGGGTCACCTAGCTTCAATCTAAAACAGATAACACATTGTGACATACAAGTGATCATTATATAAGAGAGTTAAAGTGCAAGTATAAGAGTGCAAAGACACAAAACACAGGAGATGCGCTAGAATAGATCTCAAAAGTAAGGCTGGTTGTAAAGAGAGAAGTAGTATAGATTGTACGTAGAGTTTTTTGTAATAGTTTTATCACTTTCTTTCTTCTCTTCTTGGTTCTTCAAGAACTTGGGTTTCTTGGAGTGGAGTTACTGTAACTTATAAAAACTAATTGATTTAGTGCAAAGAGTTCAGAGGAACTCACGGGGACGTAGCCTATTGCCGAACCTCGATAACAATTGCTGTGTTTTTTCTTTCTTGCTTTGGTTGCTGTATTTGTTTATACAAGCCATTCTAGACTTGGATGTTTGGAAGATCACCTCCTGGGCATCATCCAAGATGGTTTCCCAACAGTGGTATCAGAGCTTGCACAGCTAGGTATCGGAGCAAGAATATAAGGTATCGGAGCAAGAATTCAAGAATCAAATAACAAACTTCTTGGGTGATTCAAGAACAGAGTAAAGATCAAGATCAGATCGTGTTCTTGAGGGTGATTCAAGAACGGTGTTGAGATCAATCTTCGATCGTGTTCTTGAGGTTTAGAAGAAGTTGGAAAGCATTTGTGGGTGCTGCACAAATCTGGGATCATCTCCGCAAGATGGGTTCAAATTTTGTTGTTGAGAAGTTTAATGGAAAGAGAGATTTTTCCCTGTGGAAGCGAAAGATCAAGGCTATTCTTATGCAACAGAAGGTGGACTTGGCTATTGGAGAAGATAATGCTTTTCCAGCAAGTATCATGGAGGACTAGTGGATTGAGATGAAGAAGATGGCATACAACACCATCCTCTTGCACATGTCGGATAGTGTCACAAGGGAGTGCGGAGACTCGAAAGATCCTGCTGTCATATGGAAGAAGCTAGATGAGTTGTTTCTTACCAAAACTCTCTCTAACAAGATTTATCTTCTTAAAAGAATCTTTGCTTTTAAAATGGATCCTAATAAAGAGTTGCAAGATAATCTTGATTTCTTTAATAAACTAGTTCAAGATTTGGCTAGTTGTAGTATTAAATTCCCGGATGAACAATTGGCTTTTATGTTATTAAATTCTCTTCCTGATTGTTTTGATAGTTTAATTAATGCAATTGAATATGGAAGAGATACACTAACCAAAGAAATTGTGGTCAATACTATAGGGGCTCATGATTTCAAAGCCAAGAGTAGGGAGGCATCAACTGAGGAAGAGTTTTTCGTAAGAGGAAGGCCAGCAACTTGGAATGGGAGGCGCATTCATGGCAACTACCGGGAAAAATCAAAAGGTAGAGGGCAGAGCCATGGGAGAGCACATTCCAAACCAAGATTTAGAGGAAAGAGGTGCTTCTATTGCAATAAGGAGGGTCACTTCAAGAAAGATTGCAAGAAGAGATTGTGAGATGAGAGAAGGATAAGCTATACCAACAATGGAGAGGCTTCAGTTGCCAAAGGAGAACAGGAAGATGATGTTCTTGTTGTGTGCTCAAATGTGAGAAGAAGGCAAGACAAAAAGAAATGGATTTTGGATTCCGTGTGCACTTATCACATGTGCCCTTACAAGGAATGGTTCAATAATTTCAAGGAGATCAATGATGGAAGGGTTTTCATGGGGAATGACAATTCTTTCTAAGTGAGGGGGATAGGAGACATCCAGTTGAGGATGTTTGATGGAGTCACAAGGCTGCTGCGAAATGTAAGGTATCTCCCAGATTTGAGGTGAAATTTGATCTCATTGGGGCAGCTGGATTCCATGAGGTATATATACAAAGTTGAGGGAGGAAAAATCAAGGTAACCAAGGGTTCTTTGATAGTGATCAAAGCAGTAATCAAAGATGAACTTTATGAGATGATCAGTGAGACAAAAATCAAGGATCAAGCAGCAAGCTTGATGGCTGAGATGGATAAGGCAGCACTTTAGCACAATCGCTTGGGATATATAAGCGAAAAGGGACTGCAAGTTCTCAGCAAGAATGGTCTACTTGGTGGTGACAAAGTAGAGAAACTGGATTTCTGTGAGAGTTGCATTCTTAGGAAGCAACATCGGGTCAGCTTCAACACCGGAGTGCACAAGTCTAAAGGGATTATTGACTACATCCATGCGGATCTTTGGGGACTAGTAAGGACACCAACATAGGGAGGTAATCATTACTTTCTGTCTTTAATTGATGATTATTCAAGAATAGTTTGGGTTTATTTGCTTAAAAATAAATCGGATGCTTTGAATAAATTTATGGTGTGGAAAAAGTTGCTGGAGACTCAAATGGGCAGGGTAGTTAAGGTGTTAAGAACCGATAATGGCTTAGAATTTTTTAATAAGGATTTGGATAAATTCTGTGAATTAAATGGCATTCTAAGACATAGAACGGTTGTGAAAACCCCTCATCAAAATGGAGTTGCTGAGAGGATGAATAGAACCCTTATGGAAAAGGTTTGGTGCATGTTAATTGGGTCCAGTTTACCAAAATATTTTTGGGGAGAAGCTGTGTCTACAACTGCATACTTGGTTAATAAATCACCCTCTAGAGCTTTAGAGCTCAAGACTCCCATGGAGATGTGGAGTCGGAAATCCCTTGAGTTGAGCAACCTTAAGACTTTTGGGTGTGCTGCATATGCATATCAAAAGGATGATAAACTTAACCCAAGGTCTAGAAAATGTGTATTTCTAGGGTATAGTGATAAGGTTAAGGGGTATAGGTTGTGGTCCTTAGAACTAAAATGAATTAACCTAATAATAAGTAGGGATGTTATTTTTAATGAATTGTTATTTCCCTACTTGGAGAAAACTAACCCTGCAGGGGCTAATGAGCAAACCCGTCTGAAATTTTTGGAGCATCACATCAAGGAGAATTTGGTTCAGGTAGAGCAAGGAAGGTAAGAGGGTTCAGATCAGATAGAGCTTATTGATGAAGGCCATGCTCAGGACACTCAAGAGGAGGCTGAACTAGAAGGGGTTGCTGCAGCAAGTCAGAATGACTACCAGCCCACAAGGGACCGGGAAAAGAGGGTGGTTAGACCACTTTTGAGATATGGGTTTGTGGATGCTCAGGTAGTAGCTCCTTGGATAGAAGGAGAGGTTGAACCAAAAACTTACATGGATGCCATGGAGTGTAAGGATTCGTCAAAGTGGCAGCTAGCTATGGAGGAAGAAATGGATTCTTTGAGGAAGAACAACTCTTGGTATTGGCGCCCAAACCAGAAAAACAGAGAGTTATAGATTGTAGATGGATCTATAAGATCAAAGAAGGGAACACTCCAGGGGATGAAATCTGGTATAAAGCTAGGCTGGTGGCAAAGAAGTTCACACAAAGAGAAGGCATAGACTTCACCGAAATATTCTCACCAATTGTAAAATACAAGACAATCAGGATAGTGTTAGCATTGGTGGTTTAATTCAATTGGGAAATCAAGAAAATGGATGTAAAGACAGTGTTTTTACATGGAGAGCTTGATGAGACCATTTACATGAAGCAACCCAAAGTCTATGAGGAAGGAAAGCAGGGAGATTTGGTGTGCCTACTGAAGAAATCTCTATATGGCCTGAAGCAATCACCTCAGCAATGGAATAAGAGGTTCGATTCCTTTGTAACTAGCCTGGGTTTCATGAGGAGCTACTATGATTCGTGCTTATATTATAAGGGGCACAAGGTGAAGGAAATGGTGATTATCCTGACCTATGTTGATGATATGATGCTGGTTGGGAACAGCATGGAGAGGATAAGAAAATTGAAGGCTCAACTCAGTGAGGAGTTTGAGATGAAGTATTTTGGCCATGCACAGAAGATCTTTGGGATGTGTATCATCCGGGAAAGGGAGAGAAACACATTGAAGATCTCTCAAACTTCCTACATAGAGAAGATGATACCTAAGTTCTCTATGGAAGATAGCAAACCAGTGAAGGTTCCCCTTGCTGGTCATTTCAAGTTCTCTAATGATCAATGTCCAAGATCGAATAAGAAGAAGAAGGAAATGGAAAAGGTCTCATACTCTAGTGCGGTTGGTTCTGTAATGTTCACCATGGTAAGTACTAGAACTGATATTGCTCATACAATAAGTGTCCTCAGTAGGTTTATAAGTAATCCCAGAAAGGAGCATTGGCTTGGGATGAAGTGGTTGCTGAGGTACTTGAAGGGAAGCCCAGATGTAGAGCTGGTTTATAAGAAGAGGGGTAAGTTCATCTGCCTTGAAGGTTATGATGATTCAGACTATGGAGCAGACTGGGATAAAAGGAGATCGATTACTTCTTACTTCTTCAACTTAAACAGATGTTGTGTAAGTTGAAAGGCTCAGTTGCAGCCGGTGGTAGCACTCTCAACAACCGAGGCTGAGTACATAGCGGCTTACGGAAGCCATCAAAGAGGCTATGTGGTGCAAAGGGTTGTTGGAAGAGTTGAAGGTACTAAATGAGCAGGTTATGGTGTATTTGGATAGCCAAAGTGCATTGCATTTGTGCAAGAATCCGGTGTTCCATGAGAGGACAAAGCAAATGGATGTTCGGTACCATTTCATTCGGGAAAATGTTACGGAATGATGTATTCATATGGACAAGGTGGCCACAGAAGAAAACCCTGCAGATTTAGGTACTAAAGTTCTACCTCTAAGCAAGTTCAATCATTGCCTTGGACATCTTAGGATTGGAGTCGGCTGATATGATAACTCAAGATGAGTTTGGATACTGAGTTCTCTGCACATGGGTTTGGGTTTAATCGCTTAGACAAAGGTAGAGATTGTTAGTATTTGTCTTAGCATTAAACGGTTGCAAGGAAGGAGGAAAAAAAATTAGCATCAATGCACACCAGTGTGCACCGCGACCCAGCTCATTCAAGGGTGTGGTGCCCAGCAAGGAGAAGTGGTGGAGGAGGTATGGGCCCACCTCCTCCAGGCCGCGATTCCCAGAATGGTTGCACTTGTGGAGGAGTTTCAGCACACTCCAGGCGTGGCTTGCCCTGTTCTAGGCCGCGGCCTGAATGCGCACTAATGCCATTTTGTTAAGCCTTTTGAAAGGTGCGTGAGGCATGTCCAAAACGCACAGCTTCACTTAGGATTGATGGAGGGCTAAGGTTGATTGGTCATCAAGATCTAAGGGTGGATATTGACCCTCAAGATTGGTCAAGAAGTTGGTGCACTGTATAAAGGGTCATCTAGCTTCAATCTAAAATAGATAACACATTGTGACATACAAGTGATCATCATACAAGAGAGTTAAAGTGCAAGTGTGAGAGTGCAAAGACACAAAACATAAGAGAGGCACTAGAATAGATCTCAAAAGAAAGGCTGGTTGTAAAGAGAGAAGTAGTATAGATTGTGGGTAGAGTGCTTTTGTAATAGTTCTATCACTTTCTTTCTTCTCTTCTTGGTTCTTTAAGAACTTAGGTTTCTTGGAGTGGAGTTGCCATAACTTATAAAAACTCATTGATTTAGTGCAGAGATTTTAGAGGAACTCACGGGGACGTAGGCTATTGCCAAACCTCGATAACAATTGTTGTGTTCTTTCTTTCTTGCTTTGGTTGCTGTATTTGTTTGTAAAAGTCATTCTAGACTTGGGTGTTTAGAAGATCACCTCCTGTGGATCATCCAAGGTGGTTTCCCAAAATCTGTCAACTATAAAATGATGGAGGTCGGTTGAAGCTCCCCCAAACCTAGGGTTTTGAATACTGTGTATGGTAGTAGATTGACACTCGCTCCTAAATCTAGTAATGCCTGCTCAAACAGCTGGTCAGCTATCCTATAGGGAATAGTGAAACTACTCAGATCTTTCAGTTTTGGTGGTAGTTTTCTTAATAGCACAGCACTTACCTCTTCAGTTAAGGCTACCGTCTTATGTTCCTGAAACTTCCTCTTATGAGTGCAACAATCTTTTAAAAACTTAGCATAAATAGGTATTTGTTGAATTGCATCTAATAAAGGAATGTTTATTTCAACTTTCCGCAAGGTTTTAAAGATATCAAGCAGTTTATTTTCTTTCTTTTGTTTACTAACCTTTGTCGGAAGGGTGATGCATTCACCTTCTCCATCTCACTTACCTTTAATGCCGATGGTTTTCCTATAGACGCTTCTACAGACTCATCAGTTCCTATAACCTTACCATTTCTGAGGGTGGTGACAACCTTCAATTGCTGGTGTCCCCCGGGGTTAGGTAGTGTTTGAGCCGGAAGCTCACCTTGCTTTCTACCACTCAGTTCTTTGGCCAATTGTCCCATTTGTGCCTCTAGCCTTTGAATAGCTTGTTCATGTTTTACTGTGGTTTGTCTTAGTTCAGTCTGAAACTATCTTTCATCTGCCATGAACTGATCTTGTGAAGTCATTAATTGTTGTTGCTGAGTTGCCAATTGCCTCACAAGACTTTCGAGGTTATTTTTCTTTGTTTCGGGAGCTAAGTGAGCAGCTGGCTGGGAGTTCCGTTGCTGCCCTTGATGGTTAAGGGCATTCTGCTTGTTGCTTCAGGAGAAATTTGGGTGGTTCCTCCATCCAGGATTGTAAGTGTTTGCATAGGGGTTGTTCTTAGGCGGATAGTTGCTTGGCCCCACATAGTTTGCTTGCTCCGGGTCTACAGCTGAATACAAAGGACATGTCTCAGTATTATGATCATATTGAGAACATATAGCACATACATGGAGTGGTGTAGCTGGTGGATTAGGTAAGGCATTATGAGCAGTCATGGCTTTAACAAGCAAATCTAGTTTCTTCTCCACAACAGCTATTTGGGTAGAGGATCCTCCATTTAGCGTCACCTCATACATCCCTTTGCTTTTGGATCCATGTCTACCTCGAGAGGAGAACTGTTGGGTGTGTTCACTTAAGGTCTCGAATAGCTTCATGGCTTCTTCGCTGCTTTTCTCCGTCAGCACTCCACCACAACCTGAATCCATAATACTTTTATTAGTATCACTTAAACCTTCATAAAAAGCTTGTACCAGTTCATCTTGAGGTAGATTATGATGTGGGCATTTGAGTAGCAGCTCGTTGAAGTGTCCCTATGCCTCAAAGAACAGGTCTCCATCCTTTTGTTGGAAGGACTGAATCTCCTTCCTCATTTGCCTCGTCTTCTGGGCTAGGAAAAACTTTCTTAGGAACTTGCTGGCCAACTCTTCCCAAGTATGGATAGAAACTGCAGGCAATGAATTGTACCATAGTTTAGAATTATCTTTTAAGGAAAAAGAGAAAAAAAATTAACCTGATTCCTTCTTGGTCTAGGCCCCGGATGTGCTGGAACTTGCAGAGATCGAAAAATTCCCGAAGGTGCAAGTGTGGATCCTCATTAGGTGTACCCCTAAAGTGAGTCAATGCACTGAGTATCTGCAGAGATATGTAGTAATTGCCTTCCGCCTCAAGTCGATATGCAATGCATGATGGCTGGTCGATGTTCCTTGGGATTAAGGATTGCTTCATCGGTCTCCTCTCAGGTGGTTATTGGTTTTCTAGCTGTTCCGTCATTGATGCTTCTTCCTCGAATTCCTCTTCTACCTTCTCAGAGTTGTCTCTAAGCCTTCGTCGAATGGTCCGCTTAAGCTCTGTATCGTGGGGAAAGAAAGTTGGATGCCTAGATCGAAGCCCTTGCATGAATCAGTGAAAACCGCTTCAGTGCAGCAGTTCAGTACTGCTGCTCGAGTAGCCTCCGCCTCAAATGCACTCGATCGCAGAGGAGATGCGCTCAATCGCACAAAGTGTTGCGCTCGAGTGCAGTGTCACAGAGAGCTTCTGCTGTAGTGCCTGAAACAGAAACGAAAAGAAAAATGGATTAGGTTTTTGATGAAACAAAATAAATGTGGAAAACAAAAACTTAAATTTCTTTTTTAGATTTTTGATAAAAATAAAATAGAATAACAGAAACTGAAAATAACGAAAATAATTTTAAAAAGAAATTTAGTGTAATCCCCGGCAACGGCGTCAAAAACTTATTGTGCGTTTATCTACATAAATTATTAAGCAAATAATCGAATTTGTTTTACTTGCAAGTGCACAAGGTCAATAGTAGCATAGTGTGCAAGTGCGAGATCATCTCTAAAGGGATTGGTGAATTTCGTTTTAGAATCAATTTCACTGGGTAAAATAATAGAAATAAACGTTGAGTCTAGATTGATAATGATAAGAACATTGGGCTTTGATATCCACCACTAATTATACTTTCCCAATAAGTAATGTGCCAATGCTCTAACCTTACCATGAATACCTAATAGTTGTCAACCTAAGGGCTTGGTTCGTTCCTCAAGCTATTGATCTCCCTAAGCAACGAGTTAAGCATGGTGTATACTCTAACTCTTTTCTCTCTTAAGGGATTCAGCGTGGTGTATACTGAGTTGTTCCTTAAGGGAGCATGAGGTTTGTGGAAATCGACAACCACACGAGACCTAGGGTATGTTGTATACTCCTGGTTTCCCATGTTGATTAACCTAAGAATCCGGCGTGGATTTCTTTTGTTACTATTGTCAGACCCAGGACTCAGTCATCCAAATTGATCTAACTAACTGATCTATACCACATGCATACGTTGATCAGACACACACATATGAGGAATTCAATAAAACAGACATTAATCAATTAAAGCATCATAACATGGCATTTGCAAAGGCAATCAATGATTATATATATGGAAAAGCATAATTAGAGCTTTAGTTGAGCCCTATTAAAAAGTTAGTTACACATACTGTTTATGATAAACCTCATTATAACATAAACTAAATAGAAAAATAAAACCTGAAGAATACTGTGGAGATGAGTCGTCAATTCCTCTCCAAAGCTTACAACTTCAAGCCAAAATCAAAAAGTGTGTTTTTTTTTGTTTTACAAATCTATATATAGGGTTCTAAGGGTGCCTCGAAACCATAATTTCCAATTTAAGATCCGGAGACTTCTTTCCAAAACTGGTTCTATCGCCTCTCTGTGCATGTGCGCTCGATCGCGTGCTGATGCGCTCGAGCCCATGTGTGCGCTCGAGCCTTCTAGGTGTGCGCACGAGTGCTTGTGCGCTCGATCACAAGGGAGGTGCGCTCGAGTGCACCTAGCTGGTTTGCAGATCTTCACTTTTTGTTCCTTAAAGATCCAAAATGTCATCTTTTCTTTAAAAACCTATGAAAAATACAGAAAACACAAAAATGAAGTAGAATCTACTAAAATACATAAACAAAAAGCCTAACAAGTGTAAATTAAGGGGCTTAAATACAACTATTAAAGCACTTATCAAAAAAATTATAGGGAACAATAGGAGGCAGAGTTGTGGTGGCTATAAGGAAGAAGAAGAATAATTTCGGTAGTTTGAAATTTTTGCAACCCTAAATCCTTATTTCATGGCTCTAATACCATGAAATAATACATTGTATTAATTATAACTGATGATTACAAGAGGTATTTATAGGTACTGCTATACAAGGTAAAAGACTTATTTACCTTTATCCTATATATAAGAATATATATAGATCTTGGCCTTGCACAAAAGATCCTTGGATGATAATAATCCGGGAAAAAGAGAAAAACAGGTTGAAGGTTTCTCAGTCTTCCTGCATAGAAAATGTGTTGTCTAAGTTTTCTATGGAAGATGGTAAACCAGTGAAGATTCCCTTTGCTGGTCATTTCAAGTTCTCTAGTGAACAATATCCTGGAATAGATGAGGAGAAGAAGAAAATGGAAAAAGATCCCTTACTCTAGTGCGGTTGGATCAGTCATGTTCATGATGGTAAGTACTAGACCCGACATTTCTCAGGCAATTAGAGTTCTCAGTAGATTTGTGAGTAATCCCGGAAATGAGTTTTGGCTTGGGATGAAGTAATTACTGAGGTACTTGAAGGCTTAGTTGCAGCCGGTCATAGCACTCTCAACAACCGAGACTGAGTACATAGCGGAAACATAAGCTATTAAAGAGGCTATGTGGTGCAACGGGTTGTTGGAAGAGTTGAAGGTCCTAAAAGAGCAGGTGGTGGTGTATTCGGATAGCCAAAGTGCGTTGCACTTGTGTAGGAACCTGGTGTTCCATGAGAGGAATAAGCATATGGATGTTCGGTATCATTTCATTCAGGAAAATGTTATGGAAGGATGCATTCATGTGGACAAAGTCGCAACAGAAGAAAATTCTGCAGATTTAGGTACTAAAGTTCTACCTCTAAGTAAGTTCAATCATTGTCTTGGACTTCTTAGGATTGGAGTCGGTTGATATGGTCACTCAAATTGAGTTTGGATCCTGAGTTCTCTGCACAATGGGTTCGGGTTTAATTGCTTAGACAAAGGTAGAGATTGTTGGTATTTGTCTAAGGATTAAACGGGTTGAAGAGTTCAGCATCAGGTTCAGGTGTGCGCCGCAGCCACTAGCAAAGGAGAAAGTTCAGGGAGGTGTGCGCCATGGCACAGCCTCTCCCACGCCGCGGCGCCCAGCAAGGATGAAGACCTGGAGGTGGTGTGCCCTGTTGTGAGCCGCGGCCTGCCCTGTTCTGGGCCGCGGCTCCAGGCACACCTGATGCCAATTTTCAGCACTCTTCTCCTGGTGCGTGGGGCTTGATTAAAATGCACATGATCACTTAAACTTGTTAAAGGGCTATGATTGATTGATCCTCAAGATCTAAGGGTTGAGATTGACTTCAAGATTGGTTCAAGAAGTGGTTACACTATATAAATGATCATCTAAGATCAATAACAAAGGAGGGTGTGCAAATGTGTGTGAAATAGAACACATGGTGTGTGAGAGTGCAAAGACACTAAACACAAAAGAGACTCATTCAAGAGAGGTTGGTTGTTTAGAGAGAGAGTAGTCTAGATTGGAGATTCAAGGGCTTTGTAATTGGAATTTTCTTGGGGAAAATTCCAGGGAAACACTTAGTTCTTATCACTTTCTTTTCCTCTTCTTTTGTTCTTCAAGAACAAGAGGGTTCTTGAAGAGGTGTTGCTGTAATTGTAAGAACTCCATTGATTTAGTGTAGAGAGCTCGGAGAAGCTCACGGGGACATAAGCAAATTGCTGAACCTCGATAACAATTGCTTGTGTTCTTTCTTTGATTGGTTTGATTGCTATTTATTACAAGTTATTCTAGACTTGGGTGTTTGGAAAGATCACAACCTGGGATCTGCAAGAAGGTGATTTTCCAACAATATATAATTAATATACTAAAATCAATTGCATCCTAAATTCCACACATAAGAGAAGCATGACTGAACTTATATGGAGAAAAAGAACAACAATCACCATAGTTAAATAAAATCTATGGGAGAAGAAAATATAATTATATGTCACACAAAAATATCAACTTCAATATTAAATAAAGGGAACAACTCAAAATAATTATTCAATGTTAAAAACACAAATACTGAATTAAATACAAGCCAAACCCGCTATGTCTAGGAGTTCATCTCTTCGCTTTGGTTGAAACTTAGCCTAGCCGATAAAACATAATCACAACAGCTCTCTAGAAATTCAGTGTGTATCACTTCAGCCCCCTTTTCTTTGAGTCTAAAATCCTATATATAGCTGTATGGAGACAGCTTTGTAGACAGAAAAGTCGCCATAGGGTTTCTGTTCAGGCCATGTGCTTCTACTGTTGTCTAGGCCTGCTTCTGCTGCTGTCTAGGCCATGCTTTTGCTGCTGTCTAGGCCCGGTTTCTGCTGTATAGAACTGGTCAGGTTATGCTGCTGTCCAGGCCATGCAAATCTCCAAAAAAAAAAAATAGAATTTAATAGCTCCTTCACATCTGCCACGCTGAAATCACACACAGCCCGACCTTTGTCTACTAAAACTGTCATAACTTTCTCTAGAAAAATCACATTTACAAGCCCTAAAATTCTTCAGAAAATAGACATCCGAATCTTTCCAAGCATATATAGCTCATCTCCTAGTTCTAACTGAATCAATACAGTTTAATCCGCAAAAATGATTGATCTGTACGAGCAATTCTAGCAATTTAGTGAAACTCCTTTTCACCCTTTGCTAGTGACAACATGACTTAGCAAAATGCTCAATTTATCTTTAACAGTCTAGGAAAATGGGCTTTATTGCATTCCTCTTGGGAAACCCGGTTTCCCTGCTCTGAACTAGTCCGGATGTTATGGATTCTTTCGAATATATTTTATATATTTTTTTGTTTAAGGCTTCTTTGTTTTTTTAAATCCGCAAAACACACTAAAACACAGAATTCTCCAAAAGACCACACTTGTCAAGAAATTCAATGAATAATCAAAATTAATCTCAACAAATGCATATAATTAACTCTATCTGAAGTGCATTTTTATGCCCTAATCACCCATCTATAGCCACATACAAAAAAAAGGTTGCAAAAATAGGGGAGTCATTGAAAGGTATAGTATGTTCTAAAGCAGTTGATTGATTCCATTCTCTATAACAAAAAGTGATGAAGACACTTGTGAAGCTTTTACATAGGGTGAGGTAATTTTGGAAGAGAGCTTACTGTGTGAGCTGAGCCACTTGCTTTTTTCAGCAGAGAATCAATTATCAATGGTGGAGGTAAATGTTTCAATTGAGTTGTTGCAGGATTCCATAGCACAAAAGTGGACCTAGAACAATCCTCAGTGATATCAAAACATACCAAACCATTGAAAAACCCATGATTTATGGTAACCATGTTGAGTTGATCTTGAATTATATTTTTACGAAAAAGAGTTTGGCTTTGTTTTGAAGTAATAGAATCTCAGACTACTCAATGACGAATTAAGGTAGATGAGTCTTAGGTGGAGATATGGAGGTGCGTAGTGATGAAATATAGGTTTTTGATCAAAGTGGACTAGGGTTTAGATATTGACTCAAATCATGTTATGGATATGATAGGCAATCTTGTGAGAATTTTTACAATAATATCTTGGGGAAAGTATGATTGAAAGGTAGGTTTTTTTTTTGTACTCATGGTGATCGAAAATCTGTTTGGTTCACAAGAAAGCTGAGGGAAAGAAAGGAATTCGCAAGTTATTTTGGTTCTTGAGAGGAGCAGTGAATGAAAACAAACTTTAGGCATAATCATGATTTGTATACGTACAGAACAAGTTTAAGTTCAAACATAACATAGAAGAAAACACCAAACAACAAGGATATTTCTACATCAAACATAGAACATAAAACCTAAGTAACCAATAGTCTCTAATGGAATTCAGATCTTCTCTAGTTAGAAGCACCTAAAGTAGCAAAAGCGGAGAAGCTTTCGCGGTTGTCCATCCTATGGATCTTCTTATCGTGTTATTTCATTCTTGATGCATGCTCTCTTAAAGGACTTTTTCTGGTAAAACATTGAATTGATCATGTAAAAATATTCATATGAGCATTCACATTCACAATATTCATATTCCTTGTTTCCTCCTCTTCCACAATTTCCTCCTCTTACTCTTCTTTAGTAATTAAGATCTTGTCCTTCATCTAAAAACTCCTTAAGGTCAACATCTTTTAGTTTTCAATGTTTCAATGGAAAAATTCGGTTGAGCATAATATATGAAGACTATGGTAAATTATATAGAAATCAATCAAGAAATACAAACTTTGTTAGATACGGATTTTAATAGAGAGCTAGTAAATAATCTTAAAAATATATGACAGGAAGATATAATAATAACAATATATTTTAAAAAATTAGTCGCTAGATATGATTGTAAAGATGAAATTTAAAAATCATTCATGTTTAAATTATTTTCTTGATTTACAGAACATGCATCAAAAGGAAAAGGTAAAAATGAAGGTAAAAATTTAAATTTCAGCAAGGTCATTATTACCATAACCTCCATATCTAATAAAATTTTAAGTTTAAAATGATATTTGGATGCCCAACGCCTCTTGGTGTGTTGCTGTTTTGGGTGTTGGAAAAATTAGCTCTAAGAGCTTATTTTAGACCCTTTAAGGTCTTAATTTGAGCTAATTATTGTCATTAAAAACCCTTAATTAGGTGCATTAAATTAAACTCAAGTTGAGGGTTGTTTGAAAACCCAAATTGGCTTTGTCCCACATTGATAAGAAAAAAAGAAATAAAATGATTTATAAGCATTTGTTTGGGATTCTTATCTACTTTTGTTAAAAGAAGCGATAAAGGTGAAGGTCACAGTGTGTTGCGGTCGCATGCACCCATGCCCCAGCCCCGGTTTGAGCCCAAGTCTAAGCTCTAGCTTGGGCCCAGTCGCGTTGCAAAGTCGCATTAGCACTTTAGGTGTACTTTGCACTTCCCATGTGTGCATCGTTGCTAAGAAGCCCTAGCCAGAACCTAGCCCGTGTCTATTGTTTGGGTTCGGGAATCCAGATTTTAGACAAAAGCCCAAACAATCCCAGAATTTAATCAGAAAGGTGTCGGATTAAATCAAAAAGCATCTATTTAAATATAATGGTTGTGATTTAATCAGAGATGTATGTGTTGTGAGTTTTAAATTACTCGCAAGCGCACGAGTCGTTTGCAGTATAGTGTTGTGCAAGTGCGAGGTCGAATCCACAGGGAATTGCGTTGTGAAAGTATATTTTCAATCTAAATTAACTCTATCTTAACCTAGTTCCGAATTTTGAATGATAATTTGCAAAACAAATTAAAACTAAATTAAATTGATTTTAAAACTAATAATAAAAAGCACTAAGGTTTCCGAATCCACCCCACCGAAGTTAAGCATACATGTTCTAAAAATATAGCCTATCAAAACATTCAATGAATCCAACTATAAGACAAAAAACAAAGAATATCCCAACTAAACCAAAAGCACCCGATGTATCCGCTCTTAACAAATCACAAAGGGAATCCAATTTAATCGAAAAGCATTCAATGTATCCATCAGATGAAACACAAAGAAAATCCAACAGACAATTTAAACTCAATCAATTATAAGATTAACTCAAATAATTGACAGAACATTTATACTAAAAATTGTCAGATTTGTACAAGCAAATCTGAACTACTACGCCAAACAACGGCGGGGCTTCATCTTCAGCCTTAGCTGAAGAGTCTAGCCACTCATATCTATAAAGCTATAATAAAAAGTGCTAAACATTTAAACTAAAACAATTGAATATAAAAAAATAAATAAAAAACTTTACATGGGAGAAATTCCACTCGCTGACGGGCGGCGCTTCCCCTCGTGGTAGCAATGCCTTCGGGATCCACCAAAATGCTGGCAGAAGTCCACCGGTAAACACCAAAGGGGCTCAGGAATTGTACTATGAATTATGAAACCAGATGGTGCTTATATAGGAGAAGACCCGGACTAATGTGGCTTGCAAAAACGATGTGGGATACTGGCCCGAGTGCGCTCGATCGCAGTATGTTGCGATCGATCGCAGATGCGCTCGATCGCGTGTTTGGTGCGCTCGATCGCGCTGGTGCGATGCACTGCAAACATTTCGATGTGGGATTGATGACCGTGCGCTCGATCATAGGCAGGTGCGCTCGATCGCATATCTCGTGCGATCGATTGCAATGTCTCCAGAAGCTTCAAATCTCCTGAAATGCTTCATTTTCTCCACAAAGCTGTAAAAACACACAAAACACTAGAAAAACGTAAAATAAAGTAAAATACTACTAACTAAGAGCATAACAAATGTAAATTAAGGGTATAAAACATGCAATATTTAAGACTCATCAGTATGATTTAAATCCAAGGGTCATGCCTTAATAAAAAAAAAGTGTTAGATTAGTCAACTGTCTCTTTAACAGACATGATCTGGACCATTTAAAATTAAGAGACATGATCTAGAGGCTCATATTAAATCTAGAAAATCATGTCTTTCCAAATTGGAAAGACATGTTTGTCTAGAATTATTTGAAGAGGTGTCTTTGCACCTATAAACACCCTGCATCTCTCCACATTTAGAACACAACCTAGAGACTTAGTTGTATTCTGGAGGACTATTCATCTGTACCCATAGCAAACTTGTTTATTCAAGCTGGGATGAATAAAGCCATAAAGACAATGATTAATTAATGCCTTTAAGTCTTGATTCTCATTTTCTGTTCCAGTTAGAAAAAATTCTTACAACAATTTTAAAGCTTTATTTTTGTCAAACAAAATAGAGGCAAAATCATTCAAAGTGATGAATCAAGACTTCGTCAAGCTAGACAGATTCGATTGAAATAATTTCAATCGGTGGCAAGGCAAGATCATGTTCTTACTTACTGCATTGAAAATTTCCTATATACTGGATCTTAATCTGTAACCCATTCCTGATGATCCAATACCTAAGGAAGGAGAGTAGCCTCAAACAGTAGTGATCGAACAACTACAGAAAGAAATGAAGAAAAGAGAGAATGATGAATTACTGTGTCATGGGCATATTCTAAACACATTATCAAACCACTTGTATGATATGTTCACAGACATCAAATTGGCTCGTGGTATTTGGAATGCTCTTGAATACAAATAAAAAGCAGAGGAAGAAAATACAAATAAATATTTAGTTTCCAAATACTTTGATTTCAAATGTTTGACAATAAAGCTGTCTTAGAACAAGTGCATGAATTACAAGTTGTTGTCAACAAGCTTCGAGCTTTAAAAATTGTTTTGCTTGAATCATTCCAAGTGGGGGCTATTATAGGTAAACTTTCCTCTTCTTAGAAGGATAATGGCAAAAGATTTCTAAACAAATCTGAAGACACTTTAGAACAAATTCAAAAACATCTTCGTATTGAAGAAGAGTCACGTTTACGTGATAAAAATAGCAGTGTTCAAAGTGGTCCTAAAGTGCATTGATAAGTGCTTAGATATTCATATTTAAGCTCCTTACTTTATATTTGTTAAGCTCTTAGTTTATGCGATTTAATCCTATTTTATCTCTTTTATGTGTTTACTGTGTTTTTCTAGGTTTTTGGAGCATTATGGAATTATCTGGCTTGAAGAGCAAAATAGGGAAAGCTGGAATCTGCAGTTCCAATCGAGCATAGGAGACCTACGATCGAGTGCAACCGCGCTCAAGTGCCCAGGCCTAGGATCGAGTGCACCTGTGCTCGCGCGTGCAAGAATTAGGATCGAGCGCATCATGCTGCGATCGAGCACATTCGCGCAGTATGGCAGCTGGTCCTATTTTTGAAAGGAGAGAGACGATTATCAGCACACCATGCTGATCGAGTGCACCATGTTGAGAGAGAGACAATTAAGATAGCACATATCTTTTATTTCAGATTTGAAGAAAATGAAGATCCAAATTTTAGCAGCCTATCGTCTAAGGACTTTTTCTCTCATTTAAATGAAGATTTTATTTGAGTATATGAGCTACTAAAATAAAAGAGACATGGGTAGAAGTTTAGAGCAGCATGTGAAGGCTTAAATCCTATATCGGTTGGAAACACATTCTACATCCCACATCGGTTAGAAACACATTCTATATCTGACACCGGGCAGAATAGCGATTATTCTGTAGGCTAGTTTTCAACAGATAATTCACAGGAAAAAAAATAACACAAGAGAAAAACCCTAGAAAAAACAGAGGAACAACTCTGAATTTTATTCAAATTATGCAAATCAATAATAATGATAATCTGTCTTTTCTGTATGTGGCCTCCTTATTTATAAGGTCAAATTAAAAAAAGGAAAAAATCCTTGAAAACATAATCTTGGGGAAAACTAAGGAAATTACTAAAATTAAACGATTGTATCAGTCAATTCTGACTTGAATACAAAAGGAAATTGCAAATAGAAAGTTTTCTAAAATTGAAAACTGAAAATTTGAAGGCCTAAAATAGAATCAACAATAGTCAACCGTTCTAGGTAGTCTACTTGCCATTTTTACGTTGATCTACTAACTCAAAGTATCTCAGTGCCAACAACGTGTTATCTGACAACTCAGTATCATCTGACTCGGATCCTCCTGCATTAGTCGCCTCGGGTTGGAAAGAACTCATCCTCGAGTTTACAATAGCTTCATCGAAATCCACAAAACAATGACTTAGGTGTTTCACATTAAAGACATCAGGCGGCAACCCAGGAGGAAGATCCTCTGGCATCAGGTCAGAAAACTCTGCTAGCAGCTGCTGCACCTCTGCTGGTAAATCTGGATTCATGTCTGCTGCACTATTCCCACAAGGCAGCAGAGCATGGACCACGTCTCCACACTCAATCTCAGCTAAAAACCTGGACATCGAAAGCAGATTAGTATTATTGGCTACCAGGGTAGGAGTGGTTCCTTCCCGATGAGGTGCCAACACAATCTTCTTCCCTTTGATGCTAAGGGAATATGTATTTTTTCGCCCATCATGAATAACACTGCGATCATACTGCCAAGGTCTGCCTAACAATACATGACAAGCATCCATAGACACAACATCACACCAAGCATTATCAAAATATTTCCTACCAATCGAAAAAGACACTAGGCATCGCTTATCTACTGTTACCTCACTACCTTTATTCAGCCACGACAATTTATATAGCTTAAGATGACGATCTGTCTTCAACTGCAGTTTCTGGACAATCTCTTCAGACACTACATTCTCACAACTACTGCTGTCAATAATCATCTTGCAGACTTTATCTGCAACTGTACAGGTCGTGTGAAAAATATTGGTTCTCAACCAATCGTCCCCTGTATCTCCCTTGGGGGTCAGTAGACTCTTACGAACGACTAGAGTCTCATGGCCATCTCCATACAAAACATCTCCATCTTCATCATCATCATACACAGGCTCTTCAATCTCCTTAGTTTCATCTACCACGTTATCCTCAATCAGGAGATTTTTGCCCTTCTGACTAGTAGGCTTCCTGCACTCAGTCGCTTTATGTCCTTGTTTACCATATCTAAAACATCTAATATTTGAGTTAGAGTTACCTTGGGGTGGCTGCTGGGCAGGATGGGATTCTTGAGGGTGAACTGGTCGACTACTTTGATCGATTCTGATTATTGGCCTCATGTTCTGCTGTTTTTCCACCGCAAGTGCACGCTGGTATGCTTCAAAAACGGTCCACAGTGAGTGAAGGCTGAGGACATCTTGCAGGGGCTGTCGTAATCCCCCCAAATACCATGCCACCATATGCTCTTCTGTCTCAGATAAATTATTTCGGGCTATCAATTGATAGAACTCCTTCGTGTAATCATCAATCGATCTCGTGCCTTGCCTCAATGAGTGAAGTTACTGAAACAAGGTTTGAGTGTAGCCGAAAGAAAGAAAGTGACCTTTTTATCTTCTTCTTCATCCTATCCCAATCAGTGATCTTGGCCTTGCCTTGCCGGTCGTGTGAGCGCCTCAACTGCTCCCACCACGCAGATGTTCTGCCTTTGAGTTTTATGGCGACCAGTTTCACTTTGACACAATCTGGGACTTCCTTGTACTTGAAAATACGCTCTACTTTATTTAACCAATCTACAAATCCTTTGGCCTGTAACGTACCAAAAAACTCGGGCAGATCCACTCTGAAATCAAGGTCTCTATAACGATCCTGACCACGGTGCTCCCCGAATCTAGCAGGATTGTGATACGGGTTTTCGAAGCTGGAATCGGAATCGTGATCTTTCATCTCACGATCACCAAAATTCGGCGCCATTAGACACTGGGTTAACTCTGCAACTTGCCTCTGTAAATCCTCAATCATCGCATCCTGAATGTTACTATCACGGTGTGGGGCTTCCTCGTTCGGAACCTGCCTGCGATGACCACGACCACGACCACCAGCCATGGAAACTGATGAAATCTCACCCCAGGAAGATGCTGAAGCTCTGATACCAACTGACACTGGGCAAAATAGCGATTATTTTGTAGGCTAGTTTTCAACAGATAATTCACAGGGAAGAAAATAACACAAGAGAAAAACCCTAGAAAAAACAGAGGAACAACTCTGAATTTTATTCAAATTATGCAAATCAATAATAATGATAATCTGTCTTTTCCGTATGTGGCCTCCTTATTTATATGGTCAAATTAAAAAAAAGGAAAAAATCCCCGAAAACATAATCTTGGGGAAAACTAAGGAAATTACTAAAATTAAGCGATTGTGTTAAGGTAGAATCAACGACAGTCAATTCTGACTTGAATACAAAAGGAAATTGCAAATGGAAAGTTTCCTAAAACTGAAAACTGCAAATTTGAAGGCCTAAAACAGAATCAACGGTAGTCAACCGTTCTAGGTAGTCCACCTGCCATTTTTGCGTTGATCTGCCAACTCAAGGTATCTCAATGCCAACAACGTGTTATCTGACAACTCAGCATCATCTGACTCGGATCCTCCTGCATCAACATCCCACATCAGTTGGAAACATATTTCACTCATGGAGTTTCCCTATAAAAACCCCCATTTCACTTCATCTTCAAGTGTGTGGATCTCGAAGGCTTTGCTATCAAGGGGGGAAAGTGCCGCACAGCAAAAACAAAAAGAAGAAAAAACAAAGAGAGAAGCTGTAAGTGTAATTTCTCTTTCAATATATTTTCAGCTTTAATTTATTTCTTTTGTGTTTTTAAAGTTTAATGTTTAGCACTTTAATTGTGAAATTTATTTTCATAATCATGCGAGGCTAAAACCTTCATCTAAAGGTTAAAGATGAAGCCTCGCCATTAATTAGCATTATATTTTCATATATGTTCGTACGATTCCGAAATTTTTGTATTGATGTTCTATTTCAGTTCAATTGTTTGAGTAAATTCTTATGATTGATTGTTTTGTTTATAAATTGTTCAAACTGGATATTCGATGTGTTTCATCCGACGGATACATCGAATCATTCAAATTAAATCGGATATCCACTGTGATTTGTAAATTAAACAGATACATTGGATGATTTGATTTAATTAGAGTATTCATTGTGATTTGTATATCGATGGATTCATGGAATTATTTGATAAATTACTTTTATATAGAACATACATAAGATGTAATTGCTTGTCGGTTGTAGGAACAAAAATCATGAAAACACATGCTTTAATTTGTTGGGGTGGATTCATAATTATTTAGTTTAGTTTATATTCTTTGCACGACATAGTTCAAAATTCAGAACTAGGTTAAAATAGGTTTAGTTTAGATAAAAATCTATTTTCAAGATGCAATTCTCTGTGGATTCGACCTCGCACTTGCACACACTATATTGCAAACGACTCGTGCGCTTGCGATTAATTTAAAACTCACAACATGTTTTTGATGCCGTTGTCGGGGAGTTGTTTTGTTTGTGAAAGTAAAATTTTTGTCTGAATTGATTTTATTTTTCTACTAGTTAAGTTAGCATTTTTGTTTTATTTTTCTTTTTGCAATTTTATTTTAGTTTATTTGTTTCTATTTGCAATTGTCCATAAAATATATATATATATATATATATATATATATATATATATATAACAAAAGAAAATTTTGGAGTTTGATATGTTTTTGCAGTCTGTCGAATCACACTTTACCTGTGCTCAAGTCCATCTCCGCATACAGCATCAGCAGACTGGTAACAACTGAGAAAAAAAAATATTTGCCAATTTTTGTTGGCCCATTTTGTGAGTATCGTGTTTTCTGTTTTTGCATTTATTTTATTTTATTGGTATTTGTTATTTGTATTTTATTTTATTTATTTTGTTTATATTAGTTAGTTTATTTTATTGCTTTTTGTGTGGTATATGCTTGATCGGAGATCCTTGAACTTAGAGTTGATACCTTTAGATCTCGAAATAGAAATAACTTTTAGGAGAAATAAGAGAGCACTTATTGAGAGAGAAACAATTGAGATGGGGGATAATTTAAAGAATGCAAACCAACCGGAGAATGTAGAGCAACATAGAGCTTGGAACGTGGACTTCACTACATCCCTTAGGGATTTGTTCGCACCCGTTGCGACTAACTCCCCTTCTTGTATAGTGTTGCCATCAACCAATGCTACCTATTTTGATCTAAAGCCACATATCATCCAACTCCTACCCTCATTTAATAGCTTGGATCTTGAAAATCGTTACAGCCATGTGAAGAAGTTCAAAGATATTTGTGCCACGTTCAAGTTCTAGAACTTCTCTGATGAGTCGGTCCATCTTAGAATTTTCTCTTTTTCTCTTCACGATAGAGCTAGGGCATGGTTGGATTCCAACACGTCCGAGTCTATTACATCTTGGAAAAGCTTGTTGAGTAAATTCTATAATAAGTTCTTCCTAACGTCTAAAGTGAATAAGTGCCGAAAGGAGATTAGTTCTTTCACTTAGGAGGAGGATGAGAAGTTTTCTGAGAGTTGGGAACGTTTCAAAGAGTTACTGATCAGATGTCCTCCACATGGATATGAGAAGTGGAGACTCGTTCAGTTCTTGTACCAAGGGTTGACTCAAACCAACCGTAGCATGATCGAGTCTATGAATAGGGGGGCATTCTTAAATCTGACGGGGGATGAAGCATACAAGGCATTGGACAAGTTGTCCGACAACTCGCAGCAGTGGGATTTTTCAAGCTATCAGGATAAGTCCATTCATACTCCTAAGAAATGAGTCATTTATGAGATTAAGGAGGACACTGACTTGAGGATAAATATATATGCTCTCACCAAGAAGGTTAAAGCTCTAGCTGTGGGTCAATCCATCAATGCTGCCAATACATTCAATGATGATAGTTGTTCTATTTGTACTAGTCCTATGCACTTAGCACAGAATTGTCCATTTATGTTGGCTTTTGCCGAGTATCCCATAGAGCAAGTGAATGCTTTCAATTTCTATCGAAAGTAATTAAATGGATTTTACTCCGAGACTTACAATCCAGGGTGGTGGAACACCCTAATTTTTTATGGAAGCAAAATCGATCGATGAATCAGGGAGGAGCCCCTCATAATGCTCATAATCAATACCCTTCCAAATTTCCTCCACCAGTTCCAAGTCTTGGTCGCTCAGCCCATCCAACACCATCACCCGCTTACCAAGCTCCCACTCAAGCGCCAGCGTCGGTTTCACAGTCATTGCAGGACATCTTCAAGGATTTCATGAAGATGACTGGCCAATCCATCAGCGAAGCGAGGAGTGCGATAATAGTAAACACCCAAGCGATTGCCAAGCTAGAGAGTCAAATGGGTCAAATCGCAAGTCACTTAGGCAAAAGAGGAGGACGAATGTCCTGAAGAAGGCATTTTTGACCATGCAGGTTAGCTCAATCCTTTAGTGCGAGATGCCTATCAAGTATAAGGACACAGTGTGTCCTACCATCTCTTGCATGATAGGATTCAGCCGGATTGAG
This sequence comes from Bretschneidera sinensis, assembly GCA_023935145.1. Classification (NCBI taxonomy): domain Eukaryota; kingdom Viridiplantae; phylum Streptophyta; class Magnoliopsida; order Brassicales; family Akaniaceae; genus Bretschneidera; species Bretschneidera sinensis. Next base: position 108,333,915 of record CM043700.1, read on the forward strand.
AGGGCTCTTTTGGATCTAAGAGCTAGTGTGAATCTTTTGCCCTACTCAGTCTATTTATAGTTGGGGTTAGGAGAATTGAAGCTCACATCCATGACGCTTCAATTAGCTGACATGTCAGTGAAGATACCACGGGGAATAATTGAGGACGTTTTGATAAAAATTGATAAGTTTTATTTCCCTGTGGATTTTATTGTGCTTGACACAAAGCCGGTTCAGAATGTGTGGATTTAGATACCGATGATTCCAGGGCGATTATTCTTAGCGATGGCTAATGCCCTGATAAATTGTAGAACAAAGATGATGAAGATTTCCTTCGGAAATATGATAGTGGAGTTGAATATCTTTGATATCAGTAAGTAACCACTGGAATATGATGAAGTGAGAAATGTATGCTTGACAGAAGAGATTATTGAGGAGACTGTGGATGAATCAAGCATTGGCATGCATTGCTCAGTTTGGAGAGGATTTGGATTTGGATAAGTTACTTGAACAAGTGAATGCCATTTTGGAATCTGCTCTTCGAGAAAGCAGTGAGACAGAGGAGACCGCAGCACTTGAGCCCCCCAAGAAGGAACTTAAGCCTTTACTGGACAATCTTAAGTATAAGTTCCTAGGTCCAGCAGATTTGCCTATGATTATAGCTTCAGATTTGGTTGATGTTCAAGAGGAGAAATTATTGGACGTTTTAAGATAGCACAAGGAAGTTATCGGCTGGACTATTGAGGATATCAAGAGGATCAGACCCTCGGTGATGATGCGCAAGATACATTTTGAGAAGAATGCCAAGCCATCGAGGGAGCCACAGAGAAGGCTCAACCCAGCTATGCAAGAGGTTGTGAGGACTGAAGTGATAAAGTTAATGGATGCAGGGATCATTTATCCAATCTCTGATAGCAAGTGGGTGAGCCCGATTCATGTCATGCCCAAGTGGGCTGGATTGATGGTAGTGAAGAATAAGGACGACGAGTTAGTGCCAACTCATGTTCAGTCAGGATGGAGAGTGTGTATAGACTACCGTAAGTTGAATGCTGCCATAAGGAAGGATCATTTTCCATTCCCATTTATTGATCAGATGGTGGAGCGCTTGGATAGGCATGATTACTATTGCTTCTTGGATGGTATTCTGGATATAACCAGGTCCTTGTGGACCTCGAAGATCAGGAGAAGACGATGTTTACCTGTTCTTTTAGGAACTTCGCCTACCGTCGCATGCCCTTTGGGTTATGCAATGCACCCACTACTTTTCAGTGGTGCATGGTCAGCATATTCTCTGACATGGTAGAGCATTTCTTAGAGATTTTTATGGATGAATTCTCTGTGTTCGGTTCATCATTTGAGGAGTGTATGCACTATCTCACTTTAGTCTTAGTGCGGTGCAAGGAGAAGAACCTGGTGCTTAATTAGGAGAAGTGCCATTTTATGGTCAAGCAAGGTATTGTACTGGGGCACATCATATCTCATCGGAGGATTGATGTCAACCAAGCGAAGGTGGACTTGATTTCTAACCTTCCACCCCCATGTATGGTGAAGAAGGTTCATTCTTTTCTGGGCTATGCAACATTCTACAGGCGATTTATCCAGGATTTCAGCAAGATTGCTAGGCCCTTGTGCAAGTTGTTGGTGAAGGATGCCCTATTTGTATTTGATGAGGACTGTAAGAAAGAATTTGGGGATCTGAAGAAGATTCTGACATCCACACCCATTATTCTGCCACCCAACTAGGGTGTACCTTCTGAGATTATGTGTGACGCATCAAATTATGCAGTTGGAGTTGTTTTGGGGCAGCCTGATGATAAACTCCCCCATATCATCTACTATGCAAGCATAACTCTAAACGACGCATAACTCAATTACTCTACCACTGAAAAGGAGTTGCTAGCAGTTGTTTTTGCATTGGACAAGTTCAGATCCTACTTGTTAGGATCGAAAGTCATTATCTACTCGGATCATGCAGCATTGAAGTATCTTTTCTCCAAAAAGGATGCTAAATCTCATCTTATCCGATGAATCTTGTTAGTTTAGGAGTTCTATATAGAGATTCGGGATAAGAAAGGTTCCGAAAATGTGGTGGCGGACCATTTGTCTAGGTTGATAGTGGATTTCACTAATGTCACCATTCCCATTTTTTAACCTTTCCTGATGAGCAATTACTGCACATTACTCACAATCCCGTACCATGGTTTGATGATATAGTGAACTATCTTGTCACTGGTCAAATGCCTTTACATTGGGGGCGACAAGATAAGTCCAAGTTTTTGGCCATGGCAAAGCATTTCTTTTGGGATGATCTTTAGCTATTCAAGTATTGTCCCAATCAGATCATTCGAAGGTGTATTCCTGAGCATGACCAATCTAATGTCATTTCCTTTTGTCATGATCATGCTTATGGAGGCCATTTCAGTGCTAAGAAAACCGCTGTGAAGATTTTGCAGTGTGGATTCTATTGGCCTACCCTGTTCCGAGACTCTCACACCTACTGTGCATCTTGTAAGTGTTGCTAAAAGCTAAGGAGTATTTCTAGGGGGAATATGATGCCCATCAGCCCCATTCTGATTGTTGAGATTTTTGACGTGTGGAGCATTGATTTTATAAGACCTTTCCTAAACTCCTTTGGCTATCTGTACATTCTGGTTGCTGTGGACTATCTGTCCAAATAGGTGGAGGCCTTGCATGCAAGACCAATGACCACAAAGTTGTGGTCCAGTTTTTGAAGGACATTATCTTTGCTCGTTTTGGTACGCCTCGAGCAATCATAAGTGATGGAGGTAAGCACTTTTGCAATCGAATTTTTAAGCAGTTGATGAACAAGTATTTCATCACACATAAGGTTGCCACCCTGTATCACCCGCAGACGAGTGGACAAGTGGAAATTTCTAATCGTGAGATTAAGCACATTTTGGAGAAGACTGTGAACCCTAGTAGAAAAGATTAGTCTCTGCAATTGAATGATGCATTGTGGGCATATCGGATAGCATTCAAGACGCTAATTGGCATGTCTCTATATCATCTTGTGTACAGAAAAGCATGTCACCTTTCGGTGGAATTAGAGCATAGAACGTATTGGGCTATCAAGCAGCTGAACTTCAATCTTTCGAAGGCTGGCTCACAAAGGAAGCTCCAACTCAATGAATTAGAGGAGCTGCGAAATGATACATATGATTGTGCACTGTTGTACAAGGCACAAATAAAGAAGGCTCATGACTAGAACATTTTGAGACGATCTTTTGAGCCTGGTAAAAAAGTTCTTCTTTACAATTCATGCTTGCATCTTTTTCCAGGCAAGCTCAAATCTCGATGGACAAGTCCATTTATTATTCGGTTGGTTTTTCCTCATGGGGCCATCGAGATTGAGGATCCAAAGAATAGTAACACTTTCAAGGTGAATGGACAGAGGCTAAAACCATTCTTAGAGTTCAAGAGTCCGGAGATTGAGATGACATTGTTGGAGGATCCTAGTTACTCAGAGTGATTGTAGTCTACTATGTAGATTCTGGCTGAAGACTTTAAACTTAGCACTTATGGGAGGCACCCCACAACATATCCTTTATGTTTTTTTTTTCATATTTCTTGTTATTGTTTATTTCTAGTATTTTTTTTTTGTTTTCCAGTATTCCTTTAGTCTTTATTTTTCAAGGACAACACGTACTTCAGTTCAAGTTTGGGGGTATACTATGAGCCATGCCAGTCCAGCTAGTTCTCCATCTCCCAGGTCAGCTCTTTCCATATCATGCACATATTGGCGACAATGTGTAATTTAAGTTTGGGGGTTTGTGAGACACATTACCGACACATTACACACACTTTGTCATTGTTTGTTGTTGTTTTTTTAAAGAGACAATAAATGCATGCTCATGTTGTTTTGAAATTTTGGGTGATCTGAACAATTATTGCGATGTAATTTCATTGGAAAGCTTAAAATCTTGAACATATGATCTGATGATAGAGTTTTAAGGTTTAGTTACTTACTTTAGGCATTTGGGTTTCACATGTTTGATCTAATCTGACACGAGCACATTAGCACATAATTGTGTGGGGTATGACATGAGATTTTAATGTGTATGCTTCCATGGCTTAGCTGATTCCAGATAACTTGTTGGATGGACACTTTGGCATAAAAAAATTTGCACAAAAAGAGAAAAATGCTCATCATTGATAAACTTTCCACTGAGTAATTGGACCTCTTGGCTCAGTAAGCAGTAAGTGTTCACGTCAAAATGTAGGAATTTTGATTTGTTGCATTAAAGCCAATTTAGTTTTGTAGCCTTTTTTACTCGAGTTAGTAAGTCCTTAGGGGTGTCTTTATACCTAATGCCCTAAAACCATCTGGTTTGGGAGTCATTGTCTCAACACTCGCTATATGGGTCAATAAGAAAGCTTAAGGGAACTAAACATGATAGAGCCTCACAATAAAAGAAAGAAGAAAATAAAACTATGCCATTGATTGTTCATTCTGATGGGAAATTCTGTGAATCTTGAGACATGGAGACATTGCACATTGGAATTATTTGCAAGCTTCATATTTATGTGCTAGTTCACTTTACACTGATTTGAGCTTATGATGCCTTAGCTGGCCTTTTGTAAGTAATTAGATTTTAACATTTCTATTCATTGCAAAGATGGGTTTTTTTTTATTTTTTTTATTTTTAAGCTTGCTCATGAATGAATATCATGGTTTTGTGTGATACTTAAATTTTTATTTTTGGATACCATGAAAGATGGATTTATCTTTTTGTTCTTTATTTTTCATTTAGTTTTTAGTTTTGTATTGCTAAAGGACTAGCAATATGTAAGTTTGAGAGTGTGATAAGTGCTTAAATATTCATATTTAAGCCCTTTAATTTATATTTGTTAAGCTCTTAGTTTGTGTTATTTCATGCTATTTTATCTCTTTTCTGTGTTTATTGTGTTTTTCTAGGTTTTTGGAGTATTATTGAATTATCCAGCTTGAAGAGCAAAAAAGGGAAAAGCTGGAATCTGCTGTTGCGATCGAGCACAGGAGACCTGCGATCGAGCACAATAGCACTCAAGCGGCCAAGCCCAGGATCGAGCGCACCTGCGCTCGCTGGCGCAAAAAGTAGGATCGAGCACAGGACGATCGAGTGCACAATGCTGCGATCGAGTGCATTCGCGCAGTATGGCTGTTGGTCCTATTTTGGAAAGGAGAGAGAAGATTATCAGTGCACCATACTGATCGAGCGCACCATGTTGAGAGAGAGATGATTAAGAGAGCACACCTTTTTTATTTCAGATTTAAAGAAAAGGAAGATCCAAATTTTAGCAGCCCATCGTCTAGGGACTTTTTCTCTCATTTAAATGAAGATTTTATTTGAGTATATGAGCTGCTAAAATAAAATAGACGTGGGTAGAATTTTTGAGCGGCATGTGAAGGCTTAAATCCCACATCCCACATCGATTGGAAACACATTCTACATCCCGCATCCCATATTGGTTGGAAACATATTGCACTCATTGAGTTTCCCTATAAAAGCCCCATTTCACTTCATCTTCAAGTGTGTGGATCTGGAAGGCTTTACTATCAAGGAGGGAGAATGTCACACAGCAAAAACAAAAGAAGAAAAAACAAAGAGAGAAGCTGTAAGTGTAATTTCTCTCTCAATGTATTTTCAGCTTTAATTTATTTCTTTTGTGTTTTAAAGTTTAATATTTAGCACTTTAATTGTGAAATTTATTTTCATAATCATGAGAGGCTAAAACCTTCATCTAAGGTTGAAGATGAAGCCTCGCCATTGATTAGCATTATATTTTCATATATGTTCGTACGATTCCAACTTTTTTGTATTGATGTTCTATTTCAGTTCAATTGTTTGAGTAAATTCTTATGATTGACTGTTTTGTTTATAAACTGTTCAAATTGGATATTTGATGTGTTTCATCCGACAGATACGTCGAATCATTCAAATTAAATCGGATATCCACTGTGATTTGTAAATTAAACGGATATATTGGATGATTTGATTCAATTAGGGTATTCGTTGTGATTTGTATATCGATGTATTCATGGAATTATTTGATAAATTACTTTAATATAGAACATATATAGGATGTAATTGCTTGTCGGTTGTAGGAACAAAAATCATGAAAATATATGCTTTAATTTGATGGGGTGGATTCAAAAACCTTAATGCTTGTATCATTTGTTTTAAATCAATTTAGTTTAGTTTATATTCTTTGCACGACACAGTTCAAAATTCGGAACTAGGTTAAAATAGGTTTAGGTTTGATAAAAATCTATTTTCACGACGCAATTCCCTGTAGATTCGACCTCGCCCTTGCACACACTATATTGCAAACGACTCGTGCGCTTGCGAGTAATTTAAATCTCACAACATGCATTATGTGGAGGCAAGCAAAACTAAAAAACATGCTTTACAAGTGAGAGCTAGAGGAAAATTTAAGACGACCGGAGAAAAAGAAAATTTAAGAAAGTGGATGTCAAATACATTTGAGGATGGCAATAACATGTCAGTTCGTTTGGTTTGGTTTGATTTGCTAAAGTTGTGACATCATTTGGTCTTTATGCATTTAAATTTATAATTTAATGTTATTTGGTTGATTAAATTATTTAGTGACACTATAAATTTACATGAGATATTAAATTAAGATTTATTATAAATTTATAGTAAAAGTCACTGTGAAAATTTGTTGCTATGCTTATAGTTTATTTGTGTGCATGAGTTGTTGTCAAATAAATTTTGACTTGAAAAGACATGGTTATATATTTTTCTAGTTGGAATAATATAACATCTCTTGATGTATTCATAAAAAAATTAATGACAGTATTTTGCATGAGATGTTACTATTACGTATAATATAAACATGAAGTTAATAAATTTATGCATTTGTGTGTATGTCACAAAATATTAATATGAGTAACATTGTGTTGAAGCACAATGATAGGGTTTGTTTTGGTTTGTGCATAGAAAACTCATATGATCAATTGATACACGTGTTAGAAGAATTAATTGTAGATGCACACATGAAAAATGACATTTCTAGAAGTGGTGAGTGAGGACGCCATATAACCCGAACATTGTGATCACCATGAGTGCAATTGCACGAGTGCTATTGTATGTGTATCTTAATGAAGAAGACATGGTAATGTATATGGTAATATTAAACAAAGATCTTAATGATGAATCAGAGAGTCCGACCACTTGTTTAAGACAAAATAAGAGTTTTTGTATTAATAAAGGTGTAGGAGTAAAGTTTTAATATTCAATATCAAAACCGGGCTTTGTTGTATGATTTAGTTCCTCAAGCATATTTATTTATGACTACATTGAGTAGTAACTTGTGTATTCAGAAATAACACACAGAATATAAATATGGGGGTCATTTCGTTGTTTAACAATGAAATAATTAATTTCTTATTGTTGTTAATGTAAAGATTTTTTTATATGTATTTTAAATATAATATGGGTATTAATTATATTATAGAATACCATAAATATATGTGAAGATTTTTTGAAATCTTAAAACTTATATGATTAGTATAAGTGAAACCAAGAAATACACTTTATGAAAATTAAAGTGAGAAAACTTAGTGAGGGTTATGCTTTGAGTACTTTATAGTACATTACAAGAATACACAAATTTAATAGAATCATTGGTTACCTAGAATAAATAATAGATTTGATTTGAACCGGTTGTATCAAGGGGATACACAATTACCATGGTAATCCGGTTGTATCAAGAAGATACATCGATGCTAGTCGGATGACGAGAGTAAGAGATATAAAATACCTAGGAGGAGGTGATGTTTATTGGAAGAGCAAGAAACAAGCATGTATGTCTCACACAATGAAATCCAAATTAATTACCTCGACAACAGTTGAGAAAAAAATGCTGAATGGATTAATTAGAAATTTATTTTTGTAAATAAATTTTGTGGCCACCTCCTATGCATTTAAAATTAATACTTTGTGATAATGAAGTTTTGTAAGAGGTACCTTAAATAGAAAGTCTAGACATATCTGTCTAGACTTGAGTATGTGAGACTATTGATACAAGATGGTATCATTACAATTATTTATGTAAAGTCAAGAACTTAGCTAATCCACTTACTAAGGCACTCACAAGAGACCTAGTAAGTAATACATCTAGAGAGATAGGGCTTAAACCATTTAAAAGTCAGCAGTGATGACAACCCAACCTAATGCTAGCAGACCACTAGTCCTAGGTTTTAATGGGTAATAACAAGTTATTGTGATTGACTGTTGATATTGTCACAAAATTGACCCATAATTGAGAAAGATAATATCATCTGTTATGTTTTAAAGGATGAGTTAAACTCTTAATTAAGTTATAAAATGCGTTATAGTAACGGAAACAAAAGAGGAACTTCATCTGTATGAATGAAGGAGTGATACCACTTCTTATAGAGAGTTGTGATTTGCTCTCTTGAGGTTCATGAAACCAGGATATAACAAATGGCCATAATAGTGCTAAGTAAACATAAATTCTCACCGAAATAAGAGAATTGTGTGTGTGTGGTGGCTCCGGTCATATCACATAAGAATGTTGGTTTAATCTAAAGGACACCATTCATTTCAATATAACTTTGAGTTGTTTACACTAATAAAAGGTGTTAAGTCGAAAAATACCTTATCTATGCATACAAGACTCAGAGATATTGTGCTAGTATTTTTTTTTTAAAAAAAATGGTTTTTAAAACAAGTGGGTGATTGTTGGAAAAATCAACTCTATGAGCTGATTTTAGACCATTTTAAGGTTTTAATTTGAGCTAATTAATGGTTGTTAAAAAAAAACTTTAGTTAGGTGCATTAAATTAAACTCAAGTTGGAGATTTAATGGGCATTTATTTTGATTCAAAAGGAATCTTAATGTATGAATTTAAAATGAGAATAAAAGGTTATTTGAAAATCCAAATTGGCTTTGTCCCACATTGATAAGAAAATGAGAAATAAAATGTTTTATATACACCACGTGCCCGTGCCCTGGCCCGAGCCCGAGCTCATGCTCAGAGCCAATAGCGTCGTAAAGTCGCATTGGTACTTTAGGTGCACTTTGCACTTCACATGTGTGCATCATTGCTGAGAAGCCCTTGCTATCCAGATTTTAGACAAAGGCCCAGGATTTAATCAAAAAGGTGTTAGAATAAATCAAAAGGCATCTGTTTAAATCTAAAGGTTGTGATTTAATCAAAGAAGTATGATTTAAATCCAAGAGTCATGACTTAATAAAAAATGTGTTAGATTAGTCAACTGTCTCTTTAATAGACACAATATGGACCGTTTAAAATTAAGAAACATGATCTAGAGGCTCATATTAAATCTAAAAAATCATGTCTTTTCAAATTGAAAATATATGTTTGTCCATAATTGTTTGAAGAGGTGTCTCTGCACCTATAAATACTCTGCTTCCCTCCATATTCAGAACACAATTTCTTTCTTTCTTTCTTCTCTCTTTTTTCTTAAAACATCTGCCATAGTATTTCAATTATTTCAAAGCAGAATAAAATCCGAAGTTCTTCAAATTTTGCTATCTGCAGACTTCAACCTAGAGAATTAGTTGTATCTTGGATGACTATTCATTTGTACCTATAGCAAACTTATTTATTTAAGTGGGGATAAATAAAACATTAAAGACAGTTATTAATTCACACATTTAAGTCTTTATTCTCATATTCTGTTCCAGTTAGAATTTTTTTTTACAATATTGGGCACCTTTTGTCCATAAGATGAACCAGGGTTCAGGGTTCAAGTAGCTGTGTATTGTAATTTTTTTTTTTTTATTGTTTGTCTAGTTAATGTTCCTTCATCTAAGAAAAAACAATTAATTGGATATATTAAACAGTAACATGTGCTATGCACCAGATAACAAATGCTATAGATTACTATTATTATTATTATTATTTTGAAATGGTTTACTGAACTTTATTTATAAAGCATTCTTAAGATACAACTATTGACCCGAGCAGAAACTATTCATAGTAAGAGTGTGTTTGAAAGAAATGAATTCATTTATAATTCTATACTTATTATGTTTGAAACAATAAAAAACTATGAAATTCATTTTGAAACGAATTCTTTGTGAAATTGAGTTTGTTTGTTGCAAATTTTATCAAAATTGATAGAATTTTCAAATGAATTACATAAAATGAAAAGTAAAAAAGTTAAATTGACCAAAATACTCTCTTTTTTTAATCTCTTTCCCATTCTCATTCCTTCCTTCCTCCTCCCCCATGCCTCATTTTCCCTTTTCTTTTGAATTCTTTATTTATCTTAAACATGTCAAACATAAGAATTCAATTGAATTCTATATATTGACATAAGAAAGCCAAACATAGAAATTTATTTCGAAATATTTTTTTTTCAGTTCATTTGAAAATTAAATAAATTTTGTTTTTATTTGGTTCTAAACAATGTAACTTTCTTTAAATGTCATAGATTTTTGCCATTAATTAAATATGTTTTCTGGGTGTAAATTTCTTTATATAATAAGTATAGTTACCTAATCACATTATTTTAATCTAGATCATTTAGTTATCAACCCAAATATTAATTTCTTTATATAATAAGTTTAATTACCTATTGACATTATTTTAATGTAGATCACATTAGTTATCAACCCAAATATTAATCAATCCAAAATCATAGAAAAGCTGATCAACCAAAGTGTACTCAAAATCCCACCTAGTTCATATACTATATGATAATTTCTTAATATCATAGAAAAGCATATCAACCAAATGAACCCAAAATCCCACCTAGCTTTGCAGCATTAATCAATCCGTCATTGTCGGCGACCAAGGCTCTAAATGCCTCAATCAGACTCAGTACTTAGCTCAGTGTCTCAGTTTCTGCAGAGAAACACCCAGTTTAAGCCATTAGAGTTTAGGACTACATGTGTACCTAGTATGTAGCTTGTGTTTGAATTTTTTTTAATGTCTCCCCATAAATATATGTTACACGGAGAGAGACCTGTATTTTTTGGATTAATTCTTTGTATCGACATAGAAGTATATAAGCAAGAAAAGGATCTTTATTCTTAAACGTTCTTATTATATTATCCTTAGCTATGGGGAATATAGACTGTTGTTGAATAATTGCCTTGAATTAGTGGTAGGCCAAATTGAGTCAAAAGTTGAGTCCACTTTGTTGCATTATTTGTGGCTCAATTTGTGGGTCAAAAATATCTTCTACTTTTGGCCATGGTAGAAGACAAAGCCTTCATCATTCTTCTTGCAATTGGGTAACATAATAATTAGCATCCATTGGCTTTGTCCTTTGGACTCTTTTGTGAGCCTATAAAAGGCATTCCTACGTCAAGTATTATCATCAAGAAACAAGAGAGAAGTTAAGAGAGAAATTATGAGATTGTGTGTATTGGCTAAAGCCAATTTTGTAAACACTCTTTGTATATTCTCTCACTATAGTGAAATTTTGCTGCTGGCCTCTGCCCGTGGACGGAGGCTTTAAGTCGAACCACGTAAATTTGTTGTCTCCCTTTTTATCTTACTTTATTGTTTTGTGGTTATTACTCGATCAACCTATGATCCTGTCTCAATCCATTCTAATAAACTGGTATCAGAGCTAATTTCTGTCTATTTTTCTGTGAGGTTACTGTTCACGTGAATAACGAATTTTGTGAATAGTAACATTTTGTTCAGGATCATTTTGTTCGATCGAGATGTCGACAATGAAGTTTGATATTGAGAAGTTTGATGGAAACAACAGTTTCAATCTATAGCAAGTTCGTATGTTTTCCATTCTAACCCAAAATAGCTTAAAGAAAGCACTACTGGAGAAAGCCAAGAAGCCTACCGGCATGAGTGATGAAGATTTGGATGACCTGGATGACAAGGCTCTATCCGCAATCCAATTGAGTCTTTCAAATGATGTTTTACAGCAAGTTCTGTCAAAGAAGACTTTTGCAGCCTTATGGGCCAAGCTAGAGGAGCTGTACTTGACTAAATCCTTGGCCAACAAGTTGGTTATGAAGCAACACCTTTATAGTCTCCGCATGATAGAAGGTTTCTATCTCAAGTCCTATATCAGTGAGTTTATCTCAATTATCAATGATTTGAAAAATCTTGAAGTTATTATTGGGTCTGAAGATCAAGTTCTCTTGTTATTATGTTCATTACCACTCTCATACAAAAATTTTAGAGACATTATAATTTATAGTAGGGAAGAATTAAATTTTGATGATGTGATATCTTCCCTTATGAGTAAGGAGAAATTGGATAATGAACTTTTGTCTAGTAAATCTGATGATCAGGGCTCCAGTCTTGTTGCTAGAGGCAGATCCAATGATAGAGGCTTTGATGGTGGCAAGAATAGAAGAAGATCAAAGTCAAGAAGAAAGCACAAAAATTTGACTTGCAATTATTGCAAGAAGAAGGGACACATCATAGTGGAGTGCTACAAGCTGCAGAACAAAAAGAAGAATGAATGGCAAAATGACAAGGGCAAGCAGAAGGAAGAAACAGCTGATGTTGATATAGCAGAAGAAAAAGATGATGATGTTCTATTTGCAACTGACAAGTCCAAATCCAATGACGAGTAGATTCTTGATTCTGGATGTTCTTATCATATGTACCCCAACAGAGATTGGTTCTCCACATATGATTCTGTTGAAGATGGAGTTATTCTAAGGAGCAATAATGCCACTTGCAAAACCGTTGGTGTAGGCACAGTAAAAATCAAAATGCATGATGGAATTATCAGGACATTGACTGATGTCAGACATGTACCTGATTTGAAGAAAAATCTTATTTCTTTAGGCATTCTGGATGCCAATGGCTGCAAATCTGTGATTGAGTCTGGGAACATAAAGATTTCTCGTGGTGGTCTTGTTCTCATGAAAGGAAAGAAGTCTGGCCGTCTATACACCTTATTGGGTTCAACAGTTACAGGCTCTGCAGTAGCTTCCTTATCCATGTCAGATTCAGACTCTACCAAGTTGTGGCATATGCGCCTAGGGCATATGAGTGAGCAGGGATTAGCTGTACTCAGTAAAAGAGGTCTTCTGCATGAAAGAAAGATTAGGAAGCTAGATTTTTGTGAGCATTGTGTCTTTGGAAAGCAGAAAAGAGTTAGCTTCAACACTGCAATTCACAGAACCAAAGGTATTCTTGATTACATTCATTCTGATCTATAGGAGCCTTCTCGTGAAATTTCCAAATGAGGAGCCAGATACTTGCTAACGATTATTGATGATTTTCTAGAAAGACTTGGGTCTATTTTCTCAGGCACAAGAATGAGGTATTTGGCATTTTCAAGCAATGGAATGCCTTATTGGAGAAGTAGACCAGGAAGCAAGTCAAGAGACTCAGAACAGATAATGGTCTTGAGTTTTGTGATTTAGAGTTTAATCAATTCTGCAAAGATGAAGGCATCGTCAGACATTAGACGGTGAGAAAGACACCACAGCAGAATGGTATCGTAGAGAGGATAAATCGAACACTATTAGAAAGAGCTCGATGTATGCTTTCTAATGCAGGTTTTGGCAAGGAATTTTGGGCAGAAGCAGTTAATTTGGCATGTCATTTGGTGAATCGTTCTCCTCATAAATCACTTGAACTTAAGACACCTGAAGAGGCATGGTCAGGTAGCCCTCCTGATTACTCTAACTTAAGAATATTTGGTTGCCCTGCATATGCTCATGTGAATGAAGAAAAATTGGAGCCTAGGTCGAAGAAATGCATTTTTCTTGGTTATGCTTATGGTGTCCTGATACTCATAAGTTTATAATTAGTAGAGCTGTTATTTTTTATGAATTTGCTATGCTTCACCCTAGAAAAGAATTGCCTGTTCAGTGTGATACAGGAAAGGAGAATGCACGAAAGAAGGTGGAGCTTGAGGTTGGTACCTCATCATCTGCAAATCCTAATCCTATTCAGTCAAGAAGTTCATCTGCAAGAGGAGAAACACACCATGAAGCTGAGCATCACACTATAGCTGGTGGTAGACAAAAGAGATAGATAAAGCCACCTCAGTGGTATGGTTTTGAAGATATGTTAGCTTATGCATTAAATGTTGCAGAAACCATTGATGTCACCGATCTAACCTCATACTCTGAGGCCATCAGTTCATCTGATTCAGATAAATGGCTCATTGCGATGCATGAAGAGATGGAATCTCTAAAGAAAAATGACACTTGGAAATTGGTCGAACCACCTAATGGCAAGAAAATTATCAGGCGTAAATGGATATTTAAGAAGAATGAAGGAGTCAAAGGTGTTGAAGACACCAAGTATAAGGCACGATTAGTAGCAAAAGGCTACAACCAGGTGGAGGGAGTTAATTTTAATGATGTTTTCTCTCCAGTTGTTAGACATACTTCTATTCGTGTCTTACTTGCTTTAGTTGCAATGCATAATTTGGAGTTTGAGCAACTCGATGTGAAAACAGCCTTTCTTCATGGTGATCTTGATGAAAAAATCTATATACAGCAACTAGAAAGTTTTGAAGTTGAAGGCAAGGAAGATCGTGTTTGTCTTCTAAAGAAATCCTTGTATGGACTCAAGCAGTCTCTACACCTGTGGTATCGGAGGTTTGACTCTTTTTTTTTTCTGAGTATTGGATTTTTTAGATGCAAGTATGATAGTTGTGTCTACTATCAAAGACTTGATGATGGTACTTTCATATATTTGTTGCTATATGTTGATGATATGTTGATTGCAGCAAAGAACATATATGAAATTAATAGATTGAAATCTCAGCTAAGTGATGAATTTGAGATGAAAGACCTAGGTTCAGCAAAGAAAATTTTGGGAATGGAGATCAACAGAGACAGAGGTGCAGGTAGATTATTTATGTCACAACAGAAATATATTGAGAAAGTCCTGAAACGTTTTGGTATGCATGATGCTAAACCTGTGAGTACTCATTTAGCTTCTCACTTTAGATTATCAGCATCCATGTCACCACAGTCAGAAGATGAGATAATGTATATGTCTAGAGTTCCTTATTCTAGTGCAGTGGAAAACATTATGTATGCAATGGTTTGCACTCGACTAGATATCTCACATACTGTCAGTGTAGTTAGCAGATATTTGTCTTGTCCAGGAAAAACTCATTGGCAAGCTGTCAAGTGGATTTTGAGATATTTGAAGGGTACTTCTACTGCTTGTTTGGAATTCGGTAAAACTTCTGAAAATCTAGTTGGATATGTTGATTCAGATTTTGCAGGTGATTTGGACAGGAAAAGATCAATTACAGGTTATGTATTTACTATTGGGACTTGTGCAGTCAGTTGGAAAGCTACTTTGCAGTCGACAGTTGCATTGTCTACTACAGAGGCAAAATTTATGGCTGTTACAGAAGTTGCCAAAGAAGCCATTTGGTTAAGAGGTATACTTAATGAACTCAGTTTGAAAACAAATAAAACTGTAGTTTATTGTGACAGTCAGAGTGCTATACATTTAACGAAGGATCAGATGCATCATGAGAGAACTAAACACATTGATGTGAAGTATCACTTTATTCGGGATATTGTGGCTCAAGGTGATGTTATTATAAGAAAGATTGGCACTCTGAATAATCCTACTGATATGTTGACAAAATCTCTTCCCATTACCAAGTTCACTCACTGCATGGACTTGATTGGTGTTACATAGCATTTGCATTAGACATTTCGGGGTTGTTTGGCATAGGTTGAAGCTTTTATTTTTACTATTGTCAAATTCAAGTCAAGGTGGAGATTTGTTGAATAATTTCCTTGAATTAGTGGTAGGCCAAATTGAGTCAAAAGTTGAGTCCACTTTGTTGCATTATTTGTGGCTAAATTTGTGGCTCAATTTGTGGGTCAAAAGCATCTTCTACTTTCGGCCATGGTGGAAGACAAAGTCTTCATCATTCTTCTTGCAATTGGGTAACATAATAATTAGCATTCATTGGCTTTGTCCTTTGGACTCTTTTGTGAGCCTATAAAAGGCATTCTTACATGAAGTATTTTCATCAAGAAACAAGAGAGAAATTGGGAGATTGTGTGTATTGGCTAAAGCTAATTTTGTAAACACTCTTTGTATATTCTCTCACTATAGTGAAATTTTGCTGCTGGCCTCTGCTCGTGGACGTAGGCTTTAAGCCGAACCACGTAAATTTGTTGTCTCCCTTTTTATCTTACTTTATTGTTTTGTGGTTATTACTCGTTAACCTACGATCCTGTCTCGATCCATTCTAACAACTGTGCTGATTATGACCCTTTGATGTTTACCTGCCATAGCTTTAATTAATGATTAACTTATAATCAGTGTTTTCAGAGGCAGGGCGTTAGGCGAGGCGTTTGGGTGTAAGCTTTTTGAAATGTTGGGGCGTTAAAATAATATTAATTAAATGATAAAAATACAAAAAAAAATGAATTTTTTTTTAAAATACTGTAAATAAATTAATTATCAATCAACTTAAATAACTTAAGACCTAGGAATGAATATTTATCAAAATATTTCACAAACATACGTTAACATCACAAACACAATGTTAAGTGTTTGTTGTTTACAAACTTGCAATGATATAATAAATTCACATTCATCTCACATTTCATCAATAAATCACAAATCATGCACACTCCAAAATCCAAATTCTAGTTTTCAAACTGATCAATCAATTCATCACAAACACGTTCTAAATTCCAACAAACACAAAAAACACAATGTGAAGTGTCAAATTTTTACTGTTTAGTGTTTACACACTTACATTGATATAACAAATTCACATACATAAATCTATTAAAAGCAACAAATTAGATAGCATAGTAAAGAAAATCATTCAATGAGCTCTAAAGTAGTCTCATCAATATCGTCATCATCTTCATTAAACATATCTACGCTAGAAAAACTTCTTGAATAAAATCCCGAGGGCACATCTTGTGGTATATCTTCCACAATTGGGTCTAATCTAGTTTTCTTGACTCTTCTTTGATCTTGAGTCTTTTGACCTACATAACAAATTACACAAGTTACATAGCATTATAACAATATATGATAATGAGACCAATGATTCCACAGATATGTGACCTTTTATAATAATATTTTTTTCATACTTACTTGACCTTGTCTTATGTGTTTATTTGTTTGATGATCCACAGGCAAAAGAA
Source organism: Bretschneidera sinensis (assembly GCA_023935145.1). Taxonomy (NCBI): domain Eukaryota; kingdom Viridiplantae; phylum Streptophyta; class Magnoliopsida; order Brassicales; family Akaniaceae; genus Bretschneidera; species Bretschneidera sinensis. Next base: position 108,351,000 of record CM043700.1, read on the forward strand.
CCACATTCTATTGTAGGGGCAGGTGTCTAAATCTCCTCTCTCTACAAATGTTCAATTGGCACAGTCCTAATGGCATCAACACCAAATAATTGTTCTTCAAGCCAAAAAGGATCATTAGGGAGAAGAGACGACTCTTGCTTCGCTATCCACTCATCATCAGAGTCAATCTCTTTCACCAATATTTGATCATTTTTTTGCTCCTTCTGATACTTCTTTCTCTCAATGTAGTGTTGTACTTAACATAAACCAAAGTATTCAATCTTTTTTGTTTAAGCCTAATCCTATTTTTTGTATGGATCTACAAGATCAATTTTTTTATCAACATATAAGTTTCAGTTTTACAAGATGAGATGTATTAAATTGTGAAAGTGAAATAAATTTTACCGATTCAAATGTGCTCAAATTTCTCTCACACCCTGAAGCACTATAAGTGAGACTAAGGACTCAAAAAGCAAACTTTGTCAACTCAGGTGTGTCGCTTCCAAAGCGCATCCACCAATCAACTACACAATTAAACTAATCCATAAAAAACAATACTAGGTAGTGACAAATTAAAATACTAACTAGCACATTGATTGATAGCTTGATACTGTAAGTCTGTAACAATATGTTTTAGTCACTAATGGTCTTAAATCTTAAATATTAAAAAAAATCATTTAACGAGCAAACTGAGGTTAAGCAAGTATTAAGATTGTGTGTCTTAAATAGTACTTAGAGAATGTCAATTTCTTGTATTGATTGCAATTCTGGTTCTAAAGTCTCCACGTACATAGTCATATAAGTCCAATTGAATATCAGTTGAAATCATAACTCATCATCTTTTCCATGCATTCAAGAAATCCTTTCCTCGATATCTGCTCAATTTTGAGAAACTTCTCTACATAACATAACTAAGGATTTAAGTAAAACCCAACAGCATGTAAAGGTCAATGAAGTTGTGGATTCCATCTATCATCTATCATCTTCAAAATTGGCCCATACTTCTGTTCATTTCCTCCACAATTATAAGCAATCTTTTCTTTTGCAGCATCCATCAAATTGTAGATTTGCAATTATCTCAACATGAACCTTCAACTTTGCAATGCTCTTTAGCATGAGATCAATACAATGTGCAACGCATGGAGTCCAAAATAATCTAGTTATTTTCTCCGGAAGTCATTTCCCGGCATTCACAAAATTTGAACTATTATCAATGACAACTTGAGTAATATACTTTTCTCCAATTTCCTCAACCACCTCATCAAGATAATTAAACATCAACTTATATGTTTTAATAGTGTCAGATGCATCAACTGATTTCAAGAACCATGTACCAGCAGGACTATTAACCAAAAAGTTTATCAAAACCCTTAACTTATTATCTGTCCAACCATTAGCCATTATAATGCATCCATTTTGTTTTCATGCCTTCTTGTGCTCCTCCATCATTTTGTTTATATCAGCAACTTCTTCTTTAAGAATCGATGTTTGCACCTCATGCATAAAAGAAAGCTTAAAGCCAGGCTCGAAATTAGAAATATCCTCAATTGCACTAAGCCAATAGGAGTTATTCATTAAACTAAAAGGGAATGCTCCATTGTATATCAAGCGTCCAATTTTTCTACACACATCTTTTCTTTTTTCTTGCTTCCATTTGGAATTCAAAGTTGCTTGTCGGGCTTGTTAAGAAGTGAAATTATCCATTGGCCTTCTAGGTGTAGGACATGGTTGAGTAAACGAGCCACTTCTACTGCCACTTGAGATCCCATAGTCTCTAACTTATGGGGAATATAAACTCTAACTTCTTCCTCCAAGACCCATTCCAATCTCTTCAAGGATCCCATTCTTTTTTTCTTTTGGTTGATTTGAAACTAGCTAACATTGCTACAACTTCTTTGACATTTTCAGAAACCTTTAGACAAGGTTTCATACTAAAATGGGTACCCGCTAAATGTTGCTTTAATAGGTTTATAGTCCCAGAACAATGTTGATCACAAAATCGATAATAGAAGTATTTTTCTTTTGGAATTTCCTAATTCAATTATATTTGCACCGTCAATAAGATGACGAGAAAGTAAGTATCAATTAAAAGCTAGAGCAAAAAAACTACTAACATTAATGCAACTAAAGCAGAGCAAAGTAAACCATAACAGAATTTCACTTTAAAAAATAAAACTAGAAAGTTAAACATGTCCTAACTCCCATTTAAGAAATCAAATAATCCAATCTAGAAAGTTAGTAACTTAGTATATATAAATTAATGTGGTACCTCGACCATTTGAAAACATGAGGTTTTCTAATTAAAAGATAATGCATTGTATTGTATCCAGCATGGTAGTCTGGCATTAACTGATTGCATGTTGTACACTTGTACATAATAAGAAGAATCCATAAATGTCTCAAAATTTTCTATTGATTACATGTTTAATTGTTTATCATTGAAAGCCTAGTAATGGAACTATGCAAGTAAGTTATAACTCATAAATGTCTCTAATCAGTTACTAGAAGAATATCCACATTAGTTACTGAATTTCAAAATAACAATAAAAATAGTTGGTTTCAACTTTCAACAATATAACATACATCTTTTAAATATCAGCTTTAGGAAATTGGACACAAGTCATACAGCCACAAAAGATTTAGATCCTAATCATGTATCTTGAAATTTTTCTGGAGCCAAACAAAGAATCAACATAAATAATGACATATCTATCATGTACAGTGAGGAATCAATATAAATAAGGACATATATATCCTATACAGTGAGAAATCGACATAAATACGGATATATCTATCTTGTACAGTGAGGAATCAACATAAATAAGGGCATATCTATCCTGTACAGTGAGGGTCTTAGGAAAAAGGAAACTAATAGTGCATTTTTTGGTAAGTTAAGAAAAAAACTACTAGGAAAAAGGAACTAGTAGTGATTTTTTTGGTAATTTAAGACCTAAGACTTAAGGAAAAAACTATTGGGAAAAAAGAAACTAGTGGTGAATATTTTTTTGGTAAAGTTAAGGAAAAAACACTATTGTAGTTGAGAACTTGAGGTAGCATGTTTAATCACTTCCGAGAACTCATTGTTTGAAATATCATCAATTGAGAGTCTGAGACCTATTTTTTGTCTAAATTTAATATTCCAAGCATGAAATCAATGGTTCTTGAGTCAATTTTGTTATTAACTCATAATTCATAAACATTAAACACCACCTTGTACTGATTTTTAACCCATTACATGTCAAAGACAAAGTCACTAAACTACTCAAAAGAGAGCCAAAGTGCCAATCTACTGTGAAATCATACAAAAATAGCATACCTTCTTACTGTTAGCTCTTTGAGGATGAGAAGAAATCCCAATTCCCAAGTTCCCAATCAGTGACCGTGCTTGAGAGAGATTAATTTTGAGAGAATATAAGAGTTAAGAATCACTAGAAAAACTGAAAATAAAGATATTAGAGAAGTATAAAGTTATAAACTAAAAATTTTCAATGACTTACGTAGTAGTGACTATGTTGTGAAGAAGTCAAGAAATTGCAAAAATCCCAACACTGTTTAGGAAGCCAAGCCTAAACCATGCGTGAGAGAGATTGATTATGAAAGAGTGTAAGATTATGGACGAGAGAGAGAGAGAGTGTGTAAGATTATGGACGAGAGAGAGAGAGAGAGAGGCTTACAAATTCCAATTTATGTTTTAGCCATTTAGGTCTTACTATCTTAGGATTGGGAATCATCGAATGGCTTCAGGGAAGAAGAAAGCCCTAAATTGGTAAGTAATAATTGATACGACGTAGTTTTGGTAAATGGGGCTGCTTTAATTTAAGGGAAAACGACGTCGTTTTGAGTTTGCTGATTTAAAAAAAAAAAAAGTCATGGGGCGTAGTAAACGCGTTGAGACTCAAAAAACGCACGCTCAGCAGAAGAAACATCTAACTTTTCATACCGCGAGGCATTTTTATGCCGGCTTACCCCTGGGCGCACCCCAGCTTATAATGCAGCCTTGGAAACACTAACTAATTCTCTGTTTAAGTTACTTCCAGCTCTACCTACATATGATATCCTTTGATTCTTTGGAAAACAAAAAGGTAATATATACCTAAAATTAAAGAAGCAATTTTGGTTCCTCTTCAGGAAATTAATAATGCACAAAATGGTACAAAATCAACATATACTTTTTCCTTTAAATTTTATTGTGCCATTTTATTTTATTGGATACCCAATTAAAAAGTGCATACAAAATGGAAGAATAGTGGTGTTGATAATTTCTACAACTTGGAAGAATAATCAGCTGTACAAAAAATGAATGTTGCAAATTAGTGGCTCAGCAAAAATAAAAACATTAAAGAATATTTTATTCTAACCCATGCAATGCACGGATATATGTTGTTTTCAAAATAAAGTTTAATGAAATTTATTTTCATGATCATAGGTTGGAAATTAAAATTTGTTTTCATGATTAATATAAATCTAAATGTTTGTTGTAGTTAGCGCTATTGACAGAAACGAAAAATTAAGAACACATTCAATACACTACAGTGACACAGAGAAAAAAAAACTAAAATATTAAGAGAAAAAAACGTGTTATATGTAAAGAAATAAACATAAGCTCAATTTACAATCATAATTAATTGGGTACGTAAACATATGAACTGCTCTATAAAATAAAGGTTGACTTAAGTTATATTGGAGATATTAAAATAGAGATGGTGTCTTCACTACTTTATAAAATAATTGAATTTCCATTAAGAGTAAAATAAAAATAAAACACCATTGTAACAAAAATAAATATGCATCCCAAAATAATAAAAAAGTTATAAAAGTCTTTGTAATAGAAATATCACGAAATATCCATTGGTGATGATCTTCTCTTATGCAATTACAATATAATGGCTGAATTGAGAACCCCTTAAACCAATTCAAACTCGAGGAGGTTTTATGGCCGCGAGAATTTTAGAAATACTAGAGTAAGCAAATAGTCTTTTAACTCTTTAATTTTTTGTTTGTCCCCCACATTGTTTAAATTTTCTTTTGTGTTTATTGGGTACTTTAACGCAAAATTCAAGTGTTTGTGCTTAATTCCTCTTTCTCTATTGTTTTCTATCTAAGTTGGTTAAGTTTAGGCTTTTGGTCCAATTTGTGTGAGGACTAGATGCAAGTTTGTGTAAATGAAGGGCAAAGATATATTTGCAGCTTCGAACATGAAAAAATGGGCGAGGTTTATCCGACCTTTGTCCACTTAAGTGCCAATAGGTGTCACCTCAGCAATTTGGACAGTTATATTGAAATTAGGATTAAAATAAATAAAAGATTTGAGTGTTTTAAGACTCAATTGCAACGTTTTGAACATTTGTAATCAAATTGAAATAAGAGGTATAGTTTTAAGACCAAAAATGTGTTTTACCCTTCGTTGTTCAAACCAAAGTCTATATAAGCTATGTTAGTATCAGTTGCGACTACCGGTTAACGACGAACAAATTGTTGAAGAACCTGATAAGATTTGATGCTCTTTGATTTGACAGTTTGAAGTGTTTTGATGAAGTGTCTCTGTTTGGGGCAAGGAGTAACCGATTTGAGCCTATGAAAAACTTGTACGTGAGCTGAAGAGAGAGACTGTTGATTACTTGAAAACTTTTTCTTTGGAGGAGCCTGCAACTTGAGTTTAGCACCACTTTGTTGCAGAAGAATTCTCTCCCCTTGAAGCCTACTAATCACCTCTATTTATAGAGGAATTGAAGAGTAATCCTACACCTTTTTGACTTATGAGGGTGTTGAAAGGACACATAGTTGAATTTGATTAGTTAAAATTTTATGACATCACACATGATAAATTTTTATCTTTGCGAGTGTCTAAATTGACCCAATTATTGACTCCAAATCAAATTTGATTGCTCACTACATAAGTTTTCCCGGACCTGGCAATTTTTTATTGATAAGAATTTTTCCTTCTACCCGTGCGCTTCGACATGTTCTCAAGTGTGAGATTCCCAACTTTGTTTCCTTGATAGAAACCAATTTGTGGGTGAGTGAGGTGGAATTTGTTAAGAGTGCTTGTGGGTTCGAGTGTGGGATTGTGGTGGGGGCTAGAGTTCGTAGTGGAGAGTTGACGCTCTTTTGGAAGAGAGAAGAATCTGTTCATTTGCTTAGTTATTCTGATTTCCACTTTGATGTCATTGTTGATGCAACGAATGGTCTAGCTCCATGGAGATTTACTGGGTTTTATGTGAGTCCATATGCTTCGTTGCATTCTGAGTCGTGGTAGTTACTTAGATGTCTACAGAATCAGAGTATTTTGCTTTGGGTTTGTGGTGGTGACTTAAATGAAATTTTGTTATATAATGAGAAAGAGGGAATGTTGATGAGTTCGGATGGCCATATACATGAGTTTCGTAGAGTTGTTAATGAGTGTGGTTTTTGCGACCTAGGATATAGTGTCGTATGCCCATTTTGTCTAACTTTCATGAAAAATTATGTATTTTGTGGTTCATATTTTTATTTTTACAATTTTATTAATCATTTAAATTTGAGAACCTCCTTTTGGGATGATTTGTCAAAGAGAACTTTGTTCTCAAGTCAATCCTAGTGTGTTTTAAACTCTAGTTCCTCTTACTCCTTACACTTTCTTTCTCTTTGATTCTGGGTTCAGTGAACCCTTGCCGGTAGCCAGTGGGGAGATGGGTACTCCACTGGTGGTGACACCTTCAAGGTGTTCACAGTTTGTTCCTGTTACACCCTTGCAACAGCGAATGTGTTGGTCTGAAAAATAACAATGGGTTTTGGTTCAGCAAGTTTTTGTTTATTGTTTCATTTTCCTGTTTTCAATCCAAAAGCTTAAAAAATGATGATCAAAAGAGTTTTTCTTATCTCATGACTATAGAGCAATGTAATTCCTCAGTGCCACTAAACTGGGTTTTCAAAATAAAATGTCAAGGATTTGCAAAAGTATGAGCTGAAATGATTTCTTTTCCAAAAAAGCAGTTTCTTAAAACCCTCGCTGTTTGATCCAAAAAGTTCAAAAATCTCTTTTATTATCTGTTTTAAGAACGGGCTTAGACGAAGGCGCAACATTTCTTTAAAATAAAAATTTTAATTCACTTTGGGCGGAATTGTTTTAAACTTGGGCCATGAGCCCTTTTGGATTTCTTAACTTGCTGGTTGGACCCCTTTTATTGCTTATTTTCTTTTGGGCTCAATCCACTTTCATTCTTGAGCTTTGTTTGCTGAGTTACCCATTCCCTATGAACTGATGGAGCTAATTAGGGCCATGTGCCTTGGGGATTGCTGTCAGAGAAGAGTTGAGGGATGCTGGCCTTGGCCAGTTTAATTTATTCTGTAAATTTCATTCAAGCAATTTCTATTCAAGTAATTTTAATTCCAACAATTTAATTTCCAAGCAACTTACATTCATTGCAATCTAATTTTATGGTATTTTAATTTATAAGAAATTGTTCTCTTTTTTCTCCTTTTCTTTTTCCGATTCAAGTCCCATTTAAGAGCTCCATGGCTCGGGTCCCCTTTGGACCAAATTGAATGGAACTACCGGGGCAAATATATTAGGAACTTAGCTAAAAAAACAAAAGGCAAATAAACAAAGAAATAAGGAACTTAAATAAAGGATTGAATATTGCCTCATTTGAGGTATTCAAATCCACTTGTTTAATTTCATTGGTTTATGACCCAAAAAAAAGTTCTTTTTTTCTTCCAAAGCAAATAAGGTACAGAATTTTATTTCATAGGCAATAAGACAAGACAAATGGCAATGTGGTACTTACTTTTGACGTTTTTTGGGGTACTTTGCTTCCCCATACTTAACCGGCTTCTCGAACCCAATCTGGTTGTGCAAACTCAGGTGGTTAGTTTAGTGCTAAATTAGGGGTTAGCATTAGGTTAATCACTTTCTTTTGAAGGTATTTAGTTAACCTTATAAATGATTGATGACAACTCCATCTTAACTTTAATTTCGTTGATCACGCCCCACTTTTCCCAAATGAAATAAATTTTGGAGTTAATTTGATTAATTAGTTTTTCACTTAAATTAGTTAACTTAATTTGGATATAATTAAATGTTTTCGGTGCGAGACAGGTATCGACAACATGTACGTGAAAGATTTGATTTATTTTTGGCAAATTCCGAGTGGTGTGATTTGAAACCCAATTACCATGTTTTTCACTCTATAGCTAGCTACTCGGACCATATTCCCATTGTTTTGGATTTAGCTCAAGCAAAGAAGCTTATGAAAAGGGCAATTAGACTGTGATTGTATTGTTTTGAGGAGAAGTGGGTGAAATATGAATATTGTCAAAAAATTGTTTTGGAGTCTTGGAATTCTGTTGACTGTATGGGGAATATTTGCACAAAGCTAAAACTTACCAGTTCCGATATCTTTGCTTAGCATGATCGTATTTTTGGGGTGGTTAGACACAAGATAAAAGGTTTACGGTAGAGGTTGCATATTGTGTGATCTTGTTATATTTCACGAGAATGTTTAGCAAAGGAATGTAGTATTTTGTGACAATTTAATGATCTGTTAGATTTAGAAAAATTAGCCTAGAAGTAGAGGTATCAATTACAATGGTTGGCAGGAGTCAACAACAATATAGGTTTCTTCTATCGGCGGGCAAGTCAATGTTTATGGAAAACACAATTGATCAATTGAGGGATGACCCGGGCAAATGGTATGAGGATGTTGATCAGTATGAGGGATTGGTGTGTGATTATTTCTAGGGTATTTTCACTTCGATAGTTTCGAATCAAATGGTGGAGGCGCTGGATGTTATTGAGAGGCATGTTACAAAGATTATAAATGAATCCTTACTAGCTAAATTTACACCCAATGAGGTATGTTGAGCCTTGTTCCAGATGCACTCGACAAACGCTCTAGAAACCGACGACATTCGTGCTTTATTTTACCAAAAACATTGGGATATTATTGGGGAGAAGTGATGCAAAAGGTGTTGGATTTTCTTAATGGGGATGTTATGGATTTAAATGTTAATTTCACATTTCTTGTATTGATTCTCAAAGTCAAAAATCCAGATGTGATAACCTAATTGCGCCCAATTAGTTTGTGTAATGTCCTATACAAAATCATTTCCAAAAGTGCTTGCTAAAATCTATCTGTCCATCAATTATTTCCCAATCCCAGAGTTCGTTTATGCCAGGACGTATGATCATTGATAAAGTTTTGGTGGCTTATGAGTTAATCCATGCATTACAAAATAGAATAGGGATGAAAGAGGGGTTCATGACTTTGAAATTGGACATGAGCAAGGCTTATGATCGAGTGAAATGAAGTTATTTGGATGGCATAATGTTAAAATTGAGATTTCATGAGCGATGAATTCACTTGATTATAAGGCGTGTCTCGACTGTGTCGTATTATGTGTTATTAATGAAGATTTGAGGGGGATGTATTGTGCTAATGAGAAGAATATGGTAAGGGGATCCATTATTTCTGTATTTATTTTTATTGTGTGCCGAAGGTTTCTCCTCCATTCTATGTTATGAACAACAAAGTTTATTGCATGGAGTGCATCCTGATGGTAGTTTATTTTTTTTTAAAAGCAAATAGGGAGGAGTGTGGCATTTTATCTGAGGTTTTGGGATTGTATGAGCATAGCTCTAGCCAAGTGGTTAACTTTGACAAGTCTACTGTGTGTTTTAGCAAAAATTGTAGTAAGGACTTGTGTGATGAGATAATTGAGATGTTATAGGTCTAGATGGTGGAGTGTCGTAAGAAATATTTAGGTCTCGCTCTAACAGTGGGGAGGTCCAAGAGTTTAACATTTACATGTCTCAAGGATATGGTTTCGAACAAGATCCAAGGATTGAAAGAAAAGTTGCTCTCCAAAGCTGACAAAGAAGGCTGTTCTGACATACACTATGAATTGTTTTAAACTTTTGGTATTACTATGCCAAGAGTTAAAGGCAATGATTTGTTGCTTCTAGTGGAGTCAGCGGTTGGATGAGAAAAAGATCCATTAGTTGAGTTGGGATCGAATGTGTAATTTAACAAATGAGGGAGTTCTAGGATTTTGGGATCTCCACAAGTTTTATATGGTTTTATTGCCTACACAAGGTTGGCGATTACTACGCAATCCAAACTCCTTGTGTGCTGTGGTGTTGAAGGCTAAATACTATCCAAACTATTGCTTTCTGGACGCCCAATTGGAACATGCACTGTCCTATACCTAGTAGAGCATCCAATAAAGTCGTGTGATTTTGATGCAAGGTCTGAGGCAAAGGGTTGGTACAGGTGAAAATATAAAGGTGTGGCTCGATCTATAGGTGCTGAATTCATGGGCTTTTAATGTGGTATCTCCCATGTAGTTTTTGCGTAATGATGCTCTTATTTTTTTTTTAATTGACGAAGGATTGCATTGCTAAAAAAATGATGTATTGCAAGCGTGTTTTGTCCCACATAAAGTTAGTAGAATTGTTCATATACCTTTGAGTATCTGTCACTGTGAAGACAAATTAATTTGGCACTATATTTCGCCGGGTCAATTCACAATTCACAGTGCATATCATCTCTTTCTAGAAACTGATTCCAGTGGGTAGTATTGTAGGGCAGGTACATCAATGGTTGGTTGTGTCCCTGGTGGTGAGAAAGATAAGGTCTAGAATTTGTTGTGGACGTTACCTATGCCTAATAAGATTCACCATTTTTGTTGGAGGTTATGTCATCAAATATTGCCTTGTCGTGTTAATATTAGGAAGAGGGGTGTTAATCTCAGTGAACTCTATGGGCTTTATGGAGAGGCGACAAAAGATTGAGTTCATGTTATTTTGTTGTGTTCACAGGTTAGTGAGGATGTAGATAGACTGGGGTGTGGGAATGACTATTTGAGATATGGATAGATGGGATGTGAAGAAAATTGCTTTATGGTTTACCACTGCTTAGGCAATATGGTCTAACCGAAACCAAGTCACGTTTGGCAAAACCGTAAAATCTTCTCGAAAAATTGCTTCTTTTGTTGCTAATTATCTGTTAGAATTCCAGGAACTCCAGCTGGTACGCTATTCAGGTGGTACTAGTTGGAGTAAAATTGTTCAGTGGAAACCTCCAGTAGCACTGTTTATAAAAATTAATGTTGACGGGGCAATTTTTCAAGAAGAGTAGGAGTTATCTTGCAAGATGATCAATGTCAGTTTCTAGATAGAATGATAGAGAAGGTAGGGGATGTTGTTGATCGTTGAGACAATGATATCATAATATTTTTAAAATATAAAATATATGAAGTAAAATTTATTACATACCATATAATATAATATAAATCAGTTTAAAATATACTTTTAATAATTTCTGAAAAATGACAATGATAATTTTCATTTTTTTTTAAAAAAAGCTCTAAAAATTCCTTATTAAATATGTTTCATCACTAATATTTTGATTTTTTAAAAGTACCTAAGAGTATTTTGGCCATAATGAAAAGTGATATCCAATGAAAATTTTGATTCTTCAAATAAATTCTTTTTTAGGGCTGCTTGATGGAAGAAATTGGTGTTTTAGGGTGAATCACAAGTTTTAAAAATGTTTGGTATGTTAGTGTCATTTCAGTAAATTTGGAGGTAGTGTAGTGTAATTTATCATTTTTTATTTTTCTGTCTTATCTTGGGATTGTTCAATCGGTGTTGCCTTACTTTTAGGATTTGTGAAGCTAAATTTGAAATGTGATTTGTGAAGTCTTCAGAAATACTTGCTCGGTTCAACTTGTGGTTTAACTGTATAATTACAAGTTATTTTTTTGTTCATCAATATTTTGATCGGTTCTTATATCAACCAAATCGGTTCATATGGTTTTTCAACGTGCTTTTTCCAATTTTGAGATATGTTTTTTCAAATTCTACTTTCATCATTCAGTTCTCCTTAATCAGGTACTATGGCTCCCATTACTGAAAAATATAATGTTGCATAACTTATTCATACTGTTTTGAATGGCTTTAATTATCATTCTTGGGTACATGCTATGCGTAGTTTTCTTAAAAGTCATAAGCTTTGGCGATATGTTACTGGTGATATTAAGATTTCTCTTCGCAAAGAAGTAGAGGATGTTGAAAAATTTCTTGAATAATTAGATGATTTGGGATAGTAAGAATCATCAGATAATTACATGTTTCTGAAATACCTTTCTTCCATCTATTAATGGTCAGTTTGGTCGTTATGAAACTACTAAAGAGGTTTGGGACTTGTTAGCACAACGTTATACTACTTCAGATCTTGCTCATCAGTACCAACTTTTAGGTAAGCTTCATACTATGAAACAAAATCCTGGATAATTTATAACTGATTTTCTTATTGAGATGCATTCTATATGGGATTAGTTATAGCATTTTGAGCCTGTTTGGACTAATACAGTTGATGCTAAAAAGTTTGTGGCTTATCATAATAATATGAGCTTGATTCTGCTTTTGATATTTTTTACTAATGAATTTGAATATGTGAGACCCTCTCTTCTTCATCGTATAACTCTTCTTACTCTTCCCGTTGCTTAATTTTCTTGAGATAAGAAGATTTGTCCCTATTGTCAAAAATCTGTACATTTTGTTGCAGATTATCTAAATAAAGTATGTCGATATTATCATAAGAATGGTCATTTTCTTGCAGATTATCCCATCCGACTGCTGAGAGGTAATTTTACTCGGGGTGATCAGTCTAGACCAGGTGTTCACCACTACTGCTGCTTCTGACGGTTCTCAGGATGGTTCTTCCTTTAGACCCATATTTTTTGCCAGTGATCTTGAAGGATTCCTAAAACAAGTTCTCTCTAACTCTAGTACCCAACCTGCCACTATAATTTCTACCACCCTAGGTATTTCCCCTTGGTATTTTGATTTTCAATGTTATAATCACATGACTGTCGATTATTCTCTTTTCTCTTAAAAAAATATATGATTCTTTTGCTCCTATTATTTATACTGCTAATGAGTCTTGATGAGAATCATAAAATGCATCTTAACAGTACTTAATTGTTAGTATTTTAGGGTTGATCTAGGTTTTAATTGCACTTTTATACGTTAACAACTCTAAAGTGTCATTCTTGGATCATTGATCTATTTCGGTGCATTTTCAAGTACTTTAAGTTCAAAAGAGGAGGAAAAGTTATCGTTGCTTGAAGCACAAAGACTCGAGGCATAGCGGAGTGAAGGCATGGTTCTGGAATGACAAATGAAGAGAAATCAAGTCTTGAGTGTGTGTGCTGCGGTCTGAAAATATCCAAGCCTCAGCCTCCAGAACCAAGCCAAAAGAGCAAGAAAAAAGCTTATTTGTGCACCGCGGCCTGGACCAGGAAGGGCCGCGGCCTCTAAAAGGTGAAGAAAAATGAAGAGATTGAACTGCGGCCTGACTCAATCTGAGCCGCGGCGTGAGTGCGAAGTTTTGTTCTCCAAGTTATGACCTAATTAGGATTTTAATGATTGTTTAAACCCTAAAACACCCTTGGACCTTTTGTATTATAAATAGATCACTTAGGGTTTGAGAAGAGGGGCATCATTAAGGCTAGAAAACACAAGAAGGTTGTCACACTCTTCATCAAAGTGTTCAAGCATGAACTCCATGGTCAACTAATCTCCAAGCAAGGCGAAGGGATGAATCCCTAGGTGTAGTTGTTCTTATTTTCCTTTATTGATTCAGTTTTAGTTGGGATTTATTGTCAAAACATTGTTATGATTTACTCTTTAATTTAATTAGAAGATTTTCTCTTAATCTGGTGATTATATCTTTCTCCTCGATATAAGTCTAGTCATGTTCTTCTTATGTCAAGATTGTTTGGATGTGATTGAGTCCAGTAGATTTATCTTTTACATTTGTCCATTACTGCAATATTGTCATTAAGATATATTGTCGTTTCTTGATAAATCTATAGGATAAGTCATCTGTGCTTAAATCAAATGTAAAGAGTAATTCATATCAATTACATTAGGGTTTACATATGCTTTGATTGAATATTTTTCGATTACCTGTTTGAGATGTGAAATTTGCAATCGAGATAAAAACAACTGAATCAAGATTGGAATAAGGCAACGAACTTAGGGTGGATTCCCGAGACCTTGTTGTTCCTTTATTATATTCTTCAATCTATTTACACAATTTTCTCACAATTACTTCATTATCAAAATTCATATTTTCTCACTTGATTGTTATCGTTCGTGTTAAGGTTTGCACTTTTCCTTTATAGATCAATTTTTCTCATGGGATCGAGACCTCAACTATACATAATAACCGCCTATTAGTTTGAGCATAATCAAATTTTGGCGCCGTTGCTGGGGAAATGCACTTACATACAAGGAAGATTGTCAACTCTAAGACAAGACGGTACTATTGTTCTTTTCTTTAAGTTTTTGATTTTCTGATTTCTTTTTTATTTGTTCTGTTTTATTTATTTCCTTTTAACTCATTTGGTGTATGCTGATGAGTGCTAAATATTATATATTTTGGCCCTTTAATTTATATTTGTTAGCTTAGGAATTTGTTACTTTGAGCTGTTTTCATTGTTTTACAGGTTTACAAGCTTGGAAAGAAGTTTCACTAAATTGCCAGAATTGCTCGTGCAGATTAGCCATTTTTTAGGATTAAACTGTATTGATTTAGGAAGAATCAGAAGATGAGCCATATATTCTTGGAAAGATCCGGATGTCTATTTTCTGAAGAATTTTACGGATTAATAAAATGAATTTTCTAGAGAAAGTTATGGCAGTTTTAGTAGACAAAGGTCAGGCTGTACATGATTTCAGCGTGACAGATCAGCCATTTTTGAGGATTTAACTGTATTGATTCAGGAAGAACCACGAAATGAGCCATATATGCTTGGAAAGATCCCGATGTCTATTTTCTGGAGAATTTTACGGATCAATAAAATGATTTTTCTAGAGAAAGTTATGGCAGTTTTAGTAGACAAAGGTCAAAGAGCAAAAACTTGAATCTGCAATATCCCACATCGGATTGAAAGCATATTGCACTTGTGATATTTCCCTATATAAGCCCTTCTTCACTTCATCTTTAATGTACAATTCCTGAGCCACTTTGGTGTTTACCGGTGGACGTCCGCTAGCATTCTGGTGGATTTCGAAGGCTTTGTCACCACGAGGGGAAGCGCCGCCTGTCAGCGAGTGGAATTTCTCCCATGTAAAGTTATTTATTTATTTCTTTACATTTAGTTGTTTTAGTTTAAATGTTTAGCACTTTTATTATGAATTGTAGTTTCATAGTTATGAGTGGCTAGACTCTTCAGCTAAGGTTGAAGATGAAGCCCCGCCGTTGTTTGGCGTAGTAGTTCAGATTTGCTTGTACAAATCTGACATTTTTTAGCATAAATGTTCTGTCAATTATTTGAGTTAATCTTATAATTGATTGAGTTTAAATTGTCTGTTGGATATTCTTTGTGTTTCATCTGATGGATACATTGAATGCTTTTCGATTAAATTGGATTTCCTTTGTGATTTGTTGAGAGCGGATACATTGGATGCTTTTGGTTTAGTTGGGATATTCTTTGTTTTTTTGTCTTATAGTTGGATTCATGGAATGTTTTGATAGGCTATATTTTTAGAACATATATGCTTAACTTCGGTGGGGTGGATTTGGAAACCTTAGTGTTTTAATTATTAGTTTTTAAAAATCAATTTAGTTTAATTTTAATTTCTTTTGCAAATTATCATCTGAAATTCGGAACTAGGTTAAGATAGAGTTAGTTTAGATTGAAAATATACTTTCACAACGCAATTCCCTATGGATTCGACCTCGCACTTGCACAACGCTATACTGCAAACGACTCGTACGCTTGCGAGTAATTTAAAACTCACAACAAGTTTTTGCTAATATAGTAAACTATCTTGTCACTGGACACATGCCTTTGCATTGGGGGCGACAAGATAAATCAAAGTTTTTAGCCCTGGTAAAACATTTTTTCTGGGATGATCCTTATCTGTTTAAGTATTGTCCCGATCAGATCATCAGAAGGTGTATTCCTGAGCATGACCAATCTAACGTCATCGTCTTTTGTCATGATCATGCTTGTGGAGGCCATTTCAGTGCTAAAAAGACCGCTACAAAGATTTTGCAGTGTGGATTTTATTGGCCTACCATGTTCCGAGACTCTCACACCTACTGTGTATCTTGTGAGCGTTGCCAAAAGCTAGGGAGTCTTTCTAGGAGGAATATGATGCCCCTCAACCCTATTCTGATTGTTGAGATTTTTGACGTGTGGGGCATTGATTTTATGGGACCGTTCCCAAACTCCTTTGGCAACTTGTACATTCTAGTTGCCGTGGACTATCTTTCCAAGTGGGTGGAGGCCGTTGCGTGCAAGACCAACGACCACAGAGTTGTGGTCCAGTTTTTGAAGGACACTATTTTTGCTTGATTTGGTACGCCTCGAGCAATCATAAGTGATGGCGGTAAGCACTTTTGCAACCGGATTTTTGAGCAGTTGATGAAGAAGTATTTCATCACACACAAGGTTGTCACCCCATATCACCCACAGACGAGTGGATAAGTGGAAATTTCTAATCGCGAGATCAAACACATTTTAGAGAAAACTGTGAACCCTAGTAGAAAGGATTGGTCTCTGCGATTGACTGATGCACTGTGGGCATATCGGACAGCCTTCAAGATGCCAATTGGCATGTCTCCCTATCGTATTGTGTACGAAAAGGCATGTCACCTTCCGATCGAATTAGAGCATCGTGCGTATTGGGCTATCAAGCAACTGAATTTCAATCTTTCCAAGGCTGGCTCACAACGGAAGCTCCAACTCAATGAATTGGAGGAGCTGCGGAATGATGCATATGAGTGTGCCCGATCATACAAAGCACAAATGAAGAAGACTCATGACCAAAACATTTTGAGACGAGCTTTTAAGCCGGGTCAGAAAGTTCTTTACAATTCGCGCCTGCATCTTTTTCCAGGCAAGCTCAAATCCCGATGGTCAGGCCCATTCATTATTCGATCAGTTTTTCCTCATGGGGCCATCGAGATTGAGGATCCTAAGAATGGTAATACTTTCAAGGTAAATGGACAGAGGCTAAAACCATTCTTAGAGTTGAGGAGTCCGGACATTGAGACGATACTGTTGGAGGATCCTAGTTACTCAGATTGAGTGTAGTATTCTAGGGAGAGTCTAGCTGAAGACTTTAAACTTAGCACTCATGGGAGGCACCCCACAGCTTATCTTTTCTATTTATTTATTATTTCGCATTTTTATGATTAATGTTTGTTTCCAGTATTTTTTGTTTTCCAGTTTTTATTTTTCAGGGACAATGCGTACTTCAGTTCAAGTTTGGGGGTATGCTATGAGCCATACCAGTCCAGCTAGTTCTCCATATCTCAGGTCAGCTCGTTCCATATTAGTCACACATTGGGGTCAATGTGTAATTTAAATTTGGGGGTATGGGAGACACATCACACACTTTGTCCTAATTTGTTGTCTTTTTGTCGTAGAGATAAATGCATGCTCATGTTATCGTGAAATTTTGGTTGATCTAAACAATTTCTATGATGTGATGTCATTGGTGAGCTTAACATTTTGAACACATGATCTGGTGATAAATTTTAAAATTTAGTTACTTACCTTAGGCATTTGATAATTCACATGTTTGACATAATCTAACACGAGCACATTAGCACAAATTATGTGAGGTATGACATGTGATTTTAATGTGTATTTTTCCTTATCTTAACTGAAACTGGATGACTTGTTGGATGAATTCTTGGGCATAGAAAAGCATAAAAAAATAAATAAAAAAAAAAAATTATTATCATAAATAAACTTTCCGCTGAGTAACTAGACCTCTTACCTCAGTAAGCGGTGAGTGTTCACGTCAAAAGGTGGAATTTTGCTTGGTAGTATTAAGGCCGGTTTAATTTCGTAGCCTTTTTGACTCGAGTTAGTAAGTCCTTAGGGGTGTCTTTACACCTAATGCCCTAAAACCATCTAGTTTGGGAGTCATTGACTCAACACTCGCTACATGGGTCAATTAGAAAGCTTAAGGGAACTAGACATAGCCGTGCCTTAAAAAAAAAAAAAAAAACTTATGCCTTTTTCGTTTATTTTGATGGGAAATTCGGTGACTCTTGAGACATGGAGACCTTACACATTAGAGTCACTTGGAAGCTTCATTTCTATATGCTAATTCACTTTACACAGTGTCAGACTTGTGATGCCTTAACCTGCCTTTTGTAAGTAATTAGATTTTAACTTTTCTATTCATTGCGAAGATGGGTTTATCTTTTTAAGCTTGCTCATGAATGAATATCATGATGATGTGTGCTCCATAAATTTTTGGATACGATGAGTGATGAACTTATCTTTATGTTCTTTGTTTTTCATTTAGTTTTTTTTTTTATTATTTTGTTTTGCTAAGGGACTAGCAAATTATAAGTTTGGGGGTATTTGATGAGTGCCAAATATTGCATATTTTGGCCCTTTAATTTACATTTGTTAGCTTAGGAATTTGTTACTTTGAGTTGTTTTCGTTGTTTTATAGGTTTACAAGCTTGGAAAGAAGTTTCACTAAATTGCCAGAATTGCTCGTGCAGATCATCCATTTTTGAGGATTAAACTGTATTGATTTAGGAAGAACCAGAAGATGAGCCATATATTCTTGGAAATATCCGGATGTCTATTTTCTGGAGAATTTTACGGATCAATAAAATGAATTTTCTAGAGAAAGTTATGGCAGTTTTAGTAGACAAAGGTCAGGCTGTGCATGATTTCAGCGTGACAGATCAGCCATTTTTGAGGATTTAACTGTATTGATTCAGGAAGAACCACGAGATAAGCCATATATACTTGGAAAGATCCCGATGTCTATTTTCTGGAAAATTTTATGGATCAATAAAATGATTTTTCTAGAGAAAGTTATAGCAGTTTTAGTAGACAAATGTCAAAGAGCAAAAACTAGAATCTGCAGTATCCCACATCGGATTGGAAGCATATTGCACTTGTGATATTTCCCTATATAAGCCTTTCTTCACTTCATCTTTAATGTAAAATTCCTGAGCCACTTTGGTGTTTACCGGTGGACGTCCGCTAGCATTCTGGTGGATCTCGAAGGCTTTGTCACCACGAGGGGAAGCCCCGCCAGTCAGCGAGTGAAATTTCTCCCATGTAAAGTTATTTATTTATTTCTTTACATTTAGTTGTTTTAGTTTAAATGTTTAGCACTTTTATTATGAATTGTAGTTTCATAGTTATGAGTGGCTAGACTCTTCAGCTAAGGTTGAAGATGAAGCCCCGCCGTTGTTTGGCGTAGTAGTTCAGATATGCTTGTACAAATCCTACAATTTTTAGTATAAATGTTCTGTCAATTATTTGAGTTAATCTTATAATTAATTGAGTTTAAATTGTCTGTTGGATATTCCTTGTGTTTCATCTGATGGATACATTGAATACTTTTCGATTAAATTGGATTTCCTTTGTGATTTGTTGAGAGCGGATACATTGGATGCTTTTGGTTTAGTTGGGATATTCTTTGTTTTTTGTCTTATAGTTGGATTCATGGAATGTTTTGATAGGCTATATTTTTAGAACATATATGCTTAACTTCGGTGGGGTGGATTTGGAAACCTTAGTGTTTTTAATTATTGGTTTTTAAAAATCAATTTAGTTTAATTTTAATTTCTTTTGCAAATTATCATCTGAAATTCGGAACTAGGTTAAGATAGAGTTAGTTTAGATTGAAAATATACTTTCACAATGCAATTCCCTGTGGATTCGACCTTGACCTCGCACTTGCACAACGCTATACTGCAAACGACTCGTGCGCTTGCGAGTAATTTAAAACTCACAACATATGCTTTGACCAAGAGATTCACGAGGTAGATTCATTAAAGGACCCGAAGTAGAGCTACCTTTTCCTTTCACATCAATTAGTGAGACCTCGCCTAGATCAAACCCTAGTGTACACCTAAACGAGAATTTATAAGACTTTGTTAACATGACTGAAAACCTTAATGAGAATGTTGATAGGACACTTAAAGATTACTTGCATCCTAGCCGAATAGCCACACCATCATGCATCATGTTTCCAGCCAACACTCACCATCAAGATTTCAAAACAGGGATGATACAATTACTCTCTACATTTCATGGCTTGGAAAATGAAAACCCCCATATGTACACATTAGGGAGTTTGAGGAAGTAGTTGCGACTTTTCATAGTCAAGATGCAACTGATGATATCGTGAGACTTAAGTTTTTTCCTTTCTCTTTGAAGGATAAAGCTAAGAGTTGGCTATATTCACTGAGACCACGATATATTGGGACATGGAATGAGATGACTCAGGTCTTCTTTAATAAATACTTCAATAAATACTTCCCTCAACATAAGACCAATGCTTTAAAAAGGTAAATCTCCACCTTTGCACAAAGGGATAATGAGACTTTGTATCAGTATTGGGAGAAATTTAAGGAGCTATTAAGAATGTGTCATCACCATGGGTATGAGAGTTGGCGCTTAGTGAGCTATTTTTATGAGGGACTTACCTATAGAGAGCGCCAATTTGTAGAGATAATGTATAATGGTGAATTTCTGCAAAAAGATCCTGATGAGGCCATAGAATACCTTAATGAACTTGCTGAAAAAGCTCATAATTGGACTGGACCTAGTACTACTGAAAGCACAAATAGGTCACGACCTGTAGAAAACCTAAGTAGTGGTGGAATATACCATCTTAGGGAAGAAGACAACCTAAAAGCTAAGGTCAAAATGCTCACTAGGGAGTTAGATGCATTAAAGACTAAAGGCTCAAAGCCAACACACGTGGTTAATCATGCCGAATCTTTGGAACCATGGTTTGTGTGTGGCGGGGTAGATCATCCTGCTTAAGAGTGCCCCACATTTGTAGATATGAGAGGGATGTATGAGGAACAATGTAATGCCTTAGGCATGTACAAGAAGCCTCTAGCACCCTTCTTTAACACCTATAATCCGGGATGGCCCAATCACCCCAATTTCAGCTGGAAGTTCAAAAACCAGCAGCTTGCACAACCCCCTAGATCATACCCTGCACCATATCATGCACCCTCATCCTCTAGAAATTCTTTATAAGACACTTTACATGCTTTTATTGAGGCACATGGTAAGATAAACCAAAGGTGAAGCATTAATCACACAGGTTGTGGAAGAGAATAAGGAAATAAGGAGCCAAGTGTCCAAATTGATGGGCTCCTTGAGTGTGAATGAGAGAGGTAAGTTCCCTTCCCAAGCTCAATCCACACCCCATGGTCAACACATGGCACAAACAAATCTGGAAAATGTGAATGTCATTGTGACAAGAAGTGGTAAGACATTACACATCCCAACAACAAAAAAATCTGAGGATGTGGAAAAGGGTCAAGGTAGCAATGGATTGGATCTACCCAAGGACCCTGAGATTACCAAAAGTCCTGTTAAGGCACCATTCCCTCGAGCCTTAAAATCGAACAAGAAAAATCTGGACCTAAACAATGAAATCCTAAAGAACTTAAGGCAAGTAAAACTTAATCTACCTCTTTTGCATGTGATTAAACAAGTTCCTACCTATGAAAAAGTTCTCAAGGATTTGTATACCATTAAGAGGAAGCACCATGTAAAGAAAACAGCATTCCTAACAGAGCAAGTTAGTGTTTTAATTGAGCAAAGAATTCCCCTAAAATACAATGATCCTGACTGTCCAACCATTGCATGTAGCATTGGAAATCATGAGGTTGGACAAGCTTTGCTAGATTTAGGAGCTAGTGTAAATCTGATGTCATTTTCTATTTATTTGCAGCTGGGTTTGGGAGAAATCAAACCAACCACTGTGGTATTGCAATTGGCTAACAGTTCAGTCAAAGTACCTCGAGGTGTGGTAGAGGATGTTCTCATTCAAATTGATAAATTTTATTATCCTGTTGATTTCCTAATCCTTGATACTACCTCTGCTGTTGACACTAACTCTAAAATTCTTTTAATTTTAGGTAGACCTTTCCTTGCTACTGCAAATGCTCTAATTAATTGCAGGAATTGACTCATGAAGCTGTCCTTTGGAAACATGACCCTCAAGGTGAACATCTTCAATATTACAAAACAGCCCGAAGATGAGGACGAAAACCACCAGTTATACATGATCGAGTCACTCATCGATAGGGGAGTTTCTATAGCTCATGACTTTGATCATCTTGAATATTTTCTTGTTAATTCTGAGATTGATTCTATTAATGATAAAACTGATATAATTTATATTTGTGCTATTTTTAATAAATCTTAGGATTATAGCACTCGAGCATGGCAACTGAAGTTTGAGGAGCTGCCTAAAATAAGCGAGAAACAAATCCCTTTAAGTGTTGAAGCACCTAAAGTTGAATTGAAGCCACTACCTAAGGGTTTAAAGCATGTTTTTATTGGTCCAGGTGATACTTTTCCTGTTATTATCTCATCATAATTATCTGAGTCTCAAGGTGAGAAATTAATTCAGACCTTAAATGCACATAAATCAGCCTTAGGTTGGAGCATGGCTGATTTAAAAGGAATTAGTCCCCTGATCTATTCTCATAAGATAAATTTGGATGAAAGAACTAGTCCTCGTGGGATTGACACCTCAACTATACACAATAACCGCGTATTAGTTTGAGCGTAATCAAATTTTGGTGCCGTTGCCAGGGACCCTAAACATAGGCTTAACCCCACTATGAAAGAAGTAGTAAAAAATGAAGTGCTGAAACTATTAGATGCGGGAATTATATATCCCATAGCTGATAGTAAATGGGTAAGTCCTACACAAGTCGTTCCAAAAAAGTCCGGTGTCATTGTAGTAAAGAATGACCTAAGAGAGTTAGTCCCTACAAAACTTGTGATCGGGTGGCGAATGTGCATTTATTACAGAAAATTAAATACTGCCACCCGGAAAGACCATTTCCCACTCCCTTTTATCGATCAAATTCTTAACCATTTCCCACTCCCTTTTATCTATCAAATTCTTGAGTGTGTAGCTGGTCATCCTTTTTATTATTTCCTAGATGGTTATTCTGGTTATTATCAAATTGAAATTGCATTAGAAGACCAAGATAAAACCACTTTCACTTGTCATTTTTTCACTTATGCTTTTCGTAGAATGCCATTTGGATTGTGTAATGCCCCTGCCACTTTTCAACATTGCATGATGAGCATTTTTAGTGACCTGGTTGAAAATTACATGGAGGTTTTTATGGATGACTTAACTGTTTTTGGATCTTCATTTGATGTATGCTTGTTGAATTTGGAGAAAGTTTTAATTCGTTGTGAGGAAAAGGAATTAGTCTTGAATTGGGTAAAATGCCATTTCATGGTACCTTTGGGTATTGTCTTAGGAAATATTGTTTCTTCTAAGGGGATAGAAGTTGATCAATCTAAGATTGAATTAATCTCTAAATTTCCCACACCTAAGATAGTAAAGGATGTAAGATCTTTCCTTGGTCATGCTGGTTTATATAGGAAGTTCATACAAAACTTTTCCAACATATCTAGACCACTATGTGCCCTCCTAGTTAAAGATGTCATTTTTGAGTGGACTCAAACTTATCAAGAGGCCTTTAAAATGCTGATTGGCAAGCTTACTTCAGCACCTATAATGCAGTCACCTGATTGGACTTTACCCTTTGAAATCATGTGTGATGCTAGTGACTTTGCTGTAGGTGCTTTTCTTGGACAGCGAAGAGAGGGGAAACCTTATGTCATTTACTATGCTAGTAAAACCTTAAATAGTGCTCAAATGAACTACTCCACCACTGAAAAAGAATTGCGCTGTAGTATTTGCTTTGGACAAGTTTCGTGCTTATTTAATTGGTTCTCTTATTCTTATCTTCACAAATCATGCAGCCCTCAAATACCTTCTTACAAAGAAGGATGCTAAGGCACGACTAATACAGTGGATTTTACTCTTGCAAGAATTTGACATCACCATCAAGGACAAGAAAGGAGTAGAGAATATGGTGGCGGACCATCTCTCAAGGCTCTCATTTTAGGACACCTCTGACGACATGCCAATCAAGGATGATTTTCCTGATGAACAATTACTCTCTATTACTTCTCTACCATGGTTTGCTCATATTGTGAATTATTTGGCTACCGGTGAGAAACCAATGGATTTGAGCATTCAAGACAAGAAGAAGTTTTTGAATGAGGTACGTAATTTTTATTGGGATGACCCTGTCTTTTCAAGTACTACCTTGACCAAATTTTAAGGCGGTGCATCCCTAATGAAGAGATTGCTAGCGTCTTGGAATTTTGTCACTCTCAAGCTTGTGGAGGCCACTTTTCAATTAAAAAAACCACTGCAAAAATTTTGCAGTGTGGATTTTATTAGCCTACCTTGTTTAAAGATACAAACATCTATTGTCGCTCATGTGAAAAGTGTCAGAAGTTAGGAGTTATGTCTCATCGTAATATGATGCCCTTAAACCCAATTTTAGTGATTAAAATATTTGATTGTTGGGGTATTGATTTTATGGGACCATTTCCTCCTTCTTTCAGATATCAATATATCATTGTGTCAATAGATTATGTGTCAAAATGGGTAGAGGTAGCAGCTTGCCGAAGCAATGATAATAGAACCGTAATTAGATTTTTCAAAGAAAATATGTTATCTCGATTTGGTACACCACGTATAATTAGTGATTGAGGTACACATTTTTGCAACCGTTCCTTTGAAACTTTGATGAGAAAATATGGGGTGTTACATAAGATTTCTACAGCTTACCACCCTCAGACAAGTGGATAAGTAGAACTTGCAAATAGGGAAATTAAACAAATTCTAGAAAAAAAATGGTTAATCCGGATCGCAAAGATTGGTCTTTGAGACTAGTTGATGCGCTTTGGGTTACTGTACAGCTTTCAAAACCCCTTTAGATATTTCACCATATAGGATTGCTTTTGGAAAGCCTTGCCACTTACCTATAGAGCTCGAGCATCGAGCTTATTGGGCCATCAAGTCTTTTAATTTTTACATAGGAGAGGCGGGTAAGCTTAGGAAATATCAGTTAACCGAGTTAGAGGAGTTAAGAAATGATGCTTATGAGAACTCTAGAATCTATAAGGCGAAGATGAAAGTGTTTCAAGACAAAAATATTTTGAAGAAACATTTAAACCTAATGATCGGGTGTCGTTATACGATTCTAGACTCTATAAACATCCAGGAAAACTTCGGTCAAGGTGGACCGGTCCTTTTATAGTGAAAAATGTTTTTGCAAATGGAGAGGTAGAAATTAAGGACACTAGGGATGGTCAAATCTTTAAAGTAAATGGTCAACGCCTTAAAATCTTAATTGATAAGCAAAATTCGGAAGTGGAAGACATTCCACTTATGGATTCGGTCTATTCACCTTGACCACACCACACATGTATGTTTTTATTTTTTTGTTTGTTTATTTTGTTTTTCATTATGTTCATTTAAATTTAAATTTTTAGTTTCTTTAGTTTGTTTTAATCAAATTTTAGTTTAACATCTATTTTTATTACTTTTATTTTGCTAATTTTATAATTTTCTTTGGCAGCAAACAAGTTTTTTTATTAGAATCAGGCTGGGCCACGCCTAGGCCCACCAGAAGAGTGCCCCACCCAACAACCAAAGAAGCCTATCGATGATCGCATGCTCAATCTGATTAAAGCCTCAAGGTCACTGGCTTCGGGAGAGAGAGCAGCGATTGCAGCCCCTCCTCCCCCTAGGCATTTCACTATTGCAGAACATCATAAACTCTTGCATGATAGGTTTGATCGTCAAGAATGATTCTTGGCTAGGCAAGCTGATTATCAGGTGGAGGTGTACTCTTCTTTTGGTCAGATGTGCCAACACCTTGCCTCCGCTACTGGTTGTGACATGGATCACTTTCCCACTTTGCCACCCTATCCGGGTTCATCTTTTGATCCAACTCCAGAGGAAGGTGAAGAGAATGAAGAGAATGAAGAAGCGGATGACAACTTAGAGGATTAGTTTTGGGTTCTATCTTGTTTGTCTCCTTCTATTTTATTTTATTTATTATCGGATGACTGTACTAACATTTATTTTGTCTTCCCTTTCGTCATTTTATTTTTTGTACTTTCTTTTCGTTTCTAGTTATTTCTTTCCATTTCATGTGTTAACCTAACATACAGTGAGAATCTTACTGTTACACCGCAGTTACTTTCTTTTTGTTTGTTTTGTTCTATGTTATAGATCGAAATTTCAACAAGAAGCACGGCATGCAGTTCAAGTGGTGGTGCACAATTTTCAACTTCTGTGCACTTTTTCTTACAAAGGGAGTTTCCTTTACCTTTTCTTTCACATTGAGGTCAATGCAATTTTCATTGAACTGCTTGGTGTTACTTTCCTTTTTTGTTTGTTTTTAGCAAACTTTGTGTTAGCCTTAGAGTTAATTCATATGTCAATGATATGAACTTAATTGAGATAGCATATAGCGTTTAGAAGAAATTGAATCTTGCTTTGGTTTGAGAATGTTTTAAGTGTCAATCTTCATTTAGTTTGAGACTCTAGTTTGCAGTAAGATTGTATGATTAGTCTAAAACATTTAGAGAAGTTTTATGTGTGATTGTTTTGTGAATACTTTTGCGGTCTCGACAAGCTCTAGAACTTATTTGATAATCATTTAAGGCAAATTCCTAGAATGCACATTACTTAGGATATGATATAGGCCATTTTTGAACCGTTTGAGCCTTTCAAACTTACCATTGCTATATCTATCGCTAGTCACCTATTTGAGCCTTGTTTCTTTCGATAACCCATTTACTTACCCTTATGAGCCTAAAAATATTTTATCCTTACCCTTTTTTTTTTAAAAGAACTTAGTTATACACATTTGTTGAGAAGCACTTGAGAGGAGTAGGGATGGAAATCTGAAAAAAAAAAATATATTACTACCATAACCCAAGTATATTAAAGGAGATAAGTTGGGGGCTGTGGAAAAGAAAAGAAAAAATGAAAAAGAATGTGAATAGTCTTATGCCAAAATAAAAAAGAAGTGAATTATGGCAAAGAAAGAAGAAAAACAAAGTGGTGATTTATTGAGAAAAATGCTCGAAAAAATGGTTGAAAGAGTTGGGTATTGAAGTAAGGTTATCCAGTGCTTAAAATGGTTGTGTTTAAAACTACAAGATTAAGTTCTTTTATTTGTTGAAACCTTCCCATTCTTTCTTAACCTTTACCTTAGCCTAACGTTACAAACTTATTAAAGACCTATTGATCCAAGGTGGTGTGATTTTTCTACAATAGTGGAGAGTGATTTGAAAAGTGAGCCTATGGAGCTTGTTTTTGTGATTGATGTCATGCAAATTAAATATTTTAGAGGCCAAGACTTGTATTCATGAATGTTATGCATAAAATCATCCGGGTGTTCGGATTAATAGATTGTGGTAAGATGGATGTTAAGAGTCGATAACAATTTTAAGATTGATGTTTGGATTACTTTTGGACTTGAGTGATATTTAATGATTCTATGTGCTGTGTATTATGTGCAATTTATGGGACAAAAAGTGAATTGCTCTTGGTTTAACACTAGCATTACTTTACTTTGTTTTGATTCCTACCATAGAATTCATCACTTGTTTTCGTTTGAATTGCTAGGGACTCGCAATAAGCTAGTTGGAGGTTGTGATGAGAGTCATAAAATGCATCTTAACAGTACTTAACTGTTAGCATTTTAGGGTTGATCTAGGTTTTAATTGCACTTTTATACGTTAACAACTCTAAAATGTCATTCTTGGATCATTGATCTATTTCGGTGCATTTTCAGGTACTTTAAGTTTAAAAGAGGAGGAAAAGTTATCATTGCTTGAAGCACAAAGACTCAAGGCATACCGGAGTGAAGGCATGGTTGTGGAAGGACAAATGAAGAGAAATCAAGTCTTGAGTGTGTGCACTACCGCCTAAAAATATCCAAGCCTTGGCCTCCAAAACCAAGCCAAAAGAGCAAGAAAGAAGCTTCAGTGTGTGCCGTGGCCTGGACCAAGCAGGGCCGCGGCCTCCAAAAGGTGAAGAAAAATGAAGAGTTTGAGCTGCAGCCTGACTCACTCTGAGCTATAGCGCGAGTGCAAAGTTTTGTTCTCCGAGTTATGACCTAATTAGGACTTTAATGATTGTTTAAACCCTAAAACACCCTTAGACCTTTTGTATTGTAAATAGATCTCTTAGGGTTTGAGAAGAGGGACATCATTAAGGCTGGAAAACACAAGAAGGCTGCCACACTCTTCATCAAAGTGTTCAAGCATGAACTCCATGGCCAACTAATCTCCAAGCAATGCGAAGGGATGAATCCCTAGGTGTAGTTGTTCTTATTTTCCTTTATTGATTTAGTTGTAGTTGGGATTTATTGTCAAAACATTGTTTTGATTTACTCTTTAATTTAATTAGAAGATTTTCTTTTGATCCAGTGATTATATCTTTCTCCTCGATATAAGTCTAGTCATGCTCTTCTAATGTAAAGATTGTTTGGATGTGATTGAGTCCGGTAGATTTATCTTTTAGGTTTGTCCATTACTGTGATATTGTCATTAAGATATATTGTCATTTCTTGATAAATCTATAGGATAGGTCATGTGTGCTTAAATCAAAAGTAAGGAGTAATTCATATCAATTACATTAGGGTTTACATATGCTTTGATTGAATATTTGCCGATTGCCTGTTTGAGATGTGAAACTTGCAATCGAGATAAAAACAACTGAATCAAGATTGGAATAAGGCAACGAACTTAGGGTGGATTCCTGGGACCTTGTTGTTCCTTTATTATATTCTGCAATCTATTTATACAATTTTCTCACAATTACTTCATTATCAAAATTCATATTTTCTCACTTGATTGTTATCGTTCGTGTTAAGGTTTGCACTTTTCCTTTATAGATCGCTTTTCCTCGTGTGATCGACACCTTAACTATACACAATAACCACGTATTAGTTTGAGTGTAATCAAGTCTTCTATGCATGTCAGTCACACTGTTCACATTTCCATGACCATATCATCCTAACCTAACACTTATTTAATTCCTAAGATTTCTTTCGATCTTATTTCTGCTGGACAACTCTGTGACATTAATCTTCATGTTCTTTTCTTGGGTCAATTTTGTGTTGTACAGGATCCTCAGATAGGACAGACTCTTGGGATCAACCGTAAAGTGGGATGCCTATTTGAGCTCATCAACCTTTATATTCCACCTTGTATTTTTGATTCAGCTTTGGCATCATATATTTCTCCTTTGAGTTTTTGGCATTCATGTTTGGGTCATGCTTCTATTAGTAGATTGCGTCAGTTACTTTCTATTGGTTCTTTAGGTTTTGTTAAGGAGGATAACTTTGATTGTTTTCCAAGTCAGCTTGCTAAACAAACTGTTTTACCTTCTAATAATAGTACTTTTGTTTCATCTGCTCCTTTTGATTCACTTTATTATGATGTTTGGGGCCCCTTTCTTAATGCCACTATGGGGGACCAAGCATTTTTTTTTTTACTTTTGTTGATGATTTTTCTCGCTACACTTGGTTGTCTTATGTGCACTCGCTCTAAATTACCATAGATTTATCAAAACTTTGTTGCTATGATTAAGACTCAATTTTCCCATTCTATTAAAAAATTTCTTTCTGACAATGCCATGGAATATTTAGAATCTAGTTTTCTTGTTTTTCTCAAGAGTCAAGGTATCATTCATCATCTCTTGTGTCCTGGCACTTCTCAACAAAATGGTTGTGTTGAACATAAACATAGACATATTCTTTAAACAATTCGCGCCTTAGTCATTTCTGCATCTTGTCCTAAATTTTTTTGGGGGGAAGCCACTATTACTACTGTTTACACCAATAATTGCCTTCTTTTGTTTGTCATTCAACCTCAATCTCCATATGAATGTCGGTATGGTGCTCTCCCAAATTATAACCTTCTTAAAGTATTTGATTATTCCTGTTTTGTTCTCCTTTAACCCCATAAACACGCTAAGTTAAAATCTCATGATCAACTTTTTTGTTTTCTTAGCTATGATATTGAACATAAAGGTTACAAGTGTTGGGATCTTATATCTAACTGACTTTGTATTTGTCATCATGTTGTATTTTGGAAACACAATATGTTTTCTTCCTTGTCCTCCTTTTCATCCTCTCTAAGTAGCTCTATTTTATTTTTCTTTGATTCTTCCATTGAATTATTTTCTGATGATAATGTTTTAGAAAATTTAATTGACCTTTCACAAGTTTTTTTCTGAAAATACTATAGCTTAATCTCCAGAGTCTGCTACTTTTAATGGTTATGGCCCATTTCTTCCTAAGCCATCTGACTCTACTGTTCGTCGTCTTTATTCCCAAGTAAGTAAACTACCTACTCATCTTCGTGATTATCATTGTTTTTCTATCATTGCCTCTTTATATGAATGTCAATCCTATCGGGAAGCCAATTTTGATCATCTTTGGCAGCAAGCAATGAATGATGAGCTTCAGGCATTTAATAAAACTCATATTTGGGACTTGGTTTATCTACCCTCTAATAAAACTGCAATTGGCTGTAAGTGGGTCTATAAAATTAAAACTCATTCTGATGGGTCTGTGGAACATCATACAACTCGTTTTGTAGCTAAGAGTTATGCTCAAGAATATGATATTGACTATGAAGAAACATTTTCTCATGTTGCTCGTCTTACATCTATTCGTAGTTTGCTTGCTATCATATCAATAAGAAAATAGAATCTATTTCAAATAGACATAAAAAATGCCTTTATCAATGGTGTTCTTGATAAAAAATTTTTTTTACATAAAACCCCCTCTTGGTTATGATCACTCACCTAATAATCTGTGTAGTCTACGATGAGCTCTGTATGGTCTTAAACAAGCTCCCCGAGCTTAGTTTGCAAAATTTAGCTCCACTGTCAGTCTGTTTGGTTTCACTTCAAGCCCTTGGGACACTGCACTATTTCTCAAGAAAACTTACAAAGGACACATTTTTCTTTTATTGTACATTGATGATATGATTATGATAGGTGAATATATACAAGGTATTTCTGAGCTCAAAGATTTTTTTAGTCAAGAGTTTGAAATAAAGGGTTTATGTTTTCTTAGTTACTTCTTGGGTCTTGAAGTATTATCTAATTCTAGTGGTTGTTATTTATCTCAAGTTAAGTATGCTTATGATCTTCTTACTTTAGCTGGTTTGATATATAGCATAATCAATGCTTCTACTCCTATTAAGGCCAATATAAAGTTCACCTCTACTGATGGTCAACCTCTTAATGATCCCAGACTTTATCGTTAGTTGGACAGGAGCTTGGTATATCTCATTGTGATTTGTCATGATCTTGGTCATTCTTTCATATCGTTAATCAATTTATGTCTGCACCTCTTACCACTCATTTTTTTTGTTATTCTTCGCATCCTTCAATATATCAAAGGTACTTTGTTTCATAGCCTGCCTCCGGCCTCCCGATGATCATCTCTCCCGACCTTCAAACTTTAAACTTCGGGTTCCTCTTAAAGGCCCTCTGGATTGCTCCTAAAGGCCCTTTGGATTCATCCCTGATTGATTGATGATTTCAGCTGAGCAGAGTAGGTCTTTATATAGGCAAACTCTCGGAATGCTATGTGTTATCTAGCCAATGTGGGATACTGTCCGGGTGCGCTCGATCGCAGCCCAAGTGCGATCGATCATACATGCGCTCGATTGCGGCTTGTGCACTCGATTGCATATGCGCTGCAGAGTACCTTGCTCGATGTGGGATGTGCGCTCGATTGCATTGCTTGTGCGCTCGATTGCAATTCAGGCAGTAGTCTCTTTAAGCACTTGATAAAGGCTAAAGAAGAATGGGAAAGATTCACAAGTAAAAGAACTCAATCTCTTTGCTTTAAACACAATCACTTTAAGCACTTGATAACCTTTACTTCCACACCCAACTCTTTCAACCATTTTTCGAGCATTTCTTTCAACAAATCACCATTTTTTTTTCTTTTTCTTTCTTTCTTCTTTCTTTGCCATAATTCATTTTTTTTTTTGGCACATAACCATTCACCTTCTTTTTCATTTTTTTTTCTTTTCTTTTCCACAACCCCCAACTTATCTCCTTTAATGTACTTGGGTTGCGGGTAGTGATATTTTTTTTCATATTTCCACCCTTACTCCTTTTAAGTGCTTCTCACAACATGTGTATAACTAAGTTCTTTTAAAAGAAAGGTAAGGATAAAAATATTTTTAGGCTCATAAAGGTAAGTAAATGGTTTATCGAAAGAGACAAGGTTCAATTTTTCTTTTCAAGAAAAAGGCTCAAATAGGTGACTAGTGATAAATATAGCAATGGTAGGTTTGAAAGGCTCAAACGGTTCAAAAATGGCCTATATCATATCCTAAGTAGTGTGCATTCTAGGAATTCACCTCAAGTGATTATCAAGTAAGTTCTAGAGCTTGTTGAGACCGTAAAAATATTCACAAAATAATCACACATAAAATTTCTCTAGATGTTATAGACTAATCATACAATCTTACCACAAACTAGAGTCTCTAACCAAATGAAGATTGATGCTTAAATTAATTTCAAACTGAAGCAAGATTTAACTTCTTCTAAATGCTATATGCTATCTCAATTAAGTTTTATATCATTGACATGTAAATTGACTCTAAAGCTAACACAAAGCATGCTAAACACAAAACAAAGATGGCACCAAGCAGTTCAATGATATGCAATAAGAAATGTATATCTTCCACCCCTAACTTAAGATAAGCATTGTCCTCAATGTAAAAGAAAAAATTAAAGAAACTCCCTGTTTAACCAAAGGTGAGTGGAGCAAAAAAAAATCGTGCACGATCAATTGAGCCACTTCGTTTATTTGTCCCTGAAAAATAAATACTAAAATAAAACTGGAAAACAGCAAAAGAATAATAATAAACAAGAAAAAGAAATATGAAAAACAGTAAAAGTAAAAGGATACGTTGTGGGCTGCCTCCCACGAGCGCTAAGTTTTACGTCTTCAGCCAAACGCTCTTATTCCCTCCTCGAAAAACATAGGTTGAATACATCCACCGCTGCTGCACTGCCAAATTTGGTGCCTCTATGCTTTTGGGGGGCCTTAAGGATGTCATCAGTAACATCCACAAATGCTAGCTCGATATATGCTTTGGTGAAGCCATGGGTGAAGGTGGACTCTAATGGATTAAGGTGCTGGACCTTTTCCATGAACGAGTTCATCATGTATGCTTGTACTTGATGGCTTTCAGCCACATCCTCTGATTTTTTCGTTGTTGGGATGTGTACTGATTTACCACCAAGTGTCTCAATGGCATTCACCTCTTCCAAATTCTTTTGTGCTAGGTTTTGACCATGGGGTGTGGACTGAAGTGTCCTAGCAACATTCTCATTATGGTTATTGGCCATGTTAACAAAATCCTCTAGATTCTCACTTGGGTTTTCTCTATGGGTTGATCTAGGCGAGGTTTCACTATCAGACTCGGAATGAGAGGGTAATTCTAGCTCAGGTCCTCTAATGAATCTACCTCGCAGATCTCTTGTCTAAGCTTGCACCAAATGAATCAGAGAGGAAATAAAATAAATTAGATAATTTTTTTTTTTTTTTTTTTTTTTATCATCACACTCAAAGTTGACAAGCTTCCTTGTACTTAAGCGCATTTCCCCGGCAGCGGCGCCAAAATTTGATTACGCCCAAAACATAACGCAGTTATTTTAGTACAGTTTTGGGGTGTCGATTCCACAGGGAAACAAGTTAAGTACAACAGAAGGTGTAAACCTCAACACAAACAATAAAAGATTAAAAGGATAAAATCTGAGTTGTTTTGAGGAAAGGGTAATTTTGTAAATAAGTTTAAAATAAAAATGACAA
This sequence comes from Bretschneidera sinensis, assembly GCA_023935145.1. Lineage (NCBI taxonomy): Eukaryota > Viridiplantae > Streptophyta > Magnoliopsida > Brassicales > Akaniaceae > Bretschneidera > Bretschneidera sinensis. Next base: position 108,384,749 of record CM043700.1, read on the forward strand.
CAAGGTTCCGAGAATCCTCCCTAGGTTCGTTGCTCTAATCCTAACTTGATTCAGTTGTTTTTATCTCGATTGCAGGTTTCACATCCCAAACAGGCAATCGGAAAATATTCGATTAAAGTGCATTTATAAATCCTAATGTAATCGCTATGAATTATTCTTTACTTTCTAATACACATGACCTAACTTATAAATTATCAAGAGACGACGATATATCTAAAATGACGATACCGCAGCAATGGACAAATCTATAAAAGAGATCTACCGGACTCAATCACACCCAAACAGGTACACATAAGAAAAACCTGACTGAACTTATATGGAAAAAAAGCATGCAACCACCGGAGTTATAATAAATCTACTAATTAAATTAAGAATAAAACATAACAACATTTAATGAAAATAATTCCAACTACAACCGAATCAAATAAAGGAAAATAAGAACAACTACACCTAAGGATTCATCCCTTCGCCTTGCTTGGAGACTAGCCGGCCATGGGGCTCATGCGTCCTCGAGTTGCCTCCGGCCTCCCGACGATCATCTCTCCCGACCTTCAAACTTTGAACTTCAGGTTCCTCCTAAAGGCCCTCTGGATTGCTCTTAAAGGCCCTCTGGATTCATCCCCGATTGATTGATGATTTCAGCTGAGCAGAGTGGGTCTTTATATAAGAAAACTCCCGAAATGCTATGTGTTATCTAGCCAATGTGGGATACTGTCCGGGTGCGCTCGATCGCAGCCCGAGTGCAATCGATCGCACATGCGCTCGATTGCGGCTTGTGCGCTTGATCGCATATGCGCTGCAGAGTACCTTGCTTGATGTGGGATGTGCGCTCGATCGCAATTCAGGCAGCAATCCATCTTGTCCTTCCAGAAGCATGGGATCTTAGTCTTTTAAGCAACGATCGCTTCTTTTTCTCTTTTAAACTTAAAGTACCTGTAAATTACACTGAAATAAGTCAGTGGTCCAATAATATTACTTTAGAGTTATTAATATATAAAAGCACAATAAAGACCGAGATCAATCCTAAAATGCTAACAATTAACCACTGCTGAGAGGCATTTTATGACTCTCATCAGCCTGCATTTCTTATCTCAGTCTTCTTTTGAGTTACATACCTATTTTGATGTTGGTTGGGCTGGGGATCCTACTGGTCAACATTCTACTATTGGTTTTTGCTTCTTGTTGGGTGACTCACTTATTTTTTGACACAGCAAGAAACACACTCTTACTTCTAGATCTAGTACCGAGTTAGAATATCGTGCTATTGTTGATATTGTTGCTGAACTTCTTTGGTTTCATTGGTTACTACAAGATATGGGTGTTACAATTTCTGTTATCGCTTTTATTTATTGCGATAATCGGAGTACCATGGCTATTACTCGTAATGATGCTTTTCATTAACAGAACAAGCACATTGAGAATGATTATCACTTTGTTCGCTAGCACATTGACCGTGGCACCAGTGCTTAGATTGATGATGTCTTCACTAAAGTTCAGTTACCTAGCCATTTTCATGAGTTTGTTGACATGTACTTTACCACCTTGAGATTGAGAGGAGGTGTTAGAATATATTATGAGATATTATTATTATTAGTTTCCTAATTTAGACTTGCCATATATAGCTCCCTGTATCCCTATATAAAGTGATGTATATTTGTGATTCAATATATACATAATACAATTGTCTAAACCCCTATTTCTTTTTTTTTCTCTAACAACAAGAATTTTGATGGATTGTGGTTCTTGAATGGATTAATAGATAAATTTTAGGGAAGATGAAGATAATTTACATTAATTTATGGTTAGTGATTAAACCCCTAAAAAATATAATAGAAAGAAGAGAGGGAATACATAACCAAAGGTTCTTGATTATTTATTGATTCTACTAATTGGATTTACAATGCCTTTTATAGCTTAGGACTACAAGAACTTAACCAACTAACAAATTTAACCAATTCACACTATGTAATTCCTTTAACAATTGTTATTACTTATTCCAATTCCCATTCGTATTACATTCCTCCTGGTAAATTGTATTACACATTCATGATTTTCTTGTACTTAATGGTTTGATAAATGAATGATAAAAAATGGTTTGATAAAGCATGCACCAAATAAAAACTAAGTAAGTTAATGAGATTTGAACTTTGAACTATAATAGAGTATACTCTGAAAAATATTTTTTGCTTATGTATTTACTGATCTTAATTAGCATTTCTAGACAATTCTTTTTTTTTGATGGGAGCCTTTATAGACACTCATTAATTTTCAAAATATAATTATAATATTTATTGTTAACATAGCTTTTAATTTTAGAGTAAAGTCAATCCATGCTTTTTTAATTGCCACATCATCATGCAAGAGTACAAATTGCAGTAGGAAAAGTAAGAATTAAAAATGGTGGTTATTTTGGTGATTATAGGACACAAAATACAAAATTAAATAGAAGAAATATACTCCTTGAGCGTGCTTATTTCTCTTCTTTCTGCAAGAGACAAAATAGTACAATAAATATATCCATATGAATGGTTAAAACTTAATTATTTTATTCTAGGCTATTGTATTTTCTCAATTAAATTTGTGGTAGCCTAGATTTGGGTGTATTTGGGATTTGGGCTTAGGGAGTTTTATCTCTATTTATTTGTACTCCAATTTTGATTGTAGTAGAATATCTCACCATCATCCATAAACGTAAGAGTATTAGCTCTGAACCACGCAAATTTTCTGTGTATATTTGTTTCTCCGCTGCTTTGTTCTTAACAAACTGGTATCAAAGCTATTGTTAAAATCAATCTAGGCACGATATCTTCTACTACTTCGTACAAGATACACAATTTTAATGGAATCGACAGTTTTAATGTTTGGCAAGTAAAGATGCAAGTCGTATTAACCCAAAATGGTTTTAAAAAGGCACTACTGGGAAATGATAAGATGACTAGTACGATGATAGATGAACAGAAGCTGGATGAGAAGGCCCTAACTAAAATTGAATTGTGTTTGTCAAACGGAGTTTTGCGTGAAGTTCTTAAAGAGAAAATCATTTTCGATTTATGGTGTAAGTTAGAGTCTTTGTACATGACGAAATCCCTCACCAACAACCTGTTCTTGAAGCAGCAATTATATTTGTAGCTTATGGAAGAAGGTACATCAATGAAATCCCATGTTGATGAATTTAATTTCATTATTACTTATTTGAATTCAACAGAAGTTAAATTATATGATGAGAATCAGACCTTGCTAATGTTATGTTCACTACCACCATTGTTCACATACTTTGGGGAAACTTTTTTGTTTGATAGAAATACAATTTCTTTAGAAGATATTAAAGCCTCTCCATTTTCTAAAGAATTGCTTGAGCAACATACGTCTGGAAATAATTATGAGAAATAGAGTCAGTGTGATGCTCTAGTAACTAGAAGTTCTAGAGAAAAAGGTTCAGGTAATAATAGCTAGAAATTTCAATCTAAGTCTAGAAATAAGAATGTGGCATGTCATTAATGTAAGAAAAAATAGACATTACAAGTCTGAGTGTTGGAATTTGAAAAAGAAAAATCAAGAAGAAAATAATCAGAATCAATGTCAAAATCGAGGTCAGAATTGAGATAGAGAAACTACCTAGAGCTAATGTTAATGAAGAAGAGTATGATGATTATGATCATGTACTTGTTGCCCGTGGTAATAAGTTCTTTATGCCTGATTGGAATGAATCCTTGTTGCCCGTGGTAATAAGTTCTTTATGCTTGATTGGATTATGGATTCATTTTGATTCCTACCATATTTGCCGAAATAAAGATTGGTTTTCAGAATATAAGCCTTATGATAGAGTTGTCTTGTTTGGTGATGACGCAACATGAAAAATTATTAGTATAGGAACTGTCCATATTAGAATGCACGACGATGTAATAAGGACTTTGGCAAAAGTTAGACAATTTCTACCTCCAAGAAGAATTTGATTTCTCTTAGTACTCTTGATATCAAAGGGTACAAGTATTCATCTGAAGGTGGAGTTATGAAAATCAGTAAAGGTGCTCTAGTTGTCATGAAAGCGAAGATAACATCGTCAAATTTGTATGTATTTCTAATACCCGTATTTATAAAGTAAGAGTAAAGAAGTACTTTAATAAATATGACATAGAGTTAAAATAATAAATAGATATTTTCAACTGTGAAAAGTTAAATTAAAAAAAATTCTCGAACGTCCAGAAGAAAGGAGAAATTTTTTTTTTTGCTGGCAACAGGTGTCACCACCTATTACCGGGGGGGCTGCCTTGTTGCATGTAAGGCAGCAAGGCAACTGATTTTACAAGTTTGAGCTACCAAAAGTTTGTTACCAGATTTTACTTATATATATATATATATATATATATATATATATATATATATATATATATATATATATATATATATAGTGCCAAATATTGCATATTTTGGCCCCTTAATTTATATTTGTTAATTCTTTAATTGTGTCCTAATCTGATATTTTGTGTTAGTTCTATGATTTTTAATGTTTTGTAGGATTGCAAAGAAAATTGGGAATTTAATGTGAAAAAAATGCAAAAGCTGGAATCTGCGGTTGCGATCGAGCACAAGAGACTTGCAATTGAGCGCAACAATGCTCAAGTATTTATTTATATGTTTAGCTTAGGAATTTGTTACTTTGAGTTGTTTTTTCATTGTTTTACAGGTTTACAAGCACTTGGAAATGAGTTTCACTAAATTGCCAGAATTGCCCATACAGATCAGTCATTTTTGCTGATTAAACTATATTGATTCAGGAATAACCAAGAGATGAGCCATATATGCTTGGAAAGATCCAGATGTCTATTTTCTAAAGAATTTTGTGGTTTGTAAATATGATTTTCTAGAGAAAGTTATGTCATTTTTAGTATACAAAGGTCAGGTTGTGCGTGATTTCAGTGTGGCAGAAGTGATTTTTGCGGATTAAACTGTAATGATTCAGGAAGAAATAGGAGATGAACTATATATGCTTGAAAATATCCGGATGTCTATTTTCTGTAGAATTTTACGGCTCGTAAATATTATTTTTCTAGAGAAAGTTATGACAGGTTTAGTAAACAAAGATCAGACTGTGCATGATTTCAGCGTGGGCAGAAGTTTTGAGCAGCATGTGAAGGCTTAAATCCCACATCCCACATCGGTTGGAAACACATTGCACTCATGGAGTTTCCTTATAAAAGCTCCATTTCACTTCATCATCAGGGGTGTAGATCTTGAAGGCTTTGCTACCAATCGGGGGGAGCATCGCACAACAGCTGCGAGTGAAATTTCTCTCTCTATGTATTGTCAGCTTTAATTTATTTCTTTTGAGTTTTAAAGTTTTATGTTCAGCACTTTAATTGTGAAATTTATTTTCATAATCATGAGAGACTAAAACCTTCATCTAAGGTTGAAGATGAAGTCTTGCCATTATTTAGCATTATATTTTCATATATGTTCGTACAATTCCAATATTTTTTTAGTATTGATGTTCTATTTTAATTCAATTGTTTGAGTAAATTCTTATGATTGATTGTTTTGTTTATAAATTGTTCAAATTGGATATTCCATGTGTTTCATTTGACGGATACAACGAATCAACCAAAGTAAATTAGATATCCATTGTGATTCTAAAGTAAACGGATACATTGGATGATTCGGTTTAATTAGGGTATTCACTGTGATTTGTATATCGATGGATTCATGGAATTATTTAATAAATTACTTTTATATAGAACATGCATAGGATGGAATTGCTTATCAGTTGTAGGAACAAAGTCAAGAAAATATATGTTTTAATTTGGTGGGATGGATTCGGAAACCTTAGTGTTTTTATAATTTTTTTTAAATCAATTTAATTTAGTTTATATTCTTTGCACGACACAGTTCAAAATTTGAAACTAGGTTAAAATATGTTTAGTTTAGATAAAAATCTATTTTCACGACGCAATTCTCGGTGGATTCGACCTTGCACTTGCACACACTATATTGCAAATGACTCGTGCGCTTGCAAGTAATTTAAAACTCACAACAAGTTTTTGGCGCCATTACCGAAGATTTGTTTTGTTTGTGAAAATTAAATTTTTGTCTGAATTGATTTTATTTTTGTACTAGTTTAGTTAGCATTTTTGTTTTATTTTTCTTTTTGCAATTTTATTCTAGTTTATTTGTTTCTATTTGCAATTTCCCATAAAGAATAAAAAATATAACAAATAAATATATAAAAGAAAATTACCAATTTTTGTTGGCCCATTTTGTGAGTATTGTGTTTTCTATTTTTGCATTTAATTTATTTTATCTTATTGTTATTTGTTATTTGTTATTTGTATTTTATTTTATTCTTTTGTTTCTACTAGTTAGTTTATTTTATCGTTTTTTGTGTGGTGTAAGCTTGGTCTAAGATCTCTGAACTTAGAATTGATACTTTAGATCCCGAATTAGAAAGAACTCTTAAGAGAAATAAGAGAGCACTTGTTGAGAGAGAGACGATTGAGATGGGGGACATTTTAAGGAATGCAAATCAACCAGAGAATGTAGAGCAACCTAGAGCTTGGAACGTGGACTTCACTACATCCTTAAGGGATTTGTTCGCACCCGTTACGATTAACTCCCCTTCTTGTATAGTGTTGCCACTAACCAATGCTACCCATTTTGATCTAAAACCACATATCATTCAACTCCTACCCTCATTTCATGGCTTGGATCTTGAAAATCTTTACAGCCATGTGAAGAAGTTCAAAGATATCTGTGCCATATTCAAGTTCCAGAACTTCTCTGATGAGTCGGTCCATCTTAGACTTTTCCCTTTTTTTGATCACGATAGAGCTAGAGCATGGTTGAATTCCAACACCCGGGTCTATTACATCTTGGGAAAGCTTGTTAAGTAAATTCTATAATAGGTTTTTCCCAATGTCTAGAGTGAATGAGTGCCGAAAGGAGATTAGTTCTTTAACTCAGGAGGAGGATGAGAAGTTTTCTGAGAGTTGGGAGCGTTTCAAAGAGTTACTGATTAGATGCCCTTCACATGGATATGAGAAGTGGAGACTCGTTCAGTTCTTCTACCAAGGGTTGACTCAACCCAACCGCAGTATGATTGAGTCTATGAATGGGGGGCATTCTTAATGCTGACAGGGGATGAAACATACAAGGCATTGGACAAGTTGTCCGATAACTTGCAGCAGTGGGATTTTTCAAGCTGTCGAGACAAGTCCATTCGTGCTCTTAAGAAAAGAGGCATCTATGAGATTAAGAAGGACACTGACTTGAGGATAAAGATAGATGCTCTCACCAAAAAGGTTGACGCTCTCGCTGTGGGCCAGTCTATCAATGCTGCCAATACATTCAATGTTGATAGTTGTTCCATCTGTGCTAGTCCTATGCATTTAGCACAGAATTGTCCATCTATGTCGGCTTTTGTCGAGTATCCCATGGAACAAGTGAACACTTTTAATGACTATCGAAAGCAATCAAATGAATCTTACTCCGAGACTTACAATCCAGGGTGACAGAACCACCCTAATTTTTCATAGAAGCAGAACCAACCGATGAATCAGGGAAGAGCCCCTCATCATGCTCATAATCAATACCCTCCTGGATTTCCTCCACTAGTTCCAAGTCATTGTCACTCAGCCCATCCAACACCATCACCAGCTTACCAAGCTCCCACTCAAGCTCCAGTGTCGGTTTCACAGTCATTGGAAGACATCCTCAAGGATTTCATGAAGATGTCTAGCCAATCCATCAGCGAAGTGAAGAGTGCGACAATAGTAAGCACCCAAGTGATTGCCAATCTAGAGAGTCAAATGGGTCAAATCATAAGTCACTTGGGTGAAAGAGAGAAGAGAAAGTTCCCCAGTCAACCCATGCCTAACCCAAGGGGATAGTTTGCGGTTGGAAATTCATCAACTCCTACACACGGGTAGGAACAAGTGCAATTGATTGTCACATTGAGGTATGGGAGACAAGTGGACAATCAAGTGGAAGAGAACCCCGTTATGCAGCAAGGACAAGAAAGTGGCAACAAGGAGAAGAGAGATGCTGAGCCATCTACAGCCACACCTATTATTAAGGATCTTCCTAGGTTGTTTGTACCTAAAGCACCTTACCCTGAGAGATTACAATTGCCCAAGAATGAGGGAAGTATGAGGACATTCTGGAGGTGTTCATGCAGGTCCAAATCAATATCCCATTTTTAGATGCCATCCAGTAAGTACCGTCATATGCCAAGTTCTTAAAGGACTTGATCACTGTCAAGAAGAGGACGAATGTCTCGAAGAAGGCATTTTTGACCGAGCAGATTAGCTCAATCCTTCAGTGCAAGCCGCCCATCAAGTATAAGGACCTAGGGTGTCCTACCATCTTTTGCATGATAAGAGTCAGCCAGATTGAGAGGGCTCTTTTAGATCTATGAGCGAGTGTGAATCTTTTGCCCTACTCAGTCTATTTGCAGTTGGGGTTAGGAGAATTGAAGCCCACATCCATGAAGCTTCAATTGGCTGACAGGTCAGTGAAGATACCACGGGGAATAATTGAGGACTTTTTGATAAAGATGGATAAGCTTTATTTCCCCATGGATTTTATTGTGCTTGACACAGAGCCGGTTCAGAATGTGAGGATTCAGATACCGATGATTCTAGGGTGACTATTCTTAGCCACGGCTAATGCTTTGATAAATTGTAGAACATGGGTAATGAAGATTTCCTTTGAAAATATGACAGTGGAGCTGAATATCTTTGATATCAGTAAGCAACCACTGGAATATGATGAAGTGAGAAATGTATGCTTGATAGAGGAGATTATTGAGGAGATTGTAGATGAATCAGGCATTGAGGACCCCATGGAGGCATGCTTTGCTCAGTTTGGAGAAGATTTGGATTTGGATAAGTTACTTGAGCAAGAGAATACCATTTTGGAGTCTACTCCTCCGGAGAGCAGTGAGACGGAGGAGACCACTACACCTAAACCCCCCAAGAAGGAACTTAAGCCTTTGCTAGGACAATCATAAATATAAGTTCTTAGGTCCAATAGATTTTTTGCCTGTGATTATAGCTTCAGATTTGGTTGAGGCTCAAGAGGAGAAATTATTGGACGTTTTAAGAGAGCACAAGGAAGCTATCGGCTGGACTATTGAGGATATCAAGGGGATCAGCCCCTCGGTGGTGATGCACAAGATACATTTGGAGGAGAATGTCAAGCCATCGAGGGAGTCACAGAAAAGGCTCAACCCAGCTATGCAAGAGGTTGTGAGGACTGAAGTGATAAAGTTGTTGGATGCAATGATCATTTATCCAATCTCTGATAGAAAGTGGGTGAGCCCGATTCATGTCGTGCCCAAGTGGGCTGGATTGACGATAGTGAAGAATAAGGACGACGAGTTTGTACCAACTCGTGTTCAGTCAGGATGGAGAGTCTGGCTGAAGATGTAAAACTTAGCGCTCATGGAAGACACCCCACAGCATATCCTTATGTTTTTATTATTTTACATATTTCTTGTTACTGTTTATTTCTAGTATTTTTTGTTTTCCAATTGTTTTTTTCAGGGACAACGCGTACTTCAGTTCAAGTTTGGGGGTATGCTATGAGTCATGCCAGTCCAGCTAGTTCTCCATCTCCCAGGTCAGCTCTTTCCATATTATTCACACATTAGGGACAATGTGTAATTTAAGTTTGGGGGTATGAGAGACACATTACACACACTTTGTCCTAGTTTGTTGTTGTTTTTTCGTTTTAAAGATAAGATAAATGCAAGCTCATGTTATTTTGAAATTTTGGTTGATCTAAACAAATACTGTGATGTGATGTCATTGGTGAGCTTAAAATCTTAAACATATGATCTGATGATAGAGTTTTAAAATTTAATTACTTACTTTAGGCATTTGAGAATTCACATGTTTGATCTAATCTGACACGAGCACATTAGCACATAATCGTGTGAGGTATGATATGTGATTTTAATGTGTATGTTTCCATGGTTTAGCTTATTTCGGATGACTTGTTGGATGGACACTTTGGCATAGAGAAGTAAAAAAAAAATGCTCATAATGATCATTGACAAACTTTCCACTGAGTAACTGAACCTCTTGCCTCCATAAGCAGTGAGTGTTCACGTCAAAAGGTGGGAATTTTGCTCATGATGATCATTGACAAACTTTCCACTGAGTAACTGGACCTCTTGCCTCAGTAAGCAGTGTGTAGCTCGAGGTTTCAACCCAAGAGGGGGGTGAATTGGGTTTTTAAAAACTTTTGCGGAATTTATACAAGTTTATAAAAACTTATAAGCAACAAATAATTAATACAAATAAAAAGCTGTAAATAAAGAGTTTAAGGAAAGAGGATGCAAACACAGTTATAGTGGTTCGGCAATATCGGATTCGTTCCGACCCTACATCCACTCTCTTCAAGGAACTCCTTGAAGTAATCCACTAAGAAAACTTAGTCGCACAACTTAGCCGGATGTTGCACAAACCGTACACAAGCAATTTACAGGAATTGCTTAAACCGAAAAATCCCCTTCCTTTCGGAAGTTTCCCCTTCCTCTCGGAAGTAATCCCTTTACAAAGATGGTGTAAAGTAAAAGGTAGAGAGACAACAAATGAAAGCTTATTACAACAGAAATGTCTCTCTTTCAAAGTAAAGCTTGAAGAAATGGCTCAATAAGATTATCTCAAAGCTTTTTGTGTTTCAAGAGTATAAAAACTTGATTATATGAGATCAACTCTTTTTGAATATTTGCTTCTTGTTTTTGAATGCTTTGCTGAATGGGTTTATATAGCAATCAATTAATATGGCCGTTTTGGACTTTAATTTGAAAAAGATTTACTTTAAAACGTTCAGATTTGGAGTCCAACGGTCATATTTTTGAACTACCAGTCGACTGGGTTCACTTGAAAAATATACGTTTTCATACCTTCTGGGTATCCAGTCGACTGGTATATATCATCCAGTCGACTGGGGACTTTCTGTCCATTTTACCAGTCGACTGGGTTGAATCATCCAGTCGACTGGGATATTACTGGTCAATGTACCAGTCGACTGGGTTAATTCATCCAGTCGACTGGATACCTTCTGACCCATATACCAGTCGACTGGTATATGTACCCAGTCGACTGGGTTGTCTTCCAACCCAGTTTTTCTTCTGTTTTTTTATTAAAAACATTTAAAATTAATGGTTTTAGAAAAACCTTTTGTGTTTGAGCCATTGAACAAGCTAATACAATGTATGAGTGAGACTTACATTGGTTCTAAACCTTAAGACCTATACTAGATCTTCAGTCTTCACTTGATACTTGATTTGGTTCGAGTTTTTGCACTTTGTTCCTTGGTTGAATGTGTTTGATCCTTAATACAACTTAGTTTAAACATGTTAGTTAAATAACAATTGTGTTTTGCCATCATTAAAATACGGGCGAGGGTCAACAATCTCCCCTTTTTTGATGATGACAAAACTAATAATGTAAAAACAGTTTTAAAAACTAAGTGTTAAGATTTTACAAAAATTTGGACAGAGTCTCCTCTGTTTTTCGAGTAAAACCACCCTGTAAACAAGCAAACACAGTTTATATTTCTTTCAACCAATCTAGAATTAAACTCAACCAATCAATAAACATTTTTACACAGATGTGGAGCAATGCTCCCCCTAAATCTATGCATTGGTTGCGTTTTACTTAGATTTTCTCGTTTTTCTCATTTTTCTCCCCCGTTTTGACAACAGCAACCAAAGGGGGCATAACATAAAAAATAAGCTAATTAGCCAATACAGTCAAATAGGTTATAAGAATACAAATATGTACGCGAAAATGTGGCTTCTTTTGAATTTCAGAAGCCTTCCCGGGAAGAACCGGAAGTTTTTCAAGCATATAAGTATTTTATATCAGATTTAGTGACTAAACAGATATTTAAAAACAGTTCTAACATATCACAAATAGCGTAAATAAATGCAATAAATATGGCTAATAGTATTACATCATCATAGAGAAAAAGTCAATACAAGTAGGGCCTCATAGAGCCATAATTAAGAAAAACAAACATGAGATGTCCGTGCTATGTGACAAAAAAACTGGAAAAGTGCTAAGAGCTGATAAAAGAAAGAGACATGGTGCGGGAGAGTCCGAGCTGTCACGAAGAAGTTCCCTAATCTCAGCTAGGGAACCCTCAGTGTGCTCTCGATGTAACTCGAAGTCATCCCGTAGGTGGTCTATGGAGGAGCTCAGCCTCTGATAATCGGACTGCATGGACTGAAAACCGGACTCCATCGTCATCTGAAGACTCGTGATAGCTCGTAGGATGTCACCATATCCAGCCTGACCAGTACTCGAGCCACCAATGGGAGGTGCTCGGGTATCTGTCTCCACCTCAGCAGCCGTATCAGCATCCTCATCACTGTCACTCGCATCCTCTCGAATCCTTAGGCGCTTTCCGGCCTTAGGATAGAGAAACCCTTCACGAACAGTACATCCCATCTTCTTCAGAGATAAGATGTTGATGATATCCGTCAATCCGATATCCTGAGCCTCGGAGGCAGGCAAAGGTACCCGGAAGTGCTGGAGGATGAGTGTAATGAGCATCCCATAAGGAAGACACCCGGAGTCGTTTGCTTCGCCGTTTATCATGTTGGCGAGCAGCAGAGGATATATATTGAAGTGGTGCCCAGATTTTAGGCACCAAATCAATACCGTATCTATTTTAGATAGATACCCTCGACTCCCGAGTCTCGGGTGGATGGTCCAACTGACAATCAATTGAAACAATTTTGAGTCGAGGGGCAAGTCACTACATGTGTGAAATGTAGTGGGTCTGTACACATAGTTAGGGTCTCCCCTGACTATCCGACAGGCCTCCTCAACTTCAAAGTTGTCTGGCCATCCATCCAGACTCCATTGAACCCCCCTTATAGGGATTCTCAGAATGCTCATTAAGAGGTCAGTGTTGACCTCAAACTCCACACCGCTAACTCTGGTTCTGAATCTCAGAGCCAGAGGACTGGGTTTCACCAAGTTCGCATAGAACTGGTGAATCAGTCGCGGGTAATATTTTTCATGAATTCTGACCAGTGGGGTCAGATTTATTGCCTCAAAAGCTGGTAGAATATCGAAATTACCATGACGAATGGAGTCGAAATCAACGACTTTACCCGTCATGATTTTCTTGTGACGGATTATAGAGTTATGCCTCTTATGAGCCGCTGGGCTGAAAAACAGAGCCTGCTCCAACTCTGTTCTGGGCTCCTTGCTGGATGACCCTGCTACTCCCTTCCCTTTCGACTCCGAAGCCGAAGGTTTTGAAGACCTTGGCTTTTTGGGCGCATTAGGTCCACTTGTTGTGAGTTTTATACGGATTTTGTCACTCATTTTTAAGAAATTTGAAGTTTTTGGAAAAAGGAAATTTGGTAAAAATGAGAGATTTTAACCGTAGAAAGTTAAAAATCTCTTTAGAAATGAGTAGATCGGTGTGTTTAGAAGGGATTTGGATGGTTTTTAGATCAAAAAGATGAATTTTTCTAGAGAGAGAAAGCTTGGGCTCTTTGAAAATGGCGAAAATGAACAGCCCCTTTTATAGAATCGCGATACCAGTCGACTGGGGTCGATATACCAGTCGACTGGGTACTTTGAAAAGAAGAATAGTTTCTTTACCAGTCGACTGGGTAAACGTACCAGTCGACTAGGTAAATTGGCAGTGAGTTACCAGTCAACTGGGCTATTTTTACCAGTCGACTGGAGGACACGGATTTTTTTTCAAAAAAAATGGCTCCAAGCAGGATTTGATCTTATAGACGACTGGAGAAGACTTAACAGTCGTCTGGAAGTTTTGACAGAGAGTTACCAGTCGACTGGGTCAAAATTACCAGTCGACTGGAAACACAGGCAGAGACTTACCAGTCGACTGGAGAACATTTACCAGTCGACTGGATCCTGAGTAAATTTTCCAGTCCTGAATTTTTAGCACGATTTTGTTTATCTATGACATTTTTGAGTGAAGGGAATAATTAAACATGGATTAATACTCTATCACTCAATGTCAAACATGCAAATGATGAAATGAGATGCAATCAAACATTCAATTTATCAAAATCAAGCAATCCCATTAACTTTCTAATCTTACAAAAACTAGCTTCACTTAAGGGTTTTGTAAGAATATCAGCTATTTGATCTTCTGAAGATATAAATTCTAATCTTATATCACCATTTTGAGCATGGTCTCTTAAGAAATGATGTCTAATCTCTATATGCTTGGTTCTAGAGTGCTGAATAGGATTTTTGGTTAGGTTGATGGCACTAGTATTATCACAAAATATAGGAATATTTTTGAGACTCATGCCATAGTCTTCTAGTTGTTGTTTCATCCATAGTACTTGGGCACAACAACTGCCAGCTGCTACATATTCCGCCTCAGCGGTTGATAGTGCAACTGAATTCTGTTTCTTGGAGAACCAAGAAGTTAACATAGCACCTAAGAATTGGCATGTTCCACTTGTGCTTTTTCTATCTAACCTACATCCAGCAAAATCAGCATCCGAATATCCTACTAGCTCAAAAGATGATTTTCTAGAATACCATAATCCTATGGTCTGGGTCCCTTGTAGATATCTAAGGACTCTTTTTACTGCAACTACATGTGATTCCTTAGGATTAGATTGAAATCTAGCACACATGCATACACTGAACATTATATCAGGTCTACTTGCAGTCAAGTACAGTAAAGCACCTATCATGCTTCTATAATATTTAGAATCTACAGTTTTACCTCCTTCATCAAGATCAAGTTTGGTGGTTGTGCTCATAGGCGTTCCAATAGGCTTTGAGCTTTCCATCCCGAATCTCTTTAGTAGATCTTTGATGTACTTTTGTTGATTGATGAAGATACCTCCTTTTAGTTGCTTGATTTGCAGTCCAAGGAAGTAGGTAAGTTCTCCCATCATGCTCATTTCAAATTCACCTTGCATGCACTTTGCAAACTCTTGACACATAGATTCATTAGTAGCACCAAATATAATATCATCAACATATATTTGAACTATCAAAGTGTCATTTTTGTGAGTTTTTGTGAAGAGAGTTGTATCTATTCTTCCTCTTACAAATTTATTATCAATCAAAAATTTACTTAGTCTTTCATACCATGCCCTTGGAGCTTGCTTCAACCCATATAGAGATTTAGAAAGTTTATAGACATGATTTGGAAGACTAGGATTTTCAAATCCAAGAGGTTGTTCAACATAAACTTCTTCTTCTATAAAGCCATTTAAAAAGGCACTTTTCACATCCATTTGAAACAGCTTGAATTTATTAAAGCATACAAAGGCTAATAACATTCTAATAGCTTCTAATCTAGCTACGGGAGCATAGGTTTCATCAAAATCTATTCCTTCCTCTTGGTTATATCCTTTAGCAACTAGTCTAGCCTTATTTCTAGTTACTATACCATTTTCATCCATTTTATTTCTATATACCCATTTAGTTCCAATAATTGAATGATCTTTAGGTCTTGGAACTAGTTCCTAAACATTGTTTCTTTCAAATTGATTTATCTCTTCTTGCATAGCAATAATCCACTCATTGTCCTTTTCAGCTTCTATAAAGGACTTAGGTTCTACCTGAGATAGATAAGCTACATAATTGCAAATATTTCTAATAGAAGAGCGAGTTCTTACCCCTTGTGAAGGATCACCAATCACTTGATCAATTGGGTGATAGTTCACATACCTCCAATCTTTAGGAAGTCCATCCACTTGTTGGCTTGTAGATGGTTGGTCCAAATTATGAGCTTCCAGCTCTTCATTTGCTTGAGTTGGATTCTCCTTTGGGTCAACAATAGGAGTAGGAGTTTCCATTCTTGGAATAAAATCTGCATCATCTTTAAAGGAAACTTCTCCACTACTCATTGGGTTAGTTTCATCAATAGTTACATGCACAGATTCTTCTACTACTAGAGTTCTCTTATTGAAAACTCTATAAGCCTTACTAGTAGTAGAATATCCTAAAAATATCCCTTCATCAGTCTTGGAATCAAATTTACCCAAGTTAGCTTTATTGTTATTTAAGATGAAGCACTTACTACCAAAGGCACGAAAATAGGAAATATTAGGCTTTCTCCCTTTCCATAGTTCATAAGGTGTTTTATTAAGCAGGGGCCTTATCAAAATTCTATTTAAAATATAGCAAGAAGTATTCACGGCTTCAGCCCAAAAATATTTTGGTAAATTATTTTCACAAAGCATTGTTCTTGAAAATTCTTCTAGAACTCTATTTTTCCTCTCAACAACTCCATTTTGTTGAGGAGTTCTTGGAGCTGAAAAGTTGTGATTAATTCCATTTTCATCACAAAATTTTGAAAAGCTTTGATTTTCAAATTCTTTGCCATGATCACTTCTTATGCTTGAAATACAAATACCTTTTTCATTTTGTACCTTTTTGCAAAACTTTTCAAATCCTTTGAAAGCTTCATCCTTATAAGCAATAAAAATAACAAAGGTATATCTTAAATAGTCATCAACAATAACAAGAGCATATTGATGGCCACCTAGACTAATGGAACTAATTGGACCAAATAAGTCCATATGCAAAAGTTCCAAAGGTCTAGTAGTTGAGACAACATTTTTTGCTTTGAAAGATATCCTAGATTGTTTTCCCATTTGACAAGCATTGCAAATTTTGTTTTTCTCAAAATTGATTTTAGGAAGACCAATAACTAAATCTTTTCTTGAAACAATTTTTAGCAAGTTCATGTTTACATGACCAAGCCTTCTATGCCATAGCCATTGATTTTCACTAAAAGCAGGAAAACATTTTTCATTATTGGAATGTAAGGATTTCAAATCAACTATATAGACATTTTCATGTCTATGGCCAATGAATTTGATCTTGTTGCTCTTGATGTCTATAACTAGACAATGAGAGGTCTCAAATGTGACTTTATATCCTTTGTCACATAATTGACTAATGCTAAGTAAATTTGGCTTTAGGCCTTGTACTAGCAATACATTATCTAAAGTTGAGAAATCATTACCGACTTTTCCATGCCCGATGATCTTTATTTTAGTTTTGGCTCCAATGGTCACAAGTCCACCATCTCTTAGAGTTAGCTCCTTGAATACGCTTTTATCACCGGTCGTATGCTTCGAGCAACCGCTATCAAGGTACCAACAGTTACCTTTCTCCTTGGTGTGAAGGCAAATCTACATCACACAAGGATATACGATAGCATTTTTAGGTACCCAAAATTTCTTGGGTCCTTTGGGGTTAGTCCTTGAAAATACGGTTCCTTTTGGGACCCATACTTTCTTAACAATATATGGTGCTCTATGAACATGTTGATGATGCACAATCCTAGCATTATAGTCATAAAAATTTCTAGGAAATTTTAAATGTGCATTCCTATAATCCTTAGGATGATAGTTCCTAGGATACATGATTCTATGGTAAGGGGTATGAAAATGCATGTCATTTCCAGAAAATGAACGATGATGCATTCTAGGATACATGCTAGCATATGTATGCAAGTTATTTCTAGAATAGCCATGATGGTGATTCCTAGGATGAGCATGAGCAGAATGCATTCTTTGATTATACACATTGTTCCTAGAAAGAGCATGATGATTATTTCTAGGGTGTGTATGAGTATTTCTAGAATGAGCATACAAATAAGCATGAGTATTTTTAGTATGCTTCAATTTAGTATGATCATTTAAGTTTCTAGACTTCCTCGGATTTATCAAGGGAGTGCTTTCAACAAGGTTAGGAGCTTTTGAAGTAGAAGCTCCATCTACACAAGAGGCTTTCATGAATAAGCTCTCTTTTGTTTTTTGTTTTCCCAATGGAGAATATCCTACACCAGATTTTCCTCCACTTAATCTTTGGGAAGAAAGCACTTCATCAAGTTTTTCTTTACCAAGCATAAGTCTAGACACAGTGCTGTTTAATTCAGAAATTTTATTTTTCAAATTCTCATTTTCATCTTTAAGAAAATCTTGAGACGAATTATACAGTAAAGATGATAATTTTTCTTTTTCTTCTCTAAGAACTATCATTTCTTTAGAAAGAGATGATACTTCTTTCTTAAGAACAGAATTTCTAGAATCAAATTTCTTTAATTCTTCATGCATTTCATTTATGACTTCTAGAAGTTCTTCACTACTAGTAACAATATTATTTTTTGAAGAGGGAGAAGAAGTTACCTCACTTTCATCATCGATTGCCATCAAAAAAAGGTTGGCAATTTCTTCATATCCGATTTCTTTGTCTGATGACTCGTCTTCTTCGTCATCGCTCCAGGTAGTTGCTACCATAGCTTTCTTCTTGAAGCCCTTGTATGGTTTGCTTGAAACCGGACAGTCAGCTTTTATATGTCCTGGCTTCTTGCAGCCATAGCACATAAGTGGTTCCCTTTTTGAGGTGGGATCCTTTGAGTAAGGTTTCTTACTTTTCTTCAAGAACCTATGGAATCGTCTGGTGATTAAAGCCATTTCACCATCCTCTTCACTGCTCTCTGCTTCTTGTTCTAATTCCTTTTCTTTGTTGCTCGTAGAAGCTTTGAAAGCAATTTGCTTTTTCTTCTTCTCATCATCATTGACGATAGGAGTCATTTCTTCCATCTCGTATGTCAATAATGACCCAAGCAGCGTCTCAACATCAAGCTTGTCAAGATTTTTGGCCTCTTGAATGGCTGTCCTCTTTGGTTTCCATTCTGGTGGCAGAGATCTCAAGATTTTTCTGGTTAGTTCAACTTCCTCAATATTCTTGCCAAGCAATTTTAAACCATTTATAATAGTAGTAAATCGTGAGTGCATTTCAGAAATGGTTTCGTTAGGAGACATCTTAAAAGATTCATATTCAGAAATTAGCATGTAAATTTTAGACTTTTTTACTTCACTTGTTCCTTCATATGTGACTTGCAATTTGTCCCATATTTCTTTAGCAGAAACGCATGCAGATATTTTATTATATTCAGAAATATCTAATGCACAATGTAGCATGCTTGTTGCTCTGCTATTGAGAGACATCGTTCTACAATCCTCGTCAGTAAACTCAGTTTTGAGTTTAGGCATTGTATGAAGAGTCTCTCCAATAACTATTTCTTTTGAGGGAATTTTAGGTCCCTCTTCTATAATTCTCAATAGATTGTAATCTTTTCATTCGACGAAGATTTTCATTCTATTTTTCCAATAGTTATAATTTGAGCCATTGAACAATGGTGGTCTAGTATAAGAGTGTCCTTCAGAGTAGCTATTTGCTGCCATTGGATCAACTCTAGGAATTTAAGCCTTATAAAGAGAACGAGGCTCTGATACCAATTGTAGCTCGAGGTTTCAACCCAAGAGGGGGGGTGAATTGGGTTTTTAAAAACTTTTACGGAATTTATACAAGTTTATAAAAACTGATAAGCAACAAATAATTAATACAAGTAAAAAGCTGTAAATAAAGAGTTTAAGGAAAGAGGATGCAAACACAGTTATAGTGGTTCGGCAATATCGGATTCGTTCCGACCCTACGTCCACTCTATTCAAGGAACTCCTTGAAGTAATCCACTAAGAAAACTTAGTCGCGCAACTTAGCCGGGTGTTGCACAAACCGTACACAAGCAATTTACAGGAATTGCTTAAACCGAAAAATCCCCTTCCTTTCGGAAGTTTCCCCTTCCTCTCGGAAGTAATCCCTTTACAAAGATGGTGTAAAGTAAAAGGTAGAGAGACAACAAATGAAAGCTTATTACAACAGAAATGTCTCTCTTTCAAAGTAAAGCTTGAAGAAATGGCTCAATCAGATTATCTCAAAGCTTTTTGTGTTTCAAGAGTATAAAAACTTGATTATATGAGATCAACTCTTTTTGAATATTTGCTTCTTGTTTTTGAATGCTTTGCTGAATGGGTTTATATAGCAATCAATTAATATGGCCGTTTTGGACATTAATTTGAAAAAGATTTACTTTAAAACGTTCAGATTTGGAGTCCAACGGTCATATTTTTGAACTACCAGTCGACTGGGTCGAGATACCAGTCGACTGGGTTCACTTGAAAAATATACGTTTTCAGACCTTCTGGGTATCCAGTCGACTGGTATATATCATCCAGTCGACTGGGGACTTTCTGTCCATTTTACCAGTCGACTGGGTTAAATCATCTAGTCGACTGGGATATTACTGGTCAATGTACCAGTCGACTGGGTTAATTCATCCAGTCGACTGGATACCTTCTGACCCATATACCAGTCGACTGGTATATGTACCCAGTCGACTGGGTTGTCTTCCAACCCAGTTTTTCTTCTGTTTTTTTATTAAAAACATTTAAAATTAATGGTTTTAGAAAAACCTTTTGTGTTTGAGCCATTGAACAAGCTAATACAATGTATGAGTGAGACTTACATTGGTTCTAAACCTTAAGACCTATACTAGATCTTTAGTCTTCACTTGATACTTGATTTGGTTCGAGTTTTTGCACTTTGTTCCTTGGTTGAATGTGTTTGATCCTTAATACAACTTAGTTTAAACATGTTAGTTAAATAACAGTTGTGTTTTGCCATCATTAAAATACGGGCGAGGGTCAACACAGTGAGTGTTCACGTCAAAAGGTGAGAATTTTGCTTAGTTTCGTAGCCTTTTTTACTCGAGTTAGTAAGTCCTTAGAGGTGTCTTTACACCTATTTCCTTAAAACCATCTAGTTTGGGAGTCATTGACTCAACACTCGCTACATGGGTCAATTAGAAAGATTAAAGGAACTAAACATGGCAAGCCTCGTAATAAAAGAAAGAAGGAAATAAAACTATGTCATTGTTGTTCATTCTGATGGGAAATTTGGTGAATATTTAGACATGAAGACATTACACATTTGAGTTATTTGGAAGCTTCATTTTTATGTGCTAGTTCACTTTACACTGATTCGAGCTTGTGATGCCTTAGCCGGCCTCTTGTAAGTAATTAGATTTTAAAATTTCTATTCATTGTGAAGATGGGTTTATGTTTTAAGTTTGCTCATGAATGAATATCATGGTTTTGTGTGTTACTTAAATTTATGGATACCATGAATGATGGATTTATCTTTGTGTTCTTTGTTTTTCATTTAGTTTTTTTATATATTGTTTTGCTAAGGAACTAGCAAAATGTAAGTTTGGGGGTTGTAATGAGTGTCAAATATTGCATATTTTGGCCCATTAATTTACATTTGTTAATTCTTTAGTTGTGTCATTATCTGATATTTTGTGTTAGTTCTATGATTTTTAATGTTTTATAGGATTGCAAAGGAAATTGAGGATTTAATGTGAAAAAAATGCAAAAGCTGGAATCTGCTGTTGTGATCGAGCACAAGGGACCTGCGATCGAGTGCAACAGTGCTCAAGTATTTATTTATATGTTTAGCTTAGGAATTTGTTACTTTGAGTTGTTTTTTCGTTGTTTTATAGGTTTACAAGCACTTGGAAATGAGTTTCACTAAATTGCCAGAATTGCCCATACAGATCAGTCATTTTTGCGGATTAAACTATATTGATTCAAGAAGAATCAGGAGATGAGAAATATATGCTTGGAAAGATCCAGATGTCTATTTTCTGGAGAATTTTACTGCTCGTAAATATGATTTTTCTAGAGAAAGTTATGACAGTTTTATTAGACAAAGGTCAGGCTGCGCATGATTTCAGCGTGATAGAAGTAATTTTGCGAATTAAACTATAATGATTCAGGAAGAAACAGGAGATGGGCTATATATACTTGGAAAGATCCAGATGTTTATTTTCTGGAGAATTTTACGACTCATAAATATGATTTTTCTAGAGAAATTTATGGCAGTTTTAGTAGACAAAGGTCAGGCTGTACATGATTTCAGCGTGAGCAAAAGTTTTGAACGGCAAGTGAAGGCTTACATCCCACATCCCACATCCCACATCGGTTGGAAACACATTCTACATCCCACATCCCAAATTGGTTGGAAACACATTGCACTCCTGAAGTTTCCCTATAAAAGCCCTATTTCACTTCATCTTCAAGGGTGTGGATCTTGAAGGCTTTGCTACCAATCGAGGGGAGTACCGCACAGCAGCTGCGAGTGGAATTTCTCTCTCCATATATTGTCAGCTTTAATTTATTTCTTTTGAGTTTTAAAGTTTAATATTTAGCACTTTAATTGTGAAATTTATTTTCGTAATCATGAGAGGCTAAAACCTTCATCTAAGGTTGAAGATGAAGCCTCACCATTGTTTAGCATTATATTTTCAGATATGTTCATACAATTCCAATATTTTTTTAGTATTGATGTTCTATTTCAATTCAATTGTTTGAGTAAATTCTTATGATTGATTATTTTGTTTATAAATTGTTCAAACTGGATATTCCATTTGTTTCATTTGACGGATACAGCGAATCAACCAAAGTAAATTAGATATCCATTGTGATTCTAAAGTGAACGGATACATTGGATGATTCGGTTTAATTAGGGTATTCATTGTGATTTGTATATCGATGGATTCATGGAATTATTTGATAAATTACTTTTATATAGAACATGCATAGAATGGAATTGCTTGTCGGTAGTAGGAACAAAGTCATGAAAATATATGTTTTAATTTGGTGGGGTGGATTCAGAAACCTTAGTGTTTTTATTATTTTTTTAAATCAATTTAGTTTAGTTTATATTCTTTGCATGATATAGTTCAAAATTCGGAACTAGGTTAAAATAGGTTTAGTTTAGATAAAAATCTATTTTCACGACGCAATTCCCTATGGATTCGACCTCGCACTTGCACACACTATATTGCAAATGACTCGTGCACTTGCGAGTAATTTAAAACTCACAACATATATATATATATATATATATATATATATATATATATATATATATATATATATATATTTAAACGTTAATTAACACTTACCAAATTTCGTTTAGTTTTCTTTCAAATCACTCTATTTTGCTTAAACACTTGGGGACCGAAAAAAAGGTTGAAAGAGTAAAATTTTGAAGGAGTTTACGGGGGAATTTTATAGAGAGTCACGGAAAGCTACCAAAAAAATAGAAGGTAATAACATAATGTTTATTTTTGAATTTTTAGCATACATGAAATTTCTCGGAATTCAAAGTGAGAATTTTCAAATGGTGTGATTTATGAAGAATTGAAGAATAAATTAGAAATTTAATATAAATATTATGTCAGGTGTTGATGATCAGCAACCGGGGGAAATTGCTGAGAGGAACGGGAAAGGCAAGGAGGTGATCCACGGGTAGCCTTAAGTGCTATGTGGTGAGTTAGATTTACTTTAAATAATCTAAATAAAAATGAAATATCTAATGATAATATTAAAATAAATTATTAGCTTATGCTTTGGTGGTAGATGAAAATTTGATTGATAGGTATGATATGAATATTGGACATGTAGAAAATTATTATGTAAAAAGAAATATTATTAGAATAATGAGTCGATTTAATAATAATGATAATAAATAAAATTCTTGACGAGTTATGATTGATGAACTGATGTGATGTATGAGGAGAAGAAATTAATGAAAATTATCAAGTAGAAATTGAAGAAAGACAGGATAACTAAATTTAATATTTAAATTCATGTTGTTTTTGTATTATTGTTCATATGCGTATTTCATATCTTTGCTCACATGCATGTGTATAAAAGAAAAGAACCGAGAAGGGACCGATCTAATTGAAAAACCATGATAGTTGGTATATGCTGGAAATAAAGGAAGATCGTGACAGTTAGTATATGCTGAAAAAAGAGAAAAACCATGACAGCCGGTATATACTAAAAAGAAAAGAACCGAGAGGGAGCCAGTCTAAGATAAAAACATGTCGACATGTGAGAAGATGTTCCCTAATAATAATGATTCATGCATTGCATCTGTTTTATATGTTGATTTTATTACTGAAATGTTGTTGATGTCATGCATTTATTTTATAAATAAATAAGTCTCACAGAGAGACAGTTACAGTGAGAAAAAGACATAGAAATATGATATGCTAGGAATTACTTAAATGTTAGACTATATGCTATTATCTAGTCATATGAGAGATAAATGATTAAATATAAAGGGCTATTTATAAAAATTGAATACTTCTAGTAAATTTAATTCACTGAGCTTGTGAAGCTCATCCCTCATTGTATAATGATTTCAGGTAGCAGACAAGACAAATGGTCTAGTAGGTTGAAAGTCAGACGAAATCATTTTCTGTAAGCCACGTACATGTCAATTTCCTCAGACAAATGAGAAAATGAAATAAAAATTTTATTTGTAAATATTCATGCATTTTACGTTGTATATTATGTTTAAGTTAATATCAGATTGATGTACCTCCCCTGTTAAGGTTGAGGATTAAAATAAAATTTTTTGTTAGTATTATTGTTGCATATATGTGTCGTGCTGAGATTTTCAAAATGTGATGACATCGTCTCGAGCGTGGCTAACCCGGGATGGGTCGTTACAATTTTGGTATCAAAGCATTAGATTGCAAAATTCTGTAGACTACATGAGAACTTAAAAAAGTGGAAGATTTAAATAAACTATATTTTAAATGTAGATTCTGAGGAGGACACGTGTCGTGCTAGAGCTAGAGGTAGAGTTTTGAATTAGAGGGGACGTGGTAAACCCCCAATATTTAGGAGAACTGAAGCAGAGGAGGAAGTTGAGTCTGTGGTTCCTGCCAGGGAACATATTGATAGTGTAGCTGGTACTAGTAGAGCTGGGAGAGAATATGAGGTTAGGAAGGATGAATTGAGAGAAGCTCTTAATCGTACTATAGAAAGGATAAATGCAGCTAAAGAAAGAGCTGATAATCTACAGAGAAGATTAGAGGAAAGTGGTAAAAGAGAACCTGATGTGGTGAGGCAAGAGGTTCATGAGGAAGAAGGTGTGTTTGCACATGAGATGCAAGGTGATTATTTTGTGAGATTTCTTAAGTTTAAACTCAGTCTTTTAGAGGATTTATAAATCCTGTAGAAGTTGAGCAGTGGATCAGGCATGTCAAAAAATATTTTGAGGTCTTACCAATGACAGGTAGACAGAAGTTTGCTTTTGCTTCATTTATGCTGGAGGGTGAGGCTTCTCAATGGTGGGAAGATATTTTGCCCAAGGTAAGAACACAGGTAGAACAACCTTTAACTTGGAGTAAGTTTAAGGATGAGTTCTTTGCGAAGTATTTTCCAGATACCTTTCGGGCACAATAAGAGAGAGATTTTATTCATCTAAGATAGGGAAGTTTATCGGTGGTTGAATATGATAGTAGATTCATAGCCCTGTCAAGGGTTTTACCTAACTTAGTGAATATGGAGGAGAGAAAATGTAAGAGATTTTTAAATGGATTACACTATGACATTCGGACTAAACTCTCTTATATAGGCATAGGAAATTATCCTGTACTAGTGGATAAAGCATTACAGATTGAGAATGATTTGATGGAGTTCAAAGGTAGGAGAGATTGACTGAAGAGGTCTAGATTTAAGGGACCTAGAAGTGGTAACAGTATGGGTGTACATGGCGGAAGACCACCTTAGAGGGGGCATTTCTTGTCACAAAGAACTATAGTGTAGAGTCGGAGGCAAGCAGGATCTGTTGCTTCTGTAGCTCAGAGTAATACCGATGGGACCCCTAGATTTGGGAGTTATGGTAGAGGAGTAAGTATGCCACCAGGGGGAAGTGGTAATCTGATGTATGATCGAGAGGCAAGGGCTTACTTTAAATGTAATAAGATGTGACTTTTGTCTCGGAATTGCCCTACACAGATATACTTTGTATGTGGTGGGGGACGACATTTTGCTGCAGATTATTCAGTGAGGAAATCTGCTAACGTAGGTGTTGGAAGTGCTGGGAGAAGAACGATGGAGAAAGGTGGTGGATTAGGGAGTGTGCGGGGCAGAGGTCGAGGATCAGTAGCTGAGCAAGGACGTGGCAGCTAGTTTCAGTCCAGATATAGCAGAGTCTATGCATTGACCCAACATGATGCATAAGCCATTCCTGATGTTGTTATGGGTATGATATCTATCCTTAGTAGGCTTTCTAGATTATTGATTGATCTTGGTGCAACCCTTTCTTTTGCATCTAGTAATTATATGAAATCTATTGATGCTAATGCTAGTCCTTTGATGCATGTGATTATTGTTGAAGTTCCTATTGGAGATAGGGTTATTATCATAACAATTTATAGAGGTTGTGTGATTAATATTGCTGATAGAGAATTTGAAGTTGATTTATTGCCTTTAGATATGATAGATTTTGATTTAATTCTAGGGATGAATTGGTTATCTACATATCATGCTTGGGTAGATTGTTTTAGGAAAAATATGGTGTTCAAGATACCCGGACATGAGGAGTTTAATTTTCAGGGAGAACGTAAGATACTTGCTAATTGTCTTATTTCTGCCTTAACTGCTAGTAAATGGTTGAAGAAGGGTTGTGAGGGGTATTTGGCATATATGATGAATTCTAGCAAGGAAATGAGGAAGTTAGAACAAATCTTGATAGTAAAATATTTTTCTGACATATTCCTTGAAGAGTTGTCTAGTTTGCCTCCCAATAGGGAGATTGAGTTTTCTATTGAGGCGATTCCAAGATCAACACCCTATAGAATGGCACCAGCTGAATTGAAGGAGTTGAAAGTTCAACTTCAAGAGTTGCTAGATAAACAGTTTATCCGACCTAGTATGTCACCCTGGGGAGCCCCTGTGTTGTTCGTCAAGAAGAATGACGAGACAATGATGTTGTGTATTGATTATAGACAGTTGAATAAGATCACCATCAAGAATAGATATCCTTTGCCCAGGAGAGATGATTTATTCGAGCAGTTATAGGGAGCTAGAGTGTTTTCTAAGATAGACCTGAGATCGGGTTATCAACAATTGAGGATAAAGGAGGGGGACATGCCTAAGACTGCTTTTAGGACACGTTATGGCCATCATGAGTTCTTGGTGATGACATTTGGGTTGACTAATGCTTCTGCAGCATTTATAGACCTTATGAATCAGGTGTTTAAACCATTCTTGGACAGATTTGTGATTGTGTTTAAAGATGATATTTTGGTATATTCCAAAAATGAAGAGGAGCATACGCAACATTTGGAGATAGTGTTAGAGATTATGAGGAGAGAGAAATTATATGCAAAGTTCTCTAAGTGTGAGTTTTGGTTGAGTGAAATATCTTTCTTAGGGAATGTTGTGTCGGGAGAGGGGATAGTAGTTGACCCACAAAAAGTAGAAGATGTGTTGAATTGGGAAAGACCCACGAGTGTGACTGAAATTAGAAGCTTTTGGGGTTGGCTGGTTGTTATAGGAGATTTATCCAAAATTTTCTATGATTGTTGGACCATTGACTAAATTAACCAAGAAGGACGTGAAGTTTAGGTGGTCAGAAGAATGTGAGAGAATTTTTCAGCTGTTGAAATAAAAACTAACTACTACCCCGGTATTAGCGCTTCCTTCTCGTGATAAAGGATTTGTGGTTTATAGTGATGTGTCACATCAGTTAGGATGTGTGTTCATGCAACATGAGAGAGTTATAACCTATGCATCTAGGCAACTGAAGAACCATGAGAGGAATTACTCGACCCATGATTTAGAATTGGCTGCCATAGTTTTTGCTTTGAAGATTTAGAGACACCATCTATATGGAGCCAATTGTGAAATTTTTACTGATCATAAAAGCTTGACGCATTTACCGACCCAAAAGGAATTGAATTTAAGGCAGAAGAGGTGGATGGAGTTGATTTGTGATTATGATTGTATAATTCATTATCATCAAGGAAAGGTTAATGTAGTAGCTGATGCATTAAGTAGAAAGGCTATAGGAAGATAAGCTACTATGGGGAGTCATAATACTAGCTTGATGATAGAATTAAGAAGCATGAGGATGCAGTTGAGTGTCAATGATAGAGGAGTATTCATGGAAAATATGGTGATACAATCTTCTATTATTGATCGTTTATTACAGATGCAGGGTAGAGATGAGGGGATAGAGAAGATCAGACGGGAAGTGTTGGGTGGGAAGTCAACTGAGTTTAGAATTAGAGAATATGGTATGGTAGCATTGGGGCATAGAGTTTGTGTTCCCAATGATATGGAGATGAGAAGGGAGATACTAAGGGAGGCTCGTGATTTTGTATATTCCATGCACCTGGGTAATAATAAGATGTACAGGGGATTGAGACAGAATTATTGGTGGTCAGGGATGAAGAAGGATGTAGAAGAATATATTTCTAGATGTTTGATTTGTCAACATGTGAAGTATGAGAATAGACATCCAGCAAGTTTATTACAACCTCTTCTAGTACCTGAGTGGCCATGGGAAAACGTGAGTATGGATTTTGTCATTGGTTTTCCCCGTACTCAGAGGGAACATGACGCTCTGTGGGTTATAGTGGATAGACTTTCTAAGTCTTCACATTTTCTTCCTATTAAAACTACCTGAAGACTAGAAAAATTAGTTGAATTGTATGTAGTGGAGATAGTAAAATTACATGGAGTACCCTTGAGCATTGTTTCAGATAGAGATTCTAGATTTACCTCTAGATTTTAGAGGGGTTTCCAAGAAGCTATGGGTATGCAATTACAGTTTAGTACAACTTTTCATCCACAAATTAATGGGCAGACAGAGAGAATAATTAGAATGCTAGAAGATATGCTAAGGGCAAGTGTATTGAGTTTCTCAATGAGCTGGGATGCTTATTTGCCTTTAATCAAGTTTGCATACAATAACCAATATCAAACTAGTATTGGGATGGCACCCTTCGAGGCTTTATATGGTAGGAGGTGTAGAGCTCTAGTATGCTGGGAAGAAGTTGGAGAGAGAAAGATATATGGCCTAGAAATGATAGATTTGACTACGAAGAGGATCAAACTAGTTAGGGAAAACCTCAGAGCAGCCCAGAACAAACAGAAGGGATATGCTGATAAAAGAAGATGACCTCTCGAGTTCCAAGTTAGTGATTGTGTATTTTTGAAATATCTCCATGGAAGGGTGTGTTGAGGTTTAAAAAGAAGGGAAAGTTGAGCCCGATATTTGTGGGGCCATAGAATTGGACTAGTAGCATATCATTTGGATTTGCCTCTAGAATTAAAGCAATTACATAACATGTTTCATGTGTCACTGTTGAGAAAGTACTTACACGATGAATCCCATAGTATCTCGAATCAAGCGATAGAATTTCAAGAAGATTTGACTTTTATGCAAGTACTGGTCAGAATCGTAGATAGAAAGGAACAAGTCTTGTGCAATAAAATCATTCCTTCGATTCAAGTATTATGGCAGAATAAAGATACTGAAGAAGTCACGTGGGAACATGAACCAAGAATTAGGAAGGATTACCCCCAACTTTTTGTTGAATTTCGGGGACGAAATTTTTGTAAGGTGGGTAGAATTGTAATACCCGTATTTGTAAAGTAATGGTAAAGAAGTACTTTAATAAATATGACATAGAGTTAAAATGATAAATAGATATTTTTAAATGCGAAAATTTAAATTTAAAAATAAAAAAAATTAGACGTCCAGGAACGTCCAGAAGAAAGGAGAAAAAAAAAATAGTTGGCAATAGGTGTCGCCACCTGTCGCCAGGGGGGGCTGCCTTGCTGCATGTAAGGCAGCAAGGCAACTGATTTTACAAGTCTGAGCTGCCAAAAGTTTGTTACCAAAATTTTACTTACTCTTTTATATATATATATATATATATATATATATATATATATATATATATATATATATCGTTAATTAACACTTACCAAATTTCGTTTAGTTTTCCTTTAAATCACTCTTTTCCTTAAACACTTGGGGACCAAAAGGAAGGTTGAAAGAGCAAAATTTTGAAGGGTTTTACGGGAAAATTTTATAGAGAGTCATGGGAAGCTATCAGAAAAATAGAAGGTAATAACGTAATATTTATTTTTAAATTTTTAGCATGCATGAGATTTCCTAGAATTTAAAGTGAAAATTTTCAATGGGTGTGATATATGAAGAATTAAAGAATAAATTAGAAATTTAATATAAATATTATGTTACGTGTTAACGATCAGCAACCGGGGGAAATTGCTGAGAGGAACGGGAAAGGCAAGGAGGTGATCCACGAGTAGTTTTAAGTGCTACGTGGTGAGTAAGATTACTTTAAGTAATATAAATAAAAATGAAATATCTAGTGATAATATTAAAATAAATTATTAGCTTATACTTTGGTGATAGATGAAAATTTGATTGATAAGTATGATATGAATATTGGACATGTAGAAAATTATTACGTAAAAAAAAATATTATTAGAATAATGAGTCGATTTAATAATAATGGTGAAAAATAAAATTCTTGACGAGTTATGATTGATAAACTGATGTGATATATAAGGAGAAGAAATTAATGAAAATTATCAAGTAGAAATTGAAGAAAGACAGGATAGCTAAATTTAATATTTAAATTCAAGTTTTTTTTTTTTAATATTATTGTTCATATGCATATTTTATATCCTTGCTTGTATGCATGTGTATAAAAAAAAAGAACCGGGAGGTGGCTGGTCTAATTGAAAAACCGTGACAGCCGGTATATGCTGAAAAAAAGGGAAAAACCGTGACAGTCGGTATATGCTGGAAATAAATACCGTGACAACCGGTATATGCTGGAAAGAAAAGAACTGTGAGTGGGCCGATCTAAGATAAAAACATGTCGACATGTGGGAAGACGTTCCCTAATGATAATAATTCATGCATTGCATCTGTTTTACATGTTGATTTTATTACTAAAGTGTTGTTGATATCATGCATTTATTTTATAAATAAATGAGTATCACAGAGAGATAGTTATAGTGAGAAAAAGACATAGAAATATGATATGTTAGTAATTATTTAAATGTTAGACTATATGCTATTATCCAGTCATATGAGAGATAAATGATTAAATATAAAGGGCTATTTATAAAAATTGAATACTTCTAGTAAATTTAATTCACTGAGCTTGTGAAGCTCATCCCTCATTGTACAATGATTTCAAGTAGCAGACAAGACAAATAGTCTGGTGGGTTGAGAGTCAGACAAAATCATTTTCTGTAAGCCACATACATGTCAATATCCTCAGAAAAATCAGAAAATGAAATAAAAATTTTATTTGTAAATATTCATGCATTTTACGTTGTATATTATGTTTAAGTTAATATCAAATTGATGTAGCTCCCCTGTTGAGGGTTGAAGATTAAAATAAAAATTTATGCTAGTATTGTTGTTGTATATATGTGCCGTGCTAAGATTTTCAAAATGTGATGACACTGTCTCGGGGGTGGCCAACCCGAGATGGGTCATTACAATTTGAAAGCACTGCTCAGTAATGAATTTGAGATGAGAGATTTGGATCCAATTAAGAAGATTCTTTATATGGAGATCAACAGAGTTATATTTGACACAAGAGAAGTGTATTGAGAAAATTTTGGAACGCTTTGGCTTGAAAAATGCCAAACCCATTTGTACTCCTTTTGCTACTCACTTCAAACTTTCAGCTACTTTGACTCCACAAACAAATGAAGACAAAAAATACGTGTCACATGTTCTCTTTTCTAGTGTTATTGGGAGTCTTATGTATGCTATAGCTTGCATCCATCCAGATACTGCACAGTTTGTCAGTGTGGTTAGCTATAGGTAATCTCGGAAAGAAGCATTGGAGAGCTATTAAGTGGATACTTCAGTGTCTTAGAGGAACTTTATATGTTTGAAGTTTGGAAGCAATAAGAGAAATGTTGTTGGTTATGTTGATTCAAACTTTGCAGGCGATCTTAACAAAAGAATATCTATTATAGGTTATGTATTTGTTCTTGGTGGATGTGATTTGTTCTTGGTGGATGTGATGCTAGTTGGAAGGCTACTGTACAACCAATTTTTGTTATGTCAACTACATAGGCAGAGTATATAACTATAACAAAGGCTTTCAGTGAAGTCGTTTGGTTGGGAGGATTGTTTAGCGAATTGTGTTGGCTTAATGATTCTACTGTTGTCCATTGTGATAGTCAAATTGTTATTCACTTGATTAAGGATCAAATGTTTCATGAGAGAACGAAGTATATTGATGTTCATTATCACTTTATTCAAGATATAGTTGATAGCGGTGAAGTTATTGCGAAGAAAATTGGGATAGCTGATAATCGAGCAGACATGTTAACTAAACCACTTCTAGTGTCCAAGTTTGAGAATTTTTTGGACTTGATTGGTGTTACTTATAACGTTTGACTTATGCCCGGATAGGGCATTTTGTGGAGATGGTGAAGAATATTTTGTTATTTGTGAAAATTCAAGCTATTGTGAAGATTTGTTAATATGGATTGTAATTTTGGAGTAAAGCCGGCTCGTTCTTCTTTTAATTGTCACGTTATCATGGAAGAGTACAAATTGAAGTAGGAAAAGCAAGAATTAAAAAAGGAAACTGTTTTGGTGATTGTAAGACGCAAAATAAAAAAATTAAACAAAAGAAGGATTCTTCTTGACCGTTCCTCTATATATATGTGTCTATTTTTCTTCTTTCAGCAAGAGACAAAATAGTATAACAAACAAATGGTTAAAACTTAATTTTTTTTTTTCTAAGTTATTGTGTTTACTCAATTAAAATTGTGGTGACCTAGATTTGGGTATATTTGAGATTTGGGCTTAGGGAGTTTTATCATTCTTGATTTATACTTCAATTTTGATTATAATAGAATCTCTTACCATCACCTGTGAACGTAAGAGTTTTAGTTCTGAATCACGTGAATTTTCTGTGTCTATTTATTTTTTTCTACTTTATTCCTAACATTTAAAAATAAAATTTGTATATATTAAAGTAAAATCATATTTTACCATGTTGACGAACCAACAAATTATTATTAGTCATCAATAAAATAAAGGATAGCAATAAAATACATACCATCCTTAGTCAGATATTAAAATAAATTACGTATGCATCATCCTCATTATCTGTCCGATGCAACTATCGCAATCGTGGGGGGGAAATTTCTAGAAACTATTTGAGTTTCTTGTTCCATGTTAAGATATCGCTGCCGCAAGGTAAAAAGAAGACAAAAGTCGATCAATATATAAATTACCAAAGTAAATCAATATAAAATTTTGAAAATAATTGATAACCATTATAATAAGACATAGAAGAATGCTTGTTATTTCAATAGCTAAATAATGAAAGGAGATAGAGACAAAAAGGAAAATCTCACAAAAAAAATAATAATAGGAAAATCTCACTAAAAAACATGAAAAAAATATGGGAAATTATAATCGAATTATATATATAATTTTATTTAAATATTTAATTTATATATTTAAGTAAAAATTTATGAAATATTTTAAAAAATAAACATTAAATAAAAAATTTAATTTTATATATATATATATATATATTAATGAACAACGTTATGATTGTTTATAAACTCCTAAGCAAGATAATGATTAGTTTGAAAAAAAAATTCTTCTGTAAAATAACACCTATTTGATTTTGAAATTTTAAACAAAGGACTGTTTTATAAATTAATCTAATATAGTTAGAACTACATTTATTATATGTATCCATGTTAGTAAAATAAATGTAAGAAAAAATGTCTGTTTCAGTATTCAAGTAATGCTAACTTACAATATGGTTAGAACTGCATTTATGGTATCCATGTTTCACGTTTCCTTCAAGCAAGGGTGGAAAACGGGCTGGACAGGATGGGTACGGGATGGGTTTTATGGATAACGATTAATGGGTATGGGTTAAAAATATTTGTTTTTAATAGGTTTTATTGTTTATGTTGATACCCGTGTTTTAACAGATGGGTAAAAGGGTCAAAATAGGTATGAAAAAATATTCTTTTATTTGGGGAAGAAAAAGATGATCCGGACTTGATACGGGTCGGGTTTTACGCGTAACAAATTTATGGATATAGACTAAAAATGTTTGTTTTCTAATAAATTTTATTTTTCATGCACATACTCGTATTTTAACAAAAAGAGAACGGGTTAAAAATTGATCAAGTTAAAAAGTCTCAAATCTAAATTCAAGTAGGGATATTTTGAGTATTTCAATTTTTTCTCTCTTCTCGAGATCACAGAAAAACAAAGCCTACACGTGGAAGGGGTGGATACGACTCGTGTACTCATATACGACATTGATAGGTTATCGAATCTAGAATGGCGATTTTTTCCTTCTCTATGGTGGTGGGGTCAAATGGTTGTAAAGATGACAAAATGAAAAGAACTGGAAACAAAAATATATAGGCGGATGACAACGAGATTTGACCGGAAATAAATGGACTTCGTGTATATATATATATATATATATTCTCTATGACTATACCTTCATCGTCGGATGCTATACTTGACTGAAAAAACACACAAGTTAATATTCCACAACTTTGGAAAAACGAAGACGAAAGATAAAGTTTAGAAGTTACCTTGGAAGGCAGATCCTCTACCATTGCAGTGAGAGCCTCTATAGGCTTTTGACTTAGTCGGACCAGATCATTAGGAGAAACCCCTGGATTAGGTGCTCCCAAGCAACTTTGGCGCTTTCAAAGACCGAGTCGATGGTCTTCACAAACCAATTTGGCCTCATAACCTCAAGAGACGCGAAAGATGAAGCAGATGTAAGCCTAGTCACCAAGTGCCTATGAGCAAGATGAGGAGGAGAAGAAGCATGAGTTAAATCCTCAACCTCAGTGGGTGCAGAGAGAGGATCTTGAGGTTTATCTTCTATAGCTCCTCTATTCTTAAAGGGCTGGTCCTCAACCTAAGTTTCAGCAAGTCTATTTCTCTTCACCTTCCTTGCCTCTATCCGAGTAGTTTTTAATGCGTCTATCTCTACAATAAGTTGAAGAAAAGTATGAGTTTGAGCAATGCAATGATGTAAAAATCAGAAGGAAGAAAAAGGAATTCTTCCTAAGTCCTCCCCTGGGCCTTCCGTACAAAGTCCGAGCTTACCTAACTCTTTATTACTATACAAAATGGAAACATCTATAGCTCTAGCTACCATATCTTCCACTATGTCTGCTTCAAGCCTAAAGAGATTGGGCTTCTTGTTGGGCCTCAGAAAGTCCAAGTCCCACTCCAGAGGAATCTCGAAGCTCATGTCACTATGAACAAAAAAGAACTTTTTCTTCCATTCTTTGATGGAAGTAGGCTTTTTCTTCAATAACATTTTCTTAGCCTTCGAGCTAATTACCACACAGCCATACTTGGAATGATTATTGACTTGGAAAAAGGAATTGAAGACATTAATATTCACCATCATTTGCACCTTTATTCACACGTAGTTGAAGGCCATCAACAAATTCACTAAGTTTGGTACTTGCTGACACAGGGTTATTCCATATGATTTAGTATAAATCGAAAGAAATTATGAAGGGGGAACCTAAGGCTTGCTTTTAAGCTATGGATGTATACACAGAGCTCGAAGGGAGCTTCTCCTAGGAGATTGTCACAAGCACACTCTCCTATCCCAACATTTCTAAAACTATACACCTCGGGGATCCTATGTTCAATCCTAAATGTAAGGAGGCCTTATTATCTAATTTGTTTGGTTCTGACTTAGCACTGAAAACTATATTCTCCCTAGTTTCTTCACCCATTTTTTCTCGGAGTTCCGCGAGGGTATGGCTACCTTCCAAGGAGGAAGAAAGATTCTCTCCCTCATAAGGCAGCAACGTATGAGGTCCTACCGAGGCACTACTCACCTCGACTTCTACAGAACCACTGGTGCTACCACTAATTCTACCACTATCAGAAGACATTGAAAGAAAAAAAAGGAATTACCCACAAATTCGAAGCTTCAAACTCTAAACACTCCAAAGATCCTGACTCTGAACTCCTTCTACCTCTCAAACTCCAAACTCTTCCTATCTCCAAGACTTCGAGTGCTCTCAAAGATTTTCTAGTTTGAAAATGAGTGAAGTGAAGACTATATGAGACCTCCACTCTTTCACATAGAGGCCTTCACAACTGCAAATGATTTAAATGAGGAGTTAGTCAACATAGCTATAATCGACTACAATGAAGCGTCTCCTTTTCAAATAACCGAGAGCATGCACCGTATTTTTCATATAATAGAGGACATACACCACCCTTTTGCGTACCCAAGAAACACACTGTCTTTTCAAAAAAAAAAAACAAAAAAAGGCAATGGTTCAACACACCTTCATCAAAGTCTAGAAATATTCTAGAACCCTCTAACATAGCCAGTGAGCCTCAAAGTTAAAAATCCTAGCCCAGTCATTGGGTCCAAAAATTAGAAGCCTCTGTCTAGCCAATGGGGCCCAAAGAATCACAAAATATGACCTAACCAATGGCCTAAATGCCCACAACTGCACCTATTCCATATCTCAAATGAACAAGTTTACTGTCCTTAAAATCAATCATTGTCTCCAAACTCCGAGTAGTTTGAATCAATGTCATCTTCTTAGATTTGTTCATCAAACTCCGAGCGGTTTGACTCAATGTCATCTTCTCGGACTTATTCGCTAAACTCTGAGTAGTTTGACTCAATGTCATCCCCTTGGACTTGTTCGCTAAACTCCGGGTAGTTTGATTTAATGTCATATCCTTGGACTTATTTGCCAAACTCCAAGTAGTTTGACTCAATGTCATCTCCTTGGACTTGTTAGCCAAACTCTAAGCAGTTTGAATCAACATCATCTCCTCAGATTTGTTCGTCAAAATCCCAGTAGTTTGACTCAATTTCATCTCCTCGGACTTGTTCTCCAAACTCCGAGCAGTTTCACTCAATGTCATATCCTCGGACCTGTCCATCAATCTTTGAGCAGTTTGACTCAACGTCATTCCCTCAGAATTGTTCACCAAATTCAGAATAGTTTGACTCAACGTCATCCTCTCAGACTTGCTCGCCAAACTCCGAGCAATTTAACTCAATGTCATCCCCTCAGACTTGTTCTTCAAACTCTGAGAAGTTTGACCCAATATCATCTCTTCGAACTTATTCGTCAAACTCCGAGTAGTTTAATGAACTTCATTCTCCTTAGACTCACTTCACAGACTCTCTTCTCCCCTCTCCGAGGAAGCATCGAGCTGGTAATTCTCCTTAGAGTTTGTACATCCACTTAGGCACATAGCACCAAGCTATTAATTTTCTTCAGGCACATTCAAAGGGTAGCCCCGCGCTAACCTTCAAAATACTAGAACAAGTTTTGAGCCTCTATTTTTCGTCTCCTTAATACCTGGGTACCTAAAATAATGATGGGCTTGATTTGAATTACACGACACAAAAATAAATCGTTACAAACAAACTCTACTTCCTCGACTTCATAACTGCACTCAAAGAAATTGGAGGGCATCTAATATAGGGAAAATTCCATCTCCAATAATATAATGACACATGGCAACCTCTAAGGGTAAAAAATAATACTTTAACAACTTAGACAGATCAAAAAATCAAATCACCACACTAGCAATGGGCATAATGATAATTTTACACCAATATCTTTATACTACTATGCCACTTCGGCTTATGGATAAACCATTATTTAAGTAAATCCAACTTATGGATAACTCAAATCTTATCTATAGGAATGTTATTCCTATCATAAAAATAAGTGATCAATCACTTTCCTAATCGGACACTGCTTCGAAACACTATATAAGAGGGCTCTCACAATCAAAAGGTATATTCAATTCTTATTCATAGTTCTCAATTTTCTCCAAAAGCCCTAATCTAACTTAGGCATCAAAGAGTCCCCACCGGAGGTACAACTCTTCAGTTCTCTGGTGACTTTTTAAGATTTCTCCTCGTTTCATGTGTACATGTACGACTTCCTAGCCTTTCAACTCCTCAGCAGACTTTCGGTATCAACAAGAGAGAAACAAAGGTAAAAAAAAATTCAAAAAATCAAAACAAAATCTCGTTTGGCTCAAATCACAATCGTTGACGGGTAATGGCCAATAATTATCATATTGACATAATATATGAAGAAAAATAGAGAAAAAGAAATCGAGACTAAAGAGAGATAGAATAGTTGATAACTCACATTGAATTGTGATGATTGAGGATGTCAAAGCAAGCGTGACAGTCTCTAGTGGTTGATAGCGGTCATATAACAATGATTGCAGAGGCTACTTGGATAAAGAGAGGTGGGAAGGGAAGTAGCTAGGAGGAAAAGGGAAAAAGAGAGGACCTTTTTGAAATCTTGCTTTTCTCTTTCCCTTGGTAATATTTTAAACCCACCAATTACGAAAGGGAATGACATTCCCCTAGCTAAGGGTGCATAAGATCATTGGGAATGAATTGTTCTCATGTAGATTACTATCTTATTTTGAACCAAAGACGAGAATCTCACATTTTCTTGTATATTCCTGAGAATTTTGGTGAGTGTTAAGGTTGTGAGTACTTCACCCGATAGGATATCACACGAGCTTGATATACATAGATGAGCACCAATATGACTAAAAAGCTTAAGCTCATGAGTCTTGGGCCCAAACCATGTATATAACTCACTCTTATTTTTTATTTCTTTTTAATGTGGGATAACTCGCATGTGGATATCCGAACAAATCTTCCCTTCACGTGTAAGTCATATACCAAACTCCCTCTTGATAAAACCACCAGTCACTCAATTAACAAGAGAAGCCAAACCAAACCAAACTTAACCATGGGAGAGGCAAACCATGAGAGTCCTTATGAGGCAGACAACTGTGAGCACACAAGTGATTCTCATACTCAACCACGAGGCAACAATATGGGAGTCACACAATCGTGACCAATTTGAACCAGGTTTTGATACAAATTTATTATGGTCAGGAGTACTTCACAAGGTGGGAGATCACATAAACACGAGCTTGATATACATGGATGGGCACTAGTTTGTTAGAAATAAAGTAGTGAAAAAATAAACAGACATAAAAAATTTACGTGGTTCGGAGCTAAAACTCCTACGTCCACGAGCGATGGTGAGAAATTCCATTATAATCAAAATAGAAGTACAAATAAAAAAAATAAAACTCCATAAGCCTAAATCAGAATAGTGATAAAATTCCCTAAGTTC
This sequence comes from Bretschneidera sinensis, assembly GCA_023935145.1. Classification (NCBI taxonomy): domain Eukaryota; kingdom Viridiplantae; phylum Streptophyta; class Magnoliopsida; order Brassicales; family Akaniaceae; genus Bretschneidera; species Bretschneidera sinensis. Next base: position 108,423,690 of record CM043700.1, read on the forward strand.
AAATTCCCAAATACACCAAAATCGAGATTACCACAAATTTAATTGGGAAAATATAATAGCCTAGAAGAAAAGAAGTATTAATGTTTTACAGGGATCGGTTTGTTGTACAGCTCTATTTGTTGTAGCTTTTTCTCTATTGTTCTTCAGCTTCTCTCTCTCTGTTTCTCTTTTCATATACTGTTGTGTTGTTCCAAAAAACAAGATTCGAAAATCTCTTATATAGGCACTTGGAGAAAAAGTCTCTTTTTTTTTTCTTTTAGAAGTCTAAGCTCTACATTAATTAATACTCTGCACCATAAGACTTTCTTGCTTTCTTGGAAGTTCATGTCCTTAGCCACTTGAACCTCTCATTTTCTATTCCCATTAGAATTACAATTGCAACACCTATTATATGACGTGGCTTTAGGTGAAGTAATGGGCTGTATTTGTTCTTTTTTTCTTCTTCTTGTTTCACGGGCTTGGATTAAAGCTTATTAAATTCTAACCACTTTTAACAAATCTCCACCTTAGCTTGAATTTTCACAAATAGTAAATACTCTTCACCATCTCCATAAATACCCCACCCAGACATAATTCAAATACTGTAAGTAACACCAATTAAATCCAAGCAATGCTCAAACTTGGACATTGGAGTGGTTTAGTCAACATATCTGTTGGATTATCTGTTGTACCAATTTTATTTACAAAAATTTCACTACTATCAACTACGTCTCGAACAAAGTGGTAACGAACATCAATATGTTTCGTTATTTTATGGAACATCTGATCCTTAATCAAGTGAATAGAACTTTGACTATCATCATGGACAACAGTAGCATCGTGAACCCAACACAATTCACTAAACAACTCTCTCAACTAAACGGCTTCCTTGATAGCCTCTATTATAGCTATATACTCTGCCTTTGTAGTCTATAGAGCAACACTTGGTTATAGGGTAGCCTTCCAACTAACAGCACATCCACCAAGAGTAAATACATAAATTGTAGTAGATCTTCTTTTGTCAAGATCTCATACAAAGTATGAATCAACTTAACCAATAATATTGCTCTTATGGCTTCTTAACTTCAAACATATGATTGAAGTACCTCTAAAATACAAAATTATCCACTTAACAGCTTTCCAATGCTCTTTCCTAGGATTACCCATATACTTGCTAACCATATAAACAACTTGTGCAATATCTGGAAAAGTGCAAACCATGGCATACATAAGACTCCTAGTTGCACTGGAATAAGGAACACATGACATGTAATCTTTGTCTTCATCTGTCTGTGAAGACAAAGTAGTTGAAAGTCTGAAGTGAGCATCAAGAGGAGTGCTAACGGGTTTGACATTTTTCATGCCAAAACGTTCCAAAACTTTCTCAATGTACTTCTCTTGTGTCAAATATAACAAACTCGTACCTTTATCTCTTAGCTAGACCTAAATCTTTCATCTTAAATTCATTGTTGAGCAGTGCTTTCAGGCTAGCAATCTCAGATTTACTTATACAAGCAATGAACATATCATCCACATACAATAATAAATAAATAAAGGATCCATAGACAAGCTTATTGAGATACACACAACTATCATACTTGCTTCTCGAATACCTATTACTTACCATGAAGGAGTCAAATCACTTGTAACACTGACGATGAGGCATTTTAAACCATATATGGATTTCTTTAACAAACAAACATAGTCTTCTTTGCCATCAATAACAAAGCCATTAGGTTGATGCATGTAGATTTTCTATTCAAGTTCACCATGCAAAAACATGGTTTTAACATCAAGCTATTCTAATTCCAAATTTTGCATAGCAACTAATGATAGGAGAACACAAATGGAACTATGCTTCACAACGGTTGAGAACACATCATTAAAATTAACTCTTACATATTTACTATATCCCTTAATAATTAGACGTGCTTTACACCTTGCATTTTCAATCCCCATGATGCCTTTTTTTTCTTCTTGAATATCCATTTGTGACCAAATATTCTTTTACCTATTAGTGGTTTTACCAATTTTTAAGTCTGATTCTTCTCAAGAGACTCCATTTCTTCATGTATGGCTACTAGCCACTTTGAAGAATCGGCACAAGCAATAGCTTTTGTATATATGTAAAAGGTTCACATGCATCACTGGTTTTTTGCGTAACTGACAAAGCATAGGTAATAGCATCAGTATTACTAGATAAAAAAAATATTATTGTACCTCAATGGTAGTCTAGTATCTCTTCTTGGTCTATGTTTGGCAATGTTGTAAGGTCCATCCTGATTTTGTTGAGTCTGTTCTTCACCAAAATTCTCACTTTGATCAGAATCAGACTGTGTGAAAATGTTCTGCATAAGATTTGAATCAAAACTTTCCAACTCCACCTGTTGTGTGCTACTCTTGCTGTGTTTAAAATTATAAGCAACAGACTTCTCTTTCTTCAGGTTAAGCATAGCAAATTCATTAAAAGTAACATCATGGCTAATGAGAAATATAGATGACTTAAGATCAGGAAGACACCATAATCTATATCCTTTCAAACAATCAACATAACTAAGAAAAATACATTTTGTAGCTCCAGACTCTAATTTTCCATCATTAACATGTGCATATATAGGACATCCAAATATTTTTACCATAGATTAATCATGAGGGTTACCAAACCATACCTCATATGGGTTTTACACTCTATAGTTGTAGTGAAAGATCGATTCACCAATTAGCAGGTAGTAAACGTTGCCTCAGCACAATACTCCTTAGTCAAACCAGTATTTGAGAGCATACAACGAGCTCTCTCCAAAGGAGTTCTGTTCATTCCCTCAGCAACCCCATTCTATTGTGGTGTACTTCTGACTGTCTTGTGTCTAACAATACCCTCATCTCTGTAGCAGTCATCAAACTCATTTGAACAAAATTCCAAACCATTATCTATCCTTAGCTTTTTAATCTACTTCTCCATTTGTTTCTCAATCATTGTTATTTACTGTTTAAAATGCTTGAATGCCTCATATTTGGTCTTCAATATATACACCTAAGTTTTTCTTGAGTAATCATCAATGAATGTAAGCATATACCTAGAACCACTTATAGATCGAACATGTGAAGATCTCTAAAGATTATAGTGAATATAATCCATAGTACCATTAGTTATGTGAATCGCTGTACTAAAGCTAACTCTGTTCTATTTGCCGAAAACATAATGCTCACAGAATTCTATTTTACATGTATTTTGTCTGCATAGCAAACCTCTTTTGCTCAACAAAGTTAGTCCTTTTTCACTTATATGACCCAATCTCATATGTTACAATTTTGTAACCTCAGAATTGACATATTAGAAGCAACTGTTGAGCCAGTAACGGTAGTACCTTGTAGAACATAAAAATTTGGCAAAATAATCTTTGTTTTCATAACAATCAGAGAACCTCTGTTAACTTTCATAACTCCACCTTCAGATGAATGTTTTTACCATTTGACATTAATAGTACTCAGAGAAATCAAATTCTTCTTGAAGGTAGGAATATGTCTCACTTTTGTCAAAGTTCTTATTACACCATCGTGTATTCAAGCTCATATTCTGAAAACAGTCCTTATTTCGGCAAATATTATAGGAACAAGCTGAATCCATAATCCAATCAGACCTAAAGAACTCATTACCACTGGCAGCGAGGACACAATCATAGTCATCAGAGTCTTCTTCAATAACATTAGCTTCAGGTTGTTTCTCTTTCCAAGCCCTATCCCGATTCTGATTCTAACCTCGATTTTGACCTTGATTCTGATTGTTTTTTTGTTGAATTTTCTTTTTCAAATTCCAACACTCAGATTTGTAATGTCTCTTTTTTCCAACACCCAGATTTCGTCATGTACAAAGACTTTAATTTATTCCATAAGCCAGCAACAGTTTTCTCTGTAAGTACTTCACGCAAAACTCCATCTGACAAATACAATTGAATTGCAGTCAATGCCTTCTCATCTATCTCTAGCTTCTGTTCATCTTTCATCGTACTAGGCATCTTCTCCTTCCTCAGTAGTGCATTTTTCAACCCACTCATATTTTTATTTCTTTATGATGTGAGATAACTCGCATGTGGATATCCTAATAGTAAGATTCCATGAACCAAAAGCATCATTAAATTAAACATCAAGGAGACCAGTTAATGTAATTGTCCAAAAAAAAACGAAAAACACCAAATGAAAAGATACTCCTTGTTTGATTGAATAAAATTGATGTATTTCTTTATCATCATCATCATTAAGAGAAGTACTCTATGTATAATATTTGTCTTTGTCTATGAGGAGCTTTTCAATTAATTTATCGATAATATGAGGTTTCTCACGCCGCAAAATTTTGTCGTACTACCTATATTAATGAACAAAATAACATTTTAATAAACATCCACATAATAATAAACATTAATTTTAACATAGGGGATAAGGACTCACTCCACATATGGCTAAATCTACATGCAATTTAAGAGAATGTATATCTCTACAGCCTTAATCTCACTTTTATCCAAGTCTCTACTAGTCTGATGGCCAAATGCATGACTTGGATAACAAAAAATAGATAGTTGCCCATTTGGATCCACATCCCCCCATCGTTGTTTCAACTAACTCGATTAAATTTTTTCTGAACATTGGGTTCAAAATAGTATGAGCAAAAGTTTGGAGTTTCTTCTATGATGTATGTGTCAACAATGAAACCTTCAATAGGTACTTTATTACGGGATTTTTTATTTAAGCTGTACATACACCTATTTTGCATATACATATTCTGAAGCAATTAGACAATGTTCGTCAAAAAACACTTTAATATAAATCAAGCTGATAAGAAATATTACCTTTCAAAGGGATACATGCATTAGTACTACACATGCACCCCAACTTTACCTAAATAAGGTAAATGGATAGGCATATGTTCCATAGAGTCAAAGAATGACGGTGAAATTTTTTTTTTTTTTAGCTTTCATAAGGTCACGATAATGTTTCTCTCAAGAAACTCCATATGCTCAACCCGTAACTTGGTTTTGCATGTCTCTAAAGAAGTTGCTCAGTTCTATTAACAGATCCCATATAGCATCTAGCAAGAAGTCATGGAATGCCAATGGTATTAATCTCTCCATGAATATGTGATAATCGTCACTCTTCATCCTATAGAATTTGCATTCGTTCACATTCACATAACAAGCTATATTTGAGGCATACTCGTCTAGGAACTTCAATTTCTTTATCTATTTACACACATCCTTTATTTGAGACTGTGACAATGTGTAGGATGCTTTAGGCTTCTTAAGCTTCCCATTTATTTGAACCAACTCTAACTCGAACACTTACATAAGTTCTTAATATCCTCACGAGCGTTTGAATTGTCTTTGGTTTTACCCTTCGTATCCATGACTGTGTTGAAAACATTGTCAAACACATTTTTCTCAATATGCATGACATCCAAATTATGTCGAATCATATTTGTTTTCCAATATGGTAACTCCTAGAAGATACTCATTTTCAACCAATTATGCTCTTAACCAAATCTCGAAATCTTTTGCTTATTGTTTGTGTTACCAAATATGATCTGATAGAAAGGAAAAACTCTGGCCAACACTTTTTCCCTAGATAACTGTGGTGGAAGAGATTCTCTCTCAATTGTGCCCTTCTTGAAACTGTCTCTCTGCTTTTGAAAAGTATGATTCGATGGCAAGAACTAGCGATGATAGTCAAACCAATAAGACTTCCTACCATGAGGCAATCAAAATGACTTTGTACGCTCCATACAATAAGGACAAGCTAGTGGACCGTGAGTACTCCACTTATAAAGCATACCATAAGTAAGAAAGTCACTGATCGTCAACAAAAGTGTAACTTTCAAATTAAAATTTTGTTTCCTACTTGCATCATATGTGAGAACTTCATCTTTCCACAACATCTTTAACTTGTCTAACAACAGTCTTAGATGGACAATCAGATTCTGATCGGGGGGTTTGGACCTGGAATGACTAACCTTAAGAACAAATTATGCTCTTTAATGCACATACCAGGAGGAAGATTATACGAGGTGATAAAGACGGGCCAACAAGAGTAAGCAGAAGTTGAATGATTGAACGAGGTGAACCCATCAATTGATAGTCTTAACCTAACATTATGTGATTCTGTTGTAAACAATGTGTGCTTATCATGAATGTTTCTAAATCTTACCATCCACTAGGTGGATGATAAAGTCAAGCTTATTACGTTCATATTCCTTATGCCATCTCATGTGTTCAACATTGCTTTTGGATATATAAAGTCTTTGAAGTCTTGGTGTGTCCTTTTGGTTCTTATTTCCCATTTGTTTAGGTTGAAATCTATCATGGCCACAAACGTCACAATTCTTCTTTTGCATTTTTCCTGATAGTATAACATACAATCATTCAGGTATGCATGTATCTTTTTATACCTAAGATCTAACGCTTGCACAATCTTCTTGCATTGGTAAAAGTTTTCTGATAACTTATCTCCCTTCGGTAACATAATCTTATTTATTGACAATAATCAGTCGTAATAGTTCTCAGACATATTAAAATCTGACTTACAATTCAATAGCTGAGCAACCACCAATAACTTGGTCTGCTTCTTGCAACCTTCCCATAACGGCTCAAATGTATCTCTTAATAAATCATAAAACTTAGCAGTATCACGATTTGGGGCCTCCTCAGCATTCCAATTAAAATCAGGACCATCATTATCCATTACCATGTCCCCAATCTGATTCCTCCCTCTGAATCCTTCCTCCACACCCTCCATTCGGCTCGTTGAATGTCCCCTAGACAAAGGGAGCTCTTCATGTCGAGTTCATCTCTTGTAATTCTTAACAAAATCCTTCTTATATAGGTGCAAGATAACCACCTCTCTCTTCAAAAACTTACTGTTGCTACAAACCAAGCAATGACACCGAATAGTTCCCCTATACAAATAACGTTTATTACTATACAAGAAGTTAAGGAATTGTTCAACTCCATTCCTAAATTCTTCCGATACAATATTACGCACAACCCGATGATCCATCCTACTCTGATCAACTAACAGAGTTCTAAAAACTAAAACAGTATTGACTTTCAAAGTTATTCCAATTTACAATTAATACACAGATATAACTCAATATAATGAAGTAATTTAAGATTTATGAGACAAACCAAATTTTTTTTATAAATAAAAATGTATTAATGAAAAAAAACACACCAAAGGGTGCAACTCAAGTATAATGGTTATCGATAAGAGAAAAGCTCCACAAGATCTACTATATCAAAATCATTTACAAAAAAATTTCTCTTTAACCTGAAAATTTAGCCCATTGAACCATTAATTCCTAATTAAATAATCAATAATTCAAAGAAAATCATTTACAATGGACTTTTTGATCCACCCATAGAAAACTCTTTGCTTGAGAACCTTTCGCCATTTCAATATGATATCTCAATTATCTCATGTTCATAAGACAAACTAGTTCAAAAGACTTGTTTTTTGTGGATCTCTTTTTTGAGTGCATTATATTACTCTTTTGTCATTCAAGAATGCAAGGTAAGATTACATATGGAAATATATTGTCTATTAACAAAAACAATCTATTCATACTCAAGTAATTGAAAACTAATTAAAATAATAGCATATACAAGTTATAATTTACGTACCTAATAAAAGCGAGTAGTGTGGAGCACAAAAGAAGCAGTGAGTACCATTGATTGATCGTGTAACCATAAGAGAGAAAAATTTATAAAGTATTAACGAATAAGAAATTTTTAAAAAATCTGATTATATATGAACATCACACATGTTTATGCTTTCTAGCCATATCATTCAATTCACTAAAACGTAAGAGTCCTAACCCATTTAGGAATGTGTGATCCTTATTGCATTTGATAACTCTTATGTTGTTTCATTTCAAAAAAAATTCTGTAGCACTTTCCCTTAGTTCTCCAATTATACGACTTAAATTCAATGCTATCATCCAAAGGAGATAGCCACAAATTTAATATGTACCTAAAGAACAAGGAGATGTACTTCTGAAATTTTATCGAAACGAAACAAGTAAGTAATTATTAACTAGAATAAGGATCACACTTTCCTAAACCATCCACACTGGAAATGTAATGATTATTTGAACACAAACATATGAATCAGTAAGTAACAAGCGTATTTGTATCGCTCAGTAATCCTTGGACAGATAATCTAAGGTAAGATACAATGCGTGTAAGTGTGTACCCATGCACTTGGAAGGCTTTCTCTATACTAATTATTAATATATACTTAGTTTGATTATTTTAAAAGTGCCTTGTAGCTTCTTATTCCCTCAATTTTCTGTTTACTAACAACATTATTGTGTATATGCTCATTGACCAAGCAACACCAAATTCAAAGAAGCCATTTTCCACTGTATCTCTGTTTTGTCGCCAAACATATGATTGCAGGAAGTGGATGTTAGCTTAGAATGGCTGTCAATTTTTGTAGAGGACTGCTTATCAAGCACAGGAAACTGTCTCCCTGCAACATGTGGGGTGAGGTACAAGTCAGGGAGGTTGCTGCTAGAGTATAGGCCAACAAAGAGTCCTACTTTTGTAATCTATTTGCATTCCAATTCTCACAAGAAAGTCATGGAGATGAGAATGAATATGTTGCCATCTCTTCCTAGTGAGCAGTTGTGATGACCTCATTTTCTTTGAAAATTTGAAGTTCCCAATGTAAATCAAAGTTTTAGGATGGACAATATTTCTAATTAGTTATGCAGTCTATATCCCTTTTTAGGTGAGTCATTTTAATAGTGTTTATATATGATAAGTATGATTTATTTTTTGTAAGAGTTGATTATATGATTATGATAGTTAAATGGTTCCCTAGCAATTTGATTTTTTCAACATGGTCTTTAATTGAACATTTTCTTCCCATATACTAAATATTTTCTTAAAAAGTCCTTTTAAATAGATGAGAATTAATACCCAATCCAAATATGCTTACAATTAATATCATCACAACAACTTATCAATATATATATATATCATCATGGCAAAATTAAAATTTTTAAATAAGTGAAAGAATGACTTACCAGGGAAGGGAGGACGTTCGGATGGAGCATCGGAGGGAGCTGCTGACAGGGACAGGCAGAGAGAAAGAAAGAAAAAAGGAGAGAAATAGAGAAGGAGAAGGAAGAAGAGGGAATGAGAGAGGAAGAAATGACTGATAAAGAAGAGAGAGTAAGGTAGCAGCAGATTTAGAAAAAAATAGGGGAAGAGAAAAGAGAAAAATGGCGCAGCGATCAGATAACAGGAAGAAAGAGGAAGGGAAATGGGAAATGAGAGGGTAAATTAAGGATTTAGGGTCTTGAGGGTTTCTATGACGGATGGTCTGTCATAGATAAAGGAAAATTCCGTCGGCTATACTAAATGTTTTTAAAGTAAAATTTAATTTGTTTAAGCCATTAAATTAATAAATATTTAATTTATTTTTTTGTTAACTGCGACAGATGAATCCGTCGTATATAAGTTTTTACCTCATCAAAAAGAAATTAAAAATTAAAAAATGGTGAGAAATTTAAAATTCAGCACGAATTGCGACGGATTTTTAATTATTTGCGATGGATTACTTTCTATCACAATTACCAATTGCGACAGAGTTTGATCTATCTCAAATAATTGGTATTTGCAACGGAATTAAGTCTGTCGCAGATAATTCGTTGCAGATATTGAAATTTCTTGTAGTGGTTGATCCAACGGTGGTGAATGCGGCGGTTACCTGGATGGAAAGAGGCGGGAAGGAAAGTAACTAAGAGAAAAAGGAAAAGAAGAGAAAATTTTTGAAATCGTGCTTTTTTCTTACATTCGATAATATTTTAAACCCGTCAATTATGAAGGGAATAACATTCCCTCAGTTAAGGGCATATAAGATCGTTGGGAATGAAGTACTCCCGTGTAAATCACTCTCTTATTTTGAATCAAACAAGTAAATCTCACATTCCCTCATATATTGTCGGGAATAGTGGTAAAATTTCATGAACTAAACACACCCTCAAAGTGAACATCAAAAAGGCCAATTAATGTAACTGTCAGTAAAAAAAAGAAACACCATACGAGAAGATATTTCTTGTTTGATTGAATAAAATTCGACGTATTTCTCCACATCATCATCATGAGTAAGAGAAGTACTCTATGCATAATATCTGTCTCTGCCCTTTCAAAAGAGTACTAGCAAAAAAAGGCTTTAAGCCTCTTCCACGGACTTTCTTTTTCTAATTTTTTTAAAGAAAGAAAAGTAGTAGTAGAGAAGTAACGCAAGGGATATGTAATAAATACAAGAATTGTACTACAAATAATATTTACAATGTACTGAAAACCTCAGCTTATATAAGTAAGCCTGTCCATGCAATACATGCATGTTCATTCTTCCTCTAGAACTCCAACAACGAATCCTTGATATCATAATTCATCTTTTCCAAATTGGGCTTAACAGCCTCCTTAATCATTGGTGGGGGTCCACAAGCCAACGCGAGAGTGTCGTCCGATCCATCCGGAATGTGCTCCCTCAGGATACTCTCCGTAATATGCCCCGTACTGTATTGCCACTCTTCTTTAATAGACTTTGTTACCACATACCATACCTTCAATCTCTCATGCTTAGCAGCCCAAGCGTCGAGCTCTTGCCTTAACAAAATATCATCTTCGGTCCGGTTCGCATACACCACATACATCTCTGTATCATCCTCAGAGTCCTTCAAGATCGCTTTAATGACTTGATAAATAGGTGTGATCCCTGTCCCACCAGCTAACATTGCCAATTTTTTTGCAAACTTTGGTTTGCCATGAACCATAAAATTACCACGGCTATTGTATTCAATATGACCCAAAGGACCCTTAACGTCTAGTATAGACCCCAGAGGCAAGGAGTCTAGGTACTCTGACATTAACCCACCATTAGGGAATTTAGGGTGTACACCCTTGAAATAAATCTTGACCACTAGCTCGAAGTAGCCAACTTCATCAATGGTGCTCGTTGGCGTGTAGCCTCTCATGCATAACTTTTCATCAATAGTCGCACACAAGAAGATGTGCTTCCCTACTGGTAACCCCAACAGCTGATCCTCCGATGGTAACGCGAATCGGAACAGACGTACGTCGTGAGATATCGATTTCTTGGCGACAAGCTTGCATGGGATTTTCTCACGTGGAACAAGGGCTATGTTTCTCATCGGTGTGGCTTCCTTGATGGGATCTAAATACGTCGTGTTAGATGCACCATGGACGGAGTTGTTAGGGGACGAGTCGGAGCTGTAACCCGTGGTGATCAACTCACCGATTCGGTAATCCTCGAGCATTTTCTTGGCTTTATCAGAGTGGATGGCCTCGAACTCCTCGGTGCAATCGGTTCCAGCGTTGATCAAGATGCTATCGGCGCCACCCGGGTGGTCCTTAAGGAAGCCTGTGCAGTCGTAGATGTGTCCGTGAACGATGATCCAAGCGGACTCAGCTGAGTTGTGCCTCTTGACCTCGAACATTGAGAAGGTCTTTGAGTTGGTGTTCATGAACGGCGATGAGACACTCTTCTTTAAGGTTTGGTTAGTCTCTGATGATTTCTCAAGGTGTCGTTCCTTAGCCATCCATCCGCCGGATTGGTTACCCGGGAGGGTTGGATGCTCGAAGACGATCCCGATTTCTCCCTTGTGTGGCTTGCACACGTTTGTTTTCACACGGAACCAGCAGTTGTTCATCATTCCCTGTAATTACACCATGCAATTTTGATTAGATTAAAAGCTTATATGTGAGGTTAAAAAAAAGAAAAAAATAGCTGATATGTTATCAGTATAGCATAGATAGATTACGACTGTCATACATCTCATCGAAGGAATTATTTCTAAAATTTTGTATTACGATATTATTTATCAAGTAAAATTAAGAATTATTTCCAATTCAAAAATTATCTTTTCATAATTTAGCCAGTTTGAACATTTGTTTCAAATTTTAAAAGAATCTTTTTCTCCCTTTGTTTCAAATGATTGTTAAGTTATACTACTTATCTAATTGAATGTTTATTTTTTTATATTAAATTAATAAAATTTTATCCAATAAAATTTCATGAAATTTTCGCGGTAGGTAGAGCATGTGGCTGATAGGCACACATTTCCACAGTTTGTGTGGCTGTAGCCCTTTTGGAGTCAAAGGATCCAATGATCAAATGCGCCAATCATACTCACTGCATAGCAGTCATGTGACTCCACATGGAATCACCATTGGATCATTTTGCACAAATTTAAGAACTTGACTTAAAGTCAAGTACTTGAACAATCCATGTAAGTTTTCGAGATGAGATATATACCTCCATGCGTAACGTAGGTTGAGTAATTGAGTTAGACATATACCATTACGTTCCATATGAGCTTCTCAGGCTGGGTGTTGAGAGACTCGTCCCAGGCTCGACCCGCAATCTCCTTGGCTCCAAGTAGGTCAAGCACCTCCACTTCAAGCGACCAAAAGCACCAGCACCAGTATCTGCCATACTTGTTGGGCTTCTCTGTGTGGTCCAATGTGCACACCTGCCACGTCTCTCCACCGTCCATTGTCACCTCGACACGCGCCACCTTCTTCCCACCTCCTGTATATTACATAAATCAAAAAGATTAATTTCATTTCAAGCACTTTTTCCAAAACAGTTAACACACCAATAAACAATTGGTTGCAACTTGCAACCCACTTAACAGTTAACACCAAGACGATTACTTTCAATCTAGCCGATCATTGTATGAGCTGGGTAAACTTAACAGCTTAATTTTGCAATTACATGATTTTCAGTTTACGTCTAGGGCCCAAACTCTTTTTCTTTTTTTGGGTAAGTGGCCCCAAACATGAACGAGACTTGAATCAATCTATGGGCAAACTAAAAAAAATTTAATGATATTTTTTCATCCCAATTTATACGTTCAGTGTATTATTTACGTAATTAAATAATTAATTTTTTAACTTTAAATTAAAAAATTACAAATGTAGTTTTATAAAGTTCACAAGTATTAAAAAATTATTTTTTTATAATTTTAAATCAATAACATATTTAAAAAAATTTGGAGTTAAAATTGCTATAAGAAATCAACCGTAACATATAAACTTTGAACAAGAGAAAATGCTACTTAGGCAAATTTTCCTATGAATTTGGAGTTAAAATTACTACTAATGTAATTAATTAGTAGTAAGAATCACAACAGGGAAAAAATATGGAAAGGAAGAAAAGATAAGCAAAAAGACTCACCGGAATATGCGTACCCTCTCAAGGTGTATGGTCTCTGAGTGGTCCACGAGTTGATTGGCAAGATCTCCTCATGGCAAGGCGTTGTTATCACAGAGTTTATGTTCAGCTCATTGATGATGTACTCCGGCTTATACCACCAAGCTACACTCACATCATCCACAACACCACCAGTATTTTATCAGCATTACTAATATTAACCACACCACAAACCCCCCCCCCCCCCCCAAAAAAAAAAGAATCATGCGGTAAAAGAAAATGTTTTACCTTCAGCGTTGGCTAGCTCTGCATCAACATGAGAGGGAAGCACCCTATTGTCCTTGTAATGGTAATAACTATCAGATTCCCGGGTGGTAACTATTATTCTTTTTAACCATTTAACCATGCGTCCACCAATTAAGCCTGGTATAATCATCCTTACAGGGAACCCATGATCAGGGGTTAAATGCTCCCCGTTTTGCATGTAAGCCAATATGATATCCCTTGATGGATCCATAGCGATCTCCTTCTTCACGCTAGTCCCGTACTTGGACCCTCCGCCACCTGGCAGATCCTCCGCTCCTTCGAAGCACACATTCAGGGCCTCACTCTTGCGGCTGAAGATCCCACATCGCTTTAGCAAATCGCACAACCGTACACCACGCCACACCGAAGTGGAAACCCCAGCGGCGCCCCAGTTGAACCCGATGCTTTTCTTCACCATGTTCTGCTCTTTGCGTCTGTTACCGGCGCAGACCAGAGTGGCGGGAAACTCTCGGCTCTGGAACTCGTTCACAAGCTGGTCCATAGTGAACAGGGCAGGCCGTTTGACTAGACCCGTTACCTCGATGGTCCAATCATCCCAGGTGGCCCGGGGAACCGGGCCGTGATTGCGGACGTAGTGGAGAGGGACCGGGGTGATGAACCCGTGGTTCATGAGCCGAGTCAGGGAAGGCTCCGAGTTGAAGGGGTGCTTCCCTGTGAGCCGGACCATGCTGGAGTTACGCTCGATCCAGTTATCAGCCGTTCCGTCATCTCGTGAGTCCAAGATCGACGGCTCCAATTCGGCGTTTGATTTGCTTATTAGATCTTTGTAGCTGTAGTTCTCATTTTCGTCGTCGCTACAGGAGTTGTATTCTTGGTCAGTGAAGACCTGTTTTATGGAGAAGTTGTTTTGCGGCTGGTTGCTGACCGGGGAGTCGGACCGGTGGTTATTGGTCGCACCGGGGGGCATGTAGGAGCGCACGACGCCGTTTATGGGGGACTCCAGGCTAGTGAACTGCCGGTTATCGACTGAAGCCGCCATTGGAGACTAAGAGAGATATTATTAGTAAATGTCTAAAAGAAAAGAGGAAATAACTTCGTTTGATCACTTACTCTCCCTTTTTTTTTTTTGGTTTTTTTTTCCTCTTCTATGATTTGGTTACTGTGTTGTGTGTGATCCATTGAGAAAATGAGGGAGGCAAAGGCGGGGAGTTTATATAGGACACGTGGGGAGTAAAAGATAGAAACGTGTCAAACAGAGAGAGGGAGGCCACTTTGTTCGACGATTACGTAATATAATGAGTGGCATCATTTTGAAGAGATTGAGAGTTGGGTACTTGGGTTTGGGTGGTGCCGGCTAGCGAGTGGTCGTAGGGCAGTGGAGAGTATACCAACAAAAACAAATACAAGTATTAAGTAGTCGAGTTAAATAAATAATTCAATATCCATCTCTTATATTATTAAATCATAAAACCAAACTATATCTTTCATTATTCATTAATTAATTAATAATGAATATATATATATATATATATATATATATATTCTTTTCGAACAAAAGTGTGTTTAGTTATAATGTAATATCCATCAAATGTTTTTGTTGCTCTAATTAATTACAATAAAGTGGTAATTTTTTTTTACGTATAATATTGTGGAATGGTTATTTTTTGTATTTTAATTGAACTAATTTTTTTAAAAAAATTATTATTTGTCGGTGTTTGTCTAAGGTTTAAACATGGTTTGAAAAAGTTCTTCATAAGACATTGGCGCCTCAGCGCACAACAAGTCAAGAAGAGTGCAGCATCAAGTCAAGCCGCGGCCCAGCCTTTCCAGGTTGCGGCGCCTAGCATGGAGGAAGCCTGGAGGAGGTGTGCGTCGCGGCTCAGCCTCTCCCAGGCCGCGGCGCCCAGAGAGTGATGCATGTGTGCCCTGGCTTGAGCCGTGGCCTGCCCTGTTCTGAGCCGCGGCGCCAGGTACATTGAGACTAGTTTCTTCAGCCTTTTGAGAGGTGCGTGGATGCATGAACAAAACACACGAGATCACTAAGGATTGATGAAGGGCTATGATTGAATGGTCCTCAAGATCTAAGGGTGGAGATTGACTTCAAAGATTGGCTCAAGAAGTGGTGCACTATATAAAGGGTCACCTAGCTTCAATCTCAACATAATAACACAACAAACACAAGTGATCATCATACAAGAGAATTCAAGTGCAAGTGTGAGAATGAAAAGACACAAAACACAGGAGAGACACTAGAATAGATCTCAAAAGAGAGGTTGGTTGTAAAGAGAGAGTAGCATAGATTGGATAGATGGCTTTGTAATAGTTCTTATCACTTTCTTTCTTCTCTTCTTTGGTTCTTCAAGAACTTGGGTTTCTTGGAGAGGTGTTGCTATATCTTGTAAGAACTCATTGATTTAGTGCAGAGAGTTCGGAGGAACTCACGGGGACGTAGGCACATTGCCGAACCTCGATAACAATTGATGTGTTCTTTCTTTTCTTTGATTTATGTTTCTGTTTCCGATTCATTACAAGTTATTCTAGACTTGGGTTTTTGGAAGATCATCACTTGGGCATCTCTAAGGTGATTTCCCAACATTATTGTTAAATTTAATACTTGTCTAACAATTTGTATTTCCCTTTAAGAGTAAATCAAATATTGAATCTGTTTGAAAAAAAAATATTTATATAACTAGTGATATAAAAACTGAATAGAAAATTTCAGAATATATATTTGTAGACATCAAAATAATAATTTTAACACAGCATGCACATATGATATTAACCAAAATAGTATAATAAAATAAAAAGAGTAATTAAAAAAAAAAAATAGGAGTTGGCTTATGAGTCACGGAAAACTGTTGTTCTAAAGTCGTTATAGCATCCCTACGTGAGGGTACGAATGGCTAAGATCAGCTCTAAGATAAAATTTAGGTGCTCCCAACTTTGCCTCATATAATGTGCACGTCCACTGGGAAGTGAGGATGAATTGACCTGATCTAGATTGCCCAAAACATAAATATGTAGAAAGTAATAGAATAACTCTCTTAAAGTATAGAAAACAAAAAGAAGAATCTAAAAATTATGTGTCTTATGCTCTTGAAAATGCTTGTTATTAATAGGCATAAATTAGCTTAAGAATTTCATTCAAAATTAAAAAAGAATTTAAAATGGGTAACTCTCAATTTATTAGCTATATTAAAATATAAATAATTACAAAATGTGTAACTCTTATATTAAAATAAAATACTTATAAAATTTGTTAACTCTCAATTTATTAGTTATATTAAAATGGTCAAATAATAGCTATTGAAAAACCATTTGAATACCATGAATAATTGTGAGAAATTTAAAACTTTTCTAACAATCCCCCCACAAGTTGTAAAATTTTGAAACTCAAAATAAATAAAATAAAATAAGATATAAAGATAGAAAGTATATAAGAGTAACTCTAATACTATGCAATAGGTGCAAAAGTCTTTAGTACTTGAGCCTACACTTAGTGTTGACAAGTTTCATTTGAGGGAGCCGTAATGGACTACATCTTGAATTAGGTCTCTTGATCAAACGTCAACAAGCCACATACACAATACTTGATATATGGTCAGGTTTGCAGGTTAGTGCTATTAATGGCCAATTGCTCTTATCTTGATTCTCATGAGAGTTTAATGAATAGTCCAATCCCATTGTCACGGCATCACGATAACCCTCAATTAGGTGAGCCTTCCAGAGTCTGTGTGACAAGTATCTCACTGCAATACCTACCTCGGTCTCATTAATGGTAAATATCGATCATGAACATCACACTAATAAGCACTACCTTAGGGATGAGAAGGAAATGCTCTCATAGAGATATACTATTCAAAAGTAGTGCTAAAAATGAGTAACGTGTTGAGATTATTTCTACCCATTGAACCTTGTTCATGAGATCTCCAATCACAAAGGTTGGGTTACCTCTGTTGGTGACTCTATGTGGGCTAAGCCCATCCCCTCGATGTTTCAGCTATATTCATTTCAGATCTCACAAAATCTAGAGTTATAACACTTCTACTCAACAATCATCTGACTGACTTATATCTTACTTGGATATGTTTGTTCATCTTCTTACTATAATAAGATTGTCTTATAAGATCTATCACAACTTTACAATCACAATGTACATGTATGGAGTGCATAAGTTTGTTCACAATCAGAATATTCATCAATAAATTTTTTAACCATTCAGCCTTTATACAAGTTGTATCTAGAGTTATTAACTCAGCTTCCATAGTACTTCTAGATATTAGGTTTGCTTTTTAGATCCCCAAGATAATGTTGCACCTCCTAGCATAAATACATATCCAATAGTAGACTTTAGAGATAAACTATCAATAATCCAATTTGCATCATTATACCCTTCTACCACATTAGAAAAACCTCTATCATGTAAGGAGTATCCCAAAGTTCCTCTAATATATTTCAAAATTCTTTTCATGGAAATCCAATGCTCTCTACTAGGATTGTAAGCATATCTGCTAAGTCTCCCAACTGCATAGGTGTAATACATGTATATTTAAACTAAGGGTAAAGAAGTAATTCTAAATATAACATGGAATTAAAATAATATTATATGAAAGATTTATTATTAAAAAAATGCACATGTAACGTGAGGAAGATAAAAAGGAAAAAAATTCTAAAAAAATGACATCTGTAGCGTGAGGGAGATAAGAAGAGAAAAAAAAAAAAGAAGAAACAGCGCAACAGTGGCTGGCGGAAAATTTAATATAAAAATTGTTTTGTTTATTTAAATTTTACCAAATCCTGTTTGGTTTTCTTCTTTCTTCAATTCAAATTACTTTATTTCTCTAAACACTTTGGGATTGAAAGAAGGGTTGATGGATATGATAGGAATAATTGATATGTTAAAGATTTATTATATGATAAGTAATATTATTAAAATAATGAGTTGATTAAATATATAATGAAGAGATAAATGAAATTCTTGACAAGCTATGATTGATAATTTGATATGATATATGAGGAGATAATTTAATGAATATGATAAAAATAATAATTTTGAGAAAGAGCTGGGTAGCTAAATTAAATGTTTAAATGTATGTTTGTTTTCATATTATTGCTTATGCATATTTCATATTATTGTTCATATGCATATGCATGGAAATAAAAGAACCAGGAAGGTAACCGATCAAAATGAAACCGTGACAACTGGTATATACTAGAAATAAAAGAACCGGGAAGGCAACAGGTCTAAATGAAATAAAAGAACCGTGAGAGCCAGTATATGATGGAAATAAAAGAACCGAGAAGGCAACCAGCCTAAGCTAAAAACATGTCTACATATAGGAAGACGTTCCCAAATAATAATATAATTTAAATTCATGCCATGCATTTGTTTTAAATATTGATTATTATTGTTTGAGATGCTAAAGTGTTATTCTTGATTGTAAATTTATTGATAGATGAATGAGCATCACAAAGAGACAGATATGATGAGAAAGAAATATGAAAGTATGATATGATAAGAATTATCTGAGTGATTGATTTTATATTTTGAACCTCATAACGAGGTAATTATGAGGTAGAATTGATAGTCTCAAGATGATTAAATATATGAGAAGAAAGATTGATATAATTGATGATTAACTTAAGAAGAGATTGATAAATGATGAGGATTATGATATAAGTAGTGATAATAGAATGCTATTATCGAATTATATGAGATATAGATGAATGAATATTGGAAGACTATTTAAAAAATTGAATCATAAGATGTGACTAGAATTACACAAATTAAATACTTCTAGTAAATTTAATTCACTGAGCTTGTAAAGCTCACTCTTCATTGTTAAATAATTTCAGGTAGCAGGTAAGACAGATAGATTATTGAGTTGAGATTCAGGCTGAATCATTTTCTGTAAGCCATGTGATCCACATCCTCAGACTAATGGAAGAATATATATATATATATATATATATATATATATATATATATATATCATATGTTGTATATATTCTTTCAGTTGAAATTTTAATAATGTAACTCCCCTGTTGAGGGTTGAGGATTGATGTATATAGATATATATACATTCAACTGATTGATGTTTTTATATTGTTGTATATATGCGTCATGCTGAGATTTCAAAATGTCACGACACCGTCTCGAGGGTGGCCACCCGGGATGGGTCATTACAATAGGTAATATCAAGTTTTTTTCTATTCATAAAGTATAATAGTGATCTTATTTTCTGAGAGTATTTCAACTGAAATACAGGTTCCCCAAAATTCTTCTTTAAACGTACACTCGATCATGTAAAGATTATCCCAAAGTTCCTCTAATATCTTTCAAAATTATTTCCAAGGAAATCTAATGCTCTCTACTAGGACTATGAGCATATCTGCTAAGTCTCCCAACTACATAGGCAATATCAAGTCTTATTCCATTCTTAAAGTATAATAGTGATCTTATTATCTAAGAGTATTTCAACTGAGATACAAGTTCCCCTAAATTCTTCTTTAAACTTACACTTGAATCATACGAAGTAGCTACAAACTTAATATTGTAATATCTAATTTTTTTAAGTATTTTTTCCAGAGCTTTAGACTGAGATAAAATTATCCCTTTTGATGTTCTTTCTAACTCCATTCCTAAGATTAAATGAGCCTCTCCTAAATCCTTCATATCAAAGTTCTTAGATAAATAAGACTTCATATTATTAACTACAACTAAATTTGTCCCAAAAATTAAAATATCATAAACATATAGACATAAAATCACATATCCTTTGACAAAATCTTTATAATACAAACATTTATCATGTTCATTGATCTGAAGCCATAACTCAAGATAACATTATTAAATTTTTCATGCCATTGCTTAGGAGCTTGTTTTAAACCATGCAATGATTTTGCTAGTTTACATACCTTATGTTTTTTGCCTTTAACTTTAGACCCTTCAGGTTGTTCCATATAGATATCCTCATCTAAGTCTCCATTTAAAAATGTTGTTTTGACATATGTTTGATGTATTACCAAGTCATATGTAGATGCTAGTACTAAAAGAGTTCTAATAGTACTAATCCTAGAAACTAATGAATAAGTATCAAAATAATTTATCCCTTCTTTTTGTGTAAAACCAGTAGCTACTAACCTAACTTTATATTTATCTATACTTCCATTAGGTTTCAATTTTTTGCTAAAAACCAGCTTACAACCTATAGGCTTACTCCCAAGAGGTAAGTCAAATAAAACCCAAGTATTATTCTGTATTATTGATTTAAAGACATCATCAATCGCTTCCTTCCAGAAAGGTGCATCTCCATAAGGCATAGCCAAAGGTTCTCCTTTAACTAAAAACGTAAAGAATCCATCTCCAAAATTCTTTTCAATTCTAGCCCACTTACTCTTTCTAGGTTCAAAATAAGTTTAAGACTTATCTTTTAGGAATGAGCTAGAAGGTATGTCCTCATTTAATAGAACCTTAGAAGGTTGAACCAACACCTTTGTTTTAAAAGGAAAGATATCTTCAAAATATGTTGCATCTCTAGCTTCTATTATTCTGTTATTGGATATTTCACTTATTTAAGAGTTTATCAATTAGAACCTGTTTGCAATAGTATTTTGGGCATAACCTATAAAAACAACATCTATAGCTTTGGATCCTATTTTCTTTCTCTTTGGTTCAGGAATAGCTACCTTAGCTAGACATCCCCACATTTTTAGAATATCGAACCTTGGAGGTCTATCTTACTAGATTTCAAAAGGAGTTTTCTTATCACCATTTTTAGAGGTTACTTGATTTAATATATTACAAGATGATATGATAGCTTCCTTCCACAAACTCTCAAGCACACTAGAACCTAGTAACATAGAATTAACCATATCCATTAATGTTCTATTCTTTATTTCAGCTACACCATTTAATTGAGAAGAGTAAGGAGGAATAACCTCGTGAATTATCCCATTGTTTTCATAAAACCCCTTATGCTCATTCAAACTATACTCCCCACCTCTGTCGAACCTAATAATTTTAATCTTCTTCTCTAATTTATTTTCAATTTTAGTCTTATAGGTTTTAAATTTATTAAACACATCATCTTTTGTTTTGATGACACAAACATAACAATATTTAGAGTGATCATCTATAAATTAATGTTATGAAGTATTTATTTTCACCCCTAGTTGGAGGTCAGTTTGAATCACAAACATTACTATGTATGGGTTCTAGAAGACTTGTATTTCGGTTGATAGGTCTATATGGCAATCTAGGTTGTTTAACTTGCACAAAAATCTCACATTTATGCTTGATATCTAAAGAAGCTTTAGGAATTAAACCAAAATCTATCAAATTCTTTATCCTCCAAAGACTTATATGGCCAATCTTCCATGCCATATATTATTAGATTCAAAATTGAAAACTAAATGAGAGACATTGTTATAAATCATTTCCCAATAAAAATATTATTTCTACTTATTACAACCTTATTGGATTCCTTAACAAGCTTATAACCATGTTGAACTAGATAAGATTCACCAAGTATATTTCTCCTAACATTAAGAACATACTGCACTTCTTCAAGAATCAATGTCTTTCCAAACGTCAACTTTAGATTAATTCTTCCAATTCCTAGCACTCATCCGATCGCGCCGTTTGCTAGAGTCACATTTCCTCCACTTGAGTTCTGATGTGTTTTAAATAGTGAATGATTCAAACAAACATGAATGATTCAAACAAACATGTATATTAGCCCCATAATCTAACCACCACTCATTATCTTCATAAGTAAAGTTTACTAAACAAGGTTTAGATTTAGACCTAATAGAGGGTTCGTAATCCTCTAACACTATAAGGAAAGCACACATCACCGAGGGATTTTTCCCCTCTATGAAAGTCCTTTAGCCCTCAGTGATAGTCATCATCGAGGGAAATCCTTCAGTGATTTACTCGTCAGTGTTATCCTCCTCGGTAATACGAATTTTCAACGAGGGCAAAAAATTACGCTTGGTGATACCTTATCCCCTACGGACAATACCAAAGGATTAATCCCTTGATGATATATTTTTTTAAAATTTATTTATTAATCAGTTTAAAAAAAAATATTGAGGTTATCACTAACGGATCCATCCATTGGTAATGGTATTTTTAAAAAAATTAAAAATTGGAAAATATTATCACCAATCCCTCAGTAATAATTTTTAAAAAAAAATTAAATTTTCGAAAAAAAAAGTTAATATAGAGGGATTGATCCCTCGGTAATAGCATTTTAAAAAAATAAAAATTGTAAAATAGTATCACCCTCGGTAATAGTATTTTTTTTATAAAAAATCCTAAAATACTATTACGGCAATGATAACAATTAATTTTTTTAAAAGAATTTTTTATTTTCATTTTTCCTTATTAAAAAGTATTCAACTTATTTGCAATGCATTTAAAAAATAAAAATATAACAGAATCTAGAATATAAAATATTTTATAAATTAATAAAATATTATTTAAGAATAACCAAATTAAAATACAAATGCTAAAAACGAAATTATAAGTCGGCCTGGTCCGTGCCATCGTCATCAAAATGGTCAGCATTCTCATCTACAACTGGATCCTATAATAAAATATAAACACACACACACACACACACACACATATATATATATATATATATATATATATATATATATATACTAGTTAAAATATACATAAACCAAAACCGAAACTAGTTAATTTGTGAAAATAAAATTTTTTGAAACCCCCGAGTTTGTAACCCGTGATCTAAAATTGATTCTATTTGTTCCCACTAGTCACATTCTACCAAACGGACGTGACAGTAACCCTACTCGTCCGTTAGACAATTACTTTACTCTTTTAACCTTTAAACCAGCAAGTTGTCTATTTTTCTAGTCTGAAATACCTCGGGTTTGTAACCCGTGATTCGAAATGGATTATGTTTTTTTCCTTCTAGTCACATTTTACCAAATGGACGTGACGGTAACCCCACCTCGTCCATTAGACCTGTATTTTACTGTTTTGACTTTAAAGCCACTAAGTTATCTACTTTTTTAGTCTGAAACACCCCAGATTTGTAACACATGATCCCAAATGGATTCTGTTTGTTCTCATTAGTCATATTACACCACGTGACAATAACCCTGCCTCGTCCGTTAGACAAGTACTTTACTATTTTGACCTTAAAATTGCTAAGTTATCTACTTTTTTAGTCTGAAACTACTCGAGTTTGTAATCCGTTATCCGAAATGGATTCAGTTTGTTCTTAATAGTCACATTTTACCGAACAGACGTAACAGTAACCCCACCTCATCCATTAGATAAGTGATTTACTATTTTAACCTTAAAACCGCTCAATTGTCTACTTTTTTAGTCTAAACACCCCCGGGTTTGTAATCCATGATTTGAAATGGATACTGTTCGTTTTCACTAGTCACAAACTACCAAACCGACGTGACAGTAACCTCACCTCATCCGTTAGACAAGTAATTTATTGTTTTGACCTTAAAACTGCTAAGTTATCTACTTTTTTAGTCCGAAACTCCCTAGGTTACTAATTCGTAATCCAAAATGGATTTTTTTTGTTCCCACTAGTCACATTCTACCAAACGGACGTGAAGGTAACCCCACCTCATCCATTAGACATGTACTTTACTGTTTTGACTTTAAAACCACTAAGGTATATACTTTTTTAGTCCAAAACCCTCTAGTTTGTAACCCATGATCCAAAATGGATTTTGTTTCTTAGCACTAATCACATTCTACCAAACAGACGTGACGGTAACCCCACCTCATCCATTAGATAAGTACTTTATTATTTTAACCTTAAAAACTCTAAGTCATGAATATAATTTCCCGAAAACACTTTGGGACTGAAAGAAAGGTTGATGGATATTGTAGGAAAAATTGATATGTTAATGATTTAATATATGATAAGTAATATTATTAAAATAATGAGTTGATTAAATATATAATGAAGAGATAAATGAAATGCTTGACAAGCTATGGTTGATAATTTGATATGATACATGAGGAGATAATTAAATGAATATGATAAAAATAATAATTTTGAGAAAGAGCTAGGTAGCTAAATTGAATTTTTGAACGTATGTTTGTTTTTATATTATTGCTCATATGCATATTGCATATTATTGTTCATATGCTTATGCATGGAAATAAAAGAACCGAGAAGGCAGCCGGTCTAAATGAAACCATGATAGCCGACATATGCTGAAAATAAAAGAACCGAGAAGGTAGCCAGTCTAAATGAAACTGTGATAGTCGGTATATACTGGAAATAAAAGAATCGGGAAGGCAACTAGTCTAAGCTAAAACATGTCGACATATGGGAAAACGTTCCCAAATAATATAATAATTTAAATTCATGCAGTACATTTGTTTTAAATATTGATTATTATTGTTTAAGATGCTAAAGTGTTATTCTTGATTGTAAATTTACGGATAGATGAATATGTCTCATAGAGAGACAAATATGATGAGAAAGAAATATGATAAGAATTATCTGAGTGATTGATTTTATGTTGTGAACCTCATAACGAGATAATTATAAGGTAGAATTGATAGTCTCAAGATAATTAAATATATGAGAAGAAAGATTGATATAATTGATGATTAACTTAAGAAGAGATTGATAAATGATGAGGATTCTGATATGAGTAGTGATAATAGAATGTTATTATCGAATTATATGAGATAAAGATGAATGAATATTGGAAGACTATTTGAAAAATTGAATCATAAGATGTGGCTGGAATTTTACAAATTGAATACTTCTAGTAAATTTAATTCACTAAGCTTGTGAAACTCACTCCTCATTTTTAAATAATTTCAGGTAGTAGGCAGGACAGAAAGATTATTGAGCTGAGATTCAGGCTGAATCATTTTTTGTAAGCCACATGGTCCACATCCTCAGACTAATGGAATAAAAAATATATATTTGTAAATATTCATGCATCATATATTGTATATATTATTTTAGTTGAAATTTTAATAATGTAACTCCCCTGTTGAGGGTTGAGGGTTTAGGATTGATGTATATAGATATATATATACATTCAGTTAATTGATGTTTTTATATTTTTGCATATATGTGTCGTGCTGGGATTTCAAAATGTGATGACACCGTCTCGGGGGTGGCCAACCCGGGATGGGTTGTTACAATAGGCAATATCAAGTCTTGTTTTATTCGTAAAGTATAATAGTGATCTTATTATCTGAGAGTATTTCAACTGAAATGCAGGTTCCCTCAAATTCTTCTTTAAACTTACACTCAATAATATCAAGATTATCCCAAAGTTCCTCTAATATATTTCAAAATTCTTTCCAAGGAAATTCAATGCTCTCTACTAGGACTATGAGTATATCTGTTAAGTCTCCCAATTGCATAGGCAATATCAAGTCTTATTCCATTCATAAAGTATAATAGTGATCTTATTATCTAAGAGTATTTCAACTGAGACACAAGTTCCCCTAAATTTTTCTTTAAACTTACACTCGAATCATACGGAGTAGCTACAAACTTAATATTGTATTATCGAAAATTTTTTAGTATTTTTTCCAAAGCTTTGGACTGAGATAAAATTATCCCTTATGATGTTCTTTCTAACTCCATTCCAAAGATTAAATGAGCCTCTCCTAGATTTTTCATATCAAAGTTCTTAGATAAATAGGACTTCACATTATTCACCACAACTAAATTTGTCCCAAAAATTAAGATATCATAAACATATAGACCTAAAATCACATATCCTTTGACAAAATCTTTATAATACAAACATTTATCATGTTCATTGATCCTGAAGCCATAACTCTAGACAAAATTATTAAATTTTTCATGCCATTGCTTAAGAGCTTGTTTTAAACCATGCAATGATTTTACTAGTTTACATACTTTATGTTTTTGGCCTTTAACTTTAGACCCTTCAGGTTATTCCATATAGATATTCTCATCTAAGTCTCCATTTAAAAATGTTGTCTTGACATCTGTTTGATGTATTACCAAGTCTTGTATAGATGCTAGTACTAAAAGAGTTATAATAGTATTGATCCTAGCAACCAATGAATAAGTATCAAAATAATATATCCCTTCCTTTTGTGTAAAATCGTTAGCTACTAACCTAACTTTATATTTATCTATACTTCCATCAAGTTTCAACTTTTTGCTGAAAACAAATTTACAACCTATAGGCTTTCTCCCAAGAGGTAAGTTAAATAAAACTCAAGTATTATTGATTTAAATTCATCATCAATCGCTTCTTCCAGAAAGGTGCATCTCAATAAGGCATAGCCTCACTATAAGTAAAAGTTTCTATTCTTACTAAAAATGTAAAGAATTCATTTCCAAAATTCTTTTCAATTCTAGCCCACTTACTCTTTCTAGGTTCAAAATAAGTTTAAGATTTATCTCTTAGGGATGTTCTAGAGGTATTTCCTTATTTAATTGAACATTGGAAGGTTGAACCAACACCTTAGTTTTAAAAGGAAAAATATCTTCAAAATATGTTGCATCTCTAGCTTCTATTATTCTGCTATTTAGATATTTCACTTATTTAAGAGTTTATCACTTAGAACCTATTTGCATTACTATTTTGGGCATAACCTATAAAAACAATATCTATAGTTTTGGATCCTATTTTCTTTTTCTTTGGTTCAGGTATAGCTACCTTAGCTAGACAACCCCATATTTTTAGAATATAAAACCTTGGAGGTCTATCTTTCTAGATTTCAAAAGGAGTTTTCTTATCACTATTTTTAGAGGTTACTTGATTTAATATATTGCAAGATGATATGATAGCTTCCTTCCACAAACTCTCAGGTACACTAGATCCTAGTAACATAGAATTAATCATATCCATTAACGTTCTATTCTTTATTTCAGCTACACTATTTAATTGAGGAGAATAAGGAGGAATAACCTCGTGAATTATCCCATTATTTTCACAAAACCCCTTAAGTTCATTAAAACTATACTCCCCACCTCTATCGGACCTAAGAATTTTAATCTTCTTCTCTAATTGATTTTCAACTTCATTCTTATAGGTTTTAAATTTATAAACACATCATCTTTTGTTTTGATGAAATAGATTGTAATACCCATATTTGTAAAGTAAGGGAAAAGAAGTACTTTAATAAATATGACATAGAGTTAAAATAATATATATAAATATGTATTTATGGTAAAATTTAAATTAAAAAAAACAAAAAAAAAGAAAAAAAAAACAAGAAAAGTTGGCAACAGGTGTTGCCACCTGTCGCTAGGAGGACTGGCCTTACTGCATGTAAGGTAGCAAGGCATGCTGATGGTACAAAATTTTTGAGCTGCCGAGATTTTTGCAACAAATTTATATATATATATATATATATATATATATATATATATATATATATATATATATATATATACACACTTACCAAATCCCATTTGGTTTTCCTTCAATTACTCTATTTCTTTAAATTCTTACGGTCCGAAAGAAAAGTTGAAAGAGCAAAATTTTGAAGGGGTTTACGGGAGAATTTTATAGAGAGTCACGGGAAGCTATAAGAGAAACAGAAGGTAATAACGTAATTTTTATTTTTTAATTTTTTTAGCATACATGAAAATTTTCAGAATTCAAAGTGGGAATTTTCAAAGGGTATAAATTATGAAGAATTGAATAGTAAATTAAAAATTTAATATAAATATTATGTCGGGTGTAGACGATCAGCAACCAGGGGAAATTGCTGAGAAGAGCAAGAAAGGTAAGGAGGTGATCCATAGGTAGCTCTAAGTGCTACGTGGTGATTTAGATTTTCTTTAAGTAATCTAAATAAAAGTGAAATATGTAGTG
This sequence comes from Bretschneidera sinensis, assembly GCA_023935145.1. Taxonomy (NCBI): domain Eukaryota; kingdom Viridiplantae; phylum Streptophyta; class Magnoliopsida; order Brassicales; family Akaniaceae; genus Bretschneidera; species Bretschneidera sinensis. Next base: position 108,452,010 of record CM043700.1, read on the forward strand.
ATAATATGAAAATAAATTATTAGCTTATGCTTTGGTGGTAGATGAAAAATTGATTAATAGGTATGATATGAATATTGGACTTATAGAAAATTATTATGTGATAAGTAATATTATTAGAATAATTAGTCGATTTAATAATGATGGTGATAAATAAAATTCTTGACGAGTTATGATTGATGAATTGATGTGATATATGAGGAGAAGAAATTAATGAAATTTATCAAGTAGAAATTCGAGGAAAGACAGGATATTTGAATTTATGTTGTTTTTATATTATTGTTCATATGCATATTTCATATCATTGTTCATATGTATGTGTATAAAATTAAAGAACCGGGAGGGGGTCGGTCTAATTGAAAAACCGTGACAGCCGGTGATAACTCTGAATAAATCATGTTATTATACTTCTTTTAAGCACGTTTTTGGTGTTGATCTTAAGCATTAGAATTGTGTTGCATGTGTTTTTAGCAATTTGAGTTTAGTTTATCTTATTCTACTAATAAGTTATTTTAGTTGAATGATCAATACTAAGCCATGGAAATCTATTGTGCAGACACTTGCTGGAGCACTAGAGAGCACTGGAAGGGCAAAATGCCAGAAGAAGACAGAAACTCAAGGCTGCAGCGCTGGGATGCTGGTGCTGCAGCGCTGGTAGCTGGCAAAAAGAGAGGAATTTGGACAGAAAGTTGGCGCTGCAGCGCTGGAAATTTGGAGCTGCAGCACCAGAATAGGGTTTGAAATATGTCTTGGCGCTGCAGTGCTGGGATGTTGGCGCTGCAGCGCCAGCCCATGGATTTTGAATGTTATAAATAAGAAACCCTAGCTGAACAAGAGGGGGAGCACGACCGTAGAAGAAAAAAAATAGAATTTGGAGGAGAGGAGACGCAAAAGGAGAGTTGGAGACACTCCGGGAGGCTACGCATCAAGCTTTTAAATCATTCTTCTCTGGTTTTGTATTATTCTTATTTAGCTATGTTGATGTTTTATAATATGAACATGGGTTTTTTGAATATTATTATGGAGTAGATATTTTTGTGTTAAGGATAGATGGATCCTAAACCTATATCTTGAGTGCTATTTGGACAAGTTGGAATTTACTTTGTTTTTCAAAGAGTGTGTTTTATTGTTCTTAATGTTGTTTATTATTTTGATTCCTTCTTGAGGCATAGTGATGTGTCGAATAGAGAAGCTATGCTTTTATGAATAGTTGAATTAATAAATATGATTTTGGATTATTAGCTATGCAAAGCCAGGGTAAAACATGCTATGAATGAAATAGGAGTAACCGAATAGGGATTCTAGGAAGTTCATGTGGTCCGTTTAAACCGTAACCGAATAAGGAGATTTAACTGAAAGTAATTTCATTGAACTTAATACTTCTTAAATTGAATCAATCTAGAATAGACCTAGAATATAGATATTTGAAGTTGATGATTCTCGAGATTATGGTTTGACCTGAATAAGGATAACTAATTGATTGGGGATTCTACCATCTTGAAAAACATAGTAAGTGAACCTTGTCCATTCAAAACTCTTGTTAATTATGGTTTAGGTGAAGTCGAGTCCTTAGCACGTTAGTTCATAAGAGTCTTCATTCCAAAGTTTGCAAATCTTCCGTTAATTATTAGTGCTTTTGTTTTTTTTTTCTTTAGTTAATTGCTAGTAAACTTTTCTCCTACAATTATTCGTTTGCTCAAATAGCAACAAGAGTTAAGTTATAATTTCTGTAGTATTTGCTCAGTCCTCATTGGGAACGATATTTACTCATCATTTTATTACTTGAACGATTAGTGCACTTGCTAGTGTTAATTTTATCGCATCAGTCGGTATATGCTGAAAATAAAGGAAACCGTGACAGCCGGTATATGCTGGAAATAAAGGAAAAACTGCGACAGCCGATATATGTTGGAAATAAATACCGTGACAGCCGGTATATGCTGGAAATGAAAGAACCGGGAGGGGGCCGACCTAAGATAAAAATATTTCGACATGTGGGAAGATGTTCCCTAATAATAATTCATGCATTGCATCTGTTTTACATGTTGATTTTATTACTGAAGTGTTGTTGATATTATGCATTTATTTATAGATAAATGAGTCTCATAGAGAGACAGTTATGGTGAGAAAGAAACATAGAAGTATGATATGATAGGAACTCTCTAAATGTTAGTCTATATGCTACTATCCAGTCGTATGAGATATAAATGATTAAATATTAAAGGGCTATTTATACAAATTGAATACTTCTTGTAAATTTAATTCACTAAGCTTGTGAAGCTCATCCTTCATTGTACAATGATTTCAGGAAGCAGACAGGACAAATAGTTTGGTGGGTTGAGAGTCAAACGAAATCATTTTATGTAAGCCACGTATGTGTCAACATCCTCAAACAAATGAGAAAATAAAATAAAGTTTTATTTGTAAATATTCATGCATTTTATGTTGTATAATATGTTTAAGTTAATATCAGATTGATGTACCTCCCCTATTGAGGGTTTATGATTAAAATAAAAATTTCTGTTAGTATTATTTTCATTGTTGCATATATGTATCGTGCTAGTATTTTCAAAATGTGATGTCACCGTCTCGGGGGTGGCTAACCCGGGATGAGTCGTTATAATTTTGGTATCAGAGCATTAGGTTTATGATTCTGTAGATTGCATGAGAACTTAAAGAAGTGGAAGATCTAAATAAAATATAGTCTAATGTAGAGTCTGAGGATGACACGTGGTCGTGTTAAAGCTAGAGGTAAAGTTATGAATCAGAGAGAGCGTGGTAAACCCCCAATATTTAGGAGAACTGAAGCAGAGGAGGAAGTTGAGTCTGTTGTTCCTACGAGGGAACGTATTGATAGTGCAGCTGGTACTAGTAAAGCTGGGAGAGAATCTGAGGTTAGGAATGATGAATTGAGAAAAGCTCTTAATCGTGCTATAGAGATGATGAATACAGCTGAAGAAAGGACTGATAATCTGTAGAGAAGATTAGAGGAAAGGGGTAGAAGAGAACCTGATGTGGTGAGACAAAAGGTTCATGAGGGAGAAGGTGTGTTTGCATATGAGATACAAGGTGATTGTTTTGTAAGATTTTTTAAGTTTAAACCACAGTCTATTAGAGGATCTGTAAATTTTGTAGAAGTTGAGCAGTGGATCAGACATGTCAAAAAAATTTTTGAGGTCTTACTAGTGACGGATAGACAGAAGGTTGCTTTTGCTTCATTTATACTAAAGGGTGAGGCTTCCCAATGGTGGAAGGATATTTTTCCTAGGGTAAGCACACAAGTAGAACAACTTTTAACTTGGACTAAGTTTAAGGATGAGTTTTTTGCGAAGTATTTCCCAGATACATTTCGGGCACAATAAGAGAGAGATTTTATTCATCCAAGGCAGGACAATTTATTGGTGGCTGAATATGATAGTAGATTCATAGCCCTGTCAAGATTTTTACCTGAATTAGTGAATACGGAGGAGGAAAAAATGTTAAGATATTTAGATGGATTACACTATGATATTTGGACTAAACTCTCTTATATGGGCATAGGAAATTATGTTGTACTGGTGGATAAAGCATTACAGATTGAGAAAGATTTGATGGAGTGTAAAGGTATGAGAGATTGGCTAAAGAGGTCTAGATTTGAGGTACTTAGAGGTGGTAGTAGTATGAGTGTACAGGATGGGAGACCACCCCAGAGGGGGAGTTCCTTATCACAAGGAACTGTAGTGCAGAGTCAGAGGTAAGTAGGATCTATTATTTCTGTAGCTCAAAGTGATATCGATGGGACCCCTAGATTTGGGAGACAAGCTATAGGAATTGGTAGTTATGGTAGAGGAGTAAGTATGCTACCAGGGGGAAGTGGTAACCTGATGTATGATCAAGAGGCAATGGCTTGTTTTAGATGTAATCAGACGGGGCATCTGTCTCAAAATTGCCCTACACAGATATACTTTGTATGTGGTGGGGAAGGACATGTTGTTGCAGATTGTCCAGCGGGAAAATCTGCTGACGTAGGCATTGGAAGTATTGGGAGAAGTTTGGTGGAGAGAGGTGGTGGATCAGGGAGTGTTCGGGGCAGAGGTTGAGGATCAGTAGCTGAGCGAGGACGTGGCAGCCAGTTTCAGTCCAGAGATAGCAGAGTCTATGCATTGGCCCAATAGGATGCATACACCACTCTTGATGTTGTTATGGGTATGATATCTATCCTTGGCAAGCCTGCTAGATTATTAATTGATTCTGGTGCAACCCATTCTTTTGCATCTAGTATTTATATGAAATCTATTGATGCTAGTGCTAGTCCTTTGATGCATGTGATTATTGTTGAGGTTCCTACTAGAGATAGGGTTATTATTAGGACAATCTATCAAGGTTGTGTGATTAATATTGCTGATAGAGAATTTGAAGTTAATTTATTACCTTTAGATATGACAGATTTTGATTTAATTCTGGGGATGAATTGGTTATCTACATATCATGCTTGGGTAGATTGTTTTAAGAAAAATGTGGTGTTCAAGATACCTAGACAGAAAGAGTTTAATTTTTAGGGAGAACGTAAGATACTTGCTAATTGTCTTATTTCTGCCTTAAGTGCTAGTAAATGGTTGAAGAAGGGTTGTGAGGGGTATTTGGCATATGTGGTAGATTCTAGCAAGGAAAGTAGGAAGTTAGAAGAAATCTTGGTAGTGAAAGATTTTTCTGACATATTCCCTGAGGAGTTGCCTGGTTTGCCTCCCAATAAGGAAATTGAGTTTTCTATTGAGGTGATTCCAGGATCAGCACCCATATCTATAACACCTTATAGAATGGTACTAACTGAATTAAGAGAGTTGAAAGTTCAACTTCAAGAGTTGCTAGATAAACAATTTATTCGACCAAGTATGTCACCCTGGGGAGCCCCTGTGTTGTTTGTCAAGAAGAAGGATGGGACAATGAGGTTGTAAATTGATTATAGACACTTGAATAAGATCACCATCAAGAATAGATATCCTTTACCTAGGATAGATGATTTATTCGAGCAGTTACAGGGAGCTAGAGTGTTTTCTAAGATAGACCTAAGATCGGGTTATCATTAATTGAGGATAAAGGAAGAGGAAATGCCTAAGACTGCTTTTAGAACACGTTACGGCCATCATGAGTTCCTGGTGATGCCATTTGGGTTGACTAATGCTCCTGCAGCATTTATGGACCTTATGAATCGGGTGTTTAAACCATTTTTGGACAAATTTGTGATTGTGTTTATTGATGATATTTTGGTATATTCCAAGAATGAAGAGGAGCATATGCAACATTTTGAGATAATGTTGGAGATTCTGAGGAGAGAGAAATTATATGCAAAGTTCTCTAAGTGTGAGTTTTGGTTGAGTGAAATATCTTTCTTGGGACATGTTGTGTTGGGAGAGGGGATAGCAGTTGACCCATAGAAAGTAGAAGCGGTGTTGAATTAGGAAAGACCTACGAGTGTAACTAAAATTAGAAACTTTTTAGGGTTAGCTAGTTATTATAGGAGATTTATCCAAAAGTTTTCTATGATTGCTGGACCATTTACTAAATTGACTAGGAAGGACGTGAAGTTTAGGTGGTCAGAGGAATGTGAGAGAAGTTTCCAGCTGTTGAAAGAAAAATTAACTACTGCCCCGATATTAATGCTTCCTTCTGGTGATGAAGGATTTGTGGTATACAGTGATGCGTCACATCAGGAATTGGCTGCCATAATTTTTGCTTTGGATTTGGAGACATCATCTATATGGAGCCAATTGTGAAATTTTTAATGATCATAAAAGTTTGACGCATTTACCGACCCAGAAGGAGTTGAATTTGAGACATAGGAGGTGGAGGGAGTTGATTTGTGATTATGACTGTACAATTCATTATCATCCAAGAAAGCCTAATGTAGTAGCTGATGCATTGAGTAGAAAGGCTACAGGTAGATTAGCTGCTATTGGGAGTCATAATACTAGCTTGATGATAAAATTAAGAAGAATGAGGATGTAGTTGAGTATCAATGATAGAGGAGTATTGATGGAAAATATGGTGATATAATCTTCTATTATTGATCGTTTATTACAGATGCAGGGTAGACATGAGGGGATAGAGAAGATCAGGCAGGAATTGTTGAGTGGGAAGCCAACCGAGTTTAGAACTAGAGAAGATGATATGGTGGTATTGAGGAATAGAGTTTGTGTTCCCAATAATGTGGTGGTGAGAAAGGAGATACTAAGGGAGGTTCATGATTCTATATATTCCATGCACCTAGGTAATAATAAGATGTATAGAGAATTGAGACATAATTATTGGTGGTCAAGGATGAAGAAGGACATAGTGGAATATATTTCTAGATGTTTGAGTTGTCAACAGGTGAAGTCTGAGAATAGATATCCAGCAGGTTTATTACAACCTCTTCCAATACCTGAGTGGCCATGGGAAAATGTGAGTATGGATTTTTTCTCTGGTTTTCCCCGTACACAGAGGGGACATGACACTGTGTGGGTTATAGTGGATAGACTTTCTAAGTCTTCACATTTTTCTTCCTATTAAAATTACCTGGAGTCCAGAAAAGTTGGCTAAATTATATGTAGCAAAGATAGTAAAATTATATGGAGTACCCTTGAGCATTGTTTCAGATAAAGATTCTAGATTTATTTTTAGATTTTGGAGAGGTTTCCAAGAAGCTATGGGTACGTAATTGCAGTTTAGTATAGCTTTCCATCCACAAACTGAGGGGCAGATCGAGAGAATCATCAGAATACTAGAAGATATGCTAAGGGGAAGTGTATTGAGTTTCTCAGTGAGCTAGGATGCTTATTTTCCTTTGATCAAGTTTGCATACAATAATCAGTATCAAACTAGTATTGGTATGGCACCCTTCAAGGCTTTACATGTTAGGAGGTGTAAAACTCCAGTATGCTCGGAAGACGTTGGAGAGAGAAATATATAAGGCCCAAAAATGATATATTTGACTACTGAGAGGATCAAACTGGTTAGGGATAACCTCAGAGCAGCCCAGAACAGACAGAAGGGATATGCTGATAAAAGAAGACGACCTCTCGAGTTCCAAGTTGGTGATTGGGTATTTTTGAAGATATCTCCATGGAAGGGTGTGTTGAGGTTTAAAAAGAATGGAAAGTTGAGCCCGAGATTTGTGGGGCCATATGAGGTGATTGAGAGAATTTGGCCAGTAGCATATCGATTGGATTTTCCCCCAGAGTTAAAGTAATTACATAATGTATTTCATGTGTCACTACTGAGAAAGTACTTACACGATGAATCCCATAGTATCTCGAATCAGGCAATAGAATTTCAGAAAGATTTGACTTTTATGCAAGTACAAGTCAGAATCCAAGATAGAAAGGAACAAATCTTGCGTAATAAAGTCATTCCTTTGCTTCAAGTATTATGGCGGAACAAAGATGTCGAAAAAGTCACATGGGAGCATGAAGCAAGAATAAGGAAGGAATACCCCCAACTTTTCTTGAATTAGGTAAGGAAATTTCGGGGACGAAATTATTGTAAGGTGGGTAGAACTGTAATACTCGTATTTGTAAAGTAAGGGTAAAGAAGTACTTTAATAAATATGACAGAGAGTTGAAATAATATATATATATATATATATATATATATATATATATATATATATGCAAAAAGTTAAATTAAAAAAAATCTAGGACGTCCAGAAGGAAGAAGAAGAAGAAAAAATAAAGAAAAGAAAAGCTGGCAACAGGTGTTGCCACCTGTTGCCAGGGGAGTTGGCCTTGCTGCATGCAAGGAAACAAGGCATGCTGATGGTGCAAAATTTTTGAGTTGCCGAGATTTTTGCAACAAACTTATATATATATATATATGTAGACACACTTATATGTAAACTTAATTTATACTTACCAAATCCTGTTTGGTTTTCCTTCAATTACTCTATTTCTTTAAACACTCGGGGACCGAAAGAAAGGTTGAAAGAGCAAAATTTTAAAGGGGTTTACGGGAGAATTTTATAGAGAGTCACAGAAAGTTATAAGAAAAACATAAGGTAATAACATAATGTTTATTTTTGAGTTTTTTAGCATACATGAAAATTTTCGGAATTCAAAGTGAGAATTTTCAAAGGGTATAAATTATGAAGAATTGAAGAATAGATTAGAAATTTAATATAAATATTATATCAGGTGTTAACGATCAGCAACCGGGGGAAATTATTGAGAGGAGCAGGAAATGCAAGGAGGTGATTCATGGGCAGCTCTAAGTGCTACGTGGTGAGTTAGATTTTCTTTAAGTAATCTAAATAAAAGTGAAATATCTAGTGATAATTTTAAAATAAATTATTAGCTTATGCTTTGGTGGTAGATGAAAAATTGATTGATAGGTATGATATGAATATTGGACATGTAGAAAATTATTATGTGATAAGTAATATTATTATAATAATGAGTTGATTTAATAATGATGGTGATAAATAAAATTTTTGTCGAGTTATGATTGATGAATTTATGTGATATATGAGGAGAAGAAATTAATGAAATTTATCAAGTAGAAATTTGAGGAAAGACAGAACAGCTAAATTTAATATTTGAATTTATGTTATTTTTATATTATTGTTCACATGCATATTTCATATCATTGTTCATATGCATGTGTATAAAATAAAAGAACTGGGAGGGGGTCGGTCTAATTGAAAAACCATGACACCTGGTATATGCTGGAAATAAAGGAAAACCGTGACAGTCGGTATATGCTGGAAATAAAGGAAAAACCGTGACGACTGGTATATGTTGAAAATAAATACAGTGATAGCCGATCTATGCTGGAAATGAAAGAACTGGGAGGGGGCCGGTCTAAGATAAAAACATGTCGACATGTGGGAAGATGTTCCCTAATGCATTGCATCTGTTTTACATGTTGATTTTATTACTGAAGTGTTGTTAATATTATGCATTTATTTATAGATAAATGAGTCTCATAGAGAGATAGTTATGGTGAAAAAGAAACATAGAAGTATGATATGATAGGAACTATCTAAATGTTAGACTATATGCTATTATCCAGTCATATGAGATATAAATGATTAAATATCAAAGGGTTATTTATACAAATTGAATACTTCTAGTAAATTTAATTCACTGATCTTGTGAAGCCCATCCCTCATTGTACAATGATTTCAGGTAGCAGACAGGACAAGTAGTTTGTTGGGTTGAGAGTCAGACGAAATCATTTTCTGTAAGCCACGTATATGTCAACATCCTTAGACAAATGAGAAAATAAAATAAAATTTTATTTGTAAATATTCATGCATTTTACGTTGTATATTATGTTTAAGTTAATATCAGATTGATGTACCTCCCCTATTGAGGGTTGAGGATTAAAGTAAAAATTTATGTTAGTATTATTTTTATTGTTGCATATATGTGTCGTACTGGGATTTTCAAAATGTGATGACACAATCTCGGGGGTAACCAACTCGGGATGGGTCGTTACATAGATATAAGAATATTTGGAGTGATCATTTATAAATTAATGTTATGAAGTATTTATTTTCACCCTAGTTGGAGGTCAGCTTGAATCACAAACATTACAATGTATGAGTTCTAGAAGACTAGTATTTCGACTGATATGTCTATAAGGCAATCTAGGTTGTTTAACTTGCACAAAAATCTCAAACTTATGCTTGATGTCTAAATAAGCTTTAGGAATTAAACCAAAATCTATCAAATTATTTATCCTCCCAAGACTTATATGGCTCAATCTTCCATGTCGTGTATTACTAGATTCAATATTGAAAACTAAATGTGAGACATTGTTATAAATTCCTAATAAAAATATTATTTCTACTTATTACAACCTTATTAGATTCCTTAACAAGCTTATCACCATGTTGAACTAGATAAGATTCGCTAACTATATTTCTCCTAACATTAGGAACATACTGCACTTCTTCAAGAATCAATGTTTTTCCAAACGTCAACTTCAGATCAATTCTTCTAATTCCTAGCACTCATCCGATTGTACCGTTTGCTAGAGTCGCACTTCCTCCACATGAGTTTTGATACGTTTAAAACAGTGAATGATTCAAACAAACATGTATATTAGCCCCATAATCTAACCACCACTCATTACCTTCATAAGTAAAGTTTACTAAACGAGGTTTAGATTTAGACCTAATAGAGGGTTCGTAATCCTCTAACACTATAAGGAAAGCACACATCACCGAGGGATTTTTTCCCTCTATGAAAGTCCTTCATCCCTCAGTGATTGTCATCATCGAGGGAAATCCCTCAGTGATTTACTTGTCAGTGTTATCCTCCTCGGTAATAAGAATTTTCAATGAGGTCCAAAAATTGCGCTCGGTGATACCCTATCCCTGACGGACAATACCGAGGGATTAATCCCTTGATGATATATTTTTTTAAAATTTATTTATTAGTCGGTTTTAAAAAATATATTTAGGTTATCACTGATAGATCCATCCGTCAGTAATGGTATTTAAAAAAATATATATTAGAAAATTAGAAAATATTATCACCAATCCCTCAGTAATAATTTTTAAAAAAAATAAAAATTATAAAATAGTATCACACTCAGTGAATCCCTCAGTAATAGTATTTTTTTTAAATTCCTAAAATACTGTTATGATCGTGATAATAATTAATTTTTTTTAAAAATTATTTATTTTATTAATTTTCCCTATTAAAAAATATTCAACCTGTTTGAAATGCATTTAACAAATAAAAAATATAACAGAATCGAGAATACAAAATATTACTTAAGAATTAAAATACATTCAATAATAAAATATACAAAAAATTAGAATATATATATATATATATATTAAAATATACATAACCAAAACCGAAACTAGTTAATTTGTTAAAATAAAATTTTTTGAAACCCCCGAGTTTGTAACCCGTGATCTAAAATGGATTCTTTTTGTTCCCACTAGTCAGATTCTACCAAACGGACGTGATGATAACCATACTCATCCGTTAGACAATTACTTTACTCTTTTAACCTTAAAACCGCCAAGTTGTCTACTTTTCTAGTCCAAAATACCTCGGGTTTGTAACCTATGATCCGAAATGGATTCTATTTTTTCTCACTAGTCACATTCTACCAAATGGACATGATGGTAACCCCGCCTCATCCGTTAGACAAATATTTTACTGTTTTGACCTTAAAACCACTAAGTTATCTATTTTTTTAGTCTGAAACACCCCAGATTTGTAACTCATGATCTGAAATGGATTATGTTTGTTCTCACTAGTCACATTATACCAAACAGACGTGACAATAACTCCGCCTCGTCCGTTAGATAAGTACTTTACTGTTTTGACCTTAAAACTGCTAAGTTATCTACTTTTTTAGTCTGAAACTTCCCGGGTTTGTAACCCTTGATCCAAAATGGATTCTGTTTGTTTCCAATAGTCACATTCTACCAAACGGATGTGACAGTGACCCCATCTCATTAATTAGATAAGTAATTGAATGTTTTAACCTTAAAACAACTAAGTTATCTACTTTTTTAGTCCAAACACCCCCGGGTTTGTAATTCGTTATTTGAAATGGATTCTGTTTATTCTCACTAGTCACATTCTACCAAACGAATATGACAGTAACCTTGTCTCATCCGTTAGACAAGTAATTTACTGTTTTGACCTTAAACCGCTAAGTTATATACTTTTTTAGTTTGAAACTCCCTGGGTTACTAATTCGTGATCCAAAATGGATTTCGTTGTTCTTACTAGTCACATTCTACCAAACGGACGTGAAAGTAAGCCCACCTCATCCGTTAGACATGTATTTTACTGTTTTGACTTTAAAACCACTAAGTTATATACTTTTTTAGTCCAAAACCATCCGGTTTGTAACCCATGATCCGAAATGGATTTTGTTTCTTCCCACTAGTCACATTCTACAAAACGGACATGACAGTAACCCCGCCTCATCCATTAGATAAATACTCTATTCTTTTGACCTTAAAAACTCTAAGCCATGAATATAATTTCCCGAAAACACATAAGGTTGGTAACTAAAAATGTAAAAAAGTTCAATGTGTTTTACTTATAGCAGGTCATGTGGTAGAGGCCTCCCCAAAACCCCTGTTCATCGCCAGCTGATGCAATATTTGTTCCACGGACTGGAGACGTGTATGCATGCCAGCTACGATTGAAGCTCCTCCCTTCTTAACTTCTCCTCATCCAGCTATTGCTACATCGCTCTGATGTTAACAACCAGTCTGAACCGTGTTGCAGTGGATCTAACGGAGAAACTACTACCTGAAGAGCTGGTAACAAAAGGGAGACCATCTATTATCCCCTTGAATCCATATAATCGCCCTTTCTTCAGCCCACTCAATGCATGCAATCACTAGTGCTGTCGATCTCAGTCTGTGAGGCTGCTTCAATCTAGCCACCACTATTTTCTCGAACACGCTGGTCATATGTTTCCTGCATTACAAACAAATTGGTATAATTAATAATTTTTTCCCAAAAAATATGAAAAGCAACAATTATTTTGCATATAAGTAAAAAATACATTTTATATATACCACTATCCCAAACAATATTAAAAGCTACAATTATTTTGCAGTTAATTAAAAAATATATTTTATACATACCATCGTGTCCCTAGACTTGTTATCGATATAATCACAATTCCTTGCCTAGTGTTTGTACATCTTGTTAAACACCTTAACAGGTGTGGGATCTCTGCCTAACTATTGGGACTGCACATTACAATTTGTTAGAAAATGAGAATTTAACTATACATACAATTATATATATATATATATGTGTGTGTGTGTGTGTGTGTGTGTGTGTGTGTGTGTGTGTGTGTGTATGTGTGTGTGTGTGTGTGTGTGTTTGTGTGTGTGTAGAGAAACAAAGAAAGTATATACCAATGCAGTCGCCTGATCGCCTATTCACAAATGTAGCATTAGAGCGATGATTCAATGTCTCTAAGGCCCATAAATCAACCAAAGCATCCCATTGCTCACTTAGGATTTTGTGGCCTATTCCCCCATTCATTTCCATTCCAACCATACCAATTTGATTTGTCCTGGCCTTGCTGCTACTTACATTTATCCCATAATTCATTCAACTAATCGGAGTGACGAGCTGTAGCGATCCTATCATTGACAGACCTAGCAACCTCAAGATCCTTTAGAGTCATAAAAGTGTAGTGCGTCTGAAAAACAACCAAAATATTATTAGTAGTCAACTATTTTATATATATCACAATTATATGGTATATAAAACGCCATGAGAATACAACAATGAAACTAAAACAAAAGATTGAGGAAAAAGGTACACTAGGAAATTTCCCATTATCATCGTCGCCATCATCATCTTTTTTTTCATCGTCATCATCATCATTGTCGTCATCATCGTCGTCGTCATCATCATCATCATCCTTTTTTTTTCATCATCATCATCATCATCATCATCATCATCATCGTCGTCGTCGTCGTTGTCATCATCATCATCATCATCTTCTTCTTCCTCCTCCTCCTCATCCTCATCCTCCTCATCTTTTTCCTCTTCTTCTTCTTCTTCTTCTTTTTCTTACTCATCTTTTTCTTCTTCCTCCTCCTCTTCTTCTTTCTTATCCTCTTCTTCCTCTTTCTCCTCTTCTTCTTCTTTCTCTTCTTCATCTTCTTTTTCCACTTCTTCTTCCTCAGCTTCTTCTTCTACTTTCTCTTATTCTTCTCCCCCTTCTTCCTCTTTTTCTTATTATTCTCCCTCTTTTTCTTTCTCTGCCTCTTTTTCCTCTTTCTTCTTCTTCCTCTTCCTCTTCTTCCTCCTCCTCTTCCTCTTCCTCTTCATCTTCATCTTCGTCTTCTTCTCCTTCTCTTTCTTTTTCTCCTTCTTCTTATTTTTCTCATTCTCCTTCTTCATCTCAGCCTTCTCCTTCTCCTCCTTCTCATTCTCTTCCTTCTCCTTCTCCTTCTCATTATCCTTCTCCTTCTTCTACTCGTTCTCGTTCTCCTTCTCCTTTGCCTTCTCCTTCTCATTCTTCTCCTTCTTCTTCTCCTTCTTCTTCTCTTTTTTCCTTCTCCTTCCTCTTCTCCTTTTTCCTTCTCCTTTTCCTTCTCATTCTCTTTCTCCTTCCCTTTCCACTTCTTCTTATTCTTATTCTTTTTCTTCTTCTTTTTCATTTTCTTTCTCTTCTTAATCTTCCTCTTCTTCCTCTTCCTCTTCTTTTTTTTCTTCCTCTTCCTCTTCCACTTCTTCTTCTTTTTCTTCATCTTCATCTTCATCTTCATCTTCATCTTCTTCTTCTTCTTCTTCTTCTACATATTCTTTCTTTTCCTCTTTTTCCTCTTTTGCCTCTTCCTCTTTCTCTTCTTCCTCTTCCTTTTTTTTTCTCCTTCCTTTTCTTCTTCTTCTTATTCTTCTTCTTCCTCTTCTTCTTCTTCATCATCTTTTTCTTCATCTTCTTTCTCTTCTTCTTCTTCTTCCTCTTCTTCTTCTTCTTCTTCTTTTTTGTTTTTGGGAGCGCATATATCGGATTGATTTACTTCCTCTATTACACCGCCAACATCATGAATGATACCCGATATATCTATATTATCATCTAAGACTCTATATAGAACAGATGGTTCATCCTCTTGGAAATAATCCACAACTATAGGCATTATATCATCATTTGGATCTGGATACAAAGGGAATTCGATATTGTGCCTAGCCTTCATTTTATACACTGCCCACCAATCATTTCTTCCTTTCTTATTGGAAGGGTAAGTGCAATAGTATACTTGTATTACTTGTGAAGCCAACACAAATAGTTTATCTGAGTTAAGACTAGATTTATACTTAATATCTATGAGACCATGTTGGTATATTTGAAGTCCATTATCAGAATAGAACCAATCACATTTGAACAATACAACATCATTATTAATCTTTATATATTGGAGCTCTATAACTTCTGTCAACATCCCGTAGAAGTCACGTTCATATTCATCATAACAAGTACCTTTCACAAATACACCACTGTTCAGTGTTTTCTTATGTTTTCCATACTCCTTGGTGTGAAACTTGAATCTATTGACATAATATTCAGGATAACACTTCACATGATTCATCGAGCCAACGCATATCCCACGTATTTGCTTGTCAATTTTTTTATCCTTTATGAAATATAATTAAAATATATAATTCAATGATACTTATTATATAATAAATATATATTAAAAATATTTATAATATATCATTTAGCATGGCTTACAAGATCCCAAAGCCATTTTGCGAAGTTCTTCTCACGGAGCTTCTCAATTTGTTCATTAGTTATGCCTCGTTTTGCACTCCTCAATGACTCGTCATATTGTCTACAACAACGATAATGATGAATTAATTATTGTCTAAGATATGCATATGTGGTAAGAGAATACATTAGATTTAAAAATGACAATAGCACTCCCTCCACATATGGCATAATTTTAGCACAATTTAAGAGAACGTAGATCTTTATGGCCTTCAGCTTTTTGTCATCCAAGACTCTAATAGTCTCATTACCTGGATAACTGAAAATAGATAGTCACTCTCCTTGATCCATATTTCCCCATCATCGTTGTGACCGACTCAATTCATTTTTGTCTGAACATTTGGTTGAAAATATTCAACATAGAAATTTGAGATTTCTTGTATGATGTACACCTCAACGATAGAACCTTCAACGTGTGCTTTATTTCGAGCCTTTTTTCTTTAGTTTGTGTATACATATACAAATGTATTAAAATGGAATTCAATGATATGAAGTGAGAAGACTATAATAATTGGTAGAATTATTGATAATACCTCTCAAATGACTACATCCATCGATATTGCATAAGGCCATCGACTTTAGCTTTGTAAGCTAAGTGAATCAGCAAATGCTCCATTGAATCAAAGAATGACAGAGAGAAATTTTCTCTTGCTTACATAGGATGACGGGAATATTTTTCTCAAGCAACTCCACATGCTCAATGCACATTTCAGTTGCGCATATGTCCCTAAATAAGTTACTTAGATCTGTCAACACATCCTACACAGGGTCAGGTAAAAAGTCACAAAACACCAAGGGAGTTAATCTTTCCATAAACACATAACAATCATGGCTCTTCATCCTGTAGAACTTGGATTTGATCAGTTTAACGCATCGTGCTAAAATTGAGGTATAACCCTCTGGGAACTTCAAATTTCAAACCCATTCGCAAACCACCTTTATCTGGAACTTGTTTAATACATAGGTTGCTTTGGGTTTATATTTAGTTTTACCATTGACTTCAACTAACTCCAATTAAGGATGCCTACCGAACTTTTCCATATCTAAACGAGTGTTAGCATTGTCTTTGGTTTTACCCTTGACATCCATAACAATGTTGAAAACGTTGTTAAACACATTTTTCTCAATATGTATAATGTCAAGATTATGGCGAACATGATTAGTTGACCAGTATGGTAGCTCTTAGAAGATACTCCTCTTTGTCTAATTATGATACTTCCCAAATCCACAGATTTCTTGTTTTCTACCATTAGAACCGAATGTGATTTATTCAAAAGACACTCTAGCTTTCACATCTACCCCCAACAACCGTGATGGCGACATACCACTTTCAAATCTATTCTTCATGAAACCCTACTTCTGCCTTCTAAAAGCATGATCTTCTGGTAAGAACTGATGGTGATAGTCAAAGCAAGAATTTTTTTGACCATGTGGCAGTCAGAACAATTTTATATGCTCCATACGGTAAGGAAAAACCTGTAAACCATGAGTGCTCCACCCAGAAAGCATACCATATGTAGGAAAGTCACTGATCATCCATAGAAGTGCAAGCTTTATATTAAAATTTTGTTTCTTGGCTGCATCGTAAGTAGGAACTTCATCCGTCCACAACACCTTCAACTTGTCTATTAATGGACATGGATAAACATCTAGATTCTTACTAGGGTTGTTTGGACCAGGAATTACCAATGATAAGAACATATTATACTCTTTCGTGTACATACCAGGAGGTAAATTATAAGGAGTGACAAATACTAGCCAACAAGAGTGAAGGGACGCCGAATGGCCAAACAGAGTGAAACTGTTAGTTGAGAGTCCCAACCTAACATTGTGTGGTTCATGGGCATACTCAGGGTGAGTATCATCAAAATGTTTCCACGTCATCCCATCTTTCAGGTGGATGACCATGTCTATCTTACTACATTTTCCCTCCTTGTACCATCTCATGTGTTCGGCAATGCTTTTCAACAAATAAAGCCTTTGAAGTCTAGGTATCAGCGGAAGGTAACGCAACACCATATGTGGTATGTCTTTTAGCTTCTTATTACCTATTTGCCTAGGTTTAAACCTAGGATGTCTACACACGTGACACACTTTCTTGTCTTTGTCTTCCTTGTAATACAACATACAATCATTTGGGTATGAACGTATCTTCTCATACCCAAGTCCTAACTCATTCACCATCTTCTTGGACTTGTAAAAATTTTCAAGTAACTTCTTGTTCTCGGGCAACATACTCTTAATTATTGTCAACAATCGATCAAAATAATTCTCAAACATATTAAAATCAGATTTATAATGCAATAGCTGTGAGATCTTCGATAATTTAGTATGCTTCTTACAACCCTCCCATAAGGGCTCATCAGCATCTCTCAACATGTCATAGAACGTCGCAGCATGAGGATTCTGATCGTCTTCGGCATCCCAATTAAAGTCTAGGCTAGAAACATCCATTACCATCTCCCCTATCTGATTCAAATCTCTAAAACCTTCATTGACATGGTGATCTGATTGGGGCATCGACCGTTCGCATCTCAAATAAATCTCACCATGAAAAATACACTTCTTATATTTAGGAGTAAAACATTTCCTATATAGGTGAAAGGTAATTGGTTCTCGATTTAAAAACCTTAAATTCTGGCATAGAAAACAAGGACATTAAATAGTTCCATCATACACAAACGATGGATTACCATATGCAAAGTCAAGAAAAACCTCAACCCCTTCTAAAAATTTCATAGATAGGGCATGATTAACAACTCGACGATCCATTCAACTACGGTCAGCTGTCATCATTCTAATTACTAAAATAATAAATAATGTATTGTCAATAAAATATTTTAAATATATAGTATTCTTTCAATTATGCATATTTTTTTTACATACATATAAAAATATATAAATCGAAATAGCATGATACAATACCAAACATATATTTTGTTATCACTTTTTTATTTGCAAAAATATTTCATCAAATACATGTGGTTTCTAATGATGCTAACATAGAATGAAACAAGTATAGATTTAACATAAACTTATCACACAACCAAAGGTGGAAAAATAGAAAGATTTGGATTTACATATCTGGCTCAAATAAATATCCACTAATGGGGAAGTACGACTGAGTCGAGATCGTTTGTAGCCTACAAGATGAAAATTGATAACAATTTAGTAAACAGTAGAATTATCGATTCCTTATGCATCATGCATGTTGATACATGCTTTCTAACAAAATAATCCAATTCACTAATAGGTAGGGTGTTCTAACCCATTCACGAATGCGTGATTGGTTTTGCAATTTGTAGTTCCAAACTTGTTCTGCTAGTTTCGACAGCATTTTCCTTTAGTCCTCCAAGTACACGACTTAAATTTGGAGCTATATGCCGAGCAAGATAGACCTGAATTTAGTGTGTACCCAGAGAACAATGAGAGTTGCAGCCAAAATCTAGTCGAAACAAAACAAGGTAGGAACTACAAATTGAAAAATTGATCAAGTATTCTTGAAATATCAACTCTGGACAATCCAATGATTATTTGAACACAAGCACTCTCATTACAGACATATTAATTGATAAGCAATGAGAGCATTTGGGTTGCTCAATAATCATTGGACAGGCATTCTAAGGTAAGATCCAATGCAGGAATATATTCATGATATGCCATGATGTATGTATAGTATGCACATTTATAAGTGAAAATCTAAAAACCTCATATAAAAAATCTCATAGAAAGGAGATTTTGTGATGTATAACAATTTTCTCTTCCTTAAATGGTCGGGCTACACAATGGAGTAGTCATCATTCATCCAATATCCCTTGGTTAATCCTCGTATCAAAAGCAAAAATGCATAGTTTTCTGACTTCAAAATAATACGCAACATTTTTATTTTTCTTTTTTATTTCCAAGTTTGGACACTAAAATAATCTTATACGATTAGGTTATTGCTTTTATCATTATTATACAGTGAAACACATTTTTTTATTAATTCCTACGATGACCTAACTAATAAAATAGTCTTCTTTATGTTAAGTGGTTTGAGTTAATGTTACCTTTGAATAAGAGGTTAAGGTTTTAAATACAGAATTTGCTCATAGAGAAAAGGATTTAAATATATATTTTTTTTTTGGATTTGATCAGTTATTTATTGTTTGCAAAAGGGACAGAAATAGGAAATTAACATCATTTGATCATTTTTTTTAACGAAGTTCAGTTAAATACCTTCTTCAAATTGTAATCTTCTATGTCACTTTTGGTCTCATCTACTTTGCATACAGTTATAAAAATTCCACCGATCCCAAACTTTCTACTTACAACAAAAAAATAATAAATTTTTCAAGTTTAAAAATTAATAAATTAACATTGTCCTTTTTTAAAAAAAATTAACACTATAAAAATTTAATAAAGCCTAGAAATATGTACACAAATATATTTGGATTTCGATGCTATCTCTTAGGGAAAAATATATACACAAATATATGAAAATAAATTCAAATAAAAACATTCAATATATAAACAAATATAACTAAACACAGATATATATATATAAACAAATATATGAGAGAGAGAGGAAACTTACAAACTTTCTACTTATAACAAAAAAGACTAACTTTTCCAAGTTTAAAAATTAATAAACTAATAATGTCCATATAAAAAAAAATTAACACTGCAAAAAAACTTAATAAAGCCTAGAAATATATACACAAATATATTTGGATTCATGTGTTGTCTCTTAAGGAAAAATATATACACAAATATATGCAAATAAATTCAAATAAAAATGTTCAATAGATTAACAAATGTAACTAAACACACACACACACACACACACACACACATATATATATATATATATATATATATGAGAGAGAAAGAGGAAACTTACAAAAATGGTAGAGAGAGAGCCCGGAAATTGGTGCAGTGGGGAAAATAATAGAAAAAAAGCCTAGAAATAGAGGTTGAAGATGGCAATAAATGAAATATGAGAGAGAGAGAGAGAGAGAGAGAAAGGCTGAAAATTTCTTTAGGGTTTTAGAAATGGAGTCGCGCGACGCTAGGAAAAAAAAAGCAAGAGAAGAGAGGAAAAGGGGAAGAAAGGTAGATGCGCGAAATTTAGGCCAGACTATCACTAAGGGATTTATCCCTCGGTAATACATTTTTATCCCTCGATGAAAGTATTTTACTTAATTTTATATTCATTTATCAACACCGAGGGATTAAATTCAATCGGTAATAATATATTTACAATTAAAAAATCAAACATTATTTTTAAAATATTTAACAAACTTAATACCAAGTGTAAAAAATATTATCACCGAGAGAATTGTCCCTTGGTGATAATATTTCACATTATCACTCCCTCACTCTTATTTGTCGTTGAAAACATTTATCACCGAGGGATAGACATGTATCCCTCGGAGGTAAACGATTTTCTTGTAGTTTAGCATGTTGACTTGAGAGCCTTTATTCTCAAAGTTAGACTTGTACTCACTAGTCTTCTTATAGTGACAATCTCAAGCAATATGATTATTCCTTCCACATTCGTAGCAAAATCCTTGAGCCTTTCTTTTGCTCTTAGAGTTCCTAGATTTTGGGTTACAAGAACGATTGAATTGATTTTGATTGGGTTGAAAGTTGTTGAGTGAGTTGTTGGGTCTAAAGTTATCAGGTCGGTTGTTAGCATTATTCTTCCAATTTTTATTCTTGAAATTTTTTCCCCTAGGATTAAATCAGTTGGAGGTTTTATTTTGTTTTGCCATATTCCCCTTAGCCTTCATCTCATTTCTTGGCATGAAACTTAACCTATGTTGTTCTTCTATTCTAAGAAAATTGAAAACCTGGGTTAAGATCAAAGTACCTTGTTTAGGTCTAAAGCATTTGAAAAATTCAGTTCAAGAAGGTGAAAAGTTTATCTATTAGACATGAAACCTTAAAATCTTCACTAAACTCAGTACCATTCTCCTCTATACCTCTAAGATGGTTTTGAAATTCATGAATTTGATCATTAATTGATTTACCATCTACCATGTGGTATTTATTAAATGTTGAAACATTAAACATTTTTATACTCGTTATCTATACCATGCTCATCTTCTAAGGCTTTCCATAGATCTTTAGCACTTTCGGTAAAATGGTAAATGCCGTAAAGAAGATGAGAAATGCACTAAGAATTTTATTCTGATAATGATACTATATTAGTTGCAGGGTGTACTTAGGAGTTTAAGACTCACTAATTGATATCTCTCTAGGTTGAGTTGATTCTTCTAAAGCAGGTATGAATTCTAACACCGTTAACCAATACATCATTTGCTTTTCCCATCTCCTAAAAAAAAGTCCATCAAATTTTTTTGGTTTTACATTATTGGCTTCCTCGTATGATGCCATTCTAGGATCTACTTAGGGCTAATCAAGTTTCTGTGAGTAATGAAATCTAGTTTCAATATTTCAAATACTCAAAATCATATGAATAAGATTAACTCAAAATAAACCCAATTAATTATGCAATAGCATATATTATTTGCATAATATATTAAATTCAAGTAATGTACAAATTACTACCTGAGACAAATTTCAATAAGATATTAAGTATTATAAAAGTTTGTAATAATGATATTTATGTTTTGGTTGCTTTATTGCTTTCCATTTTACACGTTTTATTGAAATCAAATAATCAATAAATCTGTTTATAAAATAAAATTGTATCAGTTTGATATAACAAATTTGAAATTGTTATGTAACAATTTTATTATGATTTAAAATTGATTTTATTAAATTTTATATTTAAACAGTATTTTAAAGAAAACAAACACTCTTTAGAATTGAAATGTAATCTATTTAAAACATAAACTGCTTTTAAAATTTGATCAAATCTTTGAAATACTTTATAACAAATATTGAAACATATATATATTTTTTTATCAAAACTACAAATGAATTAAAATAGAGTTATGTTTGAAACCAACAAGATGCTTTCATACATTAACAGATATCTTGTATTTAGAATGCAAATTTTTTCAATCAAGTTATACCAAATAAAATATAAGTGGAGACACAAATTTGAATATATAATGACTTTAATTGTTGAAAAAAATTATTTATATAACTAGTGATATAAAAACTGAACAGACAATTTTGGAATATATATTTGTAAAAATCAAAATAATAACACAACATACATATATGATATCAACCAAAATAGTATAATAAAATAAAACGAGTAATTAAAAAATAAAAAAATAGAAGGATCTTAACTGTAGTGAGTTACGAAAAGCTACTGTCCTAAAACCGTTATTGTCTCCCTACGTGTGAATACGAATGACTTAGACCTATTCCAGGATAGCTCACAGTTTTGTCTTCTATAATGTGCATGACTATTGAGAAATGGGGATAAACCGATCCGATCAAGGTTTCTCAAAAAACAAATATGTAGAAAATGATGAGATAACTCTCTTAGAGTATAGAAAAAAGGAAAGATAATCTAAAAATTGTGTTTTAGGCTCTTGAAAAAGCTTGGTGTTTATAGACACAAATGAGCCTAAGAATTTAATTCAGAATTAAAATAACAATAATTACAAAATATGTAACTCTCAATTTATTAACTATTTTAAAATTAAAATAATTACTAAATGTGTAACTCTTATATTAAAATAAAATAGTAAAATAATGGCTATTGAAAAATCATTTAAACATCATGAATAATTGTGAGAAATTTAAAACTGTTCTAATAAAATATCAATAAAAATTTATGAGATTATTTTTTGTTTTATTTAAAACTGTCATCCCATCCTTTCAACACGCGACAAGTGCAATAAGAATAACTAAGATGAAACAAAGAAAATCTATGGCTATGTTTGGAAACAGTTTTTGAAAATTGAAAACAGTTTTCAAAAACTCTTTTCTATGTTTGGCAAACAGTTTTCAAAAGCAATTTTCTAAAACGGTTTTCAAAAACAGTTTTCTAAAAACTTCAAATTGGTGTTTTCTGACATAATTTTTGAAAATACCCCAAAATCAATATTCACTTCTCTGTTTCATTATTATTTCATTGTATATAAAAAATATATAAATTTTAAAAATAAAATAATATTAATTATTTTTAAATATTTAGTAAATATGAAAAATAAAATTAATATAGATTTTAAATTTAAACTCAACTAAAAATAATTACAAAGTGTATCAAAACAGTTTTCAAAATAAAATTATCCAAACAACATTTCGTTGTTTTCTGTTTTGGAAATAGTTTTCGAATTACAATTATCCAAACCTGTTTTCTTTTGAAAACATCAGAAAACATGCCCTATGTGATTAATTGTGAGAATATGAAGCTATTTTAAGAAACAAAATATTAAAGAACAACTATATAAAGCGAGAAAATTAAGGTAAGACATGCATCAAAAAGAAGAAAAGAAAGAAGAATAATTTTTTAAGATTCACTTGACATGAAAATTTGTGCACAACTAATAGTAGGCTGCACCTTTTTTTTTTTTACCCCCTTACTTCTTTTATTTTCCTAATTTTTTTTCATGTAAATTAGTACAAATAGTCGAGTTAAATAAATAATTCAATATCCGCCTCTTATATATTATTAAATCACAAAATTAAGCTATATCTTTCATTATTCATTAATTATATCTCTTTATTTGTTTCTCTTTTCGAACAAAAATATGTATATAATTAAGTATTATCCAACTGATTTTGTTCCCATTGAAAAGCAAATGAATGTTTTTGTTGCTCTAATTATATATAAATGGGAAAAACAAAAGAAAAAATATATCTAAAATGAGAATCTGCATGAAAATTTTATGATTTTCGTAATCACACAATGGGAATTTGATGTGGGTCACACGTTAAACACTAACCCATCATGCCACCAAACCTTTGGCAGTTTGGCCTAAGCTTTAATACTTGTAGTTTTAAGCTTTAGTTCTTGTAATTCTTCATTTAAAAAAAAATTTCTTGTAATTGTATGTTTTCAATATTCCAAAAAAAGAAAATAAAAATTAACACTTTTGGTTGGCTAAGAAATAGATTTGGAATGATAATCCGATTCCATTCCAACATGTAGGTCCGGTTTGAATATTGCTTTAACTGGAGAATAAAAAAACTTTTCTTAAACTATTTTTCAAAAAAAAAAAAAATACTTTATTCTCTTTCTAAAGTATTTACCTAAACCATGCCTTATCCCTCATATATCTAAAAAAACGAAGAAGAACGTTCACATGCAAGTCCTTTTTTAAAAAAAAAAATTCACATGCAAGTCTTTTAAAACAACTTATTTCCTTTTCCCTTTAAAAATATGCAAAATCTGTATGATGCAATACATGCAAACTTGAGTCAGGATAATATCTAATTCGTGGAAATTGTTGGAGTGTATTTAGGATCTTGTAAGGTCAAGTAAACCTTGATAGTTGCATATGAAAGGGTCAAGTTGTACGGTCGAGAGACACTGTTGCATCATGAATATTTTCCATGGAAGAGAGAAAGTAGATTAAAATAACTTATAATTAACAACTCCAATTATTAGACATCGATCATGTTAGATAATGTAAGGAATTATTGTTTTGTTTTAGTTCTTATTTTAAAGATAAATGACGACCTAAATACATATTGTTTTTAAATTAAAACGATGATAATCCAAAATTAACTTTTTTTAGTTGTACCTGCTGCGTTAAACTTGTGAACAAGTGAATTATAATTGTAACTCCTTTTTTCTAACAATCTCGTCAATGAAACGCTCTATTCAACGTGTTTTATTGGAAAGGTTTTTATTTACATCTGGTCTATTAAAATTTCTTAAATCAAATGTATTTTTTCATCGTTGGATAAAAAGAGAAAAAAATTAATTATTCTTACCTCTCTATCTAATGATGGAAGTTTACTTTTGATTTATGAAAATCTCATCAATTAGGTCTAGAAATGATTTTTAATTCTTTGTTAAGCGTTAACAGAGATTAAAAAAAAACTACACTTAGTATTAAACGAAAAGGATTAATTACTCTATGTTTCATCAATCCTTTTTAAAAATAAAAAAAAATGTTCAAGAAATGTGTTAAAATATAAATAAAAAAAAAATTTGATTTTTTCATTAACTTAAGCTTTTGAGATAATTAATAACTCAGTTATTTTTTTTTATTATAAACCGAACTATTTCTTTATATGATATCAAAACTCTAAGTTATGGTTTCGCGTTTTTGGAGATAATCATTTTTCGTTTAATATTTCATCCAATATCTTGATATTTCAAGTTGAAGTTTTTATATTTAGGCTTCACATGCAAAACTTTTAACTCTTCAATCGATTCGTGCGTAAAGTAATGTATTAAAATATAAAAAAATAATTAAAATATTTTTTATCAATTTAAAATTTTAAAATAATTAATAACTCAACTATTTCTTATAAACTACGTGTAAAATCTTCAACTGACCTTAACATTCCTCATTTATCAATTTATAGAGATGAAATAGTTCTCATATTGTGTAACCCATCCAAAGCAATTGTATGTGGCGACAAGCTTTAGACATGATTATTGTAGGTTCATTAACTTGTTTAAAAGAAGTAGATTAGATAAAATAATTGAAAGATTCTATGAATTTGCACTGGTAAACCTATTAATTAGAGAAGACTAATTAAAAATAAATAAATTTGACAACTTAAGGGTAAAAGTTAAAGTAAGCTGATAGGAGTAGAGATAGTCAAGCCAAGGGGAAAAAGAAGCTTTAGGCAAATGAGAGGGACAAAATTGTACCTGTGAAGTGGCGCATGGGATCCCCCAACAGCCAATGAACAAAACCATGGGGCGTGGTGCATGAACTGAGAGACAGAGAGCTGATGGGTGATGGCTGATGGCTGATGGTAACAAAAATGGAAAGGGTCACTTACACAAGTAGCGAAGTCACAACTGGGGGCGGCTAATAGGGAAGGGACGGGGTTAATAAGACATTGGCTTTTGGTGAAGCTTTGAGCCACCTCGGTGTTTGGTTTTGGTGGCTCATTTGTCTCTCTTTCTCTATAGCTGGATTTGTCAAACTCGAATCAGGTCCATAGATTGAGCTAGGGGCAACTTTCACGAGCTTTTTCATTTTCTATCCAATTAAAACTACAATCTCTGCTCCTCACAATGTGTGATGTGATTGTACTAAATTGCAGTAACAATAAATAAAAGGAAAAAGAAAAGAAATCAAAGGTATTTTTTTTAGGAAAAAAGAAGATAGCGAGAGAATAATATACTGGTGTTTTTTTTTTGTTTGTACGTCTTGCTTCTGGAGTACAACCAATGACACAAAACCAACACTTCAGATGCTCATCAGTAGTCATGTGGCACCTCATGTTTTGCCAGCCCTGCAACTGCAAGCCCATCTGGTTGTCGGTATCCTTTCCTTTCAAAAACTAATTTCATCAAATTGAACGAGAATGTGTCTAAAGCTGATTGGTTTTGAAAGAAAAAAAAAAGTTGATACACAGAAGAAAGACGATTTCAAATCTGCTTTTTCTTTTTAAATTTTTTTTACATAAATTTTGAATTTTTTTTGATTAACTCTTGTTTAAATCCATTGGTTTAGATCAATAAAAATTTCACTAATAATCATAAAATTTTTATTAGTAATATTAATTTTTAAATCTCACATTTATAATGTTATTATCGATGAAATTTTTTAAAATTACTCATAAAATTTTCTGTTGGCAACCAAATTTTTTTTTGATAAACTTGAGTACTCTAATTGACCATAAAGTCTTCTAATTTTAAGTTGCCAATCTGTTTGTTGGGAATCCTGTTTGATATATTCACCATGAAACATCCAATCATAACATCAAGTTTGGCATCATTCGTTCATCACGATAATATAATATATAAACATTAAATGAGAATTTTTTTCTCAATTTTTTAGTATTATTAATAAATTTTTTAAAAATTATCAATTGAATTATAAAGAATTGCCTGGCCATTTAAGTTTTTAACTAATCACAAACCAAAATAACTAGAGCTGTAACAGCCCAAAGAAGCTAGCATCGATACGTACGCAGCTTTGATTCACATATCTATCAAAGATTTATGAAGGTCAAACAATTACTATCACAAATATTTTTTTTGAAATCATCATAAAACAAGAAAAAAACCAAGAAATCATGTGGTTTAATTTACAAATCTAACAAAGATATTTTAGGGTTAAAAAAGATCCAAATAAAGATAGAATCCAAGAGCTTTGAATTGCATAATGCTACCTTACGCAAATATTGACCTGGAAAATCAATCAAAGTGATTCCTAGGACTTTCACTGGAGAGGACACCTAACAATTTGTTATGGGTCCAAGTGTAGCCACCCTCATTATTATAGTATTATTTTACTCTAGTACTGTTACAGATCGTAAGAGAACTTAAATTACTTGGAAGTCTTCAACTAAACGGTGGACTAATTACAGCGGTAATAGGCGGACAACAAAATCAGTCAACATTGTCCAACTAAGAGAGAGAGAGAGAGAGAATTTAATACCATTAAAGAAAATTGGGAAGCAAAGGGGCGCTGGCTGCCTATCCGAGCCGTGGACGAGACAAACAATTTGTAATCACCAGTTTTAACCGAGGTAGTTATGTTGATGTGAATTCAGATTTCAACGAATTGATAAAGACTTAGTAATTTAGTTACTTTAAAAAGTAAAGATTTTACCTAGAAGTCAAGTTCTCATAGAGCAAGTAACTAGACTTGGTGAGTTCTAATACAACAAGTATTTAGTGTCTATAAATAGAATGGTTGGGGTTCACAAATTGGGAGTGAAAAAAAGTGCTAGCGAGAGAAACACGAGAGTTGTGTAATTGTAATCTCTCTGAGAATAGTGTAATCTTCTTCTTATTGTTCTACCGTGGACGTAGCCCAAATTGGGTGAATGACGTAAATCCTTGTGTGTGTGATTGTTTTTTTTTTCTTTATTTTTGCTCTTATTGTTCCATTGTGTTGTTAAATCTCTAACAACTGGTATAAGAGCCTAGTTCAAGAAACGAATCCAATAGTTTTTCACTTGAGCGGAAGCAATGACAAAAGAAGAAAAAATGAAGATCGAGAAATTCAATCGACAGAATTTTCAATAGTGGAAGATACAAATGGAAGATCTACTTAACTAGAAGGATTTGTATCTCTTGTTGGCAGGATAGAAGCCTGAGAGCATGAAGGAAGCTGACTGAAAGATTCTTGACAAGAAGGCATTGGCAATGGTGAGATTGTGTCTTACGTCATAGTTAGCTTTCAATATCACTAAAGAGAAGATGATTGCGGAAGTTATAGCTGCACTAGCTAAGTTATGTGAAAAACCATTTGCATCTAATAAAGTTTTCTTGATGAAGAAACATTTTAATATGACTATGGCTGCTAATATATCTATAATAGATCATTTAAATGAATTTAATATGATTGTTGACCCCTAACTTGATTTTAATGATGACAAAACAATATTATATTGTGTTAACTAATTTATCTAAGTGTTTAAAGCTACAAAGATGTTTGTACAAAGGCAAATAGTATTTGATAAGCTAAGTACTCAACCTTGAACAAGTTTGAAGATCAAGAATAAAAGCTTCAAAGGTTATTTATATTGTTGTAAATTTATCTATCAATTTCTTAGATTTAATTATGGCTCAAAATGATTACAAAATGTTTTTGATAAAAAATTTTAAACTTGATCTTAAAATCACAAGTTTTGTTAAAAAAAAAAATTGTTTCAGGGGATTCAATCAACTGAATGAACAGTATAATCGACTGAATAAAGGACAAAAAGTCTTACACTTTGATTCAGTCGACTATATGATTAATACAGTCGACTGAATGAGGGATAGAGAGTTCCATCCCTCTGGTCTAGTTGATTAAATGGTTTGTTCAGTCGACTGAATGAAAATACTTGAAACACTTCTACTTCACTCAATCGACTGAAGAAGCATCCAGTCGACTGAATACTCGAGCTTAATGGCTATAATTTGAATTTAAGAACGCCGTTTAGGGAATTTAATGCTCCAACCTGCTCCAAAACAACTATACTTTTTGAGTATGGTCATATGGATTTAAGACTATATAAACCCATAAATTAGCAAACCAAACAATCCAAGAACAATTAATTCATTCTTGATCTCATTTATGACTCATCAAAGCTTTCAAATTCTTCTTGAGCCAATGTTAAAGCTTTGTTCTTGAAAGAGAGACAATCTTCATTTGTAATGCATTAGTTGATATCTCTCTTGTACTTCTACAACCTTCAATTCCAATCATTGTAAGAGAAAGAGTTGGTGTAACTCTTAGAAGTGTTTAGGTGTTAAACGCTCTCTTGTATACTTCCTTTGGAAGAGACCTTTGTAATGGTTTGAGTAACACCTGTGAAGTTGCTTGTGTAGGGTCAAAAAGTTTTTAATATTACCAAATCACTATAAACGAGGTTTGCACTTTCTCTTCCTTTACTTCTTTAATTTCCAGCAATCAAATTATTATATTTTCTTGATTTAATTAAGTGCTTAAAACTTGTTTGTTGTTTGCAAAAAGTTTTTTAAAAAAAAACCCAATTCACCCCCTTTTTGCGTTACGCCTTGGTTTACAATTGGTATTAGAGTCTCGTTCTCATTAATAGGCTTAAGATCCTTGAGTAGATCATATAGCTAATAATAGTTATACTGAATGTCACTTTTATACTAGGCCTCCTTTGTAAACATGATGAAAATCTTTGTTGAAGGCCAAGATTATAATTTGTTGAAAATCATTGAAAAGGTTCTTGTAAAAAGAGTCACGGTTGGTGAAACAATAACTACATTGCCTAAACTTAAATATGAATTCGATGAGGATGATTGCAGGATGTTATCTTTAAATAGTAGAGGTACTAGCATTCTACATTGTGCTTTAGAAATAAATGAATACAATAAAATTTTAGCATGTATTTCGGCAAAATAAATATATGACAAACTTCAAGTAATATATGAAGGCACTAGTGAAGTAAAAAAATGAAATTTATATGCTAGTGTCCAAATATGAAGCTTTTAAGATGTCTCCCACCGAAACCATTTCTGAAATGTATTCTCGATTCACTAACATTATTAATGGCTTAAAGTTTCTTGGTAGGAATATTGAGGAGTTTGAGTTGATAAGGAAGATTCTTAGATCTTTACCACAAAATTGGGAATCTAAGAAGACGGCTATTATGGAAGCCAAAGACCTCGACAAGCTCGATGTCAAAATGCTTCTTGGGTCATTATTGACTTATGAGATGGAGGTTGTAAATGTCAAAGTTGTTGAGGATGAAAAGAAGAAGAAAATTATTACCCTCAAAGCTACTTCAAGCAAGCAAGTAGAAGAAGAAGAAAATGAAAGTAGTGAAGAAAATGGAAAGATAGATCTCATCACAAAGAGGTTTCACAAATTCTTGAAGAAAAGAAAGAAACCTTACACAAAGGACAACACAACCAAAAGAGAACCTATTGTGTGCTTTGGTTGCAAGAAACTCGGGCATATCAAGGTGGATTAACTTACAATAAAAAAGCCTTATAAGAACTTCAAGAAAAAAGCATTGGTTGCTACCACTTGGAGTGATGATGATGAGGATGATGAAGACATCTCGGATAGTGAGATTAACTACCATGAGATTTCCAACCTTTGCTTTATTGCAATTGATGATAAAGATGAGCTAACCATTTCTTCCCCTCGCAATG
Source organism: Bretschneidera sinensis (assembly GCA_023935145.1). Taxonomy (NCBI): domain Eukaryota; kingdom Viridiplantae; phylum Streptophyta; class Magnoliopsida; order Brassicales; family Akaniaceae; genus Bretschneidera; species Bretschneidera sinensis. Next base: position 108,482,914 of record CM043700.1, read on the forward strand.
ATATTGATAATAGTAATAATGAAATGATTGAGGCTATTAATGAATTTCATGATGAATTAAAGAAATTTGATGTTAGAAATGTTGTTCTCAAAAAGGAAGTTTCATCTCTCTCTAAAGAGATGGAAGCTCTAAAAGAAGAAAAAGAAAAACTTTCTTTAGAGCTTAATAACTAATTATAAGATTCTTTGAAAAATGAAAATGTTGATTTGAAAAAGAAAGTGATGGAGTTAAATAACACTATATCTAGGCTTGTAAGTGGAAAAGAAAAGCTAGATAAAGTGTTAGCTTTTCAAAAACTGAATGGAGAAAAATCCGGCTTGGATTATTCTCCATTAGGCAAGCAAAGATCAAATGAAACTATCTTTGTCAAAGCAACATGTGTGGATGAACCCTCCACTTCTAAGGCTCCTAGTAATGCTAATAATGTTCCTTTGAAAAGTGCTAGGAAGCCTAAGAATTCAAATGCTAATGCTTAGAATAAACATTTAAGAAATGCTTATGCTCCTCATATGTATGCTCATCCTAGAAATATAAATGCTAGGTATGCACATTCAAAAAATGCACATGCTAGGAATGTATATCTTAGAAATAACTATCATTCTTATCCTAGAAACAACATGTATGCTCATAACTCTAATAATGCAAGAAAAGTGTATTCTAGGAATGCTAGATATCCTTATTCAATAAATGATAGATTTGTATATTTTAGACATCCTATAAATTATTATGATTATCATTTTAGGGTCATACATCATCCACATTTCTATGATTATGGACCATTGCTACCTTAATAGTGGATGCTAAAAGAAAATGACCAGTGATCAAAGTCTCTTCATAGAGTTTACTCTAAGGGATGGCGGACACGTCACCATTGGAGATGACATCAAGATGAAGATAATTGGATATGGTAAAATTGGTAATGATTCTTCAACTCTTGATCATGTTATACTTATACAAGGCCTTAAGCCTAATTTACTATGTATTAATCAATTATGTGATAAATCTCCATCATATATCCTTGTGTTATGTCATTATGTCTCCACACAAAGGCAGAAGGTGACCATTGGTACCTTAATAGCGGATGCTTAAAGTACCTGACCGATGATCAAAGTCTCTTCATGGAGTTGACTCTAAGGGATAGCAGATACGTCACCATTGAAGATGACACCAAGATTAAGATTAATGGCTATAGTAAAGTTGGTAATGATTCTTCAACTCTTGATTATGTTTTACTTGTATAAGGCCTTAAGCCTAATTTACTATGTATTAATCAATTATGTGATAAAGTTAATAATTAATTTTTGAATCCTCTCATTCTCTTATAATATACATCAAGAGTAACAAGATCGAGTTTGTTGGCCAAAGACATGAAAATTTCTATTTAGTCGATCTAAAAACTTTACCTTGAAAATAATTTTTTTTTTCATCTTTTAGTGAAAACTCATGGTTATGGAATTGAAGGCTTGACCATGTGAACATAGATTTGATTAAAAAAATTTCTAGAAAAGATTTAGTTGTTGTTCTTCCCAAAATAAAATTTGAAAAAGAAAAAGTTTGTGATGCTTGTCAAATGAAAAAACAAACAAGAGTTTCTTTAAAATAAAAAAAAATGCAATTTCAACTTCTAGACCTTTAGAGCTTTTGCATATGGACTTGTTTGGTCCAATAACCACTATTAGTCTAGGTAGCCATCAATATGATCTTGTTATTGTAGATGACTATTCTAGATATACTTTTTTTATTTTTATTGCTTATAAGGATGAATCTTATAGAGGTTTTGTAAACTTTTGTAAAAAGGTTCAAAATGAAAAAGGTATTACTATTTCAAGCATAAGAAGTGAACATGGAAAAGAATTTGAAAACCAAAGCTTTTCAAAATATTGTGGTGATAATGGTATTGATCACAATTTTCAGCTCCTAGAACTCCCAAACAAAATGGTGTTGTTGAAATTAAAAATGGAGTTTTAGAAGAATTTGCTAGAACTATGCTTTGTTAAAATATGTTACTAAAATATTTTTGGGAGAAGCCATAAACACCTCATGTTATGTTTTAAATAGAGTTTTAATTAGGCTTATGCTTGACAAAACTCTATATAAACTATGGAAAAGTAGAAAGCCTAATATCTTTAATTTTCATGATTTTGGTTACAAATGCTTCATCTTAAATAACAATAAAATTAATTTAGGTAAATAAGACTCTAAGACCGATGACATTCTAGGGTTATTCAACATCTAGTAAAGCTTCTAGAGTCTTTAACAAAAGAACTCTAGTGGTTGAAGAATCCATTCATATTGCATTTAATGAATCTAACCCTACTTGTAATAGAAGAGCTACTCTTGATGATGATGTAGGTTTTATGCTAAGAATGAATTCAACCACCCCCATTGTTGACCCCAAGGGGAATCAACTTCAAATATCTCAAAGGGAAGATGAACTTAGACTTGATCGACTTTTAACAAGTCAATAAGTAAATGGTTTTCCAAAAGATTGAAGGTATGTGAATTATCACCTAATCGATCAAGTGATTGGTAATCCTTCACAAGGGATTAATAACTCGATCCTCTATGAGAAATATACATAATTATGTTTCTTTCTTATCTTAAATAGAACCTAAGACTTTTAATGAAGTAGAAAATGATGAGAATTGGATAAATACTATGCAAGAAGAAATAAATCAATTTGAAATAAATAAAGTTTGAACTCTAGTTCCTAAACCTAAGGACCATTATGTAATTGGAACTAAATCGGTGTTTAGAAATAAAATGGAATAGTAACTAGGAACAAGGCTAGACTTGTAGCTAAAGGTTATAATCAACAAGAAGAAATTGATTTTGATGAAACTTGTGCTCCCGTAGCTAGATTAGAAGCTATTCGTATGTTACTTGTTTTTACATGTTTTAAAATTTTTAAATTATTTCAAATGGATGTTAAAAGTATATTTTTAAATGATTTTTATTGAAGAAGAGGTCTATATTGAACAACTTCTTAGTTTTTGAAGATCCTAACATTCCAAACCATTTTTATAGAATTTCTAAAGCTCTTTATTAGTTGAAGCAAGCTCCTAGAGCATGGTATGAAAGGTTAAGTAAGTTTTTACTTAGTAATGGTTTTTCAAGAGGAAAAATAGACACTACATTTTTTACAAAAATGAATAAGAATGACACTCTTATAGTTCAAATATATGTTGATGATATCATATTTTGTGTCTTTAATAAATCCATGTGTCAAGATTTTGCTAAGTGTATGCAAGGTGAGTTTGAGATGAATATGATATAAGAGCTTAACTACTTCCTTGGACTTCAAATCAAGTAAACAAAGGAAAGCATCTTCATCAACCAATCTAAGTACACAAAGGATTTGATAAAGAGATTTGAGATGGAGAATACAAAGTCTATTGGGACTCCCATGAACACTTCAACAAAAATCGACTTGGATAAAGAAAGTAAAAGTGTCGATGTTAAGAAATATAGAAGAATGATAGGGGTTTTACTTTCTTTAACTACTAGTAAACCCAATATTATGTTTAATGTATATATGTGTGCTAGATTTCAAGCTAATCCTAAAGAATCTCATATAATTGATGTTAAAAGAATCTTAAGATATTTGCATGGAACTCAAAATCTAATATTATGGTATTCAAGAGATTCACATTTTTAAGCTAGTTGGGTACTCGGATGCTGATTTTGTTGGTTGTAAATTAGATAGAAAGAGTACTAGTGGAACATGCCAATTTATAAATTGTATGTTAATTGCTTGGTTTTTAAAGAAATAAAATTTGGTTGCACTATCAATCGTCAAAGCGTAATATGTGGTCGCCGGTAGTTGTTGTGCACAAGTTTTATGGATAAAATAGTAACTAGAAGATTTTGACATGCATTTTGAAAATATTACAATTTTATGTGATAACACTAGTGCAATCATTCTAATTGAAAACCCCATTCAACATTCAAGAACTAAACACATTGAAATTAGACATCACTTTAAAAGAGATCATGCTCAGAGAGGTGATATCAAACTTGAATTCATTCCTACGGAAAATCAAATTGCTGATATTCTTACAAAACCTTTGAATAGGGATAAATTTAGTATGATAAGAATGTTAATGGGCATGAGAAATTTTATATGATTTGATGTTTGATTGCATATACATTCATAAATTTGTATATATACCATTGAGTTAATGAGCATTAACTTTTATTTGATGTTTCCTTCACTCAAATAATGGCATAGACAAATATATGCTTGCAATTTTTCAACTTGGAGTTCAAATTTTTTCTTAAAAACTCTTGATTCAGTCGACTGAATCATCTATTAAGTTGATTAGATGTCTTACTTAGAAAATCCTTGAATTTTTACTTTTCATTAAGTTGAATCAAAACTTATCCAGTCGACTGAATGAACTCATACAATCGACTAAATAAACCATATAATCGATTGAATGCCTGTGTTTTTCAAACCTGATCAGTTCTATAACTGATTCAATCCACTGAAGTAGGACCCAGTCAACTGAAGCCGCGATATTATAAATATGGCTTTTCATTTCAAGATGTCATTTTCACCCACATTTGAAAAATCCTTGACTGTTTCCACTTCTTCTCTAGAAATTCTTCAGTTTTTTGTCAAAACCATCCAAGTTCCTCCATTTAAACTCAAATCCACCCATTAAAATCTTTAGATTCATGAATTCCTTTTTCAAAAATGTTTGAAGATAGTGTTTGAAGAAGCCTTATCCCGGAGGAGATAACCCTACCACAACGAGACGAAAAGCTACTCAAGAGGGCAAAGGCATGGAAAAAGAGGGTGAAGCGATCAAGAAGGCTTGAAATGATCTTAATGCCTTAAGCTTTCATGATGTTGATGCGAAAGACAAGTATTACATTAGAATTCATGTCAAAGAAATTATGTTAGGTCGTTTTATTGATTTTTCCTCTATCACTACCCATGAGAAATACTACCTTAGGTTAATCCACCAATTCTATGCCAACCTAGTTCAGCCTTCTCCCTATGCCCCTAAGTATAAGACCATGGTTTTAGGCTAAGAGAGGCCAAGAGTTCACTATTATCACTGCGGCTCTTGGAACTGTTCTGAAATTGGTTGAAGGTGGTATGAGTTGGACTACAAATGGTTAGCTTAAGGATTTCAATTATAGGAATGTCTATAGAGTTAAGAGTAACCCTAACTATAATTATGGGATATAGACGTATAATTCTTATAGTGATTTGTCCTTAGAATCTAAGGTTCTTAATCTAATCATCAACTGGTGCATCAACCCTAGGCTAGGTAGCCGAGTCTGTTCCTCAAAGTTAGATGTTCTCCTGATTTTATTTTTGAAAATTGGGACTGCCTATGACCTATGTCCTGTAATCCTTGAGAATATGTTTGTTGTGAATAAGAGTGAAGCAATAAGCTTTTCATATAGGATGGTAATCACTCTCATTCTCAATCATTTTAATGGTTTCCCTACCTGACCACGAAGAAAATGAGATTGAGACCAGTGACTTGATCAATGTCTCTTCTCTTAAGAGGACATGATGTGCCATCAGAGAAAGTCTTATAGTCCTTAAGATAGGGAAGAGTATCAGAATTGGAAATAAAGACCTTAATAAAGAGGAAGAGGAACAAGATGTTCCTATGGGTAGTCAGCAGCCTACTCTGCGCAACTCAATGGGTTCTGATTCATCTAATGCGATCCTCCTATCTCTTATAAGCTTTCAGCTTATGATGAACAACATAAAACAATCCACAGATATACAACTTCATTCACTGAAGATCGAGATGACTTCAGTCTACGATGAGTTAACCATCTTCAGAACAGAGACAAAAAGATCCTTTGCGGAGGTTAGAGACCAGCTTGGTGAGATGCGAGACCAGCTTCGCTATTGTGGTCCTTCTTCTCCACTTGATTGGGAACATTGATCCTTATTTCTTTTTTCTATCTTTTTTTCACTCTATAGAAATTTTGCAAGTACATTCATATTTTATTTACTTTTCATGCATTCATGGATATTTTGCTCTTTTGAGCTTTTATGTTTACTTTTCTAGAACTGCTCGGGAGAGATTTAACTCTTTATTTTTAATTGCAACTTTGTGTGGATGTTTATTAGTTGCTTACCTACTTATCTATAGTAATTACTTTTCATTTTTTATTATTTGGATCTCCCTTTTGTGATAATGACAAAAAGGGGGAGAAAACTGAGGAATGAGAAAAATAGTGTAGTTATTGATAAGCGTAATGCATATGAGGAATGAAAAACTTCTTTAGGGGAAAATAGACAGACATATATTTTAGGTCAAATTTGGGCGAGTACTAGATATTGTATAGCCAATGTACGTTTTAATGCATGTGAAATTGTTTAATTTATCGAGAACATAATTCAGATGTATGTTCAAAAACATAGTGTAGTTTAAGTGGTTGCAGAGCACCTCAGTTCTCAAACAGCCAAAATTGGCCAATGATAAGCGTGTGTAACCAATTTGACCTTGAAGTGATTGGTTACAGTATCTCTGAATGTGAGATGGTGAGTAACTGATTTGACTTATCTTTCGCTTCTACATGCTTTATTGACTTTAATGTAATGGTGAGATATCAAAATCCCTATCACTGAGCAGAGTTCGAAACCCCCCACCCTTACTAAAAAAATACTTTATTGAACTTGTGAGAATATATAATTTCTTAACTTGACTGCCATTGAATTGAAATAGAAATTAATGCTCATAATAAGATTGGTGCGCATGATGAATTGTTTGCAGGTTTTTGCTCCAGTGATTGTTGAAGGCCACTAGTCTTTGTTATGTGATAAAAGTTTCTCATAAACGCATTGACATTCTCGATTCAATGTGGAAGAAAAAGGGGGAGCATTTATGATCGTCTAGACACAGCAATGGTGAAATCTATTGCACATGTTTGTTGTCCGATAAGTATTTATCTAAAAATATATTTAAATCTAATGCATATGATATGCTTAACATGGGTTGTGGATTGTACTACTGTGACCATAAACATTGCCTAGAGACAGCCATGACAAAAGTCAAGGGTCAGAACTCTGTTCCACAAATTGGTTATCCCATTATCATCCATAAGTTGCCCGAACATGAAAATTGATAAGCCTAAAAATGTTCTTTTATTAAAAATGGAACTCAAGGTATTGCTTATATATATATATAAAATTCAAAGTGGGGTCCGATTGACGTCTTCAAATGTCTGGTTTCACGTATGCATAAGTTGTTTGTAGTCGTGAAAACTGACAACATGACACTAAATATAATGTCAGTTTTTCAAAAATACACATTTAGATAGCTATATATAGATATTGAGTTGTATATGCCAGAGCTAATTAGAGTAGGTAAAAAAAAAAAGGGAATAACAAGTACTTTTTTGTCTTAAGTTTGACTGTGATATATACATGTTAAAGTTTATGGAGCGATGGGATGGAATTTTAATGCCTCAATAAGATAATGTATGCCTCTCACCGAATCATTAGAAAAAATAACAGTATTTTCAATTATTGTTCCAAACAAATTTTCCTCTAGTGAAATGTTTGTCTATGTAACAAGACTTAGAGCACATCCACAAAAACTTGTTGTTAGGTTGGTATTCCATTCCTGCTGTTAGGAGTAAAGCAATGAAAAATAAATAGACACATAAAATTTACATGGTTCGAAACTAAAACTCCTACATCCACGGGTGATGTGGGAGTTTTCACTATAATCAATTCGGAGTACAAATCAAGAGAGATAAAACTCTCTAAGTCCAAATCCCCAATACACCCAAATCTAGGCTACCACAAATTTAATTGGGAAAATATGATAGCCTAGAATAAAATAAATTTTAATCACTCACAGGACTCTATTTGTTGTATTATTCTACTTACTGTAACAAGGTAGAAAATAACACCACTGTTTTTCATGTTCTTGTATTGTTATCTTTCTTACTTCACGAAAGGAATAAAACTGATTTATTTATAAGCACAGATCCAAGAAGAGTAAACTCTTCTAATCCTTCTTGGACTAGGAATCATAAAGTACTTTGGCAATCGCCTTTACCAATCATTTTCCTACTGCAATTTGTCCTCTTGCTTGATGACATGGCCATTAAAAGTTGAAGAATGGGTTGACTCTCTCTCTTTCTTTTTTTCTTTCTTTTGTTTAGGATTTTCTTTTTCTTTATTTCTCTAAAATTAAAAACCATTTTAACAAATCTCTACATTGCTTTAAACATTCACAAATAGCAAATACTCTTCACCATCTCCACAAATAACCCAATGGGGTATAATTCAAATATTGTAAGCAACACTAATTAAGTCCAAGCAATGGTCGAACATAAAAATTGGAAGTGGTTTAGTTAATACGTCTATTGGATTATCTGCTACCCCAATTTTCTTCACAACAATATCACTACTATCAACGATGTCTCGAACAAAGTGATAGTGAACACCAATATGCTTTGTATATTCTTAGAACATCTGATTCTTAGTCAAGTGAGTGACACTTTGACTATCACAATGGACAACAGTAGAATCATGAACTCAACACAATTCACTAAACAATCATCTCAACCAAACGACTTCCTTGATAGCCTATACTATAGCTAGATACTTAGCCTCTATAGTCGATAGAGCAACGATTGGTTGTAGAGTAGCCTTCCAACTAAAAGCGTATCCACCAAGAGCAAATACATAACCTATAGTAGATCTTTTTTTGTCAAGATCGTTTACAAAGTCTAAATCAACATAACCAACAAATTGCTTTTTTGGCTTACAAACTTCAAACATACATCTGAAGTACCTCTAAGATACTGAAGTATCCGCTTAACAGCTCTTTAATTCTCTTTCCTTATATTAACCATATATCTACTAACCACACTGACAACCTGTGTAATACCTAGATGGGTGCAAACTATGGCATATATATTGTTGAAAATCACCTTGACAAGATGCTCAGGTGGTGATCTTCCAAACACCCAAGTCTAGAATGGCTTGTAAAGATTTTGAATCAAAAACAGGAACAGAAATCAAAGAAAGAAAGAAGACAAGCAATATTTTATCAAGGTTTGGCAATAGCCTACATCCCTGTGAGTTCCTCTGAACTCTCTGCACTAAATCAATGGTTCTTTACAATCCAGCAACCCTCTTCAATAAACCTCAAGTTCTTGAAGAAACCAAGAAGAGAAGAAAGAAGATGATAAGAACTATTACAATGCTCTCTATCAAATCTATACTACTCTCTCTTTACAACCAGCCTCACTACAATGAGTCCCTCTTGTGTTTTGTGTCTTTGCACTCTCACACAATTCTCTCTTGTATGTTTGTCACTCTTTACAATTGATCTCAAATTATGTCACAATGATTTTAGATTGAAGCTAGGTGACCCTTTATATTGTGCACCAACTTCTTGACCAATCTTGAGTGTCATTCTCCACCCTTAGATCTTGATGACCAATCAACCATGGCCCTTGATAAATCCTTAGTGATCCTATGTGTTTTGGACATGTTTCCACGTACTTAACAAAGGATGAATCAAATGGACTATGTGTGCCTTCAAGGTGCGGCCTGAAACAGGGTACACTTATTGTCCCTATGGGCGCCGCGGCCTGGACCTCCTCAGCAAACCTCCACCTTCTGGGCGCAGTGGTCTAGGATAGTCTGGGCCGCGGCCTGACCTGATACTCACCCATTTTTGCTGCTTTGTGTTGAATGGAGGTGTGCACACACACCCAAAGTGATGTGCACACTTGTGTGCACTCCTTTAACATGTTGAAATTTATTCTTCGAACCTTGGTTTAAACTTTAACCATGTTTAAACCTTAGACAAATAGCAACAATCTTTACCTTTGTCTAAGCGTTTAAACCCGAACCATTGTGCAGAGAACTTTAGGATCCAAACTCATCTTGAGTCATCAATCAACCGACTCCATTCCTAAGAAGTTCAAGGCAATAATTGAACCTTCTTAGAGGTAGAACCTTAGTACTTAAATCTGTAGGACTTTCTTTCGTGGCCATTTTATCCGAAGACACCATCACCTACTCTTTTAGGACCATCCACTCGTCTAACAACCCTTTACACCACATAGCCTTATTTATGGCTTCCATAGCCGCTATGTACTCAGCCTCGATTGTTAAGAGTGCTATCACCAGCTGCCATTGAGCCTTCAAATACCTCAGCAACCACTTCATCCCAAGCCAATGCTTATTTCCGAGATTACTCACAAATCTGTTGAGAACACCCATTACCCAAGAAACCCTTAACCAGTTTCTCTCATTTTCTTGGATTATACACATCCCAAGAATCTTTTGTGTAAGGCTGAGATCCTTCCTCTCGAACTCCTCACTGAGTTGAGATGTAAACCTTTCCATCCTCTCCCTGCTGTTCCGAACCAACAGCACATCAATCATAGATGAGGATACTCACCATATTCTCCACCTTGTGTCCAGGTGAGAAAGTTTATGTGAAATCTATGTCTCTTCTTTGTGTTAACCCCTTCGCCACCATCCTAGCCTTGTTTCAGACTTCATCTCCTGGAGGGTACCCTTCTTTGATCTTGTAAGTCCACTTACAATCCACAACTCTCTAAATTCCCAGAATGTGCACCAATTCCCAGAAATTGTTCTTCCTCAAAGAATCCATTTCTTCCTTCATAGCTAGCTTCCATCTTGGCGAATCCTTACATCCCATGGCATCAATGTAAGTCTCTTATTCACTTATCTCTCCTTCTGTCCAAGGAGCTGCTGCATCCGCAGCATCCGCAAACCTATATCTTGAAGGTGGTCCAACCAGTCTTCTTTCCTGGTTTCTTGTGGGGTAATAGTCCTTCTGACTTGCTGCATCATCCTCTTTCAGTTCAACCTCCTCATGAGTGTCCTGAGCTTGGCATTCATCAATGGTCTTTACTTGGTGCGAACCCTCTTACCTTTCTTGCTCTACCTAAACCGAATTCTCCTTGATGCTATGCTCCACAAATACCGAGCTGGTTTGCTCACTAGCCCCTGCAGGGTTAGTTTTCTCCAAATAGGGATATAACAATTCATTAAAATTAATATCCTTACTTATTATGAGTCTTAATCCTTCTTTCTCTAAGGACCATAACTTATACCCCTTAGCCCCTTCCCCATATCCTAGAAACACACATTTTCTAGATCCTAGGCTAAGTCTATCATCCTTTTTGTTGTGCAAATGCAGCATACCCAAAAGTCCTAAGGTTATCCAACTCATGGGGTTTTCTACTACACATCTCTTCGGGAGTCTTATGGTACTCAATCCTAGAGGGTGATCTATTAACCAAATACGCAGGAATAGACATCACTTCCCCCCAAAAAAATTTGGGTAATCTGGATCCATCTAACATGCACCTAACCTTTTCCATAAGGGTCTTATTCATCCTCTCAGCAACTCCAATTTGCTGAGGGGTTTTCACAACCGTTCTATGACCTACAGAATTAATTAAGTTCTTGGTTAAAAATTTATAAGCCATTATAGGTTCTTATCCCCTTAACTACCCTGCCCATTTGAGTCTCTACAAGCCCTTTCCACACCACTAATTTATTCAAAGCATCTGATTTATTTTTAACTAAATAAACCCAAACCTTTCTTGAATAATCATCAATTAAAGATAGAAATTAAATGTTACCTCCCTGTGTTGGTGTCATTGCTGGTCCCCAAAGGTCCGCAAGAATGTAGTTAAGAATGCCCTTAGACTTGTGCACTCCAGTGTTGAAGCTGACCCAGTGTTGCTTCTCAAAAACACAACACTCGCAGAAATCAAGTTCCTCTACTTTGTTTCCATCAAATAATCCATCCTTGCTGAGAACTTATAGGCCCTCTTCACTCATATGTCCCAAGCGAGTGTGCCAAAGGGCTGCCTCATCTATCTCATCCATCAAGCTTACTGCTTGATCATTGATCTCCATGTCTCCGATCATCTTATGAAGTCCATCCTTCATTGCTACTTTGATCTCTACCAAAGATCCCTTGGCTACCTTGATCTTTCCTCCCTCTATCTTGCATGTGTATCCCATAGAATTCAGCTGCCCCAATGAGATCAAATTCCTCCTCAAATCTGGAAGATACCTCACATTCTCTAGTAGCCTTGTCATTCCATCGAACATCCTCACCTGGATGTCTCCTATGCCTCTCACTTGGTAATAAATATCATTCCCTAAGAAAACCCTTTCATAATTGGTTTCCTTGAAATTCTTGAACCAACTCCGGTGAGGGCACATGTGATGAGTGCACCCGGAATCCAATATCCATTTCCCACTGCCTTCTTACCCCTTACTCACACTTGAGCACACAACAAGAACATCACCATCTTGTTGTTCTGTCTTGGCAATCGAAGCCTCTCCATTCTTGGTATAGCTTCTTCCTTTATCCCTTGTCATCTTCTTGTAATCTTTCTTGACATGACCCTCCTTATGGCAGTAGTAGCAACTCTTCCCTCCAAATCTCAGTTTGTAGTGCTCTCTCCCATGGCTCTTTCATCTACCTCTATCCCGGTAGTAGCCATGTATGTTGCTGTGCATTCTCCCATGGCTCTCTTCTCTACCTCTGTCCCGATAGTAGCCATGTATATTGCTGTGCACTCTCTCATGACTCTCTCTTCTACCTCTGTCCTAGTAGTAGCCATACATGTTGTTGTGCATTCTTCTATGGCTCTCTCTTCTACCTCTATCCCGGTAGTAGCCATGCATGTTGCTGTGCACTCTCCTATGGCTCTCTCCTCTACCTCTGTCCTAGTAGTAGCCATGGTTGCTGCCATACCGAGTTATTGGCCTTCTTTTAAAGAACAGCCCTTTACCACTTGATGCACTTCTTATCTTAGCATCAAGATTATCTTGCAACTCTTTATTAGGATCAAATTTAAAAGCAAAGATTTTTTTACGAAGATACCACTTATCTGGGAGAGTCTTGGCAAGAAACAACTCATCTAGTTTCTTCCAAATTGTAGCTGGATCTTCCGAGTCTCCGTACTCCCTTGTGACATTATTCGACATGTGCAAGAAGATGGTGCTGTAAGCCATCTTCTTCATCTTAATTCGCTGGTCCTCCGTGACACTTGCTGGAAAAGCATTATCTTCTCTAAGAGCCAAGTCCACTTTCTGTTGCACTAGAACTGCCTTGATCTTCTACTTCCACAGGGAAAAATCTCCCTTTCCATCAAACTTCTCAATACCGAAATTTGAACCCATTTTGTGGAGAAGATCCTTTGATTTATGCAGCACCCACAAATGCTTTCCAACTTCTTCTAAACCTCAAGAACATAGATCGAAGATCGATCTTAATACCATTCTTGAATCACCCTTAAGAACACAATCAGATCTTGATCTTTACACCGTTCTTGAATCACCCTCAAGAACACAATCATATATTGATCTTAACTCCATTCTTGATTTACCTCAAGAACACGATCAGATATAGATCTTAACTCCGTTCTTGAATCACCTAAGAAGTTGACCCTTGGAGTCTTGCTCCAATACCTTCTTGTTCTTGCTCCGACACTTGGCTGTGCTAGCTCTGATACCACTGTTGGAAATCACCTTGACAAGGTGCCCAGGTGGTGATCTTCCAAACACCCAAGTCTAGAATGACTTGTAAAGATTTGGAATCGAAAATAGGAATAGAAATCAAAGAAAAAAATAAGACAAGCGATTTGTTATCGAGGTTCGGTAATAGCCTACGTCCCCGTGAGTTCTTCTGAACTCTCTACACTAAATCAATGGTTCTTTACAATCCAGCAACCCTCTTCAAGAAACCTCAAGTTCTTGAAGAAACCAAGAAGAGAATAAAGAAGATGATAAGAACTATTACAATGCTCTCTATCAAATCTATACTACTCTCTCTTTACAACCAACCTCACTACAATGAGTCCCTCTTGTGTTTTGTGTCTTTGCACTCTCACACAATTCTCTCTTGTATGTCTATCACTCTTTACAATTGATCTCAAATTATATCACAATGTTTTTAGATTGAAGTTAGGTGACCCTTTATATAGTGCACCAACTTCTTGGCCAATCTTGAGTATCATTCTCCACCCTTAGATCTTGATGACCAATCAACCATGGCCCTTGATCAATCCTTAGTGATCCTATGTGTTTTGGACATGTTTCCACTTACTTAACAAAGGCTGAATCAAATGGACTATGTGTGCCTTCAAGGTGCGGCCTGAAACAGGGCACACTTGCTGGCACACCCATTTTTGCTGCTTTGTGCTGAATAGAGGTGTGCACACACACCCAAAGTGATGCGCACACTTGTGTGCACTCCTTTAACATGCTGAAATTTATTCTTCCAACCTTGGTTTAAACTTTAACTATGTTTAAACCTTAGACAAATACCAACATATATGACTCCCAACTACACTAGAATAGAGAACCCAAGACATCTACTTTTTATCTTTATTTTTATGTGGAGACAAAATAGTTGAAAGTCTGAAGTGAGCAGTAAAAGGAGTACTAACAAGTTTGGCATTCTTCATGCCAAAATGTTGCAAAACTTTCTCAATATACTTCTTTTGTGTCAAATATAATAAATATGCTCCTCTATCTCTTCAAAATTCCATACTAAGAATCTTCTCAGCTGGACTCAAATCTTTCATCTCAAATTTATTTCTGAGTAGTGCTTTTAGGCTAACAATCTCATATTTACTCTTACATGTAATGAACATATCATCAACATAAAGCAACAAATAAAGAAATAACCCATTTGTATACTTCTTAAGATACACACAACTATCATACTTGCTTCTGGAATACCCATTACTCACCATGAAGAAGTCAAACCGCTTGTACCACTAATGAAGAGATTGCTTCAAACCATATAAGGACTTTGTTAGAGTTGTTGTATACTTCACGGGACCAGATCTGTAAAACCCTGGACGAACACGGGGTCCCGCTCCCCGGTGAGTTGAGTCTGGTTTTTTGCTTGGCGGTTTGGGCTTGGGCCCATGAATAGCCATGGTTCTGTAGCAGGGGAAAATCCTAATTAGACCTTAATTAGGACATCTTAAGTTGCTTATAAATACTCTTTATGTACTGAGCATACATTGTAACGAAAGATTTGTGAGGTTGATAATAAGAAACTTCTGGTAGGACGTAGCCTTATTCTGGGGTGAACTTGGGTAAATCTTGTCTTCTTTTCTTTCTATTTATAATTCATGTGATTGATAGGTCTCAAATCATTCAATTGGTATCAGAGCCTTGTATTCAAGGATTAACGATCAGAGATATCGATTGGATCACAGATTGAAATTGAGAAGTTCAGAGGAAAGAATTTCGAGTTATAGAAATCAAAAATGGAGGATCTACTCGTGGATAGGGATCTATGGACGATGATAGTCGATGAGATACTGAAGAGTATGATGTCTAGGGCAGAGGTATCGCCGATGGTGGTTTCAACATCATCTTCAGCAACCATCACCCAACGAAAGAAGCTCGATCGAAAATATGAAGTCTGATTCGGCTATGCCTAGCTGATTCTATCCTGATAAATATTTATGGAGAAAAGACTGTGAAAGATCTCTGGAAGAAGCTGGAAAGCCTTTATCAAAGTAAATCTCTAGTAAACAAACTATTTTTGCAGAAGAAGTTGTACAACCTTCAGATAGATGAGGGCAATTCTTTCTCTGTTCATCTACATGAGTACAACACTTTGATAGGTCAGTTATTATCTATCAGTGTTGATGTGATGGATGATGATAAGGCTATTATGTTGCTCTGTTTACTGTCTGATTCGTGGGATAACTTGATAGTTATGAATGGTAGTAGTATAACTAATCTGTCTTTTGAGAATGTCATGGCAGCCTTATTGTCTAAGGCGATAAAGTGGTAGGGTACAGAGAACTCGTCAAGTAAGGCCTTATTTGTGAGAGGGCGAATCCATGATAAAGACTATAAGTGGTCTGGTGATAGGAGCTTAAATATTCATATTTAAGCCCTTTAATTTACATTTGTTAAGCCATAGTTTATGTTATTTTAGTCCATTTTACTTCATTTCTGTGTTTTACATGGTTTTTATAGGTCTATGAAGAAAATGAAGCATTTTGGAGCTTAAAAGGAAGAAAACTGGAAAACCTGGAGCAGATACTGTCTGGAGTATGATCGAGCGCACCATGAAGGGCGATCGAGCGCAACCTTGCGATCGAGCATACTATGCTCGCGATCTAGTGCACACGTACAACAGTGAACAGTAAAATGGCATTACCTGTTTTGAAAATTAGGGTTAAGGCCCTATTTTAGAAATTAGGGTTTCCAAGTGTCCTTAGAACCCTATAAAGAGACCTGTAAAACACAGAAAATAGATCTCCCTTTTGAGGAGCTTACCTTCCTTTTAGTTTAGTTTTTGTTCGGGGAGATCGGAGAAGGAAACTGTGGAGGAGAATTGACGACTCTTCTCTCGGGTTTCTTCTTTAATTTATTTTTATTATGTGTACTTAAACTTTTAGTAAGGGCTTAGTTGAAGCCCTAATTATGTTTACTTAATATTTCAATATTGGCACCTTTACAATGGTTATATGATGATGTTTAACTTGATTAATACCTATATTTATTTAAATTCCTCATATGTGTTTGTATGATCAACTTATGCATGTGGCATGGATTAGTTAGTTGAATCAATTTGGATGACCGAGTCCTATGTTCAACATTAGTAACAAGAGATATCCACACTGGATTATAAGGTTAATCAACACAGGAAACCGGAAGCGGACCAAGCCCCTAAGTCTCGTGTGGTTGCCGATCTCCATATCCCTTATGCTCTCTTAAGGAACAACTCAGTATACCCCCATGCTGAATCCCTTAAAAGAGAAAAGAGTTAGAATATACACCATGCCTAACTCGTTGCTTAGGGAGATCAATAGCCTAAGGTGTGGACCAAGCCCTTAGGTTGGCAAACATTAAATATTCAGAGTATAACTAAAGCATTGGCATATTGTTTTATTATGTTAAAGCATAATTAGTGGTGGATATCAAAGCCTTACACTTTTATCATTATCTTGTTTCGTGTTTCTTGTTTTATCCTTATTAATCCTCTTTATCTTGTTTTATATTGTGAAAGTAATTCTAAATAAAAATTCACCAATCCCTGTGGAAATGATCTCGCACTTGCACACTATGCTACCACAAACCTTGTGCACTTGCAAGTAAAACAAGTACGATTATTTGCATAATTATTTAGGTAGATAATCGTTTCATCAAGTTTTTGGCACCGTTGCCGGGGATTGTGCTAAATTTATTTTTGGAATTATTTTTGTTAGTTTTTATTTTATTTTATTTTATTCTGTTCCGTTTTATTTTTATTTTTATCAAAAATCAGATTTATTCCTTCTTTTCGTTTTCTGTTTTTGTTCAGGTGTGCAGATGAGGAGTTTCTATCCTCATTGCGATCGAGCGCACTATTTGGTGCAATCGATCGCAAGCCCAGTGCGATCGAGCGCAGTTTAGGGTGCACTCGAGCGCAAAAGGTCCAGAGAGTACCTGAGCAGCAGTACTGAAACTACTGCACTGAAGTGGTTCAACTAATTCATGCAAGGGCTTCGATCCAAAAATCCAATCTTTTTTCCACTCAATATAGAGCAAGAAGTAAAGAGCAAGGGCATGTATAAAGTAAACTCAAATGTTGGATTTCCAAATTAGGTGGATGCTATGGAAAGAAAGGTAGATATACTTGTAGAAGTCATGATTGCTCGGATTGCCTCACCTAGGCCACAAGCTAAACCACTCCAAGTATGTGCTATTTGTAGTCGTTTTGATCACACTACTGAAACTTACCCTTTATATTCTTCTGCAGATCGAGAGTAAGCAAACTATGTGGGACCAAACAACTACGATCCATATGCAAATACTTACAATCCAGAATGGCGAAACTACCCCAACTTCTTATGGAGCAACAATCAAAATGTATGGAACCTTCAAGGGCAATAAAGAAACTTCCAAAAAGTAGCCCACTCAATTCCCTAATCATAGGAAAACGACCTAGAGAGTCTTGTGATGCAGTTGGCAACTAAGCAACAACAATTGATGACCTCACAAGATCAATTTATGGCAGAAGAAAAGCAATTTCGGACTGAGACAAGACAAACCATTGCACGGCATGAACAAGTCATTCAAAGATTGGAAGTACAAGTGGGGCAACTGGCTAAGGAGCTAAGTAAAAAAAAGCAAAATGTTGTTGAACAAGTTTTCCATGACCATCATATTAATCCATTTGAGACCTCCCTCTCCCATTATTTCAAAGGATCAGATATTGAGCCAAAATCTGAAGATGTTACTGATGACATCATTGAAATTGTGCACCTCTTAGAGGCCTATCCAAAGCATCCAAGTAAGTACACCGATCCATTTGACACTCTTGTGCCTTCTAATACTACTTTTTTTCCCTTTTATTGTCCAGGCACCAGATTTGGAGTTGAAGCAATTGCCGAAGTATTTGACTTATGCTTATATGGGAGAAAATAAGAAACTACCTGTGCTAGTTGCTACAAATTTTAGTTTGGGGGAAGAATAAGGCTTAGTCTGGCTGAAGACATTAAACTTGGCGCTCATGGGAGGCACCCCAGATATATCCTTTTCATTTTAGCACTTTTCTTTCTTTTATTTATAATTGTATTTGCATGTCTATTATTTATATTTTGTTTTCTGGAATAATATTTATTTTTCTTTGTCAAATACTCAGTGCGTGCATCTAGTTCAAGTTTGGGGATGTGTCACAAGCAAAGCAAGCAACCTAGTTCTCCATCTCCCAGGTCAGATCTTTTCATGCCACACACACTGGGGACAATGTGTATTTTAAGTTTGGTGGTATTGGGAGATACTAGATACTATTACACACACACTTGAAACACATGCACACACTAGGTCCCAGTTTTTTTTAGAAAAGATAAATGCATGTTTATTTAGGTAACAAAAATTTTGGTTGATTTAAAAATTTGATAACACTTCATTAGTAAGCTTAAAAGCTAGAACACATAGTCTTGTAGTAGGAATTTGACCAAGTTTAGTTATCTACCTCAAGGCACTTAAGAATTCACGAGTTTGATCCAAATTTGCACAAGTACATTTAACACGCATTTGTGTGGGGTATGACAAATAATTCTCTTGTATATGTTTCTATAACCTAACTGTAATCAGATAACTTGTTAAAAAGAACACTTTGGCATAAGAAAAATAAAGAAAAATGTCCATAAAAAAAGTGATTAAAAAGCTTCTAATGATCATTAAAAACTTTTCACTGAGTAACTGGGCCTCTTACCTTAGTAAGCATTGAGTTTTCACGTCAAAAGGTGGGAAGAAAACCTTTAATGATCACAATAACAAATTTCCACTGAGTAACTGGCCCTCTTGCTTCAGTAAGCATTGAGTGTTCACATCAAAAGGTGAGAATTTCATTTAGAAGCATTAAAACCTGTTAGTTCCGTAGCCTTTTTGATTTGAGTTAGTAAGTCCTTAGGGGTGTCTTTACACCTAATGCCCTAAAACCATCTGGTTTGGAAGTCATTGGCTAAACACTCATTACAAAGTCAAATAGAAAGCTCGATGGAACTCAACATAGCAAAGATCGCATTATGAAAGAAAAAGAAAGAAGAAGCAAGTATTATGCCATTTTTATTCTCTTTGATAAGGAATTCGATAAAGGTTGGGCATCGAAACCCTATACACTAAAATTATGTGGAAGCTCCATCTTATATGTGCTAATTCATCACACACAAATCAAACTTGCGATGCCTTAAGCCAACCTTAGGTAAGTAACATGAACTTTTGAAAATCTTTTTTCAATACAAAAATGTGTTTTTATTATAAGCTTACTCATTAACGATTATCATAGTTTTATGCACAACCCAAATCTTTGAGTATCATTGAAATGAATTTATCTTTAATTTTGTTCTTCATTTAGTTTTTAGTTTTGTATTGCTAAGGGACTAGCAATATATAAGTTTGGGGGCCCTTAATTTACATTTGTTAAGCCCTAGTTTATGTTATTTTAGTCCATTTTACTTTATTTCTGTGTTGTACATGGTTTTTATAGGTCTATGAAGAAAATGAAGCATTTTGGAAGCTTTTAGAGCTTAAAAGGAAGAAAACTGGAAAACCTGGAGCAGATACTGTCTAGAGTACAATCGAGCGCACCATGAAGGGCGATCGAGTGCACTATACTCGCGATCGAGCGCACACGTACGACAGTGAACAGTAAAACGGCAGCACCTGTTTTGGAAATTAGGGTTAGGGCCCTATTTTGGAAATTAGGGTTTCCAAGTGTTTTTAGAACCCCATAAATAGACTTGTAAAACACAAAAAACAGATCTACCTTTTGAGGAGCTTATCTTCCTTTTAGTTTAGTTTTTGTTCGGGGAGATCAGAGAAGGAAACTATGGAGGAGAATTAACGACTCTTCTCTTGGGTTTCTTCTTTCCTTTATTTGTATTATGTGTACTTAAACTTTTAGTAAGGGCTTAGTTGAAGCCCTAATTATGTTTACTTAATATTTTAATATTGGAGCCTTTACAATGGTTACATGATGATGTTTAACTTGATTAATACCTGTGTTTGTTTAAATTCCTCATATGTGTTTGTATGATCAACTTATGCATGTGGTATGGATTAGTTAGTTGAATCAATTTGGATGATCGAGTCATGGGTTCAACATTAGTAACAAGAGATATCCACACCAGATTCTCGAGTTAATCAACAAGGGAAACCGGGAGCAGACCAAGCCCCTAGGTCCCGTGTGGTTGACGATCTCCACAGCCCTTATGCTCTCTTAAGGAACAACTCAGTATACACCCATGTTGAATCCCTTAAGAGAGAAAAGAGTTAGAGTATACACCATGCCTAACTCGTTGCTTAGGGAGGTCAATAGCCTAAGGTGTGGACCAAGCCCTTAGGTTGGCAAGCATTAAATATTCAGAGTATAACTAAAGCATTGACATATTGTTTTATTATGTTAAAGCATAAGTAGTGGTGGATATCAAAGCCCTACACTTTTATCATTATCTTGTTTCTTGTTTCTTGTTTCTTGTTTTATCCTTATCAATCCAAACTCATATTTTCTTTATCTTGTTTTATATTGTGAAAGTAATTCTAAATAGAAATTCACCAATCCCTGTGGAAATGATCTCGCACTTGCACACTATGCTACCACAAACCTTGTGCACTTGCAAATAAAACAAATACGATTATTTGCATAATTATTTAGGTAGATAATAGCTCCATCATCTGGTGATAAACCCAAGTTCAGGGGAAGATCGAAAAGTAGGGATAAATTTGGGTTGAAGTGTTGGAAATGTAGGAAGCCTAGGCATCTAAAGAAGGATTGCAGAAGTAAGAATGTGAACCCTAAAAAGTGGACAGATGAGAGATTAGCTTTAGGAAACAAGGACCAGTATGATGATGATGGTGGTGACTTAAATATGGCATGATGTTTAGCTCAATCAGATCGGAGTGTTTGGATAATTGACACGGGAGCATCTTTTTAAGTGACACCTCACAAAGACTGGTTTCGTGAGTATGAAACCTTTGATGGTGAAAACGTTTTATTGGAAGATAAATCTCTGGTGAAAATTATTTATCATGGGAAGGTAAATTTGAGGATGAATGATGGGACAATTAGAATACTTCTAGGTACGACACATATTTCGGGTCTCAGCAGGAACCTGATGTTAGTCATCAAGATGGCAAATGGGGGAGTGAATTTCCACTGTGACAAAAATTCGTGCAAGATAACTCATGGATCATTAGTAATTGCACGAGGTGTTTGATATGGTACATTGTACAAGCTGCTGGGAAGTACAGTACAAAGTCAGTGCAGTGGAGGTTTTATCTCTGAAAAAGGCGATTGATGATGAGACGATGTCCTCTATGTTGTGGCATCAAAGACTTGGGCATATCGATGAAAATGGACTACCTAATTTATCATCAAAGCAGATGGTGAAGAGAGTCCCAAATTGCTCCATAGGATTCGGTTTCTGTGAGCATTGTCTACATGGCAAGCAGAACCGTATGAGTTTTAAGTCCACTAGCACAAAGGCAAAGGGTATTCTAGATTTAATATATAGTGATGTATTTGGGCCAGTTCTGATCCAATCTCCTAGAAACTCAAGGTATTATGTCTCTTTCATTGATGATTTTTCAAGGTATGCATGGATTTACTTCATGAAGAGTAAACCTGAGGCATTTGGTAAATTCTGTGAGTTTAAAGCATTGGTAGAAAATCATATGAAAAGAAAGATAAAGGTATTGAGAACAAATAATGGAGGGAAATTTTGTTTTGACAAGTTTGAGCAATTCTGTGTGGAAAACGGCATTGCAAGACAGAAAACAACTCCATATACACCTCAACAGAATGGGGTGGCCAAGAGACTCAATCGGTCACTCATGAAGAAATCGAGGAGTATGTTGAGTTGTGCAGGCTTGGAGCTAGAGTTCTGGGCAGAGGTAGCTACTACAACATGTTATTTGAAGAACAGGTCACCAACATCAGCTTTGCAGGATCAAACACCGTTTGAGGCACTATTCGGGAAAAGGCCGAGTTTGGTTCATATTAGGGTGTTTAGGTGTGATGCTTATATGCATGTGCCAAAAGAAAATAGGAACAAACTTGACAACAAATCAGCGAAATGCATTTTCATTGGTTATAAGGATGGGATCAAGATCCAGAAAACAAGAGTACAGTTTACAACAGAGATGTTGTGTTCAAGGAAACACAAAGGGATGTGATGGGTGTATAAGATGTACCAGAATAGCCAAAACAAATTCAGATTGATCTTAGCTCAGGAGATAAAGAGTGGGAGACTACCCCATAGACTGCATCGAATACTTCAGATTCTGAGTCAGTTGAGTCTCAGCATGATTTTCATGTTTCTGATGTAAAGGAGGAGGATTCAGATGCTAACTCAGAGGTAGAGATCATGCCTATCATAAGGTGATCCACACGGGTTAGGAGACCACCCATCAGGTATTCCTCTAGTGCTTACAGTGCATTATATGCTTTAAATATTACTAGTGATTATCCTACCACAATGAAAGAGGCAAGGACTGAGGATGCTATGAAAGAGGATATGCAGGCACTGGACAAGAATGAAACATGGAGCCTTATAAAATTGCCTAGAGATAGGAAGGAAATTGGGTACAAATGGATTTTCAAGAATAAAACAAATGCAGATGGAATGGTAGAAAAGTACAAGGCAAGCCTGGTTGTAAAGGGGTACTTGCAAATAGAGAGAATTGACTATGGTGAGATATTTTCCGTGGTAGCAAAGTTGACATCTATCAGATGTGTCTTATCCATGGCAGCTGCTTATGATCTAGAGGTTGAGCAACTGGGTGTGAAGACATTTTTCCTTCAAGGGGATTTAGAGGAGGAAATTTACATGAAATAGCCTGAAGGCTTTGTGAGCAAAGGCAAGGAAGAGCTGGTTTGTACATTGAAGAAGTATTTGTACGAAATAAAGCAGTCACCACAGATGTGGTACCAGAAGTTTGATACATATTCCATTCAGCTTGGGTTCACTCGCAGCTATGCTAATCACTACGTCTATGTGAAAAGGTTAGAGGTTGATTTTGTCATTTTAACCTTGTATGTTGATAATATCCTATTGATTAGAAATAACAGGAAAATGATTAGCACTGTGAAAGCATTTTTGGCAAGACAATTTGATATGAAAGGTATAAGGCCAACAAACTTTATCTTGGGCATACAGATAAATATGGATCATGAAAATCAAAAATTGTGGCTAAGTCAGAAAAAGTATATTGAAGAAAAGTTGAAGAAATTCAATATGTTTGACAGCAAGCCGGTAGGGACTCCTATGCCTTTGGAAACCAAGTTATCTGTGAAACAATGTTCGAATATGGAGGAAGAAGCTGAAGATATGGCGAACGTACCTTATACTAGTGCAGTTGGAAGCTTGATGTATGTCATGGTGTGTACGAGACCAGATATTGCCCAAGCAGTCAAAGTATTGAGTAGATATATATCTAATCCTGGGAAATAGCATTTGTAAAGACCCATTCCGGGTTGGCCACCCCTAAGACGATGTCATCACATTTTGAGAATCCCAGCATGACACATATATGCAATAATAAAATAAGACTAAAATAAATTTTTATTTTAATCCTCAACCCTCAACAGGGGAGGTATATAAATTTGATATTAACTTACACATAATATACAACGTAAGATGCATGAATATTTACAAATAAAATATTTATTTCATTTTCTCACTAGTCTGAGGATATTGACACGTACGTGGCTTATAGAAAATGAATTCGTCTGACTTTCAACCCACCAGACTATTTGTCCTATCTGCTACCTGAAATCATTGTACAATGAGGGATGAGCTTCACAAGCTCAGTGAATTAAATTTATTAAAAGTATTCAAATTTCATAGATACCCTGCTAATATTTAATCATTTATCTCTCCTATAATTGGATAATAGCATAATGTCTAACATTTAAATAATTCATATCTTATCATATTACTATGCCTTTTTCTCACTGTAAGTGTCTCTCTGTGAGACTCATTCATCTATAAATAAAATTCACAATAATACACAACACATCAGCATTTCAATAATGCAAACAATAATTAAAATAGATATAATTCATGAATTATTATTATGTGAACGTCCTCCCACATGTCGACATGTTGTTATTATCTTAGTCCAGCCCCCTCCCAGTTCTTTGCAGCTTATCTTGGCTGTCACATAATTTATTTCCAGTATATACCGTCTGTCACGGTGTCCCTTTTATTTCCATCATATACCGGCTGTCACGATTTTTCAATTAGACCGGCCCTTTCCCGGTTCTTTAGGTTCTCTTATTTAATGCATATGCATATGAACAATGATATGAAATATACATATGAACAGTGATATAAAAAAACACAAGAATTCAAAATATTTCAATTAACTATCCGATCTTTCCTCAACTTTCTGCTTGATAAATCTTATAATTTTCATCTCCACATATATCACATCCATTTATTTACTAAAACTCATCAAAAATCTATTTATCACCGTCATTATTAAATCAACTCATTATTCTAATAATATTCTTTTTCACATAATAATTTCTATATGTCCAATATTCATCTCATACTTATCAACCAAATTTTTATCTACCACCAAAACATAAGATAATAATTTATTTTAATATTATCACTGGATATTTTACTTTTATTTAGATTGCTTAAAGTAAATTCAACTCACCATGTAGCACTTAAAGCTATCCGTGGATCACTTCCTTACCTTTCTCGTTCCTTTCCGAAATTTCCCTCGGTTGTTGCTTGTCACCACCTGACATAATATTTATATTAAAATTTTAATTTATTCTTGAATTCTTCATAAACCATACCATTTGAAAATTCCCACTTTGACTTTTAGGAAATTTCATGAATGCTAAAAATTCAAAAATATAAACATTATGTTAGTACCTTTTGTTTTTCTAATAGCTTCCCGTGACTCTCTATAAAATTTCCCCGTAAACCTCTTCAAAATTTTGCTCTTTCAACCTTTCTTTCAGTCCCCAAGTGTTTAGAGAAATAGAGTAATTGAAGGAACTAAACAAAATATTGGTAAGTATATCTTAAGTTTACGTATGCTTCATATATATATATATATATATATATATATATATAAGTAAGATGTGAAAAAATCTTCAACAACTTCAAAAGTTGCTTACACCGTCACCATGCTAGTCTCCCAAAACACTCCATGTTTTTGTCCACCTCCAAGGCATACAAATGCCCTCCTTTCTACTTGGCACTCATACAATAAACTTGGCAGCAGGTGCTACCACCTACTGCCACATTTCTTTTTCACTTTTTACTTTTTAGTCTTTTTTTGTCTTCTTCTATCTGTCTCCTGGGACGTTTAGGTCCTAGATATTTTTTTTAGACTTTCTTGTTCAAATAATAATAAACCTTTCACATATATTTTATTTTAACTCCATTTAATATTTATTAAATTACTTCTTTACTCTCGCTTTACAAATAAGGGTATTACAACATTGGGTTGCAATCAAAGAGAGTTCTTAGATATATTTGTGGCACATTAGAGTTTGCATTATGTTATGGAGGTATGGGAGGTAAGAAGAATCTTTATATTGTAGGATCAGTTGATTCTGACTGGGGATGAGACATCGATAATAGGAGGTCTACAAGTGGATATCTGTTCAATCTGTTTTGTGGGGTAGTGAATTGGATGAGCAAAAGGCAAAGTGATGTTGCCCTTTCATCTACAGAAGTAGAGTATATGGTAATAATTCGTGCTGGAAAGGAAGTGGTTTGGCTTTAAAGGTTATGCGCTAAGCTTAGGTTTAAACAAGAAGCAGTGAAAGTGAAATGTGACAATCAAGGTGCCATCTTCTTAGCAAAGAATCCTACATTTCATTCATAGACGAAGCACATTGATATCCAATATCACTTTATCTGGG
The DNA here is from genome assembly GCA_023935145.1 of Bretschneidera sinensis. Lineage (NCBI taxonomy): Eukaryota > Viridiplantae > Streptophyta > Magnoliopsida > Brassicales > Akaniaceae > Bretschneidera > Bretschneidera sinensis. Next base: position 108,509,331 of record CM043700.1, read on the forward strand.
AAAAGATTGAAGAAAATGTGATAATCTTGGAGAAAGTCGATACAACAATTAACAGCCTAGATATCTTGACTAAGGCAGTTAGTCTAGCAAAGTTTGAGTGGTGTGCTACTGAGATGGGCTTGAAGAATTAGAGTCCTGATAAGTTTTTCGTGTGTGTGAAGTATTTACCAAGTGGGAGATTCTTAGAGTTGGTGCATCATTCACGGGACCAGATCTATAGAACCCCGGACGAACATGGAGGTCCCGCTCCTCGGTGAGCGGGCGGGGGTCTCAAGCCCCCGAAACTTTTAGGCCTTGTACATGAGTTGGGTATGGGTTTTTGCTTAGCGATTTGGGCTTGGGCCCATGAATAGCCATGGTTTTGTAGCAGGGCCAAAATCCTAATTAGACCCTAATTAGGATGTCTTAAGTTGTTTATAAATACTCTTTATGTATTGAGCAGACATTGTAACGAGAGATTTGTGAGGTTGATAATAAGAAATTTCTGACAGGGCGTAGCCCTATTCTAGGGTGAATCTGGGTAAATCTTGTTTTCTTTTCTTTCTGTTTATAATTCGTATGACTGACAGGTCTCAAATCATTCAGACTTCTTTAATAAACAAACATAGCCTTTCTACTCAATAACAAAGCCCTCAGACTGATACATGTAGATTTTCTCTTGAAGCTCACTATACAAAAACGTGATTTTAAAATCGAGCTGTTCTAATTCCAAATTCTGCATAGCAACCATTGATAGGAGAACACGAATGGAACTATGCTTCATAACTGGAAAGAACACATCATTAAAATCAACTCTTATAACATGATTTTATCTCTTGGCAACCAAACATGCTTTATACCTTGTTTCAATCCTTGTGATACCTTCATTTTTCTTAAATATCTATTTCCAGCCAACTATTCTTTTACTCATTAGTGGTTTTACCAATTTCCAAGTTTGATTCTTTTCAAGAGACTTCATCTCTTCGTGCATAGCTACTAGTCATTTTGAAGAATCTGCACAAGTAATGGCTTTTGTATATGTGGAAGGTTGAATTATGTCACTGGTTTTTTGCGCAATTGACAAAGTATAGGCAACTGTATCAGATTACTAGACAAAACAATATTGTTGTACCTCAACAGTAGTCTATTCCTCATCTTGGTCTATATTTGAAAATGTTATAAGGTTCATCTTGAGTCTATTGAGTCTGTTCTTCACCCAAATTCTTACTCTGTTCAGAAATAAGCTGTGTGCAAGTGCTTTGCATAGGATCTGAATTAGAACTTCCCAGCTCCACCTGTTGTGTTCTACTCTTACCCTTATCAAAATCACAAGCAAGAGACTCCACTTTCTTCGGGTTAAGCATAGCAGATTCACTAAAAGTAAGATATCTACTAATGAGAAATTTAGGTGACTTAAGATCAGGACACCACAATCTATATCCTTTCACACCATTATCGTAACAAATAAAAATGCACTTTTTTTGCTCTAGGCTCATATTTTCCATCATTAACATGTGCATATATAGGACATCCAAATATATTTACCACATAATAATCAAAATGGTTACTAGACTATACCTCATATGGGGTTTTGAACACTATAGCTAATGCAGGAGATCGATTCACCAAATAACATGCAGTAGATGCTGCTTCTTCTCAAAACTCCTTATTCAAACTAGTATTTGATCATATAGTGAGGTCTCTCCAAAAGAGTTATGTTCATGCATTCAACAACCCCATTCTGTTGTGGTATACCTCTGATTATCTTGTGTCTAACAATACTCTCATCTCTATAATAGTCGTTATACTTATTGGACCAAAATTCCAAACTATGATTTGTTCTTAGCCTCTTAATCTATTTCCATGTTTACTTTTTAATCATGGTTCTCTACTATTTAAAATATTTGAATGCCTCATTTTTGGTCTTCAATATAAGCACCCAAGTTTTTCTTGAGTAGTCATCAATAAAGGTAAGTATATACCATGCACCACCCTTAGACAGAATATGCAAGGGTCCCCAAAGATCAGAGTGAATATAATCCATAGTACTCTTAGTTCTGTGAATCGTTGTACCGAAATTAACTCTCTTCTGTTTGCTAGACATAATGCTCACAGAATTCCATTTTACTTGTATTTTTTCCACATAGCAAACCTTTTTTGCTCAAAAAATTTAGTCTTTTCTCACTTATGTGACCCAATCTCATATGCCACAATTTTGTAACCTCAGTGATAAGAAATCATTTAAGACGCGTTTTTGGCCTATACATGAAGATTTGAATCCTCTAGCTATTTGTGAGATTGATGGAAAGATGAATCATTTAATCTGAAATGATAAAAAATAGTTGACCATGATGCATCAGATATCCTAATTGTAGTTAATCTTAAAGGAAAATCTGTTGATAAGTACTTGTTGTGCCGATTATCCGCCTAAATAAATAAGTAAATAATCGCACTCGTTTTACTTGCAAGTGCACAAGGTCAACAGTGTAGTATAGTGTGCGAAAGCAAGATCATCTCCACAGGGATTGGTAAATTTCATTTTGGAATTATATTCGCAATGTAAAAAAGATAGAAACAATAAAAGAGTTGATTTTGATAAAGATAAAATAATAAAAATAAAGGCGTAGGGACTTGATATCCACCACTAATTATGCTACCACAACAAAAAAGTATGTCAATGCTTTACTCATGTCATGAATGCCTAATGTTTGTCAACCTAAGGGCATGGTATCTACTCCTTAAGCTATTGATCTCCCTAAGCAATGAGTTAGGCATGGTATCTACTCTAACTCTTTTCTCTCTCAAGGGATTCAACCTGGTGTATGCTGAGTTGTTCCTTAAGAGAGCACATGATCTGTGGAAATTGACAACCACACGGGACTTAGGGCATGGTATCTACTCCCGGTTTCCCATGTTGATTAACCCAAGAATCCGGTGTGGATATCTTTTGTTACTAATGTCAGACCCAGGACTCGGTCATCCAAATTGATCTAACTAACAAGTCCATACCACATGCACATATTGATCAGATATATACATATGAGGAATTTAAATAAAAGCAGGTATTAATCAAGTTAAGCAACATAACATAAATATCGCAAAGGCGCCAATACTAATTATTGAATAAACATAATTAGGGCTTCAACCAAGCCCTTACTAAAAGTTAAGTACACATAATAAAAATAAAGGAAAGAAGAAACCTGAGAGAAGAGTCGTCAATTCCTCTCCACGGTCTCTTTCTCCAAGCTAAAGCAAAAGATAAAAGAAGGGATAAAAGAAGTGATCTAAGAAGTCGTTATTTGTGTGTGCTTTACAGGAGTATTTATAGGGCTTGAGTAGTCCTAGAAGGCTCATTAGTTCCTAAACTTTCCTAAAACACAAAACTCTTTTATTTCCAAAATAGAGTTATTTCCAAAATAGGGTTCTGCAGTTTACTGTTCACGCCTGTACATGTGCGCTAGATCGCATGCGTCTTGCGCTTGATCGCATGTAGTAGTGCGATCGATCGCACTTTGACCAGAAGTTGCTCCAGGATTTCCAGGCTTCTTCCCTTAAGTGCCAAAACTGCTTCTTTTTTCTCTAAGACCTATAAAAACATGTGAAACACACAAAATGAAGTAAAACAGACTAAAACATATAGACAAAGAGCTTAACACATGTAAATTAAGGGGCTTAAATATGAATATTTAAGCACTTATCAGTACATTTGAGTAGGATTAGCATCTAGCATAAGCTTATATCTCTGTATAACATTCCTATAAGTTTTTTTCCTATTTTGAATTCCATTTGTGAGCATTGTTAAAGCTTTTATTTGATTCAAGATGTGAACTAACATCTTCTTAAAGTAGTTGGAAAGTATTGCTTATCTTTTTACACATCTACTAATAAAAGTTGTTGAGTTTATCATAAAGCTTTATGTAAGATCACTTTTTTCTCTCTTCACCTGTTAACTGATTGTTGATGAAACTTAGAAAGGAAGAGAAGAATGAAAATGGTAAGTTATACGTTCACAACATATATAAAGGAGAGAGTATGGTAAAAATCTTTATCTTATATTCCTTTATTTTCTTTAACATAACTCTTATAAATTCTTCTTGATTAATATTAGATAAATCAAGTTCTAAGCTTGAATTTGTATTTGAGAATTGCTATTGATGTTGGAATTTGTCTAAGGTTTAAACATGGTTGAGGTTGGAAGGAGTTCAGCATAAAGGTTCAGCACACTAGGTGTGTGCCTCAGCACACAAGCAACCAAAAGGGCTCAGCACCAGTGTGCGTCATGGCCCTACTTTGTCTAGGCCATGGTGCCCAGAAAGGAGGAGAGCTGGAGGAAGACCAAGACCGCGACGCCCAGAACCTTGCTGAAGAGGTGCTTTTCCTTGAGCCGCGGCGCCCCCTGTTTCAGGCCGCACCTTCAAGGCACATTGAAGCACACATGATTCAGCCTTTCAAGTGGTTCATGAGGGATGTTCACAATGCATAGCTTAACTTAGGATTGATCAAAGGCCATGGTTAATTGGTCATCAAGATCTAAGGGTGGAGATTAAACCTCAAGATTGAACAAGAAGTTGGTGCACTATATAAAGGGTCACCTAGCTTCATTCTCATCAATTAATTGAGAGATTACAAGAGACACGTTGTGACATACAAATGATCATTACACAAGAGAGAATTGTGTGAGAGTGCAAACACACAAAACACAAGAGGGACTCATTGTAGAGAGGCTAGTTGTAAAGAGAGAGTAGCATAGATTTGATAGAGAGCATTGTAATAGTTCTTATCATCTTCTTTCTTCTCTTCTTGGTTTCTTCAAGAACTTAAGCTTCTTGGAGAGGGGTTGATGTGATTGTAAAAGAACCAATTGATTTAGTGCAGAGAGTTCAGAGGAACTCATGGGGATGTAAGCTATTACCGAACCTCGATAACAAATCGCTTGTCTTCTTTTTTTCTTTCATTTTTTTTTGTTTCCGATTCCTAATCTTTACAAGTCATTCTAGACTTGAGTGTTTGGAAGATCATCACCCGGGCATCTTGTCAAGGTGATTTCCAACAATTGAGTTATTTATGAATCAAGCATGAGCAAAGCATGAAATTTTTGAATCTATGATTGATTTAAATATGGAATTATTTTTTCCTTGAATTGATAATCATTTTATTGACTGAATCAAGCCTATATTGAAAATTCTCTTTAAATTAAAATTCGAAATTCTATTTGATACATATATTCATGGGAGAGTAGTTGAAAAGCTCATAGTTTTTCTTATCTAATGAGGCGTCTTAAGTTTTCTCCAAATTTATTATCTTATCTTGAAAATAGGTGTTATACACTTTTTGAGAGGGGGAGAAAATCTGATTTCTTTGTAAAGGATAAAGCTTTGGTAAAATTATTTTATTCAAATGTGTTATGTACTTTAGTAATCTTTCTTCATAAAAAAAAAATAAAACTTCACCTCGAAATAGTATTTCTTGAGAATTTTACTTTTGAGCAATTAGATCAAGCAATGAATTCAAACTATTGTCCTTCATTGATTAAGTGTAAGATATTCTAAGAATTGAGCTTATTTTGAATCTTGAGAGCTTTCGTAGATCAAGTGGACTTAATACTTTTGTTTGAGGTTGACTGTAGTTACTTTATCTCTTTGTGCAGTAAGAACTATTAGAAAAATAAAGGAAACTTTGTCCACTTTTCTGAAAAATCCCAACATTGTCTTTTTGTAGCCAATTCTTTCAAAAGCTTCATCTTTCTTTATATCTTGAAAAACAATTCTCTTGGAAATGTTTTATTCTACAAGAAAATAATTTTCTCACAAGATTTCAAAATATTTTATGCATATTTTGAGGGGGAATACTCAATTTGGAATCCACCATTTTTTATGTTGACAAAAAGGGGGAGAAATATGAAGAATCAAGAAAAATTAAGTTTGGATGCATTTTTAGCATATCTTGCACACACACTTTGTACTTAATTTTTTATATGTTTCGCCATCATCTAAAAGGCATATATTGTTGACCTTAAGTCAATCAACTTATGATTTTGATGATTATAAAACACTCTTAAGGTGTTTAACTTGTGTATATATTGTGCAATAGCATATTGGATCACATTAGCATGTTTTAAAACTCTAAGTCAATCAAGAAGAAGCATGCAAGCATTCAAGGATGGCTTAAGATCAATCTCAAGAAGAAGCATAAAGAAGAAGATTTGAAGTCATAAGTCTTCAAGAACTTTACGTGATTCTTCCTCTCAAGCATTGATTTAATTATGGCTTAAAAACGATTTCAAAAATTATTTACATAAAGATCTTTTGAAAGGACCAAAGGTTTTCTTTAAGACCTATCGACTATATGGGTTTTCTAGTTGACTAGACATGAGCTATAAATATTTTATCAAAGTGATAGATATTTTGCAGTCGACTGATACATGGCACAATCGATTGACACTGATATTGAATCAAGAAAACTTAGACAAAAACATTTTGCACTCAACTAAAATATATTCTAGTCGTTTGGATTTACGATTTCAAACTCAATATCATTAGGTAAAAGAGATCTAGTCGACTATATGTAAGACACAGTCAACTGGATCCAAGTTGTAACGACTAATTTTGAATTAAATTAAATTAATTCAAATCAATTCCTTCCCAAATCACTTCTAACAGCTCTTTGAATATTTGTCGATAAATACCAAGCTGAAATGAGTTTTAAAACCCAGGAAGAACAATTCCAAAAATTTCAATTTTGTTTCTAAATATTTTCTATTTTAAATTAAGTCATTATTGATAAGAGTTTGTGTGAGAGAAAAATAGTTGAGTTATAAATTGAGAGTTCTCTCTCCATTGGTATTCTATCTTTTTCAAGAAAATTTATTGTAAACAAGAGTTGGTGTAACTTGACAAAGTATGGTGAGAATTTTATAAGAATGCTTTGAGTGTTGGGATAAACACTTGGGTAGAATTACTCTTAAGAACTCGTGTAAAAGGTTAGAGTGACAACCGTAAAGTTGTTCGTACTGTAATCGATTTAAGCAACACCCATGAAGTTGCTTGTTTGTGATAATAGATAAAATTCTCAAGGAGGAGCCTTGAGGAGGGAACATAAAGTCGAAAGAAATTCCAATATTGATGAACCATGATAAATCATGTTAGCAAATTTCTCTTCCGTACTTTCTTTTATTTACAACAATTTATTTATCGTTTCTTAGTTTAAATTATTAATTAAATTGTTGTGATTCGCTGGTTTGCAAACTGTTTGTTAATTTGCTTAAAAGAATTTTTAAAAACCCAATTCACCCCCTCTTAGTTTGCTTAGATTTTCAATATCCCTTTCGTTCGTTTACAAAATTCCCTTGTTAGCTCTTTGAGCCTATTGAATAAATTTATTTCTAACCTCATACTAAGGATTTTTTTTTTTTTTTCATTTACATGGTGAGCTGTTGTTGTTAAAATTAGAAGACCATTTTTCCCATTTACATCACAAGGGGCAATGTATTTTCTTCTCATCAATGCATAATAAATAGGTTTGCCTCATCCTTACACAAGAGGCAACATTATTTTTTTTGTCTCGTTTTTGCATGAAGGATAAGTTATAGAGAATATTGTGAAAAAAGAAAGAAAAAATGAAAAAATGAAAAGGAAAAGAGTGAAAAAAAAGAAGGAGAAATGATGAGGTTAGATTTAAGATTTGAAGGAAAACAAAATGTGAGACGGAAATTCAAGAGAAGCAAAGAGGATAGACAAAGATGGAAATAAAATTAGAGTTGCAAAGAAGAAAATATGAGTTGCAAGAAAAGAATGGAAAGTAATCCTTGATAATTAGGAACCTAATGAAAAAATTTCTTTGATCCTTTAAATATCCTTTGTTTATTAGCCTTAGAACCCTTGGCCTCATTATAACCTAAAATAAAGCCATCTTAGATAGATAATATTTCTTAGTTCTATAAGGTATTTCTTTTGGATCATGATGAAATTGTGTAAGGTTCCCTAATCACTTGTCAATACTTGTAAGTAAATTGATTGATTGAAAAAGAAGAGAGAAAATAAAAATAAAAAGATGAAAAAATGCTCACTAGGTTGAAAACATGAAAGGGTAGCTTAGGCAAAAGTTATAGATAAAGAAAATAAAAAATTGAAATGTCAATCAATTTAAGAGTGTGAATTTGAACGAAAGACAGAAAATGGAATAATTTTTCTCTGTATTATTCACTATTAAATGGTTTACACAGATTTTCTTTATATAAGAGAATACAAGTACAAAATAAGGAAACTAACTAAAATGGCTAGCTGTCATAATTAATTACAGAGTTTACTAAAGAGCTATTTACATAAATAAGAATACAGCTAATAAAACTCATAATATTCGGTAATATTATGACCGAATCTTCCCTTTTCAACACTCCTACTCAAGCTGGTTTAAAGATATCTTCCATAGCCAGCTTGCCAATGATTTTATCGAACTGTCTTGTAGGAAGTCCCTTTGTGAACACATCTGCAATTTGTTCGGTAGTAGGAATGTATGGTATGCAGATCACACCGTTTTCGATCTTTTCCTTGATAAAATGTCTGTCAACCTCCACATGCTTTGTTCTGTCATGAAGTGCTGGATTATAAGCTATTGAAATAGTAGCTTTATTGTCACAGTATAACTTCATAGGTAACGTGCTAGAGATCTTCAGTTCTTCTAACAGTCTATTTATCCACAACTCTTCACAAATTCCATTAGCAACTAATCTAAACTCAGCCTCTGCACTACTTCTTGCTACCACATTCTGCTTTTTACTTCACCAAGTAACAAGGTTGCCTCCAACAAACGTGCAGTAGCCAGAAGTTGATCGTCTATCAATGGCACTCCCAGCCCAATCTGCATCAGTATAGGCTTCAACTTGCAAATGCCCATGGTTCTTGAACATTAAACCTTTCCTTGGAGTTCCCTTCAGGTATCTGAGAATTCTATAGACTGTATCAAAGTGTTCTTGTCCTGGTGAATGCATGAACTGGCTAACCATACTAACTACGAATGCGATATCTAGACGTGTATGTGACAAGTAGATTAGTCACCCAACAAGCCTTTGATACTACTTTCTCTTCACAACTTCTTCTTCAATTTTAGAAGGCTACAGCTTAAGGTTGGGTTCAATCAGTGTCTCGGCTGGTCTACATCCTAGTAGACCTGTTTCTTCAAGTAGATCGAGAACATATTTACATTGATTCACAAATATACCTTCTTTGGATCTAGCAAACTCCAACCCAAGGAAGTATTTCAAAGCACCCAAATCCTTGATCTCGAAGTCAACTGCAAGTCTCTTTTTTAATCTCTCCAATTCTTCATTATCATCACCTGTCAAGACTATATCATCCACATAGACAATTAAGATTGCAATTTTGCCTTCTTTATTGTGTTTATAAAACATAGTACGGTCAGCTTGGCTTTGACAGTAGCCATAACTCTTTACAGCTTTCCCAAATCTCTCAAACTAGGCTCTAAGGGATTATTTGAGACCATATAATGACTTCTTTAGTTTACAAACTTTGTTTGGTCCTAACTCTCCCTCAAACCCGGGTGGTAAGCTCATAAAGACCTCTTCCTGAAGATCTCTATTTAAAAAAGCATTTTTAACATCTAACTGGTGTAAGGGCCAGTTAAAATTCACAGCCAAAGATAACAAGATTCTGATTGAGTTTATCTTGGCTACAGGGGCAAAAGTTTCTTGATAATCGATCCCATATGTCTGACTGAACCCTTTTGCAACTAGTCTAGCCTTGTATCTCTCTATACTACCATCAGCTTTACACTTCACTGTAAAGTGTTGGAGCGATTATCTACCTAAATAAATATGCAAATAACTGTATGAGTTTTACTTGCAAGTGCACAAGGTCTGTGGTAGCATATTGTGTAAGTGCGAGATCATTTCCACAGGGATTGGTGAATTTCGTTTTAGAATTAGTTTCTTCAAGTTAAAAAAAAAAAAGAGAAACAACAGTTTGATTGTGAGTGAATAACAATAATGAGAACATAGGACTGCGATATTCACCCTAATTATACTTTCCCACTAAGTAAAGCTTCAATGCTCTAGCCTTATCATGAATATCTAATGGTTACCAACCTAAGGGCTTGGTCCACACCTTAGGCTATTGATCTCCCTATGCAACGAGTTAGGCATGGGGTATACTCTAACTCTTTTCTTTCTTAAGTGATTCAGCATGGGTGTATACTGAGTTGTTCCTTAAGAGAGTATGAGAGCTGTGGAGATCGGCAACCACACGGGACCTAGGGCTTGGTTCGCTCCCGGTTTCCCATGTTGATTAACCCGAGAATCCGGTGTGGATATCCCTTGTTACTAATGTCGAACCCAGGACTCGGTCATCCAAATTGATTCGACTAACTTATCCATACCACATGCATACGTTGATCAGGCACATACATATGAAGAATGTAAATACAAACAGGTATTAATCAAGTTAAATATTCTAACAAGGCTATAGCAAAGATAATCAATGAATGAACATGTGGAAAAGCATAACTAGGCCTTCAATCGAGCCCTATAGGAGTTTAGATACACATACTAAGTAATCTAAATATTCTAAACATAGTGAAATAAAAATAGAAAACTAAAACCAAAGAAGACTCGGGAAACGAGTCATCAATTCCTCTCCTAAGCTTGCTACTTCGAATCTAGAACAAAAGGTATGGTTTATGTGTTTTACAGAGCTATTTATAGGGTCCTTATAGTGTCCCGAAACCCTAATTTCCTATTTGGAGTCTGGAGACTTCTTTCCATATCTGGCTCTGCTGCCTCTGGAGTGATTGCACTCAAGCGTATGCGGGATGCACTCGAGCGCATGTGTGCGCTCGAGCCTTCTTCAAGTGCGCTTGTGCTTTGGTTAGCTCGAGCGCACCTTGCTGGATGGAAGAATATGATTTTTGCTTCTAAAAGCTCCAAATTATCATCTTTTTGTCCAAGTCCTGTGAAAAACACATAAAACAAGAAAATGAAGTAGAAACTACTAAAATATATAAATAAAGAGTCTAACAAGTGTAAATTAATAGGCTTAAATATGACTATTTAAGCACTTATGACACCCCCAAACTTACATATTGCTAGTCCGTTAGCAATACAAAACTAAAGACTATGTTAGATTAAAATTTAAAGATAAATTCATTTCCATGATACTCAAAGATTTGGGTTGTGCATAAAACTATGATGACCGTTCATGAGTAAGCTTATAATAAAAACCTCGGTCTCCATCGGATCATCTGCTATAGGCTCAGCAGTTGGAATCTATGCTCGGGGTCCTCGGGGCATGTGCGACTAATTGAGGCTCCACTGGGCTCTCCCACGTCTGTCTGATCCTCCTCTGTGTCTTGTGCCCCAAAGGACATACGTTCCGCTATAGGACTGAGTCAACGAACCATAAACGGGGAGGCAACCTCGACTGGAACCCCGCATTGTTGTGGCGGTCTGCGTACTGTCCCGCACACATATCAACTATGATGTGTGGTAAAGGGAACGAGTTGGGCTGCTCCTCCATGTGGCTATCCTCTGGTGGGGACTCATCACAGTAGTATAAAGAGCCGGCTATGTCAATGGTGGTCAGCTCTATGAATCTGCCTTAGACTGAAGAAGATAAGATTTCTGGTCTATTGCAGTCGTAGGTTAGGTTCTCGTAGAAACTGACCACAAATCGAGTATATGCCGTCGAATAGACCGGCTTGAATAGCCGCTTGAAACCCCGACTCTTGAACTCTTGGACCACCCATCTTGTGGCATCCAAACTCTTGAAGTCCTCTTCCACGTTAAATGTTGTCTTGAATAGTATTTCACACTGTTCGAAACTAGGCCGGGATGCCTGATAGCGGCTGCTAGAAGCACAGGATGTAGAAGTCATGTTCTGAAAGCTGAAACTGTGTTACTGTCAAAATTTCTCTTGATCACAGATATTGTGCGCTCGATCGCACGAGAGGTAGTGCGCTCAATTGCTGATACCTAGCGCTCGATCGCATTCAGTCAGGTAATTTGTCGAACACCTTATGTGCACAAAAAATCAGAAGCTTTAGAATTTATACACCCTTTATCCAAACCTCCTGCAAATGTAAAACTACCCAATCAACACACAAGAATAACATATATAGATAATATATATGTAATACTGAAGATCCAAAACCGTGTGTGTGTGTTAGTATCTAAAAAAAAAAAAAACATGCGTGTACCTTGTGTGCTTAGGAGGGTGGCGTGTGTGTAAGGGAGAAAGAGAATGTATTTGCCTTGTGGTTGGCTTAGTTATATGGCGAGGTGGTGGTGGTGTGGAGTGCCGGATGAGGGTTGAAGGTAAGGTTTTGCTGTGTGTGCTGGTTCATGCGAGAGAGAGATAGCAGAAGTGTGATTGAGCGTAAGTGAGTGAAGGAACGGGAAACTGTGAAGTGCACTCGAGCGCATTTGTGAAGTGCACTCGATCACATGATGCTCAAGTGCGTAAGGTATTGCGTTTGTTCACACTGGAGTGTAGGGGATGTGCGCTCGAGCATAATGAAAGGTGCGCTCGAACGTAATCTAGTATGTAAAGCGTATTAAGACTTACCAAAAACTAAATTAGAACGATACAGTCATACAGTATTTTAGTGGCATTCAGTACCACTAACCTTGATAGAGGCACTTGAGCTATATGTTATGCAAGTGGAATTTGCTCAAGTGCTCTCTATGGTAGCTTCAAGGCTATGTCTTTTGAATGAGGCACTTAGGGCCCCAATCAGGTGGTTCCAGTGCCGTTGACAACTGGTTTGTCTCCAATTTTGGTGCCTGGTAAACAAAACAAGGAGAAGTAGTATTAGCAAGTGCAAGTTTTTTAAATTGGGGATTATACTTACTTGAAAGCTCGGGTGTGTTCTTGGTGGTGTGCACAACTCCATGAATATCTTTAATCACGTTATATTCTTCTGGGCTACTGTCCAATCTCGTGTTAGCATGGTTGGAGATGGTCTCCAATGGAACAGTGCAATGGACTTTAGACACTTTCTCATTAAAACCTTGCATGAAACTCATATTATGACAGTTATCATCAACTTTAGTGGAGTCTATTGTATTAAATATTTTAAATTCTACCTCTTCATCATTTACTCACTAGTGACAATGCCCCTTTTTACATTAATGTTTGTGTCAGCAGTGATCATAAATGGTCTCCCTAAAATGATAGGGAGTGGTACAGGCATATGGCATTCCTCCATGTCTAATACAATAAAATTAGCAGGTAAGATAAATTTACCTACTCTTACCAAAACATCCTCGAGGATACCTCTTGGTCGTTTGATACTTCTGTCAGCCAATTGTAAAGTAATGGAGGTTGGTTGGAGTTCCCCCAAACCTAGTGTCTCTAATACACTGTAAGGTAGCAAATTGACACTCGCTCCTAGGTCCAATAATGCATGCTCGAAAAGCTAGTCACCTAGCCTGTAAGGAATAGTAAAACTACCCGGATTTTTTAGTTTAGGTGGTAATTTTCTCAATAACACAGCACTTACCTCTTCGATCAAGGCTACCATCTCATGCTCCTGAAAGTTTAGTTTGTTAGTGCAACAATCTTTTAAAAACTTAGCATAAGCAGGTAGTTGTCTTATTGCATCTAATAAAGGAATATTTATTTCCACCTTTTTCAAGGTTTCGAAAATGTCAATCATTTTAGTTTCCTTTTTAGGCTTCACTAACCTTTGAGGGAAGGGTGGAGGTGTATTTATCTTTTCCATCTCTCTTACCTTAGATGTGGAGGCTTGGTCTGGAGATGCTTGTGTAGGCTCATTGGTGCCAATGATCTTACCACTTCTTAAGGTAGTTACAGCATTCAGTTGCCGATGTCCTCTTAGATTAGGCAGTGGCTAGGCTGGGAGCTCTCCTTGCTTTCTGCTACTCAATTCCTTGGCCAACTGTCCCAAATGTACCTCTAGTCCTTGAATGGCTTGATCGTTTTTTGCAGTGATTTGCCTCATTTTAGTCCGAAATTTCCTTGGCTCTTCCATGAATTGTTCATGTTTATTCAAGATTTGTTGTTGTTGAGTCGCTAGTTGTCTCACAAGACTTTCTAGGTCATTTTTATTTGGTTCAGGAGCAAATTGGGCTGCTGGTTGGAAGTTTCTTTGCTGCCCTTGATTGTTTTGGTTGTGGCTCCACAAGAAATTAGGGTGATTCCGCCATCCAGGGTTGCATGTGTTTGCATAGGGGTTGTTCTTCGGCAGATAATTATTTGGTCCCACAAAGTTGGCTTGCTCATGATCTGCAGATGAATACAAAGGACACGTATTAGTATTATGATCAAATTGTGAGCAAATGGCACATACCTGGAGTGGTGTAGCTTGTGGGTTAGTTGAGGTGTTCTGAGCAGCCATGGCTTTAACTAATATGTCAAGTTTCCTCTCCACAGCAGCTATTTAAGGAGATGATCCTCCATTTAAGCTTACCTCATACATACCTTTACTTTTGGTTATATGTCTGCCTCGAGAGGAGAACTACTACGTGTGTTTGCTCAGGGTTTTGAAGAGTTCCATAGCCTCTTCGCTGCTCTTCTCCATCAGCACTCATCCACAACCTAAATCAACAATATTTTTGTTAGAATCACTCAAACCTTCACAGAAAGCTTGTACCAGTTCGTCTTGGGGTAGGTTGTGGTGTAGGCACTTGAGTAGTAGCTCGTTGAAGTGTCTCAATGCTTCGAAGAATAGATCTTCATCCTTTTGTTGGAAGGATTGAATTTCTTTTCTCATCTGTCGTGTCTTTTGGGCTGGGAAGAACTTCCTTAGGAATTTGCTAGCCAACTCCTGCCAAGTATGGATGGAAACTGTAGGTAAAGAATTATACCATAATTTAGTATTATTTTTTAAGGAAAAAGGGAAAAGAATTAATTTTATTCCTTCTTGGTCTAAGCCTCGGATGTACTGGAACTTGCAGAGATCGAAAAACTCTCGAAGGTGCAAATGTGGATCTTCACTAGGTGTGCCCCTAAAGTGAGTCAGTGCACTGAGCATCTGCGGAGATATGTAGTAGTTTTCTTCCGCCTTGGGTTGATACACGATGCACGATGGTTTATTAAAGTTCTGCGGGATGAAGGATTGTTTCATCGGCCTCTGCTCAGGTGGTTGTTGTTCGGTTATCTGTTCTGCCATTTTTCTTTCTTCCTCAATTCCTCCTTCATCCTCTTCTGAGTTGTCTCTAAGTCTTTGTCAGATAGTCCTCTCGAGCTCGGGATCAAGGGGAAGGAATACCGGATGCTTGGATCGTCGTCTGTGCATGAATCGATGGCAGTTACGTGAGTGCAGCAGTCAAACACTACTTCTCGGATTACTCTCTGCCTCAATTGCGCTCGATCGCAATAGAGGGTGTGCTCGATCACAAGTGGCACAGAAAGCTCTCCTGGAGTACCTGAAATAGAGAAAAAGGAAATTGATTAGGGTTTTGATAAAAAGAAAAAAAAAAGATAAAAACAATAATTAAGAATGGAATAGAATAGAATAAAAAGGAAATAATAATAATTAAACTAAATGAAAAATTTAATTCTAAAAAGAAATTTAGCGCAATCCCTGGCAACGGTGCCAAAAACTTGTTGGAGCGATTATCTACCTAAATAAATATGCAAATAACCGTCCAAGTTTTACTTGCAAGTGCACAAGGTCTGTGGTAGCATAGTGTGCAAGTGCGAGATCATTTCCACAGGGATTGGTGAATTTTGTTTTAGAATTAGTTTCTTCGAGTTAAAAAAAAGAGAAATAGCAGTTTGATTATGAGTGAATAACAATAATGAGAACATAGGACTATGATATCCACCCTAATTATACTTTCCCACTAAGTAAAGCTTCAATGCTCTAGCCTTATCATGAATATCTAATGGTTGCCAACCTAAGGGCTTGGTCCACACCTTAGGCTATTGATCTCCCTATGCAACGAGTTAAGCATGGTGTATACTCTAACTCTTTTCTCTCTTAAGGGATTCAGAATGGGTGTATACTAAGTTGTTCCTTAAGAGAGCATGAGGGCTGTGGAGATCGGCAACCACACGGGACCTAGGGCTTAGTCTGCTCCCGGTTTCCCATATTGATTAACCCGAGAATCCGGTATGGATATTCCTTGTTACTGATGTCGAACCCAGGACTCGGTCATCCAAATTGATTTGACTAACTTATCCATACCACATCCATACGTTGATCAGGCACATACATATGAGGAATGTAAATACAAATAGATATTAATCAAGTTACATATTCTAACAAGGTTATAGCAAATATAATCATTAAATAAACATGTGGAAAAGCATAACTAGGCCTTCAATCGAGCCCTATAGGAGTTTAGTTACACATACTAAGTAAACTAAATATTCTAAACATAGTGAAATAAAAACAGAAAACTAAAACCGAAGAAGACTCGGGAGACGAGTCGTCAATTCCTCTCCTAAGCTTGCTACTTCGAATCTAGAACAAAAGGTATGGTTTATATGTTTTACAAGGCTATTTATAGGGTCTTTTTGGTGTACCGAAACCCTAATTTCCTATTTAGAGTCTGGAGACTTCTTTCCATATCTGGCTTTGTCGCCTCTGGAATGATTGTACTTGAGTGTATGTGAGATGCGCTCGAGTCTTCTTCAAGTGCGCTTGTGCTTTGGTGCGCTCGATCTCAAGGGAGGTGCGCTCGAGTGCACCTTGCTGGATGGCAGAACATGATTTTTGCTTTTAAAAGCTCCAAATTATCATCTTTTTATCCAAGTCCTGTGAAAAACACATAAAACACGAAAATGAAGTAGAAACTACTAAAAGATATAAATAAAGAGTCTAACAAGTGTAAATTAAGGGACTTAAATATGACTATTTAAGCACTTATCATAAAGACCCACTTGCAGCCAACTGTTTTCTTCTCCTTAGGTAAATTAACTATCTCCCAAGTACCACTTCATCTAAGAGCATTCATCTCTTCTATCACTGCTAATTTCCAATTCGGATCATCTAGAGCTTCCTGAATGTTTCTCAGAACAAACAAGTGTGAGATTTTGGAAGTAAATGCCCTATGGATATGAGAAAGTTTTGCATAGGAAAGATATTCGGTAATGGGATATTTAGGATTTTTTTAGCAAGTTCGGATTCCCTTCCTAATGGCTATTGGAAAATCAAGATCTGATGGTTCTTTGCTAGGAGTGGTAACAGGAACTAAAGATGAGTTAGGGAAAGACTTACCTATGATATTTGGAGGTCCGGTTCCCGAAGGTTGAGATTGATCATTTCTAAGAGGAATAGGCTGACTTTTACTCCTTTTATGAATCCTTTTTCGAGTATAAACCATAAGCTTAGGATTTTATTGTAGTGATTCTCCCCCTGGTTTAGATACAGTAATGCTTGGCACTATATGACTAGGACTCTCTTCATTGTTTTCATTGATTTTATCACTTTGTTCCTTAGGTTCAGATTGTTCCTGATTTTGAGTTTCTAGAATGGCAGTGGGAAGAGAGGAATGTGGTGTAGTAGTCAAAATCACATTTGATAAAGGAGTAGGGAATAAATCCCAAAAATTTTCTTCCTTCACATCATTCTCCCCTTGAATATTTTTTTTTTTTTTTGGTGAAAGTAGGGTTTATTTTCAAAGAATGAGACATCCATACTCACATAAATTTTTCTTGTTTGGGGATTATAGCATTTATATCCCTTTTTATTAGCTGCATACCCAATGAAAACACATTTTTCAGCTCGAGGATCAAGTTTAGACCGAGTATTATTAGGTATATGAACAAACACAGTGCAGCTAAACACTTTTAGAGGCAAATCCGAGTACATTCTTGATAAGGGAAAGTATTTTTTGAAACATTTTAATGGTGTGCTGAATTTTAGAACACTTGTAGGCATTCTGTTAATCAAGAAAGATGCTGTTAAAACTGCTTCCCCCAAAAAATATTTTGGAACATTCATTGAAAACATTATACCACGAGCTACTTCAAGAAAATGCCTATTTTTTCTTTCAGTAATCCCATTCTGTTGAGGAGTATCCACACAAGTTGATTGATGATGTATACCTTTTTCTTTTAAAAAATTTCCCAAAATTCCTTTAAAATACTCGTCGTTATCAGTGTGAAGAATACTAATTTTTGTTTGAAATTGTGCTTCAACCATTGTGTAAAAATCCTTAAAAAGTTTTTCAACCTCAGATTTTTCATTCATCAAATAAACCCAACATAAACGGGTATGATCATCTATAAAGGTAACAAACCATTTTTTTCTAGAGATAGTAGTAATTCTTGAAGGTCTCCAAACATCACTATGTATTAAATAAAAAGGTTTTGAAGAAGTATAAGGTTTTGGTAAATAAGTATTACGATGACTCTTTGATAAGCAACAACTTTCACAGTAAAATGATGAACAATCCAAACCCTTAAATAAAGTGGGAAACAAATTTTGAAGATATGAGAAGCTAAGATGTCCTAGTCTTAAATGCCAAAGCATTATTTGTTCATAAACAGAATTAGAACTAACACTGCTAAGGCCCTAAGTCTTTTTATTATCGGAGAAATCATCATTAAAGTAGTAAAGCCCACCTTCCATCTTAGCACTGCCAATCTTCTTCCCCAAGTTTCGGTCCTGAAATTCACAGTAAGCATCATAGAAAACAACACGACAATTAGATTTTTTGGCTAGTTTATTCGCAAAAAAAGGTTATAGGCTAGTTTAGGAACATGAAGAACAGATTTAAGATCTATATTCTTAGATAATTTAATCAAACTTTTCCCAGCAATAGGTGAAAAACTTCCATTTGCAATTCTAATTTTTTCAAGGCCAGAACATGGTGAATAAGTGCTAAAAAGATTTAAAAGGCTGGTTATATGATCAGAGGCTCCAGAATCGATTATCCATGAAGCAAAATTTGAACAAGAATGGGCATTAAAAGCACTACCTGTTTGTGCAAGAAAGACACTATGAATACCAGATAAGGAATTGGATTTTAGTAGTTTCAAAAGATGATTCATCTGCTCCTTACTGAAAGGACTTGACTCAGCTTCATTGGCAGTGGGAATCACACGTTTATTTTTGTCACCAGGCTTGCTG
Source organism: Bretschneidera sinensis (assembly GCA_023935145.1). Classification (NCBI taxonomy): domain Eukaryota; kingdom Viridiplantae; phylum Streptophyta; class Magnoliopsida; order Brassicales; family Akaniaceae; genus Bretschneidera; species Bretschneidera sinensis. Next base: position 108,528,363 of record CM043700.1, read on the forward strand.
CTTTTTCAATTTGCTAGTTTTCCATGAATTTTCCAACAAGTATCTCGAGTATGGCGTGGTTTGTTATAATAATCGCACCAGACCCGAGGCTTCTCTTCAGTTTTGTGCTGAAAATTGGCTGCCTTATTAGCAGTAGATTCGGTAACAAGGGCAGAACCTTCAATAACCCCGCTGGTGATCTTCTTCCCCAACATTACGTGTCTGCGGCTTTCTTCTCTTTGAACTTTAGGAAACACTTCACCGAGTGGAGGAAGTGGACTCCTGCCAATGATACTTCCCCTAACTTCATCAAACTCCAAGTTTAGTCTGGCAAGGAATTTGTAAATGTGATGAGCCTCCACAGTTTGTTTGTAATAACTAGCATCTTCAGTGGATTTCCATTCATAATCACTGAACAAATCCAAGTCCTGCCACAGCTGCTTCAATGAATTGAAATACTTGGTGACTGAGTCTTCTTCTTATCGAATCTAGCCAAGTTTCAGAGTCAATTCATAAATTTGAGATTGATTTTCCAAATCATAATACATCTGATTAATGTTGTTCCAGAGTTATTTGGCCGTAGAATAGCACATATAATTTGAACTAATGTTCTCATCCATCGAATTCACGAGCCAGGTCATTACCATTGAATTTTTTGCATCCCAGGTCGCATACGTTGGATCCTCCAGGGCTGGTTCCTTCTTTTCTCCTGTTAAATACCCAATTTTCCCCGTTGTCTTATGTACATCCGAACTGATTGAGACCATCGTAAGAAGTTGTTCCCATTAAGACGGATTGTAGTGATTTGGACAGAGTGAGAATAGGTACTGGGGTTTTAAATTGTAGGGTGGGTTGCAGGATTTGTGAGGGGTGGAGTTAACTCAAAGAAGATGTCAGACATGGCTGGATTGAGCAGAAAAAAAATTCTAGGGCTTCAGGGTGGCTCTAATACCATGTGAATTTGAACGAAAGACGGAAAATGGAATAATTTTTCTCTGTATTATTCACTATTAAATGGTTACACAGATTTTCTTTATATAAGAGAATATAAGTACAAAATAAGGAGACTAACTAAAATGGCTAGCTGTCCTAATTAATTACAGAGTTGACTAAAAAGTTATTTACAGAAATAAGAATATAGTGAATAAAACTCATAATATTCGGTAATATTATGACCGAATCTTCCCTTTTCAACAAAGAGTAATGGAGAAATACCATATAAGCAATCAAATTGATACAGCCACATCAATGGAACAATGGGGGTGTTGATATGCACAAGCATGGATCATGGCTTAGCAACACCTTGAAGGCATTGCAAGTAAGAGATGTCTTAGATGATCACGTAAGGATAAACACATGTTGCCACAAAGGGTACAAATAGATTCCAAGATTTTTCATGAGTATGTCGTGTTAAAAGAGAAATGGGAATGAATTAACAAGGCACCTTGAAATTTACTTTTAGTATGAGACTAATATCGTTGGTTTCATAAGAATGTGATATGTCTTTCTAAAAGCAAGATGAATATTTTTTTCATGTTCAAGGGACAATCGAGTGTTTTCATGTTTTTATTAGTCTTTACTCATATAATTCTTCATGTAAAAATGTTTCGTTTTTTTCTTGCTCACCTTGAATTGTTTGGTCTAGTTGTGTCAAAGGTGTAAAATCCCAAAGTTATTTTCTAAGCTACTTCTTAGCACCTTATGAGATTGTTCTTGTTGAAAATGTTTTTGAGAAAAAAAATTTTTCTTCAAAGAAATATGGATGAACTTTGTGGTTATGGAATGCCAACTTTTGGATAAAGTCTCAACTTTGAAAGATCATTGAACATGGAAAGTATAAACAAATATCTTTAGGGTCATGCGGCAGGAGATCATTAATTACTAGGGGCATGCATTAGTACGTTGTTTAAGTATAGGATTGCATTTAGACATTTTATAGATCCATGACTAAAGGCATCTCTTAGAACAAGGGGCACGATGAAGTGTTTGAATTGAATGTTTGTTGTTTGATTGATTGAATGCTTGATTGAAAAGCTAAATTTCTTAACATAATGCTTGGTAAAATTTTGAAAATGATTGATAACAACTTTATTGGATATGAAAACTCAGTTGAATGATGAAAAATAACTTTGCCAAAAAAAACTATTTGTTTCTCCTTTGTAAGCCACATTTATTGATCACTGAGTTGGAGACATGTTTTTGCCTCATGGTGAGATTTCTTAGTTATAGCCACATTTCAACCTTACAGCGAAGTCTCTCAGTTGGAGCCATGTTATGTTTTCGCCTCATGGTGAGATCACTATATTAGAGTCGCATTTTCTCCTTGCAGCAAGGTCGCTCAGTTGGAGTCACATTTTCGCCTCATGGCGAGGTCGTTTAGTTTGAGTCATGCTATGCTTTTGCCACTAGTGAGGTAATTCTTTTAGAGCCATGATTTGAATTAAATGATTTTCAAAAGGAAACAAATGATTGAGTTTTTATATTCAAAAAGTCTTAGGTAATGAAAGAAGGATAACTTGAGTGAAATGATTTGTTAACCATTAGTTTCACATAGAATTACATAGATTGGTTGAACAATAAATACCTATTTGAGGATGATAATTGCTTTGAATTGTTTGCATTCTTTTAGTGATGGTTTTGCATGAGCACTTGATAATTAATAAATGAGCTTGTGAACTTTAAATGAAATAATAAATCTAAATTTTGGTGATAAGCCAATCTCTTCGTTTGATTAAATGAATGAAATTTTGAAATTGCTTGCTAAATGGTTGATGATTGATTGCTTTATTATGAAACTACTTGAGAGATCAAAAAAATGAACATGAATTGCTTAAGTCAATTATTAAATGAACTTTTATGGATCACTTGATTAGTTAATGAGTGAATTGCTTGATTACGTGATTGGTTGAAATTGATGAATGCTTATGATTAATGATTGTCTAAAAATGATCACTTATGGATAAATGGCTACTCACTAATTGATGATGATTGAAAATTAATGCATGTTTTTGCCTTAGTGCGAGTTCAATCAGTTGGAGCCATATTTTCACCTCATGGCGAGGTCACTCAGTTGGAGCCTTATTTTCGCTTCTTGGTAAGGTCACTTAGTTGGAGCCATGTTTAGATTTCTTGTTTCACCTCAATACAGTATCACTCATTTATGAGTCACAATTGATTGTCTGTTTACATTTTACAAATACATTTAAAATTGAAAGATTATCTAATCGGTTAGATCTAGAAACTCATAGGAACTTGAATTATCTTTGGTTAAAAATTTACTTTGATTGATTTGACTATGAAAAAATTTCTTTGAGAAAACATGGAAAATTGAAAAAGGGAAAAATAAGGAAAGTTTTAAATTGATAGAATTAAACATGTTTGATTTTTGGAATATTTGGTGGATGCTACATTAATATGGAAATTGTTGATAATTGTTTTGTCATGGGCATTAATCTCTTAATTGTTTTGATATGGAAAGTATTGTAATGGATTTTGTCTTTTTAATTATTTTATCATGGATATGAAAAGTTATTGTGGACACTATAATTTTAAATTAAATTAGAAATTGTTTTGCTATGGAAATTATCTTGCTTAGGAAAATCATGTTTTCTTGGAAAATAAAATTGGGAAATTGTATTGAAAAGTGATATGGAATGGAAAATTTTCTTGGAAATTTTTATGGAATGGAAGATTTTCTTTGGAAAGTACATGGACTAGAAATTGTTCAATAAATGAATGAACTCACATACCGAAAGTTATGGTCAGATTAATGAATTGATGTGAACTCATATACCAAAAGTTATGATCAGATTATGGATATGAACTCGCATACTGAAAGGTATGGTCAGATAATGGATATGGGTCGGTCGAATGAAGGCGTCAAAATGAATATGGTACCCACACTCCCCAACCAACATGCAATTGGATGAATCCTTTAATTATTCAAGTACATAATATTTTTAAATTTGATAGGTACAAGGTGAGATTGTATCTCAAATTGGAAATAACTATTGGCCCATGTTTGTTCGAACTACGTTAGGTTTGATCCTAAGTGGGTACGTCGGAAACTTATATGCTTTAGAGCAACCATTTTCTTGATTGATTGTATTAATTCATTTTCTAGCATGCTTCCCCAGATTGTCACTTATAAAAGAGAAAAATGAATTTCTTTTAAGTCTTTGTGAACTACATATATGTTCATGTATGCATCCTCAAAGAGGGGCAAACGGTATAGATCATTTTCTACGCCTTTTGATAATTAACAATCATTTGCCTTTTTGTGATATGATAATGACGATTGTCTATATAAATGATATAGATGTACTCTATGCCAAGTTCAATTATTTTCTATGATTAAAAAATCATCTAATGGAGGAATAAATTTCATAAAAAGAGATTAAAAAGAGAAAGATAAAAAGGTCAATTTTTGTTGTTTTGATGACCTGACTTTCGATTCTTATAACTTTTATCTAAAAAATCTTAAAACTTGTACTTTTCTATATCAATAGATCTTTTAATTATATTTCCAATGATATATTATTGGCATTTTTTGGATATTAGATGACTGATATATTAATTTTATATTGAAACAACTCTAGAACTAACTAGTTTATTATGTATTTTAGGTCTCATTTAAAATCCACGAATTTGCATGTTTTATCACTTGGTCTTAAAATAAGACTCTATTTTCTTTCTAGAAACTCTGATAACACCTCCAAACTCGTTTGTATAAGGGAGAATGTCTTATTTGAAGTTGGGGTCTAGAAATTGAATTTTTTTTTTTAAATCTGATGCGATTTCAGTTTTGAAAATTGACCAAAAGAAGAGACTTTCTCTACAAGTTGACCACAACTGATACCAAACCTAATAGTACTTCCATAGGCTTATAAATACTCCTTTTTGGAGACCTTTGGGGGACCTTTTTTCCTTTCATTATAGCTACACAATTGCAATCCCCTTTTTGAGAGAAAAAAAGTGCAAAATAATTGTCCTTAAGATTAAACCCTAACCCAAAGGTCTAATCTTTCATATAAGATACAACAAATATCCTCCATATATTCTTAATTTTTTTATCATTGCAAGTAAGGAACAAAACATAGACTATCATTGAAGATTGTTCACATCCAGATCATTGTCCACAATGAGACCATCCACATCCCCCATTCGAAAAAGATGAGGATTTCTGAAATCCTTATTGTCCATTCTAGATAACTTAAAGAAGGTCCAAAAAGCCTCTTTGATCTTCGCAAAGATTCAAGCACGCTTCAAAGGTAGAATTAAATTTCTTCTCCTTCAAAGTTGTTAACTTTTTATTGTTCTTTGTGTAGTTTATATTTATAAATTAATTTCATTTTTAATTTTGTGTTTTAATATGTTTTGATTATTCAAATATTTATAATAGGCTAGTTTAGAAATTAATTTGCATGCTAAGATAATTTAAAACTCATTAGAAAATCCTAAGAATTAAAAAAAAAACCCAAAACTTGTCGAAATTGTAAAACTTACGTACCAAACGCCACTTTTGGGCCAAATTAAGCTTGGGCTTCACTTTAAAGTGCCGCCTTAACCTGACAACTTCCATATTCATGTTTTTTTTTCTTCCCAATAATTGATTCACATGTTTGATTGATCCCAAACTTGTTTGTATGACTAATAAAATGTCTCTACACAACTTAAAAATATGTTTTAAGATTTTAGATCATAAATTAACATGTTTTAATGATCATAAACTCAAAACCCTAAAAAGGCATGCCTTATTGTTGATTTTATGATCTAGGATGCTAGAGTACGTTTTAGTTATTTATTGATGTTATAAGAAGACATAAGCAAGTTAAAGTTTTTGTATTTTGTATGATGATCATTCCATGATATGACTGATAATATGCATGTTCACATGTCTCAATCTATGCCTTTCATGAAACATGATTGATAATTGAATCCTCTATCATTGCATGTTTTGATTCGTATAAATAGTGGTTGTCCATACTATGATAACGTAATAAAATTATAGTTTTGATTAAGAATATATCATAATTGGCATGACTATGTGATTAACATTTGTCTGACTAAGATAACATGTTTTATTTAATGATTTCAATGCTTACTCACATGTTCTTAATTAAATTATGTGCTTGGATGATTAGAAATTAGTTATGAAGTCAATTTACTGTCATTGATTTAATTGCCATGGATGGATTTAATTTACTGCTATGAATAGATTCACTTTTATTACCATGGATGGATTTATTTTATTCTTATGGATTGATTTATTTTTTTATTGCTTACTTATATTTTCACAATTTTGGGAATGTAAAGCGCAGTTAGGCACCTTTATTTTTCTCATAGTTTATCTATAATTTTAATTATTTATTTTGGGGTGTAAACCATGGGCAGACACCCTTATTTTTCTTGCAATTTCTGTGTAATTCCTCATTTTATTTTTCTTTCTCTTTTATTTGCTTTATAAACTGCCAAGGATGGATGCATTTATTGTGTGCTCATGATATTGTGTAACTCATTTATATTTCTTAAAACATTTGTGTGCTTGTATGATCTCTTAACAATGAAACAATCAATCCAAATTAATTAAAGAATTCAATAATATGCAAGAGTATGGGTTAAGCCCATCGAGGTCTAGGAGCACTTGGGTCGCTCATTCATAACCTTCACATTGCGTACCCAATCTTCGGACCCCAATCTCTAATTAATTAAAGACTAGTGGCATTGTGATTTTCTGGTCCATAAAACTAAGTGGTGAATCATTGATGTGATTATCTACCAATGACCTCATGTCATTGGTATGCCCTTCAAAATTTTGAGTAATCCATTAAGGAGGAGCTATGCCCCTTCTAATTGTCTCTTTTGGTATTGACCCTCGGAATGTAAAGTAGAATAGAAAATGAAGCGCGAATTCATGTATACACAGACACTTGATCTGGATGTTATATGACTTGAAATCAGAATCTAACTCTTTCTCAACCTTAGCACGTAGTAATTGTCTATGAACTGCTTCATGGTCGTTCTCAGTCCAACGTAACCATCAAAGGAGTTCAGACTTTTTGAAAGTTGTGTGGTTCACATGCCATCCTAAAACAAATCCTTCACATATGCTAAGACCAATTGAGCTCTTTCTTCATATAACCCATTCAACCAAGTATTGTTCTTTAAGGCAAAGGCTAAAATCATGTCTGACCAACTCGACTCGAATTCAACTACCGTAATTGAGTCATGGAAAGAACTCTTTAATACATTTTGGATTTCCTCGTACAAACTATATGACCCAAACTTTTCACTCCTTTTGCGCATTATATGGAAAAGACACCAACGATACCTGGTCTTAGGAAAACGAATGCAATTGCATTCTGCATTGCCTTGCACTAATAAGTAATAATAGCTGGTGATGCCTTTCATCCCATGCATTGAAGCCATGCTCAAAAAAGCCATATGAAGTACTATATATTCTTGTTTGACAAGAGTCTGCATCCAAATAGAACTGATTGACAGTGATGATTGGCCCCAACAAATAGAACAAATGGCATATTATACCTATTTGTCAAGTATGTGGTGTCAAATGTCACCACGTCATTAAATGATTCATATATTTCTCTAGTCCTTAGATCTACCATAAAGACATTGCGCACCCTTAGCTCTTTGTCCAAATCCATGACATACTAAAAATTAGGATTTGCGTCTTAGTAGTATGTCTTACAAGCTAATGATATTTCGTATTGATCGATATTATTTGAAGAAAAAAAATCTTCTTCAAATTATTATCATAATTAATGACAAGTTTATTTATCATGAATATTTATTTAATTACATTGTCAGGATTATGTCCATAGAGAAAGAGCAATAGAGATAGGATTATGATGAGATTATATTTTTTAGACCTAGTCTTCTCGAAATATTTTATCTTAAATATTCCTGATCGTAGGATACTAATTGAACGTTAGTAAACTGGTTAGATTGGTAGATACTATGTTTTCTCAATTGAGATGGTGATTGATCTCAACGTCATTTATGTGGTAGACACTAAAACAAGAATATGGGTACTCATTGGAGAATGAGTTCACTGAATATGACTCGACTTAAGAACACATAATGGAGTTTTACTTGCCCATCAATAGGCGGTTTTTATGTTACAGTTGTACATGTGATCCTTAAACCTGGGGCACTATGGTTATCTTATATGTGACTTATTATATTTTGATGCTATTTAATATGGTTCTATTCATGGATTATTAATTGGTAGTAATTGGGTATAATAGATTTCATATGGAGGCATGTTAGTGTACAATAAGGGATCTCTCACTCCTAAGTAAAAAGGAGAATGTCATATGTGATTTACTGAGATATATTCAGAAAGTTCCTTGGCTAAGGTAGGGAGAGAATTAGAAAGGAGTTTCTAATTTCACCATTAGAATCTTATTCTTCAGATCTAGACACATAGAATAAATGCTGAGGTTTGACATTAATTCCATACGCTAGTTAGCTTAATCAGGACATTGCATGAAGAAATGATTGAATTACATAGTAACTGATAACAGAAAGATTGAAGATTTCACAACCAAAGTCACACTGTCTGGGTAGTCATGATATTCTTCTAGGTGTTACTCATGATTGCAGAAGTATTAAGAATTCATTTAACGGTCAATTAATTAATTCTTACAAAAGAGAGAATTAAAAGGAGTTTTGATTCAAAATAAATTAGGATTTCTAATTAAATGGAAAGGATTCCAATTGCAATTACATATAAGTTATGGCCTACAACTAGATTAGTTTGAACTTAAGGGGATCAAACACAAAGGAGGCAATGTATAATTAAGAAATAATTATAGGGGTTTAATTTGCAATTAATAGTTAATTATAAATAACCCCAATATTATAAATAGCTTATTAGTGTGCTAAAATTTACTAGCACAAAATCTACACGCAAGTTTCTCTTAGGTGATGAGCCTTAAATATTGCATATTTTAGACCCTTAACTTACATTTGTTATGCTCTTAGTTAGTAGTATTTTACTTTATTTTACGTTTTTATTGTGTTTTGTGTGTTTTTACAGCTTTGTGGAGAAAGTGAAGCATTTCAGGAGATTTGAAGCTTCTGGAGACATTGGGATCGATCGCACGAGATATGCGATCGAGCGCACCTGCCTATGATCGAGCGCAAGGTCATCAATCCCACATCGAAATGTTTGCAGCGCGATCGAGCGCACCAGACACGCGATCGAGCGCACTTGCGATCGATCGCAATATACTGTGATCGAGCGCACTCGGGCCAGTATCCCACATCGTTTTTGCAAGCCACATCAGTCCGGGTCTCCCCCTATATAAACACCACCTGACTTCATAATTCAGTGTACAATTCCTGAGCCACTTTGGTGTTTACCAGTGAACGTCCGCTATCATTCTGGTGGATCCCGAAGGCATTGCTACCACGAGGGGAAGCGTCGCCCGTCAGCGAGTGGAATTTCTCTCATGTAAAGTTGTTTATTTATTTCTTTATATTCAGTTGTTTTAGTTTAAATGTTTAGCACTTTTTATTATAATTTTATAGTTATGAGCGGCTAGACTCTTCAGCTAAGGTTGAAGATGAAGCCCTGCCGTTGTTTGGCGTAGTAGTTCAGATTTGCTTGTACAAAATATTTTAGACCCTTAACTTACATTTGTTATGCTCTTAGTTAGTAGTATTTTACTTTATTTTACGTTTTTCTTGTGTTTTGTGTGTTTTTACAGCTTTGTGGAGAAAATGAAGCATTTCAGGAGATTTGAAGCTTCTGGAGACATTGCGATCGATCACACGAGATATGCGATCGAGTGCATATGCGCTCGAGCGCACCTGCCTATGATCGAGTGCAAGGTCATCAATCCCACATCGAAATGTTTGCAGCGTGATCGAGCGCACCAGACACGCGATCGAGCGCACCTGCGATCGAGCGCACCAGACACGCGATCGAGCGCATCTGCGATCGATCGCAATATACTGCGATCGAGCGCACTCGAGCCAGTATCCCACATCATTTTTGCAAGCCACATCAGTCCGGGTCTCCCCCTATATAAACACCACCTGACTTCATAATTCAGTGTACAATTCCTGAGCCACTTTGGTGTTTACCAGTGGACGTCCGCTAGCATTCTGGTGGATCCCGAAGGCATTGCTACCATGAGGGGAAGCGCCGCCAGTCAGCGAGTGGAATTTCTCTCATGTAAAGTTGTTTATTTATTTCTTTATATTCAGTTGTTTTAGTTTAAATGTTTAGCACTTTTTATTATAATTTTATAGTTATGAGCGGCTAGACTCTTCAGCTAAGGTTGAAGATGAAGCCCCGCCGTTGTTTGGCGTAGTAGTTCAGATTTGCTTGTACAAATCTGACAATTTTTAGTATAAATGTTCTGTCAATTATTTGAGTTAATCTTATAATTGATTGAGTTTAAATTGTCTGTTGGATATTCTTTGTGTTTCATCTGATGGATACATTGAATGCTTTTCGATTAAATTGGATTCCCTTTGTGATTTGTTAAGAGCGGATACATTGGGTGCTTTTGGTTTAGTTGGGATATTCTTTGTTTTTTGTCTTATAGTTGGATTCATAGAATGTTTTGATAGGCTATATTTTTAGAACATGTATGCTTAACTTTGGTGGGGTGGATTCGGAAACCTTAGTGTTTTTAATTATTAGTTTTTAAATCAATTTAATTTAGTTTTAATTTATTTTGCAAATTATCATTCAAAATTCGGAACTAGGTTAAGATAGAGTTAATTTAGATTAAAAATTATATTTTCACAACGCAATTCCCTGTGGATTCGACCTCGCACTTGCACACACTATATTGCAAACGACTCGTGCGCTTGCGAGTAAATTAAAACTCACAACAAGTTTTTGGTGCCGTTGTCGGGGAATTATTTTATTTGTGAAAATTTTTGGTCTGAATTGACTTTATTTTTCTACTAGTTAGTTAAAAAAAAAAAAAAAGAAATTGTGTTTGCTTTATTCTGTTGCTTCTGCTGGTTAGTATCTCATTATTTTTCTGTTAGTGTATGCTTGGTCGGAGATCCTTGAACTTAGATTTGACACATTTAGATCCTGACTTAGAAAGAACTCTTAGGAGGCAGAAAAGAGCACTAGTTGAGAGAGAGACTGTTGAGATGGGAGAAAATTTTAATCATCCTGAACATGTAGAGCAACCTAGAGCTTGGAACGTGGACTCCACTACCTCTCTTAGGGATTTGTTCGCACCTGTTGTGACTAACTCATCTTCCTGCATAGTTTTGCCACCAACCAATGCCACACACTTTGATTTGAAGCCACATGTTATCCAACTCCTACCCTCATTCCATGGCTTAGATCTTGAAAATCCTTATAGTCATGTGAAGAAGTTCAAAGACATTTGTGCTACATTCAAATTCCAGAACTTCTCTGAGGAGTCAGTCCATCTTCGACTCTTCCCTTTCTCCCTTCACGATAGAGCTAGGGCGTGGTTGGACTCCAACACGTCCGGGTCTATTACATCTTGGGAAAACCTGCTTAGCAAATTTTATCATAAGTTTTTCCCAATGTCTAGAGTGAATGAGTGCCGAAAGGAGATTAGCTCTTTCACTCAGGACGAGGATGAGAAGTTCTCTGAAAGCTGGGAGCGCTTTAAAGAGTTACTGATCAGTTGCCCTCCACATGGATATGAGAAGTGGAGACTCGTTCAATTCTTCTACCAAGGGTTGACTCAACCCAACCGTAGTATGATCGAGTCAATGAATGGGGGGGCATTCTTGAGTCTGACTGGAGACGAAGCATATATGGCGTTGGACAAGTTGTCCAACAACTCACAGCAGTGGGATTTTTCAAGCTGTCGAGATAAGTCCATTCTTGCTCCTAAGAGGGGAGGCATCTATGAGGTCAGAGAGGACGCTGATTTGAGGATAAAGTTAGATGCCCTCACCAAGAAGATTGACGCTCTCACTGTGAGCCAATCCATCAATGCTGCCAACACATTCAATGTTGAAAGCTGTTCCATCTGTGCTAGTCCCATGCATCTAGCACAGAATTGCCCATCAATGCCGGCTTGTGCCGAGTATCCTATGGAACAAGTAAATGCTTTCAATGACTTTCGAAGGCAGTCAAATGGATCGTACTCCGAGACGTACAATCCAGGGTGGCGGAACCACCCAAATTTTTAATGGAGGTAGAACCAACCAATGAATCAGGGAGGATCCTCTCATCATGCTCAAAATCAATATCCTCCCGGATTTGCCCCACAAATTCCTAATCATGGTCGTTCTACCCATCCAGCACCTTCACCTGCTTACCATGCACCCGCTAAAACACCAGCGCCAGTTTCACAGTCGCTAGAGGACACCCTTAAGGAATTCATGAAGGCGACTAGCCAAAATATGAGCGATGTGAGGAGTGCAACAATGGTAAACACCCAAGCAATTGCCAAGCTGGAGAGTCAAATAGGGCAAATTGCAAGTCACTTGGGTGAGAGAGAGAAAGGAAAGTTCCCTAGTCAGCCCGTGCAAAACCCAAAAGGACGATTTATGGTTGAGAGTTCATCAACTCCTACGCACGGGGAGGAACAAGTACAGTCGATTGTCACACTGAGGTCTGGGAGACAAGTAGACAATCGAGTGGAAGAGAGCCATGCTATGCAGCAAGGGCAAGGGAGTGGCAACACAGAGAAGAGAGATGCTGAGCCATCTACAGCCACTCCTACTGAGAAAGACCCTCCTAGGTCGTTTGTACCTAGAGCGCCCTACCCCGAGAGATTACAGGCACCCAAGAAAGGAGGGAAGTATGAGGAAATTCTAGAGGTATTCAAGCAAGTCCAAATCAATATCCCATTTTTGGATGCCATCCATCAAGTGCCATCATATGCCAAGTTTTTAAAGGACTTGGTCACTATCAAGAGGAGGACGAATGTCCCAAAGAAGGCATTTTTGACCGAGCAGGTCAGTTCAATCCTTCAGTGCAAGCTACCCATCAAGTATAAAGACCCGGGGTGTCCTACCATCTCTTGCACGATAGGAGTCAGCCACATTGAGAGGGCCCTTTTGGATCTAGGGGCGAGTGTGAATCTTCTACCCTACTCAGTCTATGTGCAGTTGGGGTTAGGAGAATTGAAGCCCACATCCGCGACGCTTCAATTGGCTGACAGGTCAGTGAAAAGACCACGGGGGATAGTTGAGGACGTTTTAATAAAAGTGGATAAGTTCTATTTTCCCGTGGATTTTATTGTGCTTGACACAGAGCCGGTTCAGAATGTAGGGATTCAAATACCGGTGATTCTAGGGCGACCATTCTTAGCCACGGCTAACGCCCTAATCAATTGTAGGACAGGGGTGATGAAGATCTCCTTCAGAAATATGACAGTGGAGTTGAACATTTTTGATATCACTAGGCAACCACTGGAATATGATGAAATGAGAGATGTATGCTTGATAGAGGAGATTCTTGAGGATACTGTGGATGAATCAAGCATTGAGGATCCCATGGAGGCATGCTTTGCTCACTTTGAAGAGGACTTGGGTTTAGATAAGTTACTCGAGGAAGTAAATGCCATTTTGGAGTCTGATCCTCAAGAAAGCATAGAGGAGGAGGAGAAGGTGTCGCCAGAACCTCAAAAGAAGGAACTTAAGCCTTTACCGGATAATCTTAAGTATAAGTTCCTGGGTCCAGCATACTGTTTGCCTGTGATAATAGCTTCAGATTTGGGAGAGGCTCAAGAGGAGAAATTATTAGATGTTTTAAGAGAGCACAAGGAAGCTATCGGCTGGACCATTGAGGATATTAAGGGAATCAGCCCCTCGGTGGTGATGCACAGGATACACTTGGAGGAAGATGCTAAGCCATCGAGGGAGCCGCAAAGAAGGCACAACCCTGCTATGCAAGAGGTAGTGAGAGTAGAGGTTATTAAGCTGTTAGATGCAGGGATCATTTATCCCATCTCTGATAGCAAGTGGGTGAGCCCCATTCATGTCGTACCCAAGCGAGCTGGATTAACGGTAGTAAAGAATAAGGACGACGAGTTGGTGCCAACTCATGTGCAGTCTAGGTGGAGAGTGTGTATAGACTACCGTAAGCTGAACAGTGCCACAAGGAAGGATCACTTTCCACTTTCATTTATTGATCATATGGTGGAGTGTTTGGCTGGGCACGAGTATTATTGCTTTTTGGATGGTTATTCTGGATATAACCAGGTCCCCGTGGACCCCGAAGATCAGGAGAAGACGACATTTACCTGTCCTTTTGGGACCTTCGCCTACCGTCGCATGCCCTTTGGGTTATGCAATGCACCCGCCACTTTTCAGCGGTGCATGGTTAGTATATTCTCTGACACGGTAGAGCGGTTCTTGGAGATTTTCATGGACGACTTCTCCATCTTCGGTTCAACATTTGAGGAGTGCCTGCACCGTCTCTCTTTGGTTTTGATACGGTGCAAGGAGAAGAACCTGGTGCTTAATTAGGAGAAGTGCCATTTTATGGTTAAGCAAGGAATTGTACTGGGGCATATCGTATCTCATCGAGGGATTGAGGTCGATAAAGCGAAGGTGGATTTGATTTCCAGCCTTCCACCCCCACGTACGGTGAAAGAGGTTCGATCTTTTCTGGGCCATGCAGGTTTCTATAGGCGATTTATCCAGAATTTCAGCAAGATCGCCAGGCTCTTGTGCAAGTTGTTGCAAAAAGATGCCCCATTTCTATTTGATGAGGATTGTAAGAAAGCATTTGGGGATCTGAAGAAAATTCTGACGTCCACACCCATTATTCAGCCACCTAACTGGGATGTGCCTTATGAGATTATGTGTGACGCATCAGACTATGCTGTTGGAGCTGTTTTGGGGCAGCGTGTTGATAAACTTCCCCATGCTATCTATTATGCAAGTCGAACTCTAAACGACGCACAACTCAATTACTCTACCACTGAGAAGGAGTTGCTTGCAGTCGTTTTTGCATTAGACAAGTTCAGATCCTACTTGTTAGGATCTAAAGTCATTATCTACTCGGACCATGCTGCATTAAAGTATCTTTTCTCTAAAAAAGATGCTAAATCTCGTCTTATCCGATGGATCTTGCTACTTCAAGAGTTCGACATTGAGATTCGGGATAAGAAAGGTTCAAAATATGTAGTGGCGGACCATTTGTCTAGATTGATTGTGGAATTCAGTGAGGCTGCCACTCCTATTTCTGAGACCTTTCCTGATGAGTAATTGATGCACATTGCTCACAGTCCCGCACCATGGTTTGCTGACATAGTGAACTATCTTGTCACCAGACACATGCCCTTGCATTGGGGGAGGCAAGATAAATCAAAATTTTTTGTCATGGTAAAACACTTTTTCTGGGACGATCCTTACCTATTCAAGTATTGTCCTGATCAGATCATTAGACGGTATATTCCTGAGCATGACCAATCTGATTTCATCGCCTTTTGTCATGATCATGCATGTGGAGGCCATTTTAGTGCTAAAAAGAACGCTGCAAAGATTTTGCAGTGTGGATTTTATTGGCCTACCCTGTTCCGGGACTCTCACACCTACTGTATATCTTGTGAGCGTTGCCAAAAGCTAGGGAGTCTTTTTAGGAGAAATATGATGCCCCTCAACCCTATTCTGATTGTTGAGATTTTTGATGTGTGGGGCATTGATTTCATGGGACCATTCCCAAACTCCTTTGGCTACCTATACATTCTAGTTGCTGTGGATTATCTGTCCAAGTGGGTGGAGGCTGTTGCGTGCAAGACCAATGACCACAGAGTTGTGGTCCAGTTCTTGAAAGACACTATTTTTGCTCCTTTTGGTACGCCTCGAGCAATCATAAGTGATGGAGGTAAGCACTTTTGCAACAAGATCTTTGAGCAGTTGATGAAGAAATATTGTATCACGCACAAAGTTGCCACCCCATATCACCCACAGACGAGTGGTCAAGTGGAAATTTCAAATCGCGAGATCAAACATATTTTGGAAAAGACTGTGAACCCTACTAGAAAGGATTGGTCTCTGCGATTGACGGATGCACTGTGGGCATATCGGACAGCCTTCAAGACACCAATTGACATGTCTCCCTATCGCATGGTATACGAAAAGGCATGTCACCTTCCGGTTGAATTAGAGCATCGTGCGTATTGGGCTGTCAAGCAACTAAATTTTAATCTTTCCAAGGCTGGCTCACAACGGAAGCTCCAACTCAATGAATTGGAGGAGCTGCGGAATGATGCATATGAGTGTGCCCGATCATACAAAGCACAAATGAAGAAGACTCATGACCAAAATATTTTGAGATGAGCTTTTGAGCCGGGTCAGAGAGTTCTTCTTTATAATTCGCGCCTGCATCTTTTTCCAGGCAAGCTCAAATCCCGATGGTCAGGCCCATTCATTATTCGATCGGTTTTTCCTCATGGGGCCATCGAGATTGAGGATCCTAAGAATGGTAATACTTTCAAGGTAAATGGACAGAGGCTAAAACCATTCTTAGAGTTGAGGAGTCCGGACATTGAGACGATACTGTTGGAGGATCCTAGTTACTCAGATTGAGTGTAGTATTCTAGGGAGAGTCTGGCTGAAGATGTAAAACTTAGCGCTCATGGGAGGCACCCCATAGCTTATCTTTTCTTTTGTTTATTTATTATTTCGCATTTTTATGATTAATGTTTGTTTCCAGTATTTTTTGTTTTTCAGTTTTTATTTTTCAGGGACAAAGCGTACTTCAGTTCAAGTTTGGGGGTATGCTATGAGCCATACCAGTCCAGATAGTTCTCCATATCTCAGGTCAGCTCTTTCCACATTAGTCACACATTGGGGTCAATGTGTAATTTAAGTTTGGGGGTATGGGAGACACATCACACACTTTGTCCTAATTTGTTGTCTTTTTGTCATAGAGATAAATACATGCTCATGTTATCGTGAAATTTTGGTTGATCTAAACATTTTCTGTGATGTGATGTCATTGGTGAGCTTAACATTTTGAACACATGATCTGGTGATAAATTTTTAAAATTTAGTTACTTACTTTAGGCATTTTGAGAATTCACATGTTTGATCTGATCTAGCACGAGTACATTAGCACAAATTATGTGAGGTATGACATGTGATTTTAATGTGTATTTTTCCTTATCTTAACTGAAACTGGATGACTTGTTAGATGAACTCTTGGGCATAGAAAAATAAAAAAAAAATTAAAAAATTATTATCAATAAATTTTTCGCTGAGTAACTGGACCTCTTGCCTTAGTAAACAGTGAGTGTTCACGTCAAAAGGTGGAATTTTGCTTGGTAATACTAAGGTCGGTTTAATTTCATAGCCTTTTTGACTCGAGTTAGTAAGTCCTTAGGGGTGTCTTTACACCTAATGCCCTAAAACCACCTGGTTTGGGAGTCATTGACTTAACACTCGCTACATGGGTCAATTAGAAAGCTTAAGGGAACTAAACATAGCCGTGCCTTATTAAAAATAAAATAAAATAAAAAAAATAATACTATGCCTTTGTCGTTCATTTTTGATGGGAAATTCAGTGAATCTTGAGACATGGAGACCTTACACATTAGAGTAACTTGGAAGCTTCATTTTTATATGCTAATTCACCTTACACTGATTCAAGCTTATGATGCCTTATCCTGCCTTTTGTAAGTAATTAGATTTTAACATTTCTATTCATTGCGAAGATGGGTTTACCTTTTTAAGCTTGCTTATGAATGAATATCATGATGATGTGTGCTCCTTAAATTTTTGGATACCATGAGTGATGACGTTATTTTTATGTTCTTTGTTTTTCATTGAGTCTTTTATTTTGTTTTGCTAAGGGACTAGCAAAATATAAGTTTGGGGGTATTTGATGAGTCTTAAATATTGCATATTTTAGACTCTTAACTTACATTTTTTATGCTCTTAGTTAGTAGTATTTTACTTTATTTTACGTTTTTCTTGTGTTTTGTGTGTTTTTACAGCTTTGTGGAGAAAATGGAGCATTTCAGGAGATTTGAAGCTTCTGGAGACATTGCGATCGATCGCACAAGATATGCGATCGAGTGCACCTGCGCTCGAGCGCACCTGCCTATGATCGAGCGCAAGGTCATCAATCCCACATCGAAATGTTTGCAGCGCGATCGAGCGCACCAGACACGCGATCGAGCGCACCTGCGATCGAGCGCACTAGACACGCGATCGAGCGCATCTGCGATCGATCGCAATATACTGCGATAGAGCGCACTCGGGCCAGTATCCCACATCGTTTTTGCAAGCCACATCAATCTGGGTCTCCCCCTATATAAACACCACCTGACTTCATAATTCAGTGTACAATTCCTAAGCCACTTTGGTGTTTACCAATAGACGTCCGCTAGCATTCTGGTGGATCCCGAAGGCATTGCTACCACGAGGGGAAGCGCCGCCCGTCAGCGAGTGGAATTTCTCTCATGTAAAGTTGTTTATTTATTTTTTTATATTCAGTTGTTTTAGTTTAAATGTTTAGCACTTTTTATTATAATTTTATAATTATGAGCGGCTAGACTCTTCAGCTAAGGTTGAAGATGAAGCCCCGCCGTTGTTTGGCGTAGTAGTTCAGATTTGCTTGTACAAATCTGACAATTTTTAGTATAAATGTTCTGTCAATTATTTGAGTTAATCTTATAATTGATTGAGTTTAAATTGTCTGTTGGATATTCTTTGTGTTTCATCTGATGGATACATTGAATGCTTTTCGATTAAATTGGATTCCCTTTGTGATTTGTTAAGAGCGGATACATTGGCTGCTTTTGGTTTAGTTGGGATATTCTTTGTTTTTTGTCTTATAGTTGGATTCATAGAATGTTTTGATAGGCTATATTTTTAGAACATGTATGCTTAACTTTGGTGGGGTGGATTCGGAAACCTTAGTGTTTTTAATTATTAGTTTTTAAATCAATTTAATTTAGTTTTAATTTATTTTGCAAATTATCATTCAAAATTCGGAACTAGGTTAAGATAGAGTTAATTTAGATTAAAAATTATATTTTCACAACGCAATTCCCTGTGGATTCGACCTCGCACTTGCACACACTATATTGCAAACGACTCGTGCGCTTACGAGTAAATTAAAACTCACAACACTAGGGTTATACTTCTTCTTCCTCTCAAGAGAGAGAGAGAGAGAGAGCCAATTGAGAGAGAGATCCTAATTTGGGATTTGCCTTGTGTGGATCAACCTTGTAGACCACATATTTTTGTGGTTGTTGTTAATTCAAGAACGCAAAAAACTTAGATTCGAGCATGGTGGAGAATTCGGCTATAGTAAATCCAAAGAGTCAAGAACACAAAGAATCAATGGTAACTATTCTATCTTTGAATGTTCTTGATGATAAAGATGTTTTATGTAAATCATAAGGTGATTAGAGTTTATAGAAATCGACAAGATTAAAACATCTAAATTTTTGCTGTATTTTCAAGATTGATTTCTTTCATTGTGTCCTACATGCGTTGAGAGTAAGTCCTCAAAGCTTTACTGGCACCTTTCTCCCATTGAAGTCTGCGTTCCTAGTCCATAAAATTTTGACAGCCCCTCTCAATCAAACAAACTTTCTTAACCATACCCACCTCCCAAACAAGGAAATCATAACTCTGGGCTACCATTAGGCCCACTTCTTCATTAATTAGAAACTCTGCTTTAGATAGGCTAACCAAATGATTGTGCTCAAGAGAAACTACAGAAACCCTAGAAGTTCCAAAGGATGTTTTAAGTAGGGGTGAGCATGGGTCGGTTTGGGTCGGTTTAGCCTAAAAATTCAACCCAACCCATTCATATCGGGTTGAAAAAATCTCAACCCAACCCAACCCATGAACCCATCCAATCTCAACTCAACCCAACCCATTCTAATCGGTTTGGGTCGGTTTGGGTCACCGGGTTGATATATTTTTTCTACTAAAAAATTAAATCATACATATTACATAACAAAAAAATATTATACTAAATCCAAAACCAAATCCATACATATTGCAAGTAAAAGTTGTGTGCATCAGCTTTATATAAACTCTGTAATATATGCAATAACATCATCATATTATCGATATAAGACTTAGACATGATAAACAAGTTTATTATCAATAAGAAATTTCAGATTTCAATTTCAAAAACCAGAAAGATAAAAGTTTGTCACTTGAGAATACAGTTCAGACAAAATCATAGGGGAGCCAAATGAAATTTTCCATATCTATCATACCCAAAAATTTGTCAAAACATTTCTCCCTTGAACATCTTCAACTCTCAATTTGATCTTTCTGTAAGCATGGTCTTCATCACCTTGGAGGTCAGCCAGTGAAACTTCAAAGACTCGATGTTTGAGTCCTTCAGAAGTAATCTGTTAAAAACCATGAAAATATTATTTCTATGCATCAATATAGCCTAAAATACATCCTATGCAGACTTCAAATTGCTTCAACAAAAACATTATAGCATGCAAGATTTAAGGTAAAGGTTCACAGTCTAGCGTCCTCCTCACATAAAGTACGCAAGTGAGATGCAACAAAATGATATAGACGGGAGCAACTCAACAGATTTTCTAAAAGTCTTGTTGAGAAGCAATTTGCCAGAATAGTGAAGTTTATCATTAGAAGCTCAAGAAAAAATTTATACACATCTTATTAAATAATAAATATCATAAAATAGAACATTATAAGAAAATATACCCAGCACACTGGTTGCTAAGGCAGGGTGAAGAAAATGATAAAATCACAATTAATTAAAAAAAGGTCTGCCATTTAGTTTTTATTGATTAATAGTTTACCATTTAGTACACGGCAAACAAAAGAATTCTACAGTCTACAGGCTACCCCTACAGCTATTTCTATCTCTGATAAAGTTTATTTCTCATTTTGAAACTTGAGATTTGAAATAAATTTTAATTTTCTCTTCTACCACAACTGGGAAAGAAAAAAAGAATTCAACCTTTCATCATGATACAAACTGGATAATATATGAAAACCCATAATATAAATATTTTTTAGAAACAAAATACAAACAATTCAATCCAATTTGTGGTTTATGAAACCATAAGTTAAGAAAATTCAAAATGTGTTCTTGAATTGATTATCGCCAAGTGATGATGATAAAATTGTTATGGATTGTTTTTAAAACATATTAAATCAATGTAGATTGGTTGAAAAAAAAATTATGATGACAATATCATTTTTCATTAAACAATTTTTTTTGGGATGAAAATCATAAAAATCATGTTAAAACATGCAGCAAAACAAATTTTTTCCAACTTCAAATAGGCATAATTTACTCATTTTAAATCGGATTGAGGCGTTTTCAAAGGTGTGGGAAAGATAAACATATTTAATTTAATACGACTAATATTTATTCAAAAATTCAAGTATTTTTTATGCTATGATTAAAAATCCGAGCAGTGTTCTAATCAGAAAAACAGTTTTTTCGAAATTGCAAGTTTTGGCTCGTTCTTGAGATTCCAAATTCATTTTGAATTGAAATTCAAAATCCAAATTTATTCAACTAAATAATTTTTTTTTCAAAGACTATATTTTTGTTATTAAGAATTGTTTTTAATTTTGGATTAAAGTTTTAAGAAATTTGAGTTTGATTAGGAATTGAAACACCAAAATCCTCATGGCGTTAGAATTATGATTTCTAGTGAATAATAAATCTAAATTATATTTGAAATCAGATTAAGAAAATTATGTGGAAATATAATTTGATTAGGATAAACAGCTTCAAAATTAAAGTCATAACTAGAATAAATTACATTTAAATTTATATATGCAATTTGATTGTATGTATGATCAAGGATGGGTGATTATGGACTTAAGATCAAATAATTGAGTTATATGATTGGTCTTTATTCAATTTGATTGAATGTAGCTCTATTTTTTTTTCTGGGTTATAATATATTTATTCTCTATTTTTGGGATATATAATTTTAAATGGGGTTTTCAGACCTCGCCTCTCTTTTTATCTCTGGTTGTAAAATTTTATCACCCTCTTATTGTAACTCCCATTGATTTTGAATCAATGTTTCTTATTGATCGTATAATTTAATTAGTTAGAATAGTTTGATAGGAGTATATAGGAATTTTTCATGTAAATTTGGAGGTCGATCAAGTGCGCAAGGAAACAATGGAGGCCCATTTGAAGATTTCAAGGCCATTATGTTGGAATTGGTGAAAGATATTATTGAACCCTAAATTAAGACCAATGATTCACTTAGTGACTCAAGTGAATCATGCATAAAAGTTCATAATCACATAAAATCATATTTTATTTGATATTATATGATGTATGATATGTATATGATGCATATTTAAATTAAATGATGAGAATAAAGACTAATTAAACTTCCTCATGAAAGTAATGGCTATTAAGTTGTAACGAATAGACATTATGAATGTATTATCATAGCCTTCCACCATTGTAAGGATATAGGGATCTACTAATCTAAGTTTTGTCATACATATGTAGGACTTACATTATGGGAGATTCATGATGCCATTAAATATATGATATAACGAGGTAGGAAACTAATAGGTCCAAGAAACTATAATGTGAGTGCTCATTGGTTTAATCACCTACACTTGTGAAAATGGTGGTTTTGACTTAACTAAAACATATTATCTAAGAAACTATCATGTGAGGATGGTATATTTTAGAGGCCGAATGAATGATTGGGGATTACATGATATGTAATTGATAAGTGTTATCTATCTGTTGAAGGTTTATTATGGCAAAGAAACTATAATGTAATGCTACTTTAAACAAGTAATGTGATTCCAATCCTCACTAGGAGATCTTCTAAAGAGATCTCCTGAATTTCATATCAAAAGATTATGGAATTTGAAAAGAATAGTGGGAAATACCAATATGATTAAAGACCAAATCTATTGGTGGATAATAAAATTGAATAGATGTTAACTTTCTATTGTTGTTAACTAGTAAATCACAATGACAAACCTCAACTCATTATCCATAATTCATGATACCAACAGATTGACTAGGCCCAATTTCCTAGACTAGTTAAGAAACTTAAGAGTAATTCTCAATTCTGAGAAAATTGACTATGTTCTTGATCAAATGTTTCCAATAAGTGTTGTTGAGAATGCACTAGAAGAAAATGTTGCTACTTTCGAGAAGTTTCAGGAGGATGACTTGAAGACTAGATGCTACATGCTAGGATCGATGTCTAATAGGCTTCAGAAGCAACATGAGAAGATGGAAAACACTTATACGATATTGCTTCAATTGCAGGAGTTTTATGGTGATCACGGTCGCACTGTGAGGTTCTAGATCTCAAAGGATCGCTTTCAAGCTAGGATGTTCGAATAATCATCATTCCATAAGAATTGATTGAAAATGATAAACTATATCGAGTAGTTGGACAGAATCACTATTAGTTTGGATGTGAAATTATGTAATGGCTTGATTTTGTAGTCCCTTCCAAATTCATTCTCGCAATTTGTTATGAACTATAACATAAACAAGATAAAAACTACGCTTCCAGATCTTGTTAACATGTTAAAAACTGCAGAAACAATGATAAAAAAAGATAAGACACTTAGTATACTAGTTGATGGGGCTTCTTCTTCCAAGATCAAGGGCAAGAATGTCTCAAAAAAGAAGAATAAACCATTGGAAGAAAAGGGAGGTTTCAAAAAGGGAAATTCTTAGAAAGCTAAGAAGGATAAGGGACAATGCTTCCATTGTGGAAAGAATGAATACTAGAAGATAAATGTAAGGATCACCTTACAAGATTAAAAAGAAACCGTTTGAAAAGAATGTCTGAGTTATTAATTGTTAAAATTAACTTACTAGTTAAAGAAGCTTCTACTGGGGTATTAAATACCAAGTGTGGTTCTCACAATTGCAAAAGGTTGCAAGTGCTAAGAAGAAATAAGAAGAAAAGTAAAAGAGATGTCAAGCTTTGCCTTGAAAATGTAGCAAGTATAGTTACGTTAGCCAAAGAGACTTTTTACTTAGTTTTACCATCTTGAATTTGATGGTTAAATATTTGATATTAAACAACAAGATAATAAAAGAAAAAGATATGAAATTAATCCTTCTTATGTATGGCATCTCAAACTTAGTCATATCAATGAGAGTAGGATTAGCAAGTTGGTTAAAGATTGATACTTTGATTCATTGACCTTCAAGTCATACCCAACATGTGAATCATGTCTTATGGGAAAAATAACTAAGACTCCATTTAGTGGACATAGAGAAAAAGTTGTTGACATATTAAGACTGATCTATACATATATTTGTGGGTTATTAAGCTCAATTGCTATAGGTGGTTATTCTTACTTCATTACCTTCACTGATGACCATTTGAGGTTAGGGTATGTGTATTTTATGAAACTCAAATTTGAATCCACTGAAAAGTTCAAGGAATTTAAATATAAAGTAGAAAAAAACTGGCAAAAGTATCAAATTTCTTCGATTTGATCGAGGAGATGAATACTTGACGAATTACTTTTTGGATCATCTCAAAGAGAATGATATCATCTCATAGTGGAATCCTCTGGAAGCACTTCAACTGAATGATGTGCCTGAAAGGAGAAATTGTACTTTATTTGATATGGTGTGATTGATGATGAGTTACATTGATCTTCCAATTTCATTCTTGGGCTATGCTTTGGAAACAGTCGCATATTTGTTAAATAGAATTTCTTTTAAGTTTATACCTAAGACGCCAAATGAGATGAGGAATGGCAGAAAATCTAGTCTTAAGCACATTAATATCTAGGGTTATCTTACATATGTCAAGAGATTAGTTACAGGAAAGTTAGAAGCAAGGTTTGATAAATGTTTGTGATATCCCAAAGAAAGTTTGTGATATTACTTTTGTCTCCCTAATGAGAAAAAGATATTTGTCTCTAAATTTGCTACCTTTTCTGAAGAAAGAGTTTGTACTTAGAAGGAAGAAATGAGATTACAATAGAACTTTAAAATGTATCTCAGAAACCACAAATTGAAAATGATCAACCTGAAAAGCCTATCGTAATAGAATTTTCAATCACACAATCTCCTAGTAGATCGATCAGGTAGGATAGCTAGAGCACCAAAGAGATATAGATATCTCATCAAAGGTGATGTAGATGTGCATCTTATTGGGAATAAGGATTCTACGAACTATAAGGAAGCGATGTCATACATTGATTTGGGAGGATGGCTCGAAACCATAAAAACAAAAATGGAATCCATGTTTGGATTTTGTTGACCCTCCTGAAGGCATTGTACCTATTGATTGCAAATGAGTTTCTAAAAGAAATATGAGTGTCGATGGAAAGGTAAAGACCTTAAGGCAAGGCTAGTAGCAAAAAGTTACAATCAAACATAAGAAGTTGACATGAAACCTTTTCTCATTTAGCCATGCTTAAGTCCATCAGGATCTTGGTTGCAATAGTTGCGCATTACGATTATGAGATATGGAAAATGGATGTAAAAATTACTTTCCTTAATGGTAATATAGAGGAAGATATATACATGGAGCAACCTGAAGGTTTTTCATCTAGTGGTAGTGACCACAAAGTGTGCAAGCTACAAAGATCAATTTATGGATTAAAGCAAACTTCTCGAACTTGGAACATTCGATTTGATGAGGCAATCAAAATGTTTAGTGTTCTAAAAAATGTGGATGAACATGTGTGTATAAGAAGACTAGTGGGAGTGTAATTACATTTTTTTATAATTTATGTTGATTACATACAATCATTGGGAATGACGTAGGTATGTTACAATCAATCAAAGTTTTGGCTTGTTCCACTCTACATACATAGATAAGATGTTCAACATGGAAAACTCCAATAAAGGATTGTTACCTTTCAGGCATGGAGCACAACTCTCTAAATTTCCCCAAAGACACCTGAAGAGAAATAGAATATGAGTCAGATCTCCTATGCCTCGGCAATAGGAAGTCTGATGTATGCTATGTTATATATTAAACCTAATATCAGTCATGCTATAAGTGTTACTAATAGATATCAATCTAATAAGGTTTGGAACACTAGGTTACTAGGAATAACATTCTTAAGTACTTGAGAACTAAAGATTTGTTTCTCACATATTGAGGAAGTGACTTAAAATTAGAATGGTATAGTGATTTAGACTTTTAGTCTGGTGTGGATGATAGAAAGTCCACTTCTAGATTTGTATTAAACTTGAATGGTGGAGCAATGAGCTAGAAGAGCTGTAAACAAGTTACAACTACATATTCCACCACTAAGGTTTAATATATTATTGCGTTTGGGGCTGCAAATGAGATGGTTTGGATGAAAAGTTCATCACCGAGCTTGATGTTATTCCTAACATTCAAGTCGTAGCACCTTGTACTGTGATAACAATGGGGCGATTGCTCAAGCCAAGGAACTATTGTCTCATAAGAAATCCAAGAACATTGAGTAGTTCATCCACTTGATTAGCATAATCACTGGAAGAGGGGACGTGAGCATACAAAAGGTTGCATCAATAGAGAATACATGAAATCCACTAACTAAAGCATTTACACAGTAGCATTTCGATCGTCATCTTGATAAGATTTGTATAAGATACATGAGCGATTGGCTTTAGTACAAGTGGGAGATTATTAATAGCATACCTTACAACCTAATGACATTTGATGTCTAGGGATATTATTTGTAAAAAAATCTTATTCAAATTGTTATCATAATTAATGGTAAGTTTATTTATCATGAATATTTTTTAATTATATTGTCATGATTATTTCCATAAAGTGAGAGCAATGAAGATAAGATTAAGAGCAATGAAGATAGATTATGATTAGATCATAATTTTGAGACATAGTCTTCTCGAAAGCTTTTCTCTTAACTATTCTTAGTTGTAGGATACTAATTGGACGTTAGTAATACGGTTAGACTGGTACATACTATGTTTGCTCAATTGAGTAGTGATTGATCTCGATGTCATTTATGTGGTAGACACTAAAACAAGTATGTGGGTGTTCACTGGAGAATGAGTTAACAGAACATGACTCGACTTAATAACACCTAATGTAGTTTTACTTGCATGTCAATAAGTGGTTCTTATGTTACAATTGTTCATATAATCCTTAGACCTGAGGCATCATGGTTATCATGTATGTAACTTATTATACTTTGATGTTATTTAATATGGTTCTATTCATGGATCATTAATTGGTAGTAATTATGTATAATGGGTTTCATATGGACGTATGTGAATGTACAATAAGGGATCTATCACTCATAAGTAAAAGGGAAGAATGTCCTATATGATCTATTAAGATATAATTCGGGAAGTTCTTTGGCCAAAGCATGGTGAGAATTAGAAAGGAGTTTCTAATTTCACTATTAGATTCATATTCTTGATATCTAGACATACATAATTAATGTTAAAAGTTTGATAGTAATTCAATACCCTAATTAGCTTAATCAGTGGAATGATTAAATTGCACGGTAACTGATAATAGAAAGGCTCAAGGTTTCACAACCAAATTCACATTGTCTGGGTAGTCATGATAGGCTGGTAGGTGTCACTCATTATTGTAGAAGCCTTAAAAATTAATTTAATAGACAATTAATTAATTCTTACAAAATAGAGACTCAAATTGAGTTTTGATTCAAAATAAATTAGAACAAGTTCTAATTACAATTACATAAAAGTTATGGTCTACAATCAAATTAGTTTGAACCTAATGAGTTACACACAAAAGGGACAATATATAATTAAGAAATAACTTTAGGTGTTTAGTTTGCAATTAATAGCTAATTGTAAATAA
Source organism: Bretschneidera sinensis (assembly GCA_023935145.1). Lineage (NCBI taxonomy): Eukaryota > Viridiplantae > Streptophyta > Magnoliopsida > Brassicales > Akaniaceae > Bretschneidera > Bretschneidera sinensis. Next base: position 108,556,064 of record CM043700.1, read on the forward strand.
CCATATTACTATAAATATTTATTAGTGTGTAGAAATTTGCTAACACAAAATCTACGTGCAAGTTTCTCCTAGGGTCTTAGTTATTCTCCTTTCCAAAAGAGATAGTTAATTGAAAGAGAAATCATAATTCGGGATTTGTCCTGTGTGGATCAACCTTGAAGACCACATATATTTGTAGTTGTTGTAAATTTAATAACACAAAAAATTTGGATTCGGGCATGGTGGAGAATTCAACTACAACAAATCTAAGGATTCAAGAACACAACAAATCAAAGATACCAATTATATATCCTTGACTGTTCTTGATAATAAATATGTTCTATATAAATCATAAGATAATTAGGTTTTATAGAAATCTACAAAATAAAAAGTAAATAAATTTTCGTTGCTTTTTCGATATTGTTTTCCTTCGTTGGGTCCTACATGCGTTGGAAGTAAGCCGTCAAAGCTTCACCGTCACCTTTCACAAGCTGAAGTCTGCGTTCCTGGTCCATAAAATTCCAACAGTCCCCCTCGGTCAATCCGATTTTCTCAACCCCACCCGCCTCTGAAACAAGGGAATCATAACTCTAGGCTACCTTTAGGCCTGCTTCCTCATTAATTGGCAATTTCCTTTTCACGCCCAAATTGATATTCTTCTTCCTGGTGCACTGGTGCCTCCAAGACAAACTACAAAAACCCTGTTAGTTCCAAAGGATGTTTTAAGAATAGACATATTCGCTTTGCATTCATCCTTTAGAATGATGTCTCTTAATAGTAGAGCCACAATTATTTTATATTGTGCTTTAGATATATCATAATATAATAAAATCTCTGCATATGTTTCAGCTAAGGAGATATGGGATAAATTGCAAGTTACATATGAAAGAACTAGTGAGGTTAAAAAATCAAAAATCTATATGCTAGTATCCGAATATAAATCTTTTAGAATGTCTCCTAACGAAAAAATTTCTCAAATGCACTCACGTTTCACAACTATTGTTAATGGTTTGAAGCTTCTTGGTAGGAACATTGAGGAGTTTGAACTGACAAGAAAAATCTTAAGATCTTTTCCACCCACTTGGAAAGCAAAGAAGACGGCCATCACGGAGGCCAAAGATCTCGACAAACTTGACGTCGAAACGCTTCTTGGATCACTATTGATATATGAGATGGAAGAAATGAATCCCATTGTCAATGATGATGAGAAGAAGAAAAAGGTGATTGCTCTCAAAGACTTTACATGCAACAGAGAAGAGGAAACGGAAGAAGAAGGGAGAGTAGCAAAGAAGATGGTGAGATGGCTTTAATCACCAAACGGTTTCACAGATTCTTAAAGAAAAGCAAGAAACCTTACACAAAGGATCCCACTTCAAAAAGGGAACCACTTGTGTGTTATAGATGCAAAAAGCTCAGTCACATCAAGGCCGATTATACGGTTACAAGCAAATTATACAGGAGCATCAAGAAGAAAGCTATTATTGCAACCACTTGGAGTGATGAAGAAGAAGAAGAATCCTCGGATAAAGAAATCGGATACGAGGAAATTGCCAACTTGTGTCTTATGGCAATCAATAATGAAAATGAGGTATTATCTTCTCCCTCTTCAAAAAATAACATTATTAGTAGTAGTGAAGAATTGATAGAAGTCATAAATAAAATGCATGAAGAATTAAAGAAATTCGATTCTAGGAACTCTACTCTTAAGAAAGAGGTGTCATCTCTTTCTAAAGAGATGATAAGTCTAAAAGAAGAAAAAGATAAACTATCTTCATTGCTTTAAGATTCTTCTCAAGATTTTCTTAAAGATGAAAATGAAAACTTAAAGAAGAAGGTATTAGAATTGAATGGCACAATATCTAGACTCATGCTTGGAAAAGAAAAGCTTGATGAAGTGTTATCTTGCCAAAGATTAAGTGAGGAAAATCCAGGTTAGGATATTCTCTATTAGGCAAGCAAAAATCAAAAGAGAGCTCATTCATGAAAGCATCATGTGTGAATGAAGCCTCTACTTCAAAGATCACTAGCAAGGTAAAAAGCATACCCTTAATGAATGCTAGCAAGTTTAGAAATGCTAATTCTAATGCATATACAAGAACGAAACATCCTAGAAATACTCATGTCTATATGTATGCTCATTTAAGAAATGCTTATACATATCCTAGGAGTAACCATCATATGCATCTTAGAAATAATATGTATACTCAAGACTTGCACACTGCACATGCATATCCTATGAATTATCATCATGGTTATCCTAGAAATAATATGCATATTCATAATAATGCAAGTATGTTTTCAAGAAATCATCATCATACATTTCCTAGAAATGACATGTATATTCCTCAGATTAGTAACATGTATCCAAGGAATACTTATCCTAAGAATTATAGACATGCACAACTAAGTCATCCTAGAAATTTCAATAACTATTGTCCTAGGATTATGCATTATCAACATGTCTATAGATCCCCATATGTTGTTAAGAAAGTATCGGTCCTGATGGAGCCCACAAAACCCTCATCCAATAGGACATCAACACGTGGAATCTGACACCAGCAATTGGTCTACGACTAGTGTCAAGCCTCCCCAGCCTGGCCAAGCACACGTGGAACGGGCAACTCACACAATCGCCATGTCAAAGCGCAATTAACGGGCCTAAACCCTTCGAAATATGTAACCCTCTGCAACACGTGACTCTCTGAGCACCCAATTGAGACTTGACATCAGAAGCCCAGGATCGCAGGGACAAGGCCATCCCTCCCCCACGTGTGCGACCTCCACTCGGACGACTATAAATAGCCTGAGGTATGTAAGTCCAAAAGGAGAGAGAACACTTTTTGATATTCCACATAATCTGCACTGATTTACTTTAAAATTAACCCTTGACCTCAGCCTCGGCCTAACTAGAGCGTCGAAGCACCCTCGGAGGTCTCCCACACCCCTCCTTTCGAGGGTCCCTTAGTTCACCCCTGTCACTTGTGCAAACCCCAAGAAGCCGACCTTAGCTCATTGGGCATCAATGCCACATCAGCAATAATGGTTTTTTGGCATCAATAAATTGGCGTCATCCGTGGGAAATCACCATCTCTTGCTAAACAGTTAAGCGAAGAAATCTAAAGAACTCATCTGCTGTAATGCCAAACCGTAGTGCGCACATCCCTGTCTGAGCCGTTGCTAAGTGTGCACGGTCAAACGCCGTAGTGCGCACGCCCCTGTCCAAGCCATTGCTAATTGTGCACGGTCGAGCGTCGTAGTGCGCATACCCCTGTTCGAGCCGTTACTAAGTGTGCACGGCCGAGCATCCTAGTGCACACGCCCCTGTCCGAGCCATTGCTTAGTGCACACTACCAAGCCGTAGTGTGCACGTCCCTGTCTGAGCCATTGCTTAGTGCACACTAGTGCACATGTCCCTGTCCGAGCCATTGCTTAGTGCACACGCCCCTATCCAAGCCATTGCCTAGTGTACACCGGCCGAGCATCAGTGCACACGGCCTAGAATCAGTGCGCACACCCTCGAACAAGGCCGAGCATCAATGCACATTAGTGCATATAGGCCGAGCATTAGTACGCATGGTCCAGAATCAGTGCGTACACCCAAGGCCGAGTGATGGCATATGTGCACACACCCTCAGACAAGGCCGAGCATCAGTGCGCACAAGTGTGCACGGCCCAGAATCAGTGCGCACACCCAAGGCCGAGCAATGGCATATGTGCACACACCATTGGACAAGGCCAAGCATCAGTGTGTACTAGTGCACATGGCCCAGAATCAGTGCGCACACCCAAGGCCGAGCGATGGCATATGTGCGCACACCCTCGAACAAAGCCGAGCATCCTTGCACACTAGAGCGCACAGGTCGAGAATCAGTGTGCACTAGTGTGCAAGGCCCAAAATTAGTGCGCACACCTAAGGCCGAGCAATGAAATATGTGTGCATAACCTCGGACAAGGCTGAGCATCAGTGCACACTAGGGCACATAGGCCGAGTGTCAGTGTGCACTAGTGCGTACGACTCAAAATCAGTGCGCACACCCAAGGCCGAGCAATGGCACACCCTCAGAGTGGCCCAACATAGTGAGCACACCCAAGGCCAAGCATTAACAAGTGTGCGCACACCCTCGGAGTGGCCCAGCATAGTGCTGACACCCAAGGCCGAGCATTAACAAGTGTGCACACACCCTTTGAGTGGCCCAGAATCAGTGCGTACACCCAAGGCTGAGCGATGGCATATGTGTGCACACTCTTGGACAAGGCCGAGCATCAGTACGCACTAGTGCACACGGCCCAGAATCAGTGCACACACCCAAGGCCGAGCGATGGCATATGTGCACACACCCTCGGACATGGTCGAGCATCAGTGCACGCTAGTGTACACAAGCCGAGCATTAGTGCTCCACACGTGCTCGGTCCACTAGCTCCAAGATCTGAGCTTATAGACCCAACTGCACTCACGCTCGGACTCATATCTCCAAGGACGAGCAGATGGATTGCTCTACACGTGCTTGGCCCGCTAGCTCCAAGATCCAAGCTGATGGACCCAGCTCCACTCACGCTCGGACTCATATCTCTAAGGCCAAGCAGATGGATTGCTCCACACATGCTCGACCCACTAGCTCCAAGGTCCGAGCTGATGGTCAGTCACCACACCTGCTCGGATTCATGTCTCCAAGGCCGAGCAGATGGATTGCTCCACATATGCTCGGCTCGACTCTATCAAAGCACGGTTCACTACCCCTTTCATTAAAGATCTTACTCTGCAATACTTCTTTAAGCACGTAAATGTACTCAAGAAAGTGGGGGGCCTGTGATGCAGCCCACAAAACCCTCATCCAATAAGACGTCAACACGTGGAATCTGACACCAGTAATTGGACTATGACTCGTGTCAAGCCTCCCCAGCCTGGCCAAGCACACGTAGAATGGGAAACTCACACAATCACTATGTCAAAGTACAATTAACGGGCCTAACCCCTTCGAAATACGTGACCCTATGCAACACGCGACTCTCTGAGTACGCGATTGAAACTTGACATCAGAAGCCCAGGATCGCAGGGACAAAGCCATCCCTCCCCCACGTGGACGACCTCCACTCAAACGACTATAAATAGCTTGGGGTATGTAAGTCCAAAAGGAGAGAGAACACTTTTTGATATTCCACACAATCTGCACTAATTTACTTTAAAATTAACCCTCAACCTCGGCCTAACTAGAGCGTCGGAGCACCCTCGAAAGGCTCCCCTTCCCCTCCTTTTGAGGGTCCTTTAGTTCACCCCTATCACTTATGCAGACCCCAAGAAGCTGACCTTAGTTCATTGGGCATCAACCCCACGTTAGCATCAACGCCACGTCAACAACAACGGTTCTTTGGCATCAATAGGTCCCAAAAGGAACTGTATTTTCAAGAACTAACCCCAAAGGACCCAAGAAATTTTGAGTACCTAAAAATTCAATTGTGTATCCTTGTGTGATATAGATATGTATCCACACCAAGAAAAAAGATAACTGTTGGTACCTTGATAGTGGATGCTCAAAGCACATGACCAGTGATAAAAGTGCATTCAAAGAGTTAACTCTAAGAGATGGCAGGCATGTCACCATTGGAGACAACACTAAAATAAAGATCATCAGGCATAGAAAAGTTGGTAATGATTTCTCAACCATAGATAATGTATTGCTAGTACAAGGCCTCAAGCCAAATCTACTAAGCATTAGTTAACTATGTGACAAAGGCAACAAAGTCATATTTGAAACCTCTCATTGTCTAGTTATAGACATCAAGAGTAACAAGATCAAGTTTGTTGGCTATAGACATGAAAATATCTATATAGTTGATTTAAAATCATTGCATTCCAAAAATGAAAAATGTTTTTCAGCATTTAGTGAAAACCCATAGCTATGGCATAGAAGGCTTGGTCATGTGAACATGAATTTTCTTTAAATCATTTCAAGTAAAGATTTAGTCATTAGACTTCCCAAAATCAAATTTGAAAAAGATAAAGTATATGATGCATGTCAAATGGGAAAACAAACTAGAATTTCCTTTAAATCAAAAAATGTAGTGTTAACTACTAGACCATTGGAACTCTTGCATATGGACTTATTTGGTCCAATAAGTACCATTAGTCTAGGTGGCCATCAATATGCTCTTGTTATTGTTGATGACTATTCAAGATATACCTTTGTTATCTTTATTGCTTACAATGATAAAGCTTTCAAAGGATTTGAAAACTTTTGCAAAAAGGTTCAAAATGAAAAAAGAATATGTATTTCAAGCATTAGAAGTGATCATGGAAAAGAATTTGAAAACCAAAGTTTTTCAAAATTTTGTGATGAAAATGGAATTGATCACAACTTTTCAGCTTCTAGAACTCCTCAACAAAATGGAGTTGTTGAGAGAAAAAGTAGAGCTCTAGAAGAATTTGCAAGAACAATGTTTTATGAAAATAGCTTACCAAAATACTTTTGGGCTGAAGCAGTAAACACTTCTTGTTATATCTTGAATAGAATTTTAATTAGGCCTATGCTTGACAAAACTCTGTATGAATTATGGAAAGGTAGAAAGCCTAATATCTCATATTTTCATACATTTGGTTGTAAATGCTTCATTCTAAGTAACAATAAAACTAACTTGGATAAATTTGACTCTAAGACCGATGAAGGGATATTTTAGGATATTCAACCTCTAGTAAGGCTTATAGAGTCTTCAACAAGAGAACTTTAGTGGTAGAAGAATCTGTACATGTAACTCTTGATGAGTCTAACCCAATTAGTAGTAAAGAAGTTTCTTTCAATGATGATGCAGATTTCATTCCAAGAACGGAGGTACCTACTCCCATTGTTGACCCAAAGGAGAGCTCACCTCAAACAAATAAAGAAATGGAAACTCTCAAATTGGACCAACCATCTACAAGTCAACAAGAGGATAGTCTTCCCAAAGATTGGAGGTATGTGAATTATCATCCAATCGATCAAGTGATTGGTGATCCTTCACAAGGGGTAAGAACTCGTTCCTCTGTTAGAAATATTTGCAAATTATGTAGCTTATTTGTCTCAAATAGAGCCTAAGACATTTGTGGAAGCTGAAAAGGATATTGATTGGATAAATGCCATGCAAGAAGAGATAAATCGATTTGAAAAAACAATGTATAGAATCTAGTTCCTAGACCTAAGAATCATACAATAATTGAAACTAAATGGATATTTAGAAATAAGATGGATGAAAATGGAATAATGACTAGAAACAAGACTAGACTAGTTGTTAAGGGATATAATCAAGAAGAAGGAATAGACTTTGATGAGACCTATACTCCCGTAGCAAGATTAAAAGCTATTCGAATGTTATTAGCCTTTGCATGCTTTAACAAGTTTAAATTATTTCAAATGGATGTAAAAAGTGCCTTCTATGATTTTATAGAAGAAGAAGTTTACATTGAGCAACCTCTTGGATTTGAGAATCCTAGTCTTCCAAATCATGTCTACAAGCTTTCTAAAGCTCTATATGGGTTGAAGCAAGCCCCTAGAGCATGGTATGAAAGACTAAGTAAATTTTTTATTGACAATAATTTTATAAGAGGAAAAGTATACCCAACCCTCTTCACATAAACTCGCATAAATGACACTCTACTAGTCCAAATATATGTTGATGATATTATATTTGGTGCTACTAATGAATCTATGTGTCAAGAGTTTGCCAAATGCATGCAAGGTGAATTTGAAATGAGCATGATGGGAGGGCTTACCTACTTCCTTATACTTCAAATCAAACAATTGAAAGGAGGTATCTTCATCAATCAATCAAAGTACACTAAGGACCTACTAAAGAGGTTTGGGATGGAAAGCTCAAAACCACTTGGCACACCCATAAGCACCTCAACAAAACTTGATCTTGATGAAAAAGGTAAATGTGTATATATTAAATATTATAGAAGCATGATAGGAGCATTACTTCATCTGACTGCAAGTAGACCTGATATAATATTTAGTGTATGCATGTGTGCTAGATTTCAGGCTAATCCTAAGGAATCACATGTAGTTGCAGTAAAAAGGATCCTTAGATATCTACAAGGAACTCAAACCCTAGGATTATGGTACTCTAGAGATTCATCTTTTGAGCTTGAAGGATATTCAGATGTTGACTTTGCTGGATGTAGATTAGATAAGAAAAGCACAAGTGGAACATGCCAATTCTTAGGTGCAATGTTAACCTCTTGGTTTTCCAAGAAACAAAACTCTGTTGCACTATCAACCATCCGGAATATGTAGCAGCTGGAAGTTGTTATGCCCAAGTATTGTGGATAAAACAACAACTAGAAGACTATAGTATGAACTTTAAAAGTATCCCAATACATTGTGATAATACTAGTTCTATCAACCTAACCAAGAACCCTATTCAGCACTCTAGAACTAAACATATAGAAATTAGACATCATTTCTTGAGAGACCATGCTCAAAAAGGTGATATAAAACTAGAATTCATACCTTTAGAAGATCAAATAGCTGACATTCTTACAAAACCTCTAAGTGAAGCTAGTTTCTGCAAAATTAGACTGTTAATGGGATTGTTAGATTATGATAAACTGTATATCTGATTACTTAATCATTCATCATTTTGCATACTTGACATCTAGTAAAAGAATATTAAACCTTATTTAATATTTCCCTCACACAAGACGGCATAGATAAACAAATTTCGTGCTAAGATTCAAGACTGAAAATTTTCTAAAGGGTACAGTCGACTAGTAAGTCTATCCCAGTCGACTGGTAAGCCTCAGCCTAATCTTCCAGTCGACTGATAAGTCTATTCTAGTCAACTAGTAATCAAAAACCTTGTTTAGAGCAATTTTTGAAATTCAGTTAACCACCCAGTCGACTGGTATGAACTACCCAGTCGACTGGTATCCTTCTGCCAGTTTACCCAATCGACTGGTATCCTGACCTAGTCGATTGGTATGTGAAACTTTTCAAATCTGCAAAGGACCCAGTCGACTGGTACCCTAACCCTAGTCGATTGGCATTGCGATTCTATAAATAGTCTCTTCATTTTTCTCAGATTTTCATGCCATTTTTAAAATCCTAAGCTCTCTCTCCAAAAAAATTTAGTCCTTTTGATAAAAAAAATCCTCAAAACACTTCATACACTCCTCGATCTACTCATCCACACCATCCATTTCAACTTTCTACGGTTGAAATCTTTAATTTCCACCCAAATCCATTTTTCTCCCAAAAACTCTTATCTTCCAAAATGACCGATCGAATCCGCATTAAAACCATCAATGGGGGACCTCATGTGCCTACTAGGCAAAGGTCCACCAAATCTACAGCTACAGATTCCAAAGGCAAGGGCATAGTATGCTCCTCGAGCAAGAAGCCCAGAACAGAGCTTGACGACTCTCTGTTCTCCAGCCCGGTGGCAAAAGAGAGGTATACATCTATTATCTGTCATAAAAAGATCATGACGGGTAGATTCGTCAATTTTGAATCTATTCGTCATGGTAATTTTGATGTATTACCTGCTTTTAATGCCATTCACTTGACCCCACTGGTCAAGATACATCAAAAATTTTACCCGAGACTAATTCACCAGTTCTATGCGAACTTGGTGAAACCCAATCCACTGACTCTGAGGTTCAGAACCAGTGTTATGGGTGTGGAGTTTGAGGTCAACACTGACCTCTTAATAAGTATCCTGAGGATCCTTGTGAGAGGGATCCAATGGAGTTTGGACAGATGGCCAAACAATTTCGATTATGAGGAGGCATGTCAGATAATTAGGGGTGACCCTAACTATGTGTTTCGACCCACTACATTTCACACATGTAATGACATGCCCTTTGACTCGAAATTATTCAACCTCATTGTGAGTTGGACCATTCACCCAAGACTCGGTAGTTAGGGCTATCTATCTAAGATAGATGTCGTATTGATTTGGTGCCTTAAAATTAGGCACCACTTCAATATCTACCCCCTGCTGGTCGCAAACATGATAAACGGCGAAGCGAGCGACTCCGGATGCCTTCCCTACGGGATGCTCATCACACTCATCCTCCAGCACTTCCGGGTGCCTCTCCCTGCCTCTGAAGCTCAGGATATCAGCCTTAAGGACATCACCAACACCTCCTCGCTGAAGAAGATGGGATAAACATTTTATGGCCTGATCTATTCAAAGGCCGGGAAAAACATTCGGATAGGAGAGGATGATAGCAGTGATGATGAGGACGAGGGTCCAGATGCTGTTACTACTGCTATGGATGCGGATGACCGAGCACCTCCTATGGGCTACTTAAGTGCTGGTCCAGCTGGGTATGGTGATCTTCTTTAGGCTATCACGAGCCTAGAGATGACTATGCAGTCCAGCTTCCAGAGCTTGAGCTCTTCAGTCAACGCCATGCATCACGACCTCCGCTTTCTTCGGGATGACTTCAAGCTGCAACATGAGCATACCGAAGGTTCTCTGGCTGAGATTTGGGATCTCATTTGTGAGAGCTCTGACTCACCCACTCCTTGAGTCGCTTTCTATCTTCATTTTGATGTATATATAGATGTAGTGTTCAGTTGTTCTTAGCATGGACATCATTTCATCGTTTATTGTATTTTGTCTTTTAGTTTCGGCTCTCCGAAGCTTGTGAAGTATATGATTATGTTTTATGCTTAAACTTAGTTCATATAATTGTTTTACATTTAGGCAATATGTTTACTTGCTTTAAATCTTTCTATGTATGGATAAATGCTTTAAACTGCTTCAGCATGTATGGAAACTTTCAGTTCTTCTCGGAGAGACTTTCTAACTCTGAATGATCCAAATTTTTGTATACAAGTTTTTTTACGCATGCTCTTAATTTCTATAGTAGCTATATGGCTTATTTTTTTTGGTTTCATGCCCCTTTTTTTGCTGTTGTCAAAACGAGGAAGAAATATGAGAAAATGAGAAAACTAACCAGTAAACTCAAAATAGTGCATAGATTTAGGGGGAGCATTGCTCCAAAGTACTTGTTGTATGATTCTATATATTGAGTTGATTGGTTGGGTTGCATATAAACTGCTCTTGAACTTGTTACAGGTGGGTTTTATCGTAAAAACAGAGGAAAAACTAACCAGTAAACTCAAAATAATGCATAGATTTAGGGGGAACATTGCTCCAAAGGACTTGTATGATTCTATATATTAAGTTGATTGGTTAGGTTGCATATAAACTGCTCTTGAACTTGTTATAGGTTGGTTTTATCATAAAAACAGAGGAAACTCTGTCCGATTTTTTCAAAAAATCCAACACTTAGTTTTTAAAACTGTTTTCTCTCATTAGTTTTGTCACCATCAAAAAAGGGGAGATTGTTGACCCTCATCTAAATTTTAATAATGATAAAACACAACTTTAATCATACTAACAGTGCTATCTAAATGTATTAAGCGATAAAAGCATACAGCCAGAAATCAAGGTGCAAGAACTCAACCCTAATCAAACTCCAAATCAAGACAGAAGATCTAGTATATGTATAAGGTATTGAAACAAGTTGTAAATCTCACTTTTTTAGGTAACTAGCTTGTCTTATGGCTCTTTTTGAAAAAATTATTTTAACAAAACTATTCATTCAAACGTTTAAAAGTCAAAAACATTTCAAAGAATGAAAATCTGGGTTGAAGGGCAACCCGTCGATTGGGTACTTATACCAGAAGACTAGTGTTTTGGACAGTGTGTCCCCAGTCGACTGGGTGCTTCACATTAATCGACTGGTGTTTTGGCCAGACTGTCCCTAGTCGACTTGTAGAAACTACCCAGTCGACTAGTACTCTTCAAAACCTTAAAGGTAAGACTTTTCACCTGACCCAGTTGACTGGTAATTCAAAAAATATGATCGTTGAGACGCGAGACTTCAGTACAAAATGCACCAAAATATACTAAGTCAATACAAAATGGCCATATTAATATAAGGCTATATAAACCCACTTTATTAAGCATTTAAAAAAGAGAGATTACATAATCAATCAAGTTTTTGCTCATTGATATACAAAAGCTTTGAAATATTTATTGTTGAGCCATTCTTCAAGCTTTACCTTGAAATAGAGATATTATTCAGTTGTATAAGCTTTCATTGCTATCTCTCAACCATTTACTTTACAGCAACTCATTTATTGTAAAGGGATTAGCTTCCGAAATGAAGAGATTAGCTTCCGAGAGGAAGGGACTGATTGTAAGGTTTGTGCAACACCCATAAAGTTGCACGACTAAGTTTCTTAGTGGATTACTTCAAGGAGGTTCCTTGAAGAGAGCGGACGTAGGGTCGGAACGAATCCGATATTGTAGAACCACTATAAACTGAGTTTGCATCTTCTATTCCTTAAACTCTTTTATTTACAACACATTACTTGTTTACATGCTTGTGGTCTTACCTGTTTTTATAAACTTGCGATTAATTAGAGAAAGTTTTTATAGACCCAATTCACCCCCTCTCTTGGGTTGAAACCTCAGTCTACAGTTTGCATGTGAGATCAAGTTTCCTTGGTATGTTGATATTGTAAACTACCTAGCCTGTAAAGTACTGCCACTGGATCTCACTTACCACCAATGCAAGAAGTTTCTACATGATGTGAAATATTTTTTTTGGGATGAGCCTTTGTTATTCAAAAGTTGCCCTGATCAAATCATCCGAAGATATGTACCAGAAGAAGAGATGTAAGTCATTCTCCATCATTGCCATTCATCATCATATGGAGGACATTTTGGAGCAATACAAACAACATCTAAGGTATTTCAAAGTGGTTTCCTTTGGCCGTCTATCTTTCATGATAGTTATACTTTGGTGAAGATTTGTGATCGGTGCCAATGTATAAGAAATATTTCAAGGCGTTAGGAGCTACCAATGAAAAATATCTTAGAGGTTGAGTTATTTTATGTTTGGGGAATCGATTTTATGGGTCTTTTTCCTCTTTTGTTTGGCTTTGTCTATATCTTGTTAGCAGTGGATTATGTGTCAAAATGGGTGGAAGCAATTACTACAACAACAAATGATGCAAAAGTTGTGCTCAAATTTTTACATAAGAATATATTCACAAGATTTGGCACTCCACGAGCTATGATTAGTGACGAGGGGACCCACTTTTACAACAAGTTGTTTGCCAACCTTCTTTCTAAATATGGTGTGAAGCACAAGATAGCACTTGCCTACCATCCTCAAACTAATGGCTAAGCTGAAATTTCAAATCAAGAAATCAAGAACATGCTCGAGAAGATGATCAACACCAATAGGAAGGATTGGGCAAAGAAGCTTGATGATGCTTTATGGGCATATCGTACAGCTTTCAAAACACCTATCGGGATGTCTTCTTACCGATTAGTGTTTGGAAAAGTGTGTCATCTTCCTGTTGATTTGGAGCATAGAGCTTATTGGGCTGTAAAGAAGTTTAATTTTGATTTAAAAGTAGCAAGTGAAAAGCGATTCTTACAATTGAATGAGATGGATGAGTTTCGAAACAATGCTTATGAAAATGCGAAGATCTACAAAGAATAGACGAAAAAGTGGTATGACAAACAGATTCTTAGGCATGAGTTTGCCCCAGGATAGCAAGTTTTACTCTTCAATTCATGACACAAACTCTTCACGGGCAAGTTAAAATCAAGATGGACAAGTCCTTATACAATTGACAGTTTTTCCTCTTTTGAAGTAATAGAGTTGAAGGACAAGACAGGGAATATATTCAAAGTTAACGATCAAAGATTGAAGCACTATTATGGGGAACAAGTTGAGAGAAACTGTGCACTTATTCCTCTTGGAGTCCCTAATTAAGGAAAATTAAAAAGTCTAGCTGTAGACTTAAAAACAAACACTTATGGGAGGCAGCCCATAAAAGTTTCTTTTACTATTTTTATTTTTATTTTTATTTTTATTTTGAATAATTTGGATTTTAATGCAGATTTATTAGCAAGAATAAAGAGCTGGAAATTGCAAACTACGTCGAATTCACCATGAAACCAGGGAAGTTCCTTTCATTTCTTCAATCTTTCTCTCTTTTAAATCACAATGAGGACATTATTGAGTTTAAGTGTAAGGGTGTAAACTCCTATAGTCATTTTTGTCCTCATGATTGCTGGTTATTTTACTATACTTTTGATTTTATAAGTCTTAAGTTTTTGAATTTTCTTACCAAGCATGCATTTGAGTATGATTGAATTCTCTATGAATATGAAATTTGTGATTGAGGATAGGATTGAGAAAATTTTTGAAAATTTCTTTTATGTCAAGCTAAGTTTTGTGGATACTTTGATTTAAATCTTTGTCCTTGAACATAATTGAGCACATACTCATTTTTTTTCTTTATTTCTATTTTGCTGACAAGGAGAATAGGTATAATCAACTGGGTCGAGGGAGCTCAATCTTGCTTTACTCTAGAATCCGTTGATAGATCTTTGAGACGAAATCCTAGTTGCTACCAAATATTTGAGAAATGATCTAGGCATTTTTTGTCATAACCAAAAAGCTTTCCCAACCATCCTAGTTATTATACCATCATTGCATGTTGTACTTCCATAGTCAACCCCCATTGAGCCGTACTTTATTTAAGCTTTTATTTATTCTTATAAAAGGATTAGCTTCCGAATGGAAGAGATTAGCTTCCGGGAGGAAGGGAATTTTGCTTCCGAGAGGAAGAGATTGATTGTAAGGTTTGTGCAACACCCGTGAAGTTGCACGACTAAGTTTCTTAGTGGATTACTTCAAGGAGGTTCCTTGAAGAGAGTGAACGTAGGGTCGGAACAAATCCGATATTGGTGAACCACTATAAACTGAGTTTGCATCCTCTATTCCTTAAATTCTTTTATTTACAGCACATTATTTGTTTACATGCTTGTGGGTTATTTGTTTTTATAAACTTGTGTTTAATTAGCACAAGTTTTTTAAAAATCCAATTCGACCCCCCTCTTGGATTGAAACCTCAGTCTACACCTTCTATGCCATAACTATGAGTTTTCACTAAAAGCTTAAAAAAATTTCATTTTCCGAAGGTGAAGTTTTGAGATCAACTAAATAGACATTTTCATGTCTTTGGCCAAAAAATTTAATCTTGTTACTCTTGATGTCTATTATAAGACAATGAGAGGGTTCAAATATGACTTTATTATCTTTATCACATAATTGACTAATGCTAAGTAAATTAAGCTTAAGGCCTTGCACAAGTAAAACATGATCAAGTGTTGAAGTATTTTTACCAACTTTATCATGCCCAATAATCTTCATCTTGGTGTCATCTCCAATGGTGGTGTGTCCACCATCCTTTAAAGGCAACTCCATAAAGAGACTTTGATAATCGGTCATGTGCTTCGAGCATTCGCTACCATTGTACCAATGCTTACTTTCAACCTTTGTCTAGAGATATATCTACATAACATAGATACATAATGGAGCTTTTAGGTACCCAAAATTTATTGGGTCCTTTCGGGTAAGTCCTCGAAAATACGTATCTTTTAGGAACCTATAATTTCTTAGTTCTATAATGTGCTCCATAATCATAATAATGTGGATGATGCATGATTATAGATTGATGATTATAGTAATTTCTAGAATGTCTAGAATATGCAAATCTATCATTTCTTGGATACGAATATCTAGCATTTCAAGAATACGTGTTTCTTGTATATAATAGTTATGAGAATACATATTATTTCTAGGATATAAATGATAGTTACTTCTAGGATATACATTCCTAGTGTGTGAATTTCTTGAATACTTATACCTAGCATTTGCATTTCTAGAATGAGCATACATATGAGCATAGGTATTTCTTGGTTGTCTATTCCTAGTATTAACATGTGAATTTCTACCATAAAAGTTGACATTTGAATTCTTAGGTTTCCTAGCATTTTTCAAAAGAACATTATTAGGAGCCTTAGAGGTAGAAGTTTTATCAACAGATGTTGCTTTCACAAAGATAATTTCATTTGATTTTTGCTTGCCCAATGGAGAAAAAACTAAATTGGATTTTTCTTCACTCAAGATAACACTTTATCTAGCTTTTCTTTTCAACTCATAAGTCTAGATATAATGTTACTCAATTCAATCACTTTCTTTTCAAATCAATATTTTCATTCATCAAAGATTTTTGTGATGAGTTGTTAAGTTCTAAAGAAAGTTTTTCTTTTTGTTCGTCTTTAGAGAGAGATGAAACTTTCTTTTTTAGAGCAACATTTCTTTAATCAGATTTCTTTAATTCCTCATGCAATTCATTTATAGCATTAATTAATTCATCATTGTTATTTTCATTATCATTGCTAGGGAAAGAATTAGTTACCTCATCTTCATCATCAATTAACATTAAGCAAAGATTAGTAATCTCTTCGTAGTCAATCTCACTTTTTGAGATGCCATCATCATCATCACTCCAAGTGGTAGCAACGAAGGCTTTCTTCTTGAAGTTCTTGTAAGGTTTCTTTGTTATAGGATAATCTGCTTTGATGTGTTTGGGTTTCTTGCAACCAAAGCACCTAATAAGATCCCTTTTGATTGTGTTTTCCTTTGTGTAAGGCTTCTTGCTTTTCTTTAAGAACCTTTGAAACCACTTTGTGATGAGAGCCATTTCTCCATCTTCTTCATTACTTTCATTCCCTTCTTCTTATACCTTCTTACTTATGGTAGCATTAAGGGCAATGACTTTCTTCTTCTTTGACTCATCATCAACAACTCGAACATTTATTACTTCCATCTTGTGAGTTAATAGTGAGCTAAGAAGCGTTTTAACATCAAGCTTGTCGAGGTCTTTGGCTTCCACAATGGTGATTTTCTTAGATTCCCAATTTGGTGGTAAAGATATAAGAATCTTCCTTGTCAACTCATGCTCCTCAATGTTCTTACCAAGAAAATTTAAACCATTAAATCGAGAATACATTTTAGAAATGGTTTCGGTAAGGGACATTTTAAAAGCTTCATATTCAGACACTAGCATATGGATTTTTTATTTCTTTACTTCACTAGTGCCTTCATGTGTAACTTGAAGTTTTTCTTATATTTCTTTTGTCGAATCACATGCTGAAATTTTGTTGTATTCATTAGTGTCTAAAGCACAATGAAAAATACTAGTAGCTCTATTATTTAAAGATATTATCATATAATCATCATCATTAAATTCATATTTAAATTTCAATAATGTAGCTACTATTTCACATACTGTGACTCTCTTTATAGGAATCTTAGGTCCTTCTTCAATGATTCTCCATAAATTATTATCTTGGCCTTCTACAAAGATTTTCATTATATTTTTTCAGTAATTATAATTTGTTCCATTAAACAAAGGAGGCCTAGTATAAGAGTGACCTTCAGTATAACTATTATTAGCCATGGGATCTACTCAAGGATTTTAAGCCTATTAATAAGAACTAAGCTCTGTTACTAATTGCAAACTAAAGTGCAACCCAAAATTGGGGGTGAATTGGGTTTTAAAAACTTTTTGCAAACAACAAACAAGTTTAAAACACTTAAGAAATCAAGTATGAACAACAATAAATATATTGCTAAAATTAAATTAGTAGGATGAGAGATTGCAAACACCGTTTATAGTTGTTCAACAATATCGAAACCTTTCCAACCCTACATTCACTCTATTTAAGGAGACTCCTTCAAGTAATCCACTAAAAATAGTCAAACAATTTCAGAGGTGTTGCTCTAACCATTACAACGATATCTTCTAAAGGAAGTGCATGCAAAAGTGTTTAACACCTAAACACTTCTAAGAGTTACACCAAATATTTCTCTTATAATGATTGGAATTCAAGATTGAATATTGGTACAAGAGAGATTGCAATAAATTCTTTTACATATGAAGAATATATCTCTTTCAAGAAAAAATCTTTAAAGATAGCTCAAGAAGAATTTCGAAAGCTTTTATGAATAATAAATGAGCTTAAGAATTGAATTAAGTGTTATTGGATTGCTAGCTTTACTCATTTAAAATAGGTTTATATAGCCCAAGCCTCATATGGCCTTTAGACACAAGATGGGGTAGTTTAGAGTATTAGATGCTCTGACCCACACCATTTAATTCAAAACTAGCCATTATTATCGAGCTTTTAGTCGATTGGATGCTTGTTCAGTCAATTAAGTCAAGTCATTTTACTTTAGATATTAATCATTCAATCGATTGAACAAACCATTCAGTTGACTGGACCAGAGGGATGGAACTCTCTGTCCCTCATTTAGTCAAATGGGTCTTAGATAAGAAGGTTTTATCCTTCATTCAGTCGACTAAGTCAAATGTTAAGACTTTTTGTCCCTTCTTCAGTCGACTGTATGGATTATACAGTCAACTGAATCACCTGAACCAAAATTTCTTTGTTTTTTTTTTATTTACAAAATTTAAGATTAGTTTAAATGATTTTGCCAAAAACATTTTGAGCCACAATTAAAGCTAAATAATTTAGAGAAGATTTATTAAAGGATTAACTACCTAATAGTTTTAATTTTGTTCTTCAGACTTCTTGTAAGGACGTCGAGACACACCTTAGCAGCTTAAACACTTAGATAATTGATTTGAATATTTTAACATTGTTTTGTCATCATTAAAATCAAGTTAGGGGGTCAACAATGAATCATTTCAAAGTTTTTGCCAACTTTGATGTAAACATTACCTTATCTCAATGAATTCTATGCATGAAACTTGATGAAAGAAAGTTTTTCGATTTTCAAGATTTTATTTATAGTTTGAAGAATTCATCTTTTGATCTCAAAATCTAATATTGGTTATTCATATCATAAGTTGAGAAGTTATATGTTTGATCTTCTGTAACTAAATGTTTTTTGTTTTTTGTTTTTTTTTTTTGCACTTGCCTTGGTTTAGTCCACCATCTCTTTGCAATCCAAAATTTTAAATTTATATGTGATTTTGAAAAGAACTTAAATTAGAATTTTTATTCCCTTATTAACCAAATGATTCCGTTTATGTCAAGTTCTCAAACTTTGTTTTGACTGTTCATTAATTATTTATGCTCACAAAGTTTGAATTATTGTTTAGTACTTGCACCATTCATAATGCAAGTTTAGTGGCTTTAAAAGTTTTTTTTTCCCCGAATGTGATGTGAAATTTGGAGGACCAAATTCTTATAAGGAGGGGAGATTGTGATACCTGGCCTTACAAAATAATAAGAATGGTTTCGGCTTAGGGTTGGGTTGGTTACTAATTATGTTATACCTAGGCCTAGTAAACTGAGTAAAAAGGCTAGAGTCCAACCCATAATAGTTATTAAAACAACCTAAAACTAAATCTACCTAATTAAGGCAGATATTTCTCTAAAGATAAATCTAGAGAGAGTGAGAGAAAGACAAAGGGAGGGAGAGGAAGACAAAGAAAAATAGAGAGATAGATAACTTGATTGAACTTTGAAGGAGAAAGAAGATGACTTAAGGCTAGAAATAATAACTAGGTAGGAAATTAACACCCAAATCCTAATTATTTATACATACTATGTATTAAATATTGTGCTGCCATTTTTCTGACATTGTCGTCGAAGCTCCGATGAAGTTTTGGCCATAATTTATTAAATGTAGATTCTTTCCTTCATAAATTTTAGTTTGGCTTTAGTTTCATTTGATTTTGATGTGTTTTTTGAGAGTTATGATTTTTCAAAGATTTTTCAGCAAAATTGTTTCAATAGTTAGCAGTAGGCAACTTTAAGTCACTAGAATGACTGGGCTTTTCCAGCAACATATAAAAGCAGGTAATGAATGGGCTTTGTAGTCGCTTGAATAAAATTTATAGTGGTATGTGTTTAGCATTATAACTCCTAGTATGTTGAAAGAATTTGAGTGTTAAAGTTGGATGGTTGGAAAAAAGAAATAACCGAGTTTTGAGTTTTCTGACAGCATCTGGGTTCAAATTTAAAACACCATAACTTGCTCATTCGATGTTAGAATTGGTTGATTTTTGAATCAAAACGATAATATTTTGAGATTACTTTCTGGATATATATAGATCATTTCAAAATTTTATCTATGGATAAAGTTATCAATGTTCAAAATAGGTTGGTTGTATTGGTTAAAGCTGAAAAATAAATAAATATTAAGTGAATCCATTCAATGCGTACGTTGATGCACGTGGGTCACTATTGGGTTCCATTGATAAGAGGTTGCACTTAACCATTTCTTGAGTTTTTTTATATTGAAAATATTTTTTTTATATATTTAATTGGTATTCGAATGGTATTCTTTAAATTAGAAATGGATTCCGGTTTACGAAATTTATTTTGAGTTAGAGAAACATGTTGCTACTGTCCAACGAACTTAAAGAACTTAGTTGACATATATATAGCATGTTTAAAATGTACATTAAAATATTTTTGTTAATTTTTGTGCCTCTCCTTTACTAGGTGACTAGGGAAATATGAGTTTTGTGGGATCACCTTGCTTTTGCAAGTGATGTAAGTAATCTTACTCAACTGGTGTTTCCTATTACTGGATATTAAATCATTGTATTATTATTGTTATCATTGGTAAACTCATGGTTTGAGCATTGAATTATTTGATGTTGCTAGTGCTATATATTTAGTATTGATGTTTAATTTGAGTCTCTAAATCATGATAATTGAGGTTTCTGAAATATGATAAATTGTGTTAAGGCTTTGTAAACAATTTGATTTTTTTTTTAGCTTTTGGAATATGATGATCTGTGTTTGAGCCTTTGGAATATGATAAATTGTGTTTGAACCTTTGGAATATGAAGATTTGGGTTTGAGTCTTTAGAATATGATGGTTTGTATTGAGTTTTGGTAAATGATTTGATTTATGTTTGAGAATTTTGAAATAATATTATTTATGATCGATTTGAAGGAAGTGGAGCTCTCAATCTAGCTACGTTGTTACCCCTACAAGAGGATGTGTGAATCTTTGTACCTGACAACCCAAGGGTTAAATGGGCTTATGAATTTAGTAACCCAAATGTTGAATGAGCTTTTGAACCACGCAATCTAGGGGTTAAATGGGCTCTTTGACCCTACCGGAAGTTTCAAAATCATGATAATTAAGGTTTTGGAAATATGATAAAATGTGTTACGACTTTTGTTGATTGAAATCGCAAGTGCACGAATCGTAACAAGTAATAAAGCGAATGAGTAAGAGTATCGTCCCACGAAGATTGAAAAATTACTAATAAATACCAAAATTTATTAAACCATAATCTATTTGATAATTCGAATGAGAGTGAATTGTTGAACTAGAGAGTTTAAAATAACGAAATTAAATAAGCAAGTTGAGATCAAGGAAACAAGATTCTAGGGCTTTCGATTCACCATAACTGATCCTATGCGAATTTCCTACTTGAACTAATTGCAATTATTTCCTATTGTTGATAATCGGGTCTCAAATTTATTATGAATCTTTCTCAAGCATTAACAAATTATCCCAACAAGCAAATCTTCTACATCTCTGTGAAAACTCTAAACCTGTCAAAATTCAGTAAGAACAAGAAACCCCATAAAGATTACGCAAGTCCATAGATATCTCTATCCTACACATTCATTGTGGCATCTCAAACATTATGCTGAAACAATTATCACTTCTTAGTCTTAAATTGAATCCCAAATCATGCAAAATGTTGATCAATCATTCACAAGCATTAAGTCTAGAATGAAATACTCAACAATATGAAACAACTACTAAATTAGTTCAATTAAAGGTAAGATTCACATAATCATAGTTAAGCTACATCTTAACCCTAGAAAATGGAGATTAGTTCATGATAAACTTGAATAAAAACATAATCAAAGGGTTTAACATCAAGAAATTGAAAGAAATTCGGAATAAAGAAAAAAGAACTCAAAAACCAGTCTCCTCTTTGATGAAGAAAATAATTCCCCTTTTCTGAATCATAGATTCTACAGATTTTCGGCCTCTGATTGCGGGATTGTTTCCACCTCCAAAATGGTCAAACCCTGAAACTACTATTTGAGGAACAATTATATCCCCTTGACCTAGCTTTCCAATACTTCTTGAATCATCTCAATACGATGTTGTACAAATAAGATATGATCAGATTACTTGAGACTGTCCAGAGATGTTTCCAATTCGAGATTACATTAAACCCACCATGCCTTCCATTTGTTTGATCCCTTCCATTCAGCTTTCATTTCTTTTGATTGGGTTTGGTTAAGCCCACTTGAATTGAACTCTATCTTTTGGGCCTTGGAATTTATTATTTTTAGCTTCATCTTACTAAGTAACAAACTTGACTCAATTTGAATTGCAGGCTAAGGGATGTTCCAAAACGTCAACAGTGCAGGTGCATCAACTTCAAGCCTGGTTTCGACCTTGATGCAGCAAGTATCTCTCAAAAGTCAAAACATGAAACTTGTCGAGATGTTTCTTGGAGTTCCATAGCATTTGAATTATCTCAATCGGAGCTTGGATGAGAGAGTTATTCCCAGATTACGAAGCAATGTCAAAACTGTCCAAAATCACCCAATTAGCTTCGTTTTGCACTTAACTCCTCCATTTGCATCCTAAATCAAAATATAAGAATAATGAGTACATTTAGGCACCACATGAGTATAAAATACTAAACATTAAGGGAAAAAATATGATATTTTGCATTCTCATCAAATTCCCCCACACTTAACTTTTGTTCGTCCTTGGGCAAAACTCAAATTCACTTTCCCAAAAACACCAAGGTTGCAACGCCATCCACAAAGAAAAACCAAGCTCTTCAAAACTCATAACATATCATGAACAAACATTCTTAAACAACTTACAATTACTTAGTCAGCATTTTTCACTCGAAGATGGAGTAAATTAAATACGTAGACCCTCACAAAAATAAACACTCGACTCTCATGTGTTTGAAGGGTATGTGTTTCGCTCAAATTCATTCCAATGGAAATGATCTACCATAGGATTACATATCTTCTCATTCTCCACCACTGGGATCACATGCATAACATGAATCATAAGAACTTTTCAAGGGTTGTAACGGGGTTTAGGATCAAGGTAGAAAATATTTGGGAATGTAGCTTAAAAGCCATCGAAACTAGTGGAGCAAAAATGAATCAACTTAAGCTCGAATATATAAGACATGTAAAACCAATCACTCCATTCAACAGCTTTTTCAATTTGGCTTTAAAGCATTTAAACCATGTAAAACTCCTGCATTGAAACAGAGATCGTTCAAAGGAACATTTTTCGTTTGCAGCAGGGAACAATCCTTCGCAACAGCTTCCACCTTTGTCTATATCACGTATAAAAAAACCATTTTCTTGGAATTTTAGGAGGAATTATGAACATGGACAATTTGTAACATTAAAAATAATTTCCTCCATCACTTCCTTTCTTCTTCTTTTTTTAACAAATTACATCAATAATGGAACTCACAAATTGAGAATGAAAACATGTTCCATTTCACCAGTCATAGCCATACCACAAATCCAAACACCCTCACACTTATTTCTTGCACACTCATACATATCATAATGATGAACAATGCTCCACTAGCTCTACGGCTTAGGTAAAGGCATTGTTTTTCGGATTTCAAGCTTGTAACATGGATTCACAATAAACGAAAAAAAAAAAAAAACCAATAAAGCTCAAAGAGGTTCAACAAAGGGGAAAAATTAATTACAAGGTAGGCTATTTTGCTTATGTAGCTTATAAAAAAGAGGGCCTTGATCATGTTCATGTATGCATGTGTCAATATCACCTCGAAGAGAATCAAGGCAAGTTCTAGAGAAACAATTCCATGGAAGAATATATCACATGAAAGAAAATGGTGAAACTGATATGGATATGTCAGTCTAAAGGCTCAAAATCTCACCAGCTTATGTCTACTAAATTTAGTCACTACCACTCTCAAGGAAAATAACTAGACTAATTAATTCGAAGTGGGCAGATTGCTTATTCCATCATGTTATGAATTTTTCAAGCTTAATTGAATCTTGCTCATGACATACACAACCAAAAATCGTTGAAAACTACAAAAACCAAAAAGCAATACTCTTTTTTTTTTAGATACAAAATTAAAACACAACCTAAATCCCCTCCACCGCAGTTAAAACTTACATTGTCCCCAATGTGCAGCAAAGAAAGCAAATACATAGTAGAAAGAAACTTCTCTAACCACTGGTGAAGACGGATCACTCTCCCTTCCCTCAGTATCTCCATTGACACGTTCAGGTTTCGGAGCAAGGAAGTGGGGCACTGCGTCATTGCCACACCCATGTAAAGAAAAAAAAATCTGAAATCAAAACACGTAGAAAGCAATTGAGGAAAAGAATAATTGGAAAACTAAATCAATTGTAGGGAATTATGAAAATAAGAAAACAAAGGTTTAGAATGCTTGGGTTGCCTCCCAAGAAATACTTAGTTATAGTCAGTAGCTTGACTGTTACTTTTCTTCTAGGCCGGATCAAGGAGAAGGGGCCGTGAGGGTCCTTGTCCCAATCTTCAAAATATTTCCTATTGTTAGGACCAAAGGAATCCATCCAGGAGGCATATTCTAACACTTCAGGATCCTCTACCATAGTCGGATTAGGACTAACCAAACAAGCTTCCAGTGATTCCTTTTGTTGATTAAGCACTTCAGTGATCAAATAGTCAATTGCTTGGATGTTAAAACAACTCTCACTTGTATCTGGATACTTGATGGCATTAAAAACATTAAAGGTTACCTCCTCCTCTTGTACCCTCAACCGTAATTCTCCCCTTTAGACATCAATAAGAGCTTGGCCAGCAGCTAAGAATGGTTTGCCAAGAATGATGGGGATTTCCTGATCTTCCTCCATGTCTAGAATGATGAAGTCAGCTGGAAAAATAAACTTGTACACTTTGACAAGCACATCTTCAATAATTCCCCGTGGGTGTTTTATTGAGTAGTCCGCTAATTGAAATGAAACTGTAGTAGGTCTCGCCTCACCTAATCCAAGCTTCCTAAAAGTAGACAAAGGCATTAGATTAATCCTTGCACCTAAGTCACATAAAGCTCTTTCAAACACAGAATTTCCAATTGAACATGGGATAGTGAAGCTCCTTGGACCCTTAAGTTTTTGAGGCAATTTCTTTTGTAGAATTGCACTGCACTCTTCAGTAAGGGCTACTATCTTATACTCTTCCAATTTCTTCTTATTTGACAAGATATCCTTCATAAATTTCGCATAGCTCGGCCTTTGTTCGAGGGCATCTGCAAAAGGAATGTTAATATGCAATTTTTTAAACACATCTAAAATTTAGAAAATTGCTTATCAAGCTTATTCTTTTTGAGTCATTAAGGGAATAGAACTCTTAGTGCCGGATCCTGTGGTGGGATTGGTTGACTTTCGAAAATCTCCTTGAATAGTTTTGTGCGAAGTTGCACCTCTTGATCTTCTTTTTGAACTTCTCACATCCTGTTGGAGTTTCTAACTCTTTCCCACTTCTCAAAGTGATCGCTTTGCACTGCTCCTTTGGATTCACTTCAGTCGTGCTAGGAAAATTACCTTGTTGTCTCCCAGTGAGCATATTGGCCGATTGACCAACTTGGACTTCTAAATTCCAAATCGAAGCTGCTTGATTCTGAAAATTGGTCTTAGTCTCTGTTATGAATCGGTTGGTGTTATTTGCCAATTGTGCCATTGCTTCTTCAAGTCCCGATTTCTCTTTTGGTGGGTCACTAGATGATGGACAAGGTGGCGACTTTAATACATTTTGATTATTCCATGAAAAATTTGGATGATTCCTCTATCCGGATTTGTATATTGCACTGTAAGGATTGTTCTGTTGTAATTTGCAACAAATTGTGCTTGCTCCGCTTGGGATTGAGAGAAGGGGTTTCCACTTGACATTCTTCACTAAGATGGTTTCCATGGCAAAAATCACAAACTGATGGTGTCAAGTGAATGGCATTAGTTGTAAGTTGGTTAGCCTTCAATTATTGAGTAAGAGTGTGGACTTGAGCTGCCAAGGTAGTGATAGCTTCAATCTCATGTAATCCCACTGTCTTCTTCGATAAGATCCTCTCACTCGGCCATTGATAGTTGTTCATGGCCATCTCCTCCAACAGATCATATGCATCATCCTGGTTTTTCCTATAAATGCTCTTTCTGAAGCTACATCTATCAGAGTTCTTGTAGAACCACCAAGTCCATTATAAAAGTTTTGAACTTGCATTCACTTCGGCAATCCATAGTGAGGGCATCGCCTAAGTAGGTCTTGATATTGCTCCCAAGCCTCATAAAGTGATTCGCCTTCAATTTGAGCAAAATTTGAAATTTCATTGCGCATCTTTGCTGTCTTAGCCGGTGGAAAAAATTTAGCAAGAAACTTCTGAGCTAACTCCTCCCAACTAGTGATTGAATCTGCGGGCAGTGAATTTAGCCAATTCTTCGCTTTGTCTTGAAGAGAGAATGGAAATAGCCGGAGGCGAATAACATCATTAGTAATGCCATTGTGCTTAAAAGTGTCGCAAATTTCCAAAAAACTTGCTATATGAGCATAAGGGTCATCACTTGGTAACCCATGGGACTGAATTGATGTCTGGATCATCTGTAGGATAGCTGGCTTAATCTCGAAGTTGTTGGCTTCAATAGTAGGGTTCCTAATAACTTAATGGATTCCTGTGACCTGTGGTAGAGCAAAATCCCTTAGTGCCAATGTGTCACGTCTTGGATTCTCGTTTCCTGCCATAGTGTTGGAACGTTTCTAAGCTTCTCACTTCTTTTTCCTTAGGCCCTTTGTAGTTTTCTTGATTTCGGGATTGTAAAGTAGTAGCTCCCAACTCTTACGTCGTCTCATACACTAAACAAACACCTGAAAATAAAAGATAAAATAAATCAAATTAGACTAAGTGTAACTAGTATTGATATTATCAATAATTTTATCTAAATCCCCGGCAACAGCGCCAAAAACTTGTTGATTGAAATCGCAAGTGCACTGTTGTGAGTTTTAAATTACTCGCAAGCGCACGAGTCGTTTGCAATATAGCGTTGTGCAAGTGCGAGATCGAATCTGCAAGGAATTGTGTTGTGAAAATATAATTTTTAATCTAAACTAACTTTATCTTAACCTAGTTCCGAAGTTTGAGTTGTATTTTTGGAAAACAAATTAAAACTAAACTGAATTGATTTAAAATTAATAATAAAGACACTAAGGTTTCCGAATCCACCCCACCAAAGTTAAGCATATATGTCCTAAAAAAATAGCCTATCAAAACATTCCATGAATCCAACTATAAGACAAAAAACAAAGAATATCCCAATTAAACCAAAAGCATCCAATGTATCCGCTCTTAACAAATCACAAAGGAAATCCAATTTAATCGAAAACAATTCAATGTATCCATCAGATGAAACACAAGGAATATCCAACAGAACAATTTAAACTCAATCAATCACAAGATTAACTCAAATAATTGACAAAACATTTATACTAAAAAAATGTCAGATTTGTACAAGCAAATCTGAACTACTATACCAAACAACGACGAGGCTTCATCTTCAACCTTAGCTGAAGATTCTAGCCACTCATAACTATGAAACTACAATTCATAATAAAAGTGCTAAACATTAAACTAAAACAACTAAATAAAAAGAAATAAATAACTTTACATTGGAGAAATTCCACTCGCTGATGGGCGGCACTTCCTCCCGTGGTAGCAAAGCCTTCGAGATCCACCAGAATGCTA
Source organism: Bretschneidera sinensis (assembly GCA_023935145.1). NCBI lineage: Eukaryota > Viridiplantae > Streptophyta > Magnoliopsida > Brassicales > Akaniaceae > Bretschneidera > Bretschneidera sinensis. Next base: position 108,583,654 of record CM043700.1, read on the forward strand.
GCAGACGTCCACCGGTTAACACCAAAGTGGCCCAGGAATTGTACCAAATGGCACAAAGAATTGCACACTAAATGATGAGGCCAGATGGTTTTATATAGGGGGAGTCTCGGAGCAATATGGGTTACAGATTCGATGTGGGATACTGACCGAGTGCGATCGATCGCATAATGGTGTGATCGATCGCATGTGCGCTCGATCGCATGTCTGGTGCGCACGATCGCATGTGCACTCGATCGCGTGTCTGGTGCGCTCGATCGCAGGTGCACTGTACTGCAAACATTTCGATGTGGGATTGTTGACCATGCGCTCGATCGCAGCATAGTGCGATCAATCGCTATTTCTCCTGAAGCTTCACATCTCCTGAAATGCTTCATTTTCTCCACAAACCTATAAAAATACACAAAACACAAAAAAAGACATAAAATAAAGTGAAATACTACTAACTAAGAGCATAACAAATATAAGTTAAGGGTATTAAATATGCAATATTTAAGACTCATAATGCACGAATCGTAACAAGTAATAAAGTGAATGAGTAAGAGTATCGTCCCACGAGGATTGAAAAATTACTAATAAGTACCAAAATTTATTAAACTATAATTTATTTGATAATTCGAATGAGAATGAATTATTGAACTAGAGAGTTTAAAATAACGAAATTAAATAAGCAAGTTGAGATCAAGGAAACATGATTCTAGGGCTTTCGATTCACCATAACTGATCCTATGCGAATTTCCTACTTGAACTAATTGCAATTATTTCCTATTGTTGATAATTGGGTCTCTAATTTATTCATTAATCTTTCTCAAGCATTAACAAAATATCTCAACAAGCAAATCTTCTACATCTCTGTGAAAACTAATTCAGTAAGAACAAGAAACACCATAAAGATTGCACAAGTACATAGATATCTCTATCCTACACATTCCTTGTGGTATCGCAAACATATGCTGAAACAGTTATCACTTCTTAGTCTCAAATTGAATCCCAAATCATGCAAATTTTGATCAATCATTCCCAAGCATTAAGTCTAGAATGAAATACTTAACAATATTAAACAACTCCTAAATTAGTTCAATTAAAGGAAGATTCACATAATCATTGTTAGGCTACATCTTAACCCTAGAAAATGGAGATTAGTTCATGATAAACTTGAATAAATTCAGAATAAAGAAACAAGAACTCAAAAACCATTCTCCCTTTTGATGAAGAAAATAATTCCCTCTTTTCAAATCGTAGATTCTGTAAATTTTTTGCCTCAGATTGCGGGGCTGTTTCTGCCTCCAAAACGTTAAAATCTCAAAACTACTATTTGAGGAACAATTATAGCCCCTTCATAGCTTTCCAATACTTCTTGAATCACCTCAATACGATGTCATACAAGTAAGATATGGTCAGATTACTTGAGACTGTCCAGAGATGTTTCCAATTCGAGATTACATTAAACCCACCATGCCTTCCATTTGTTTGATCCTTTCCATTCAGCTTTCATTTCTTTTGATTGGGTTCAGCTAAGCCCACTTGAATTGACCTCTACATTTTGGGCCTTGGGCTTTATTATTTTTAGCTTCATCTTACTAAGATAACAAACTTGACTCGATTTGAATTGCTGGTTAAGGGACGTTTCAGAACGTCAACAGTGCAGGTACAACAACTTCAAGCCCAGTTTTGACCTTGATTCAGCCAGTATCTCTCAAAACTGAAAACATGAAAGTTGTAGAGATGTTTCTTAGAGTTCCATAGCATCTTAAATCATCTTAATCATAGCTCAGATGAGAGAGTTATTCCTAGATTACAAAGCGATGTCGAAATTGTCCAAAATCGCCCAATTAGCTTCATTTTGCACTTAACTCCTCCATTTGCATCATAAATCAAAATATAAGAATTATGAGTACATTTAGGCACCACATGAGTATAAAAGACTAAACGTTAAGGGAAAAAATATAGCATTTTGCATTCTCATCAACTTTGTAAATAATTTGATTTTTGTTTTAGCTTTTGGAATATGATGGTTTGTGTTTGAGCATTTGGAATATGATGAATTTTGTTTGAGCCTTTGGAATATGATGGTTTGTATTGAGTTTGGAAAAATGATTTGATTTGTGTTTGAAACTTTTGAAATAAAATTATTTGTGATTGATTTGATGGAAGTGGATCTTTCAGTCTATCTATGTTTTGGCCCCTACAGGGGGATATTTGAATCTTTGTACCTAGCAGGCCAGGGGTTAAATGGGCTTTTGGATTTGGTAGCCTAAAGGTTGAATGCATTTTTGAACCTGACAGCCCAGGGGTTAAATGAGCTTTTGGACCCTGCCACAGGGGTTAAATGTGACCATAGCTCTCATCAGACTGATGAACGTCATATATGAGATTTTTTTTGAATTACCGATTTTTGATCATAATGTTGTGATATTTGATGAAATCATTTCATTATAGCTTTTGGCGTAGTGGTAGGCACTCGATCCTGAAAATTAGTATCAAAGCTAAGGTCACGGAGTTGATTATTGTTGAGGGGGAGATTGTTGGGCCAAGTGTTGGGAGCAATTGTTCAGTGGCGGAGGCTCGGGTGGGGCCTAGTCACAGTCGAAACGTGATGCTTATGCTGTTGTGTGGTTTAAGTGATTTGAGTTGCACTCTGGCTATTAGCTATAGCTTTTGGCGCAGTGGTAGGTGCTCTATCCTGACAATAGGTTATGGGTTCGATTCCTAATGGTGCAATTGCTGAGGGGGAGATTGTTGGGCTAGGTGTTGGTAGCAATTGTCCCGAACGCCTATCACTGAACCAAAAGCTATAGCTGATAGTCATAGTGCAACTCATCTCTTCCTCAACAATTGCACCGCTGGGAATCAAACCCATGACCTTGGCTCTGATACCATACAGCATCACAAACACCACGTTTCGACTGTGACTTGGCCCCACTCGAGCCTTAGCCCAATAATTGTGAAATGAGTTTGATGATTTATCATTAATATGTTTGTTGTCGTATTTGTTAAACTTAACGGATGATGATTCAAGTGGATGAGTTAGTTTAATTATTGATATTAGAATATATGCTTGTTGTAGTTAGGTTGAAATTTATTACTTATTGGGCTATCAAGCTCACCCAATTGTTTTCTCTTTTAGATTTTGAGATTTAGATTTTCGTATGCGGGGTTAATGGGGAGTGAGCGGTACGACATGTCAAATTCATGTTTTATATCTATGTATTTTTGGGGACTTATTTTTAGGGAAAAATATGTAATCTAAGCCTTTTAAGAATTTGAACTCTTGAAGATTTACTTTTAATTATATTTAGTACGGTTTTGCTCACTTGTAGGAGAAACTCTATGACTAAGTAACCATTGTCATGTTTTCGACAGGTGCTCTGTTGGGGCCAGAGCAAAAAAGGTTTCTTTTTATTGGTAACCTTTGAGTGGTTATATAAACAGAGTACTTGTAATAAAAAGAGATAAGAAAACAACCTGTATTTTCTCCTACTTCTTTGCTATTTTCTCTTATCCTTTTCTGGCTATCACTGGTTCAACTTGGTTCCTATTTCCTCTGTATGCAGACTTTGTGAAAGAAGATTGCGAGTTGGGCATTGTATTTTGGAGACAGATTTTCTAATAAGCCGCTTGCAGATTTGGATTACGATCCAAGCAGAGAAAATACTGTTTTTAAGATAGTATAAGATACTGTTTTTAAGATAGTATCTTTGATATGTCTTGCCCATTCAATTCATCCTCTTCATTTATTTTTAAATTCTCCCAACAGTTTCTGCTTTAGCAACCCACGCTGATCTATCAAGTTAACACTTGGTGCTTCAAACCCTGTTGGTAGTATTGATGGAGTCATTAGTTTGTACGCAAGACACTGAAGTGCGCGAATAGCTTTCATTTAGAATTTTTTATGCAATGATTATATAGTGGCAGGCAAATTGCCTTTGCTTTGTGATTATTAGTACCATATTGACATATTCACATGATGAAGTATAAGCTTCTTCCTCCTAAATGCTACTGTCCAAATTCTGGAGACCCATTTACTTGTCTCGTTGCACATATAACAGCTTACTAGAAATTAATAACCTTTGAAGAATTATTAACTAAAACGAACCTTTCCAACCAAAAAAAAAAAAAAAACTGAAAGGAAAGATTAACACCCAAGAGATGACACTTTAGTGTGTAATACTTAGGGCTAGGCTCAATAAGAGATCGGGTCAAAGCCCCACTCAAATCGAGTTGAAGCCTAGAAATAGGTTTGTTAATCTAATCGACTTAAATTCGGATACCTGAATATTCGACTTGTAGGTTTGTGAACTCGTTCGATTAATATAAGTTTTTAAAAGTATGGATGCTTAAATTTGGTCAAGTGAACGAACGGACACGATGAAGTACTTGAGCACACAAAGACAAAAGAAACCATAAGGAGTCAACATAAGGGTTGTGCCTCCGGAGATTTTTCGATGCCTAAGTCAATAAACCATAGGATCAGAAAAGATGGGGGTAAGAGAGCTGTAGAATTTGAGAGTGAATTAAGTGAGTGTTATGTAGTGTTTAGAGATAGAGTCTATTTAGAAAAGTAATTAATGTTGAGTATTATAATAGAATTAAAACTCCCATAGATTGGAGTGTCATGGTAGAATTAATATTCCATGAATTGGAATGTCTTTGTAGAATTAGGGTTCCATAGGATAGAATGTCTTTAATACTCTTAGACACATGTAAGGAGCTTATTTGCTGGGTTTCTTGGTTCCTAGGCATATCTTGAAGTACCATGTGTCATTGGTTGGATGAGAAACATTACCCAATATAAAATATATATTAATATATATATTCATATGTTTTTTATTTATTAAAATTATAAAAATATATTTTGATTATAAATTTGTTTAAACTCTTTAAGTTTATTAAAATCTTTTACACTCCGTTTGGTATGAACTCAAGTATAGAATTCACTTAATTTTCAAATGAATTGAAATATAATTCATTCGTAAATGAATTCACAATTCATTTTCAAATGAAGTGAAACTAGAATTCATTTGCAAATGAATTTACATTTCATTTTCAAATAAATTGAAACTAAAATTCATTTACAAATGAACATAAATGAATTTTCATGTTTGATGTCAATAGAATTGAAATGAACTTTGTGCTTGAGATCAACTAAGAATTTAATTCATTTTTTAAACTTTACTTAAATACCCTTAATTACATCACATTTTAATTCATTTAACATATAAATTTTAATTTTATTGATATTATTCGACAAAATTAACACTATTTACTTTTTTAATTCGCAACATGAATTTATAATCCAAAAATGAAATCTGATTTTTTTTTCGCTAAATGAAATCTAGAAAATAAATGTTAATTTAACCCATTTTTTTATTATAAAAAATGTTAGTTTTATAACCTATTCTTTCACATATATTTTTTTATTTTATTCTAAAGCAATAAAGAAACCAAAAGTTTAGTGTTCCTAACTGAATATAGATCAAACAACTGTAAAATGTAAACCATTATCTTGATATCTTTAAAAATAGCCCATGATTGATAATGCATGCTTTTATTATTGTGGTGATTGTCGTTGTTGTTACAGTGGCGACAACCATGAAAGATAGAGATAAATGATGAAGAGAAATAAGAGAGAGAGAGAGAGAGAAAATAAAGGTAATTTTATCCTTCTAATTTTATAAAAACTCATGTCTAGAGTTTATTTGCAAATTTTATCAATTTTGATAGAGTTTGTCCAAAACTAATTCAATTTTACTAGAATTCATTTGAAAATAAGACTTTTACTAACAAACCAAACATGTGATTAATTCATTTATAAATGAATTTCATACTTTATTGACAAACCAAACATGTGGTTAATTCATTTGTAAATGAATTCCACACTTTATTAACAAACCAAACACAACAACCTATATAATTTAAATGAATTTCACAAAAATTATGAAATTCATTTAAACCAAAGAGAGTGCTAAAGTTCACAACCTCGAGCTCAAGTTTGTATAAGCTCGTTAAATATCAAGCTTGAGCCAAATAGAGCTCGAGCCTGAGTTTAAACCACCTAAATTTGAGTCCTTCGAGCTCTAACTCATACACCTTTGGTTCTGCTTTCTTGAGGCTTCAAATTAAAGTGTCGTTTATTACCAAATACTTGAAGTTTTATACTCCATTTGGTTTAAATGAATTTCATAGTTTTTGTGGAATTCATTTGAATTCTATATATTCTTTCTTGAACATCAATCATGTCTAGTTGTGTAGATTGCATATACTCCTTCAAAATCAAAATTCAAAGAGGTAATGGCTCTGCTTATGATCAAAGTAGTAGGCTAACGATATATTTTGCCTTTTTCACTGTCCATTTAAAAGTAGTAAATGTGAGACAATCAGCTTTATAATAGTATGAGATTTTATTTTATTTTTTTCTTGTGCAAAATGCATGTAACACAAAAACTTGCCAAACTTTTAAAGCAAGCTCTAATCTTGGAGGACACTTAATTTGAATTGTCATGTAAATAAGTACGGTAGTACTCTATTTCCTATCTGATGAAAATGTTATTTGATCTGATTCTCAATTAAATTCCATACTTTTACCATAACGGTTACAGTTTTTCAAATGTTATTGTTAGTGTTTAATGCATGTTTGCATAAACAAATGTTTGCCTTTAATGTTTTAGTAATTAACAATTTGAAAAACATTTTGTACTAGACTACTGGTAACTAAGGGGATCAGTGTGCTTTATTCCGTGGCATATGGTCTCGCTTGTTTTTGAGGGAAAAGGAATCAAGCAGCTTTTCCCCATAAGAGCCACCATAATGGTGTAATTAATGTGTGCCTTCTTGTTGGTTTGTACCACTCAAACCAATAAAACTTCGTATTTGGGATGGTTGAAGCCCAAGTTAAACATTAGCCGAGCCACTTAAATCTTGAGTCTTGATCAGCAAATAGCGTTTGATACATGTGCATTTCATGTGGTTATACATTTTTTTTATTCCATGAACGAAATTTTATTGATAGATTTTAGGAATTATGAGGAGACTCAAAATAAAATTTTCATTTTGCATTTATTTTGAGAGATTTCGTTCATTAAGAATTTGAAATATTTCTTTTGATGTCTATTTTTTTATGGAGGTTTACCTTTATCCATTGATGTGACCAAAATAAACGGCTCAAGTATAGCATGATACGTGGTTACTGAGTAACTCTTGAACAGTGAAGTGACTCGGACTAGTTATTGAGGTCATACTTCCTAACAGGGTGACGAGACAATTCAATAAAAAAATCATACTTCAAATACAAAGAGTCATCCATTGTGACGTTCGAGGCATTGAATCCTCAATCTAATAATGTCTTATTCTAGAAAATCAGCAAAATGACACACCTATATAAATGAATTCTCACATTCAAACAAAAGAAAGAAACATAAGAATGCACAAAAAGATAAATAGACTAATAAAAATAGAGATAACCCAAGCACAACAAAAAAAGATCGAAAACGTAAAAAGAACAACAAGTATAGGAAAAAATTAAATGATCAATAAAATAGAGCTCACCGAGTTGTCTCATTCTATCAAATATCTCCTCACCTCTTAAAAGTTTTCTTCTTTTATTTTTTGAGAGTGTTCATTGATTTAAATATCGAAAAGTTTTTCTTATAGTATAAAAACTCCGAGAAACTTCATTTGTAAGTTCTATTCATCACCAATATCAAAAAACTCTTCAATCCAAAGCTCTTCTCAAAGATGAATCTTCAGCTAATCCCCCTTGAAAGCTATTAACAACAAGACGACACCGTTCACTTTTTTTACATCAACACCCACCAACAAATTATAAGTTAAAATTACTTGGAAAAAATGATGCACAGTATCATCTAATTAGGAAATATTATTAAAATAATCATATAATATTGAATAATGCAATATAAACGAATGTTTATTAATCGTGGCATTATTTAAGGCGCCAAAATATCATGACAGTCCGATTTGTGTTGGTCCTTGAGAGTAATTTAATGTGAGGGACCCATTGTTGTTTCTTCTCCCAGTGATCCAAGTATCTCTCATGTAGATCAACGGTTAAATACTCATCACGAAACATCAACAATTTCACATAACAATCATCTGTATGGAGTATATTAACAAAGCCCAACAACTCCAATATGTTGTAGGAGTAAAAGCCTCACTTGTAAAGGAGCATCTCTTCTCTGCAGCTCTACTCTACCCTCACAGCTATTCAATCATGTCTCTAAGCTAGCTAGGCACCTCATCTGAAATATTAACACAAAACCCACCGTTTGTTTAGCTAAGGTGCCACCTTTAATTAGATCTCTTCAGAAAATGGCTAAACCAAGAAACCAAAACAAACCCACCAAGGAAAACCACCAGAACCAGAACAAACAGCCTCAAAAGGCAGAGAAACCACCTTCATGGGCAGTCATGAGAGGCCTTTTCACCTGTAAAAATCTGCAACCACAACAGGAGCAGAAACAACAAGAAAAGCAAGAGCAGCAGCAACAGAAACGAGAACAACAAAAAAAGCAGAAGCAGCAAGAACAAGCCTGCAGCTTGGAGGAAAGTAGCAAGAAATGCAAGAAAATGAAGTGTTCAGGCTCATTATGCAGCAACACAAAGGTGATGCAGAGGCCTGAAACAGCCTCCCCTGAGCTCCACAAGAAAAGGGCTTCAATTTGGGACACTAATTCTAGCAGATCCATAAAGGCTCCTCTGCATGACCTCAGTGGTAGTACTGGGCTAGTTTCCTCTACTAATTCTTCACTCTCTGTATCCTCTAATTCCTCCATTAATGGTGGTGGGTCTTTTAGAGGAATGCCATTCAGGAGATTCTCTGGCTGTTATGAGTGCAGAATGGTGGTTGATCCTGTTCTCGGATTCACTAGAGACCCTTCTCTTAGGGGCACCATTTTTTCTTGCCCTCAATGTGGTGAGATCTTCATGAAAGCTGAAAATCTGGAGCTTCATCAAGCTGTTAGGCATGCAGGTAATTCACCATTATCTTTCCAAATCTTCTTTATATACTTCTGTTTTCTCTTCAATTTACTTGTAAACTTTAACTCAATGCACCATTACCATGACTAATTTCAATGTTTTAACTCTTTTTTTTTATCATATTGGATTATAAAAATTCCACAGTATCTGAACTAGGACCAGAGGACACAAGCAAGAACATAGTGGAAATCATATTCCAATCAAGCTGGTTAAAGAAAGAAACACCAATCTGCAAAATAGACCGCATCCTTAAAGTCCAAAACACCCAAAAAACCATCTCCAAGTTTGAAGAATACCGAGACTCAATCAAAGCCAAAGCCACCAAGCTCCCCAAAAAGCACCCACGTTGCATAGCAGATGGAAATGAGCTCCTTCGGTTTCACTGCACAACCTTCGCCTGTTCACTAGGCCTTAACGGCTCCTCCAACTTGTGCAACTCAATCCCTCAATGCAATGTGTGTGGCATTATCAAGAACGGATTCAAGGTTGCCCAAGAAATTAATAGTGAAGGTGTGAACGGGGATGGGATTTTGACGACTGCAACTAGTGGCAAAGCCCATGATAAAGCAGCTGGAGTTGAAGAATTTGGGAGTGATAAGAGAGCAATGCTGGTTTGCAGGGTGATTGCTGGGAGGGTGAAGAAGAACATGGAAGGTAGCAGTAGCAGCAGCAGCAGCAGCATATTGGAGGAGTATGATTCAGTGGCTGGTGCCGTTGGGGTGTATTCTAATTTGGATGAGTTGTTAGTGTTTAATCCTAGGGCAATTTTGCCTTGTTTTGTTGTTATCTATAGAGGGTTCTAGCTAGTTTCTTTTATTATAACACTTGATTTAAGTAAGAGGAGTACCGAGATTTTTATTGATTTGATTGTGCAGGTAGATCTTTCATTTGTTTCTAAACATTTGGCTCTTTGTTCTTTGATTTTATTTTTTTCATGATATGGTGGGTGTGAGTCAACCATTAATTTGCTGTGGGGGCAACTTGGGAGAAACCAACTCAAAGGGAGTTTTAAAATTGTTACCAGATTTGCCCAAGCCAGTACGGAGCATTAATTTTCCGCTGGGTATATGAATTGTGGGATCTGACTTTCACACAGAAACGTAAGAAACATTAACTATTTCTATATTTAAGTGCATGACAGTACTTTATAAGAGTATAAATTTCTTTCATCTTACGATGAGCAAAAGGTAAGATTAGACCTAAGGATTGGCTGCAATTTACAAAGGTCTTGAGCTTGACAGTGTCATTGATCAATGCCTCCCACAAACTGATATCTCAATGTTTTATTTGGATTGTTATTTAATTTTGAAGCAAATTAGATTAAACGGGTTCAAAGTAAAACTTGAAGACACGTGTCTCAACCACAAACTCGACAGAGATTCAACACTCTTCGACGGAGATAAATTTTGAGGATATTTTATCCTCGTACGCACAAATACAAAATTTTTGAAAATCTCTTATAGGTACGGACCGTTTACTATTTGAACTTGATTCTTAAATTTCTATAAAATAATTTATATATTTTTTATAAATATATTAGTTTAGGTTTCTATAATTATATATTGTTCTTAAATATATAAATATCCAATTTAAAAAAATAGTTTTATAAATGCTATTGAAATTGTTTTATACAAAAAACTTAACTGAGTTAACAAAAAAAAAAATCCGAATTTATTAACAGAGTCCACATCCCGTTTATAAATTAGGCGGGACAGAAATGTAGTCAATCACCCAAATGGTTTTCATTAGAAGTGGCTAATGCCTTATGGGTCAGAGACACATAACCTCTCCGATGGTACGGCGTGCGCTTAGTGTTTGTTCTCTGGGCTTGTTTGTAGCCTGGACTAACGGTCGCGCGTGGGTTGTTCTATTTTTCCATCCTAGATTACACTATTTGTTGACTCTTGTTTTGTACTCATTACCTCATCATTTGGGTTTTTCTCTATCTTCGATAAACCCTAACTACAAAGGTTATGCAACGGTATGGGCTTAAATACCACTAAATTACTATTAAATACTCCAATGTTCCCATTAAAGCTTGAAAACACTGAAAACACTTTTTTCTCTTGGGGGCATTTGAGCACCACTATACACACACAGTACACGAAGGAGTTTTACAAAATATTCATACAAGCAAACAAACGCACGAGTCCTGAGATATAAATTAATTTGATAGAGAGACACCTTTTGACACTTCTTAAAAATTTTAAGTATTACTAAACTCTTTTAACACTCTTAATTCATTAAAATGCCCTCACTTGTATTATTGTCTATTCCATATGAATATATTAAAAAAACTGACAAATGTCATAGTGCCCATGATTTTTCAACTAGTTACGGTGATTTTTCATAAGAAATAATTACTTGCACTTGATATAAAACACAATTTTTATATTGGATAAAAGTTTTACTGGTAATTTTAAAAAAAATCATTAATAACATATGTATAATTACTATTTATGTTATTAATAAAATTACATAATAATTACCAATAAAATTTCGAACCCAATACAAAAATGAAGTTTTGCATTCAAACAAAACAAAAACTTCACTATTACATAAGCAAAATAATAAATTATTAGTAAAGCTTCTACACGTGTGACATGTCAGGCTGTTACAAGTGCACTACTCGATTGTCAATATTGGGTGTTGAATATCAACGCACGAGTCATGAGATATAAATTAATTTGATAAAGAGACATCTTATTGATACTTCTTAAGCACTACTATACTCTTTTAACACTCTTAATTCATTAAAATACCCTTATATTATTGTCTTTTCCATATGAATATATTAAAAAAAAACCGACAAGTTTTATAGTGCCCATGATTTTTCAATTAGCTACAGTGATTTTTCATGGGGAATATTTTCTTGCATTTGGTGTAAAATATCATTTTTGCATTAGATAAAAACTTTATTAATAATTTTAAAAAATTTTATTAATAATGTTTGCACAACTACTATTCATGTTTCCAATAAAATTACGTAACAATTCGAACTCGATATAAAAATAAAGTTTTACATCCAATCTAAACAAAAACTTAATTATTACATAAACAAAAAAATAAGTTTTTAGTAAAGTTTCTACATTGTGTTACGTGTCACTGTGTTACAACTGCACTACTCGGTTGTCAATATTGGGTGTTGAATATCAACACTGTTGATATGTCAGTGCTCTTTTGGTATTAATCTCGAGAATAGACTTGTCTAATGTAGTTTGTTTATTGAAGAAGATCCCTGTAGCTTTTGGGCAGTGCTTTCTTAGTGCTTTCTTGGTCGAGTAATTGAAGTTATAAAAATTAAGAAGTTGTCTCATTAGTCAATTAGCTTGAGTCAAGTTTAGCGCCAAAAAGAATGGGGGCATGAGGAATGTTTCGTTCGTATAAGCTCCCTGTAGCTTTTGGGCAGTGCTTTCTTAGTTCTGCAGTCATAGGATTAAGAAAAAAGTAGAAACAACACATGCCACTAAAAAGAAAAAGCTCAAGCTCAGTTCATAATGTAGATTCTGTACATTTGTACAGGCAGACAGACAAACAGAGAACTGGTAAAAGCACTGAAAAAGAAAGCAACGTAGCACGAGGAAGAGTGATTTTAAGGCAGCCAATTGCTAAAATAAACATCATAGAAATAGAACCCTTGCACAACAAGACTTCATGAGTTTGGCCTTTGCAATGTGGAGGTGGGGCTCACCTTCTGACCCTGGTGAACCCAACCATGTTCCTGTGTGTGTTGGGTCAGGGTCAATGGCTGGACCGGGATTTAGTTGTTAGGACCATCTTATCTCTTCTCATGAGAGGCCTATTATTCTTATGGGACAAGAAGAATCACACTTCGCAGTTGCCAAACTTAAGATTTCTGTCAATTGGGAGTAAGGATTATACTTTGCTTTGCCGAATTCAGGTACTCCCAAGGGTCCAAGACTGCTAAGAATAGAGCTAGACGAGAATTAAATCCTAAGCAATCTTCTTTTCCACTGAATGTGCACTTTATAAATGAAAATATTTTCAATTTCAAACGAAGGCATCTTGCCTTAATTATATGAAATGATTTATTCTTTCTTACTTATGTTTTGACACAATATGATAGATACATTGCCTACAATGTTACTAGAATTGACTTGTCACAACACTACATGTTAGAAAAAGAATGGGAGAAACCTTACCAAGTTAAATAATTATACTACTCCACAAAGAACCCGAAATTAAGGCTATTGAAATTTTCACGTATCCACTTTCGTTATCATCAACGGATCTGTATCAATAGTAGGTGACATGCTTTGTGTATTATTAAATCACATCCCCACTCTGCGGAGAGGGTGAGACACAGAAACGTGGATTGCTTATTATCAGTCTGAAATACAAGAGTGAGGGGAGAAGGGCAACTGCAAATTGAGAGGTTTGCAAGCGTGATTGTGAAGAATAGCTCCTACCTGTTCCTGCATTAGTGACTGTGTTTTCCTTTCCTTCCCTTCCTTTCATCCCGGTAAAGACCACATGGAGAATTAAGAAAGTTTATTTCCATAATGTAGTTCTGAAGATGACTTCATAGAAAATGACTGATAAACATCTTGTACTCTTGCATTTGAAAACCCTAAATGTTATTCGTTCTTTACAGACGGAATACTCACCTGTAAACAAACATTTCTTTAGTAGACAAAATCTCTCCGAAGATGAATTATTTTTGTCATTATATCATCATCATGTCAGCCAATTCGTAGGTTGCTTGTGTTGAAGAATGATTCAAAGTCTGACTTAGTCTTATCGGTTTGTTAGTAGTGTCAGTAGTGTCCACATTTCTCTGGTTTAGTTAGTCAAATAAGGAGCCATTATTGTTGTTGCTAAAAGAGCGTTAGTGGCTGTAGTGGTTGAGTTAAATTCGGTTAATTTGTTTTTTGATTGTAAGCCTATAAATAGACGTGTTTGCTTTAGTAGTTTAATACGGCAATAAAACTTGCAAGTATTTAAATTTGTTTCTATCCTCTGAAAGCCTCTGTTTTATCTTTGTTGTTCTTTTATCTAACAGTGGTATCAAAGCAAGGAGCGTTGAGTGAGTCGAGAAGGATAAACACGCGAGTTGAGTGAAACACCCAGGAGAAAAACCATGGCTAGCAATGGCATTGCAATGAGTGCTGCACAATCACTTATTCCCATCTTTAAGGGAGAAGGCTATGAATTCTAGAGTATCAGAATGCAAACTCTACTCAAATCTCAAGATTTGTGGGACTTGGTAGAACACTGCTATGCAGATCCTGATGAAGAAACTAGATTGAAGGACAACAAAAAGAAAGATTCCAAGGCGTTGGTAGTCATTCAGCAGGTTGTTCATGATAGTTTCTTCTCACGCATTGCAATAACAACCACATCGAAGCAAGCTTGGTCAATTCTGCAGAAGGAGTTTCAAGGTGATTCAAAAGTGATCGTGGTGAGATTGCAATCACTTCGACGTGACTTTGAAATGTGCATGAATAGTGGAGAATCAATTCAAGATTTTTTGTCGAGAGCCATGACAATAATCAGTCAAATGCGGTCCTACGGAGAAATAATTTCTGATCAGACAATTGTTGCAAAGGTATTAAGAAGTCTGACTCCAAAATTTGATCATGTAGTTGCTGCAATAGAAGAATCTAAGGATTTGTTAGTTTTTCCTTTGATGAACTAATAGGGTCTTTGTAAGCTCATGAGTCAAGAATTAATAGATCACTTGAAAATAAGGAAAAAAAAGGCATTTCAAGTGAAGGAGGCAATCATCAAAGCCGGAGAAATTGAAAGTTCATAAAGTAGGGGCTATGGAAGTGGAGGATTCCGTGGTCATGGCCGTGGAAGAGGACAAGGCAGAGGTCGATCTGACGGGCAACAACGACAATCTGGTGAGCAAAGAAATTCCAAGAATGACATTCAATGTTATCATTGCAAAAGATATGGTTATATAGAAGCTGATTGTTGGTACAAAGATCAACAAGTGAATTATGCAGCTGAGAATGGAGAAGAAAGTAAGCTTTTTATGGCTCATTTTGATACTAACAAGACATCAAGCGGTGTGTGGTTTGTAGATAGCGGCTATTCGAATCATATGACATGCAAAAAATCCATGTTTAAGGAGCTTGATGAGACACAGAAGATGAAGATGCAACTTGGAAATGGCAAGGAAATGCAAGTTGAAGGAAAAGGTACAATGGGCATTGAAACTAGGCATGGTAAAGTAAAACTCTTGCACAACATTCAATTTGTACCTGATTTGGGATATAATTTGCTGAGTGTTGGGCAACTAATGGCTGGTGGATATTCAATCTCATTTGATGATGGTGCATGTGTTATTAAAGACAAACAATCAGGCTAAACAATGATCAATATCAACATGACTCAAAACAAAATGTTCCCATTGGAAGTCTTGAACACGGGGAATTTTGTTCTTGCTGCCGGTGGAAAAGATGACTCAAAGTTATGGCATTTGAGGTACGGGCATCTAAACATTAAGGGCCTGAAATTGCTAAGTGAAAAAAAATATGGTTCCTGGACTACCAAAAATTGGCTCTCTTGAATTATGTAAAGGGTGCATCTATGGGAAACAAACTAAAAAGTCATTTCCAGTTGGAAAGGCTTGGAGAGCTTCAAAATGTCTTGAATTAATACATGCTGATTTATGTGGGCCTATGCAAACTAAGTCTTTTGCTGGGAGTTGTTATTTCTTGCTCTTTACTGATGATTATAGTCGTATGAGTTAGGTTTATTTTTTGGAAAACAATTCAGAAACATTTGAGAAATTAAGGCAATTCAAAGCTATGGTTAAGAAACAACATGGATCATACATCAAAGTTCTTCGTACTGATAGAGGTGGAGAGTTCTTGTCCAAAGAATTTGATCTTTTTTGTAAAACAAATGGAATTTATAGGGAGTTGACAGTTCATTACACTTCGGAACAAAACAGCGGTGCTGAGCGGATGAATCAGACAGTTGTGGAGATGGCTAGAAGCATGTTACAAGCAAAGGGGCTTTCAAATCAATTTTGGGCTGAAGCTATGGAAACATCAGTCTATTTGTTGAATCTCTCTCCCACAAGGGCTATCATGAATCAAACTCCATTTGAAGCTTAGCGTGGCACAAAACCATCTGTAAGTCACTTAAAATTCTTTGGGTGTATTGCTTATGCTTTGATAAATTCTCATTTTCGTCATAAACTAGATGAAAAATCTGAAAAATGTATTTTTAATGGTTATTGTTCACAATCCGAAGCATATATATTATATAACCCTTGTAGTGGCAAGCTTATAATAAGAAGGGATGTAGTATTTGATGAAAATGCAAGTTGGAATTGGCGTGGAAGTGATGAGAAGATGCAACAATAGATTCCTATATCCAATGGAATCTTCCCAAATGAAAGTCAAGTGCCAACTCCTATAAATTCACTAGTTGGTTCCTCTATGGCGTCATCAAGCTCATCATCCACAACTCCTAGTCGAAACTCTTCATCCACTCCTGAAGAGTCTTCGAACGAGACTCCACCAAGGAAGTTTAGATCCTTAAGAGACATATATGAGTCTTGTCAATTTGCTCTTACTGTTTAAAATCTTGTTACCTATGAAGAGGCAGCTACAAAAGAAGAATGGTAAAGAGCAATGATGGAAGAATTGACAGCAATTGAAAAGAATGGAATGTGGGAAATGGTGGACTTACTAGAAGGCAAAAATGCAATTGGCTTGAAGTGGATATTCAAAACAAAATTTTGTGCAGATGGAAGTGTACAAAAATACAAAGCTCGGTTTGTGCCAAAAGGATATGCACAACAACACGGTATTGATTTCGAAAAAACGTTTTCTCCAGTAGCTAGTTTTGAAACCGTGAGAATTGTTCTAGCATTGGCAGCACAATTACAATGGCCTGTTTATCAATTTAACATCAAGTCAACATTTTTAAATGGAGATTTACAAGAGGAAGTTTATGTAACTCAACCAAAAGGTTTCATATTTCAAGGTAAAGAGACGAAGGTGTACAAGTTGAGAAAGGTGTTGTATGGATTGAAGCAGGCTCCACGGGCATGGTATAGCAAAATTGATAGATACTTCCAGCAAAATAGGTTCATGAAAAGTGAGAATGAGTCCACTTTCTACTTGAAGAAGGAAGGTAAAAATGATTTCATCATTATCTATCTTTGCGTTGATGATATCATTCACACAAGCTCCTCTAACTCTCTTGTGGCTGAGTTTAAATCACTTATGATGAATGAGTTTGAAATGTTAGATATGGGTTTATTGCATTATTTTCTCGGCCTTAAAGTTCAACAAGCAGAAGATGGGTTTTTTATTTCATAAAGGAAATATGCCAAGGATCTTCTCAATAAATTTGGCATGTTTAATTGTAAATCTGTAGCTACACCCATGAATACTAATGAAAAATTGCAGCTCGAAGATGGGGCAGAGATGACTGATGCTAAGAGATTCAGAAGCTTAGTTGGTGGCTTAATTTATCTAACCCACATTCAACCCGATATTGGATTTTCTGTTGGGGTAATTTCCAGGTTTATGCAATATCCTTCAAAGCTTCATTTTGGAGCAGTGAAGTGAGTCTTGTGTTACGTTGCTGGAACTATGGATTATGGGATTTGATACTTAAAAGCTTACAATTTCATATTATAGGGGTTCATAGACAATGATTGCGCAAGTTCGTTGGATGATAGATGGAGTATTTTGGCAAATGTTTTTACACTTGGGTCAGGAGTAATCACTTGGAGCTCAAAGAAGCAAGCCACAACAACATTGTCCACCTCAGAAGCTGAGTATGTTGCAGCCACTTCGGCAGCTTACCAAGCTGTTTGGTTAAGGAGAATATTAGCAGACCTTCAACAAAGGCAAGAAGGAGCAACAAATTTTTTTTGTGACAACAAAGCAACAATCTTCATGACAAACAATCCAGCTTTTCATAGCAGAATGAAGCATATTGATATTCGTTTCCATTTCATTCATGATTTGGTTGCGAAGAAGGAGATAACTTTGAAGTATTGTAGTACAAATGAGCAATTGGCTGACATACTAACCAAGGCTCTGTCAAAAGAGAAGTTTATCTGCTTTAGATCTCTACTTGGTGTTTGTGACTTTGAATCAAGGGGTAGTGTTGAAGAATGATTCAAAGTCTGACTTGGTCTTATTGGTTTGTTAGTAGTGTCAATAGTGTCCACATTTCTCTAGTTTAGTTAGTCGAATAAGGAACCATTATTGTTGTTACTAAAATAGCATTAGTGGCTATAGTGGTTGAGTTAAATTTGGTTAATTTGTTTTTTTATTGTAAGCCTATAAATAGGTGTGCTTGCTTTAGTAGTTTAATACGGCAATAAAACTTGAAAATATTTAGACTTGTTTCTATCCTCTAAGAGCCTCTGTTTTATCTTTGTTGTTATTTTATCTAGCAGCTTGATCTATGATCTCTTTAGATATTCATTGTTTTTCCTTGTTCCCTCCGCAATTTGCCAACACAAAAATTAGAGAAAAAGCTTTTTCAGAGGAATGTTCAAACAGTTACTGACAGTTAATTGATCATAACACCATCTTCTTTTATATTTTGAGCAGATAATCATAACAACATTTGAATCATGAGAAGATGAAAAATTGGATGTATTAGCCCAACTAATAGCCAACATCAAACATATGCAAAACTGTGAACCCACTAGTATCCATCAAGAAAAGATTGATTTTTAATAGTCATATTATAGTATTTTTTATAGAAAAATATATAGATTCTCGTCCTCAATCTTCTATTCAACCCCATTTCTCTGCACCAACAATATTTACAATCAATCCATTTTCCTTCTAGAACAATTTTAAACTTTTCACCAATGCAGCTTATTGTATGATTTCAATCATGAGGCAGGTAGAGAAAGTGACATCATACTGAAACTGCATTCAATATAGGAAAGGAAGCCATTCAACTTACCAATGAGCTAAAATGCAACATTTATCCAAATAATGCTTCTAATAATTACTAACTGAAATCTTCAAACTGTCACATATTGTGATGCTTCTGCATCTCTACTTTTTTCATTGATGTTATCCAGTCCAGTTAATAGTCATACATGGTCTTTACTTAATAGCTCAGTGTCACAGTCCACCAAATTTGCATTAAATCCAAAAGATTGTGTGGCACTAAAACTTCTGCAAGTTCTAGCCAGCCTTTCTTCACTTTGAGTTTTCACTTCAAGAATTCACAAGATAACATTTTTGAAGCCACATAACTCAACACACTTTCTTTGAAACTCAAATCCACAATGTCAGGAAACTCAACATTGTCCCTATGGTTATCACATCGCTCTTCAAATATCCCACTAACCTAAATAATCGCGAACACGTGCTAATGTTCCTCATCAACCCTCATGCCTTTAGACCTCAATGAGGAACACTTACCCGATTAAGAGCACATGAGTAAAGTCCCATTGGTACCCCAAGACATCCTAGAAATGCCACATAGTTGTTATCTATGTCAATTTTTAGCTCAATGACTTGTAATCCATCATGCACTGTTTGCCCACTGAAGAGGCACAATGTCGCCCCTCATTGTGCTTGGCACTAAACTGTTGTTCGCCCACTGATGCACAATTCCCTCTATACTTGTGCTAGACGCATGGATGATAGTCCACCATCCTAATTGAGAGCATACTGCCCATAAATCCAGCTTCATGTAACCAACTCTCAAACTTGACTGCATGCACACAAGTTTCAAGTCCAACCGAAGATAATCAATGCACAACTCAACCATCAATGCATAATGCCTCCCATCATTATGCTGAACACAGATAATAGCCCACAACATAACTGATAATACCTCTATGGGTGTCTCATTGCCATAACGAAACTGCACACAGCTTACACACATAGTGTCAAGATATATCTGATAGCCAACACGATAGCAACCATAAGGTCGAAGCCTCAAATACAGGAGTAGAGCACAATATAGTGCATATGAGCCACCTATACTGTCTATAAAGCTCCTCGCTTCATAGAGGAGTGAGTTACCTTATGGTGGCCCCAAACTTACACCCTAAGTTTCATAGGGAGACTCACTTAGTGCCCACACATAGCACAAACCATGTCCATCATATCCCATGTGTGTACACCGGGAGTGGTGGAGAGCCTGACACACTATCCCCCTATAAAGTATTAAGTCATTTGAGCATTACCATAAGGAAACAAACCTCATGCTTGAGTCATCATAATCCTTTAATAAATCCGTTTTCTATAATCTACCAAATTCGAGCATACCATATCATTGAGTGCAACTTCCAGAAACTCCCCAAAATTCTTCATTAATTTTCGGAGTATAAACCACATAATTATGAAACTTCAATTGTGCCACACTAGCACACCACTGACACGCATCTGCTGCACAACTACCCCATAACTAGGCCACACTTGTTGCACAACAGTCACAAATATCACCACATTGCCCATTCAAAGGCCAACTCATGGGTATCAACCATGTCAAATGGTACGTACTATCACATATTGTGATGATTCTGCGTCTCTACTTTTTTCATTGATGCTATCCAGTCCAATTAGTAGTCATATATGGTCTTTACTTAATAGCTCAAACAGACACCATTTGTAGATATGTCAAAGTGTCAATGTTTAACCACTAATTTAACATAGTAGACCAATTGCAATCAATCTATGTAATACAATAAAGCAGGATTTCTTAATCTTAAATCTCAACCCAACTCTTTCCAGATTCTTTTGTGCCTAACTCTTTAGCAGCTTCCCTTACTTTGCTTAAATGATCCCACATTCCTAATGTTTCATAAACATTTAAAATCATGACGTATATCGAAGGGTCTTTCGAAAAGGTTGCAAGTAGGCATTCAGCAATAACACCAACCAGTTTGGTATTCTTGTGAGTTCCACATGCTGCAAGCAAAGAGCTCCATATGGTTTTATTTGGCTCAAATGGAATGTTACCTCTTTAAAACATCCAACTTGAATAAGAAGATCAACCATGCAATAATAATGTTCTAAATGAGGTTCCAGTCCATCTTTAAGTTTCATCGATTTAAATATGGGCCATGTTTTTCCTATTAAGCCAGCATGTCTACAGGCAAAACAAACACCAAGATAGGTGACTTTATTTGGCTTTAACCCTTAATGTATCATCTTATAGAAAAATTTAATTGCTTACTTTGCTCTTCTATTCTACGCATATCCTACAATGATCCTTGTCCAACACAGGGTATCTCTTTCTATAACACAGAAAAACAAAGCTAAATTGTCCAGTATTTCACCAGATTTTGAGTACATATCAATATGAGATGTTAGTGTAATCCCTTTTGATTCATATCCACTCTTAATACAGAAAGCATGAACCTGTCTGCCACTTCTAAGAGATGCTACAGTTGAACAAACTTTTAGAACACTTGAGATAACAAACTGATCTATGTTAAGATCCAATTTAACTATATCTCTAAACAAGGAAAAGGCTAATGAATTAAATTCCATTTTTTTACAGCCCATGATTAAACCAGGCTAAGCTATATCATCTTATTTTGGAAGCCTATGAAACAACCATAATGTATCCTTAATGTTCCCCAGTTTTAGAGATCTATGAGAATGCTTCCAACGACATTATCTAACTCATACCCACCAGTGACAATCAAACCATGCATCTGAAACCCCAGTCTCAAGTTGAGTAAGTTGATGCATACCTTCAATGCACTACTGAGAGTGTAGGAATCAATGCGTAAACCGAAACTATAGATTTGCGGAAGTAGGTTGAGAGCTGCTTTATTGTCTTCATTAATAGCAAAGCCTGAAAGCATAGAGTTCTAAAGTTCCAGGCTATCATATATAGAAGCATCGTAGCATGAGTATTGATCAAATAGCTTTATTGCTTCATTTATTAAATTGCAATTGGAATAGATATCAGCCAGTGCACATACAATGAAACAATTGGACTCAAAACTTGGCTTGAGGACATAGGAGTGATTCTTTTTTCCCCATAGCTAACGAACCTAGATAGCTGAAGGCTTTAAGAGCATATGACAGTGTGAATCCATCAAGCTTAAGTCCTTCACTATGCATCATAGACAAAAATTCCAATGCACATGGACTTCCATTATCCACAAAGCCAGCAATGAAGCTATTCCAAGACACAACATTTGGTTTAGGAATTTGACAAAATAAGCTCATTGCCTCCTCCATCTGATTTGCTTTACAATACCCCAAAATGATCGTGTTCTATGAAGTCAAAGTTGTACTCCATATCTCAGCAAAAACTTTCTTTGCATCACTCTAACTCCCAAATTTAACATGCATGTCCAAAAGGGTATTCATCATAACAACATCATCTTCTAACTTATCTCTATAAATTATTTCATGAATCAATCTAACCGATCCGATATCACCTACAAGACCACATGCTTTCAGTACTGTGGAGTACATGAACCCATTGGGCACCTCTGAATCAGAATTTAGCATATGGGTATACAATCTGATAGCTTTATCAGGTCTCCCATTACTAGTATAAGCAGATACCATGGTGGTCCATGTAACAACATTCCTATCATCTCATCAAATAGTTTTTGTGCATCATTGGAACAAGATCTGCTTAAACTAAGGTCAAATTATTGGCCATGAACACATCGTAAGAGAACCCATGTCTAATTATATGAGAGTGGAAATATTTTTCATGGTTAAAAGCTTAAAGCCTTCCACAATGGCGTAGAGCTACTACGATGCACATCAAGTCCATGAGCCCATGAATGGCAAGAATAGTTCAAAAATTGTTTTTCAATGCCATCTTTGGGAGCTAAAGCCCCAAAAATTTAGGTTATTTGAACAAAGAAGAGTGAGGATGTTGGAAGTTTTGTTGGAAAAACAAGATTTAGTCGACAGAATAAAATATTTAGTCGACTGAATGTTTGTTATTTTAAAATCTGGGTTTTGCAAACAGTCATTTTTCAGAGAGTTATGTCTCATAACTCATACCTCTTCACTCTTATAAATTTATAGAAGTTAAGAGACATTACATAACAATTTTTTCAATCTTAAAAAACCTCTCTTCTTCTTTTTTATCCTCTAAGATTTTTACAACCATTGTTATCACTGTTTCAAGGAGAGTTCTTAGGGGATTTTTATAGATTTGCTATCTGTGAATCCAATAGACTTTGTGTATCATGGAGGATACTTGTCTATAAGCCATTAGCAAACTCCTTACAGAGTGGGGACAAATAAAACCTTAAGGAAAATGATTCTTAACGTGCAACAAAGTCTAAATTAATTTTCCTTAAATTTTTTTTTATTTTCTGTCTTTGATTCTTACTCCAAAATTTGTACTAACAATCTTAAGGCTTTATTTGGTTCTACATCAATGGATTATTCAGAGTCAATTAAATTGATGGATCTTGACGGTTTTAGAAATTTGACTATGATATGTGAAATGCGAAAAATATGGAGTGAAGTGAGATACAAGTCCCTTGGTTGATATGCAATAGCATATATGTAAGGTTCAATTTTCTTATTTATCAATAATATGCTTGATTTTGATTCACAAGTAATTACTTGTGGAAGTGTAGATTAATCCACTCATGTCAATCTTCCATATATGCAAAATTATTCTAATTGAAAAGAAATGAGTTAAGAATCAAGAAGAGATAACGGATTAATGGCTATTTATTAAATATAATTGTTGTTTGGTAGGTCCCGAATTGGGATTATTTTCTTCTTCTTTCATAAGAATACGTGACTGGCATGCACCATTCTTAATGCATTGTTATGCGATTTGTCATGGATGATCCGCTATCTTTTACATAAAGAGAAATGTAACTTTCTTTTGTGTACAGTGGTATGCAGATTGATTGCTATGTTTATAGCTTATTTGTGTGCATAGTTTCTGTCAAATGAATTTTGACATAAAAAAACATTGTGAATTTTTGACGGTCCTATAATGGATCATAGTGCTCAATTAGTTGTTAGAGACAAAGCAAGATACTTTGCTCTGTTAAAGAATTGTGTGTAAGGTTTTGGTATTTAAATATCAAAACTAGGTTTCAATTGTGTGAAGAATTTGTGTTTTCAGAAATAACACAAGTAGTAGAAATGTGGGGGTAATTTCTTTGTTTAATAATGAAATAATTAATTTATCATTATTGTTAATTATTTTACAGAATACCATAAATACATGTGAAGTGTTAATTTGTCACTATATTAAAAATATGTTGAAATCTTGAAACTTATATGGTTGATATAAGTGAAACCAAGAAATACACATTTTGAAAATTAAAGTGAGAAAGCATAGTGGGAGTTATGCTTTGAGTACTTTATAGTATATTATGAGAATGTACAAACTTAGCAAAATCTTTAGTTACCTAGAGAAAACCATAGATTTGATAATCCGATTGTATCAAGAGGATATACCAATGCTAGTTGGATGAGGAGAGTGGGAGATAATACCTGAGGAAGAGGTGGTGTTTCTTGTATGAGCAAGAAACAAACCTGTATGTCTCACATAATAAAATCCGAATTAATCACCTTAACAACAATTAAGAAAGAGGTAGAATGAATTAATTAGAAATTTATTGTTGGAAATAAATTTTGTGGCCACATCCTATGCCTTCCAAATCTATCCTTGTGACAATGAAATTTTGTCAAGGACCTATAGTGATACCTAAAATGGAAAGTTTAGATATAAAAGTCTAAGAGATGTCTCATGAGTTTGTGAGACAAGTTGTTAATATGAACTCAAGTAAGACTTGATTATTTCTCTTACGAAAACTCTCTCTAGGGAGCTAGTAAGAATGATACGATTTAATATGGGTTGAAACCTTATATAAATTATCACCAGTAATGGAAACCCAATCTCATTCTAGTACTTAACTAGCTATAAGGTTTAATGGGTAAAAAAAAGTTACTGTATAGTGATTGTTAGTACTGACAATTGTAAGCTTGTAAAATAGAAAGTCAGTACTGTTTGTTACATTTCTTAGAGATTGAGATCAACTCTTAATGAAGCCTAATTTTTTTTTTTTGTAAATGTGTCCTAAGTAACGGAGACATAGTGTAGAGCTTTACGGACATGAACTTAGAAGTGGTGCTGCTTTTTAAGAGATTTTAAAGTTTACTCTTGACAGAGTTCATGAAACTAGGTACAAGCACATGGCCATAATGGTGCTAAGTAAAAATCAGAACTTCTTACCGAGATAAGAGAGCAGTATATGTGTGGTATCTCCGATTCTATAACAAAGAGTTTCTAATTTAATGCTATTAAGCAATTAGATACCCTATAGAGTCTTGAGATACGTACACTAAGTAAAGATTTAAATCAAAAGATATCTTTACATATGTATATTAATCTCAGGTTACCTTGGCTGTAAATTTTCTTAAAATTGTTTATGAAATGTTTTGTTTTTTCAAAACAAAAGTGGGGGATTGTTAGAAGTTTTTTTGAAAAAACAAAATTCAGTTGTCTGAATGAAGGATAGAGAGTTACTGTCTGTTTTTCCAGTTGACTGAATAAATCATTCAATCAACTGAATACCTGACACCTGATACTTTTCTTTTTGAAATGTTGATTCAATCGGCTGAATAAAACATTTAGTCGACTGAATGTTCGTTATTTTAAAATCTAGATTTTGCAAACAGTCATTTTTCAGAGAGTCATGTCTCATAACTAATACCTCTTCACTTCTATAAATCTATGGAAGTCAAGAGACGTTACATAACTATTTTTCAATCTTACAAAACCTCTTTTCTTCTTCTTTATGCCCTAAGATTTTTAAAGCCATTGTTATCACTGTATCCTGTACAATATTTTTCTATAACCCATTAGCAATCTCTTTACGGAGTGGGGACAAATAAAGCTTTAAGGAAAATAATTCCTAATGTGCAACAAAGTCTAAATTCGTTTTCCTTAAATTTCTTTTTATTTCATGTCTTTGATTCCTACTCCAGAATTTATACCAGCATCGACCATTACCCTAATCACCAATTTATTTAGTGACACAAGGTCGTTGGTTCATATCCATAATTACCTAACGAAACTGGACAATGAACCATCCAAAGCATTGGATCATTAATTGAATCAATGAGTTTATGATGTAACCGTTAATTCATAAAAAAAAATTCAAAATATATTTGTTGAGAGTCCTAATAGGATTCTTAATTAGTGTCATAGTAGGCTTGGATCATATTTATCTTATGTATCATATTTCTATTAGACTTAGTATTCATAAGTCTATATATTGGATCAATTGTATTTTTTTTTTCATTCAATCAATAAGACAGGGAATTCTTTTCAATTATGGTTTTTCAACATGGTATCAGAGCAAGATCTCTCTTGGGATCCTGAATAATTTTTTTCTTCCAAAAAGAAACATAAAGTACTATTCATAGGTACTATTTTTTGGTACTATTCATAGGTAGCAAAGAAATTTTGATAAATAGATTCGTACGAAAAAAGAGACAGTAAAAAAAAAACTTCAGCTCAAAAATACAAAAATGTTCATTTATCTTTCCTCTTAACTTTGTCTTCTATATAGAGGAATTTTGTTTTGTGTTATCCTTTTTTTAGGAAATCGCTATAGAGTCCAAGATTGTCTCTCGTGTGTTTTCTCATCCAAGTTCTCATATTAGAACTTCATTTAGTCGTGGTGGTAATTTTGCTCGTCAATGTACGTATTGCTACCGTTTCGGGCATACTCGAGATATGTGTTGAAAGTTAGTTGGTCGTAGTCGAGGTTAACTTCATCAATTTATGTATTGTCATTATTCCGGGCATACCCGAGAGACATGTTGGAAGTTAGTTGGTCATCCCATGGTTGCTAATGATATGAATTCTGATTCTATTAAGTATGAACTTACCTAAAATTTCGTGCCTTCAACTTCTCTGATGGTTTCCAAAGTTGAGTATGATGAGTTCTTACAGCATAAGATAACCAACCAAACATCTTCCTCGACTGCCCTTTCCACCTAGAAAGTTACACCAAAAGCTTGTCTATTATCTGATAACTCTTCATCTAGACCTTGGGTCCTTGACTATGCAGCTACTAATAATTTTTCAGGTACCATTGATGTTTTCTATAGCTTTTATAACTCTTCGTCTTTGCTTAATATTACTCTTGCAGATAGATCTAAAATCACTGCTAGTGGAATTGGTACTATTGTAACGACCCATCTCGGGTTGACCACCCCCGAGATGTTGTCACATTTTGAAAACCCCAACACGACACATATATGCAACAAGAAAAATAACACCAATAGAAATTTTAACATCAATTCTCAACCCTCAACAGGGGAGATACATCATTCTAATATTGACTTAAACATTATGTACAACGTAAAATGCATGAAGATTTACAAATAAATTTTTATTTTATTTTCTCATTAATCTGAGAATGTGGACACGTACGTGGCTTATAGATAATGATTTTGTTTGAACCTCAACTCACCAAAATATTTGTCCTGCCTGCCACCTGAAATCGTTGTACAATGAGGGATGAGCTTCACAAGCTTAGTGAATTAAATTTACTAGAAGTATTCAATTTGTATAAATAATCTTCTAATATTTAATCATTTATATCTCATATAACTTGATAATAGTATTATATTATCACTACATATATCATAAGTCCCATTCTCTATCAATCTCTTCTTCTTAAAACCATCAATTATCTCACAATTACCTCGTTATGAGGTTCACAGCATAAAGTCTACCATTTAGATGGCTCTTATCATATCATACTTTTATGTTTCTTTCTCATCATAACTATTTCTCTATGAGACTCATTCATCTATAAATAAATTTACAATAACAAACAACACTTCAGCATTTCAGTAATACAATCAATATTTAAAACAGATGCAATGCATGAATTATTATTAGGGAACGTCTCCCACATGTCGATATGTTTTTATCTTAAATCGGCCCCCTCCCGGTTATTTTATTTCCAGCATATACTGGCTGTCACGATTATAATTTATTTCCAGCATACACTGGCTGTCACAGTTTTATTTTATTTCCAGCATATACCAGTTGTCACGATTTTTCAATTAGATCGGCCCCCTCCCGGTTCTTTTATTTCATGCATATGTATATGAACAATGATACGAAATATCCATATAAACAATAGCATAAAAACAATCATGAATTCAAATATTTAAATTAGCTATATGATTATTCTCAAATTATTATTTGAAAAATTCAACTAAATTCTTCTCTTCATAAATCACATCAAATCATCAATCATAGCTTTTCAAGATCCACTAAATTTCCTCTCCTCATAAATCGAATCAAAGCATCAACCATAGCTCATTAAGAATTTCACTTATTGCTTTTATTATTAAATCAACTCATTATTCCAATAATATTATTTCTCATAAAATAATTCTCTACACATCCATTATTTCTATCACACCTATCAACCAATTTTCATTTATCACCAAAGCATAAGTTAATAATTTATTCTAATATTATCACTAGATATTTCATATGTATCTTGATTACTTAAAGTAAATCTAACTCACCACGTAGCACTTAGAACTACCCGTGGATCACCTCCTTACCTTTCCCGTTTCTCTCAACAATTTCCCTCGGTTGCTGATTGTCAATACTTGAAAAAATATTTATATTAAATTTCTAATTTGTTTATCAATTCTTCATAATTCACACCCTTTGAAAATTCCCACTTTGAATTCCAGGAATTTTCGTGTATGCTAAATTTCAAAAATAAACTTCATGTTATTACCTTCTGTTTTTCTTAGAACTTCCCGTGACTCTCTATAAAATTCTCCCGAAAATCCCTTCAAAATTTTACTCTTTCAACCTTTCTTTTGGTCCCCAAGTGTTTAGAGAAATGGAGTAGTTTAAATTAAGGAAAGGAGAAAACCAACTAGGATTTGGTAAGTAATAAATAATAATATAAACTTAAATTTTATATATATATAAGTAAATGCTAAGTCTCAGCACAACAATCTTCCTCCTTATATTGTTGCCACGAAAAGTTAGTGTTGTCCAACATGCACAACCTTCCTTTCTCTTGGCAGCCACCTGCTGCCACGTTTTTTTTTTTTTCATTTTTCTTCAACTTCATGCTGCCACAATTTTTTTTTTCTATTTTCTTTGTAACTATGCCCCACGTGTCAATTTTTTTATTCAAATAATAAATCTTTCACATATATATTATTTTAATTCTATGTATATTTATTAAATTACTTTTTTACCCTTACTTTACAAATACGGTGTTACAATTCTACCAACCTTACAAAAATTTCGTCCTTGAAATTTTCTTACCTAATTCATGAAAGAGTTGGGGGTATTCTTTCCTCATTCTTGTTTCATGCTCCCAAGTAATTTCTTCAACATCTTTGTTTCGCCATAATACTTGAATCAATTGAATAACATTATTACGCAAGACTTGTTCCTTTTTGTCTAGAATTCTGACCAATACTTGTATAAATGTCAAATCTTCCTGAAGTTCTACTGCCTGATTCGAGATACTATGAGATTCATCGTGTAAGTACTTTCTCAACAGTGACACATGAAATACATTGTGTAACTGCTTCCATGTTGGAGGCAATTCCAGGATA
Source organism: Bretschneidera sinensis (assembly GCA_023935145.1). Lineage (NCBI taxonomy): Eukaryota > Viridiplantae > Streptophyta > Magnoliopsida > Brassicales > Akaniaceae > Bretschneidera > Bretschneidera sinensis. The sequence continues at coordinate 108,613,197 of CM043700.1, forward strand.
TACGCGACTAGCCCAACTGTCTCAATAACCTCATAGGGTCCCTCATACCTCGGACTCAACTTTCTTTTCCTGTTTAAATCTCAATACACCTTTTCATGGAGATATTTTAAAATACACTCAACCACCTATTTGAAACTTGAAAGGTTTTCTCCTATTATTAACATAGCTATTTAGTCTACTCTGTGCTACTTTATGGTTCTCTTTAACCATTTTGATCCTCTCATTTGTTAACTTAATAACCTATAGACCAAATATATTTCTCTCTCCCATTTTTTTCCAACATATAGGAGTTCTACACCTCCTACCATACAATGTCTCAATCGGTACCATCCCAATACTAGTTTGATATTGATTATTATAAGCAATTTCAATCGATGGCATGTAAGAATCCTAACTTACTGAGAAACTAATCACATTTGCCCTTAACATATCTTCTAGTACTATAATAATCCTTTCTGTCTGAGCATGAAAAATTATATTAAATTGTAACTGTGTACCTGTGACTTTCTAAAAGCCTCTCCAAAACCAAGATGTAAATCTAGCATCTCTATTTTACACTATGCTTAATGGTGCTCCATACAACCTCACAATCTCAGCTACATCCCTCTTCAATCCTGACCACTAGAAATTCTGTCTCAATCCTCTATACATCTTATTGTTACTTGGTTGTATCGAATCTACATCACCATATGCCTCTCTCATTATCCCCTTTCTCAACTTCGCATTATTGAGAACACAATTTCTATGTTCCAAGACCAGAATACCATAATTTCAAATTTTTGAACTCATATTACTTTCTATTAAGCACTTCCTGCTTAACCTTTTTTTTTTTTCTCTTCATCTCTACCTTGCATCTCTAACAAGCATTTTACTATGGATGGCTGTACATCCATATTTGTTAACAATGATCCTCTATCGCTAATATTCAACTTCATTCTTATCTCTCTAAATTTGTCATCAATTACACATCATGACTTTCATTAGCAGTCAATCTTCTTATAGATTTTCTACTCAATGCATCAGCTATCACCTTCACTTTTTTTAGATGATAGTGAATTGTACAATCACAGTCACTAATCAACTCCATCCACTATCTTTGCCTCAAATTTAACTCTCTTTGGGTAGGTAAGTATGTCAAACTCTTATGATCAATGAATATCTCACAAGTGGCTCCATATAGATGATGTTTCCAATCTTTAAAGTAATCACTATGGCAGCTAACTCTAAGCTATGGGTGGGGTAATTTCTATCATGATTCTTTAATTGCCTAGAAGTATACGCCACAACTTTTCCATGTTACATCAACACACACCTCGAACATTGATGCGACGCATCACTATGCACCACAAATCTTTCATCACCAGAAGGTAGCACCAATACTGGAGCTGTAGTTAATTTCTCCTTTAGAAATTTGAACATTTTCTCACACTTCCTACATTATACAAATCTCACCTCTTTCCTGGCCAGTCTAGTCAACAGTACTACAATAATAGAAAATTTATGAAAGAATCTTCTATAATAACCAACTAACCCCAAGAAGATTCTAATCTCAGTCACATTAGTTGGTTTCTCCCAACTTAACATTGCCTTTACTTTTTGTGGATGAACTGTTATGTCATTTCCAAATATTACATGCCCCAAGAAAGTTATCTTATTCAGCCAAAATTCACATTTAGAAAATTTTAGCATACAGTCTCTCATTCATCAAAATCTCCAACACAATTTCTAAATGTTTTACATGCTCTTCCTTAGTCTTAGAATACACCAAGATGTTATCAATGAACACCACTACAAAATTATCAAGAAATGGTTTAAACATTTTATTCATCAAGCTCATTAATGTTGCTGGAGCATTAGTCCATTCAAATGGCATCACAAGAATTTATGACCATAACGTGTCCCAAAAGCAATCTTAGGCACGTCTCCCTCCTTTATCCTTAACTGGTGATAACCTGAGCTCAGGTTATCTTTGAAAACACCCTCGTTCTATACAAAGATCAAACAAATCATCTATTCTGGACAAAAGATATTTGTTCTTAATAGGAATCTTATTCGGCTGGCTATAGTCTATAAACAATCTCATCATTTTATCTTTCTTCTTCACAACAATACAAAGGCTCTCCAAACACATTAAGTCTAATAATTTGTTTATCTAACGATTTTTAAAATGGTACGTTCAACTCTCTCAACTCAGCTGGTGTCACTCTATAAAGTGCTATAGATATATGTGATGAACCTGATATCACATCAATAGAGAATTTAATTTCTCCACTGGGAAGCAATCTAGACAACTGATCAAGAAATACATCAGAAAAAATCTGTCACTACTAAGATTTCTTCTAACTTCCTATTTTCCTTTTTATAATCCATTTGTATGCTAAATACTCTTCACAACCCTTCTTCAACCATCTACTAGTAGTCAGAGCAAAATAAGATAGTTCGAGAGTATCTTATGTTCTCTCTGAAAGTTAAACTCCTCATGTCCATATCTTGAACAACACATTCTTTCTAAAACAATCAACCATATTCAAAGATAATAAATCAGCTTCAAATTCTCTATCATTGACACAAATCACACAACCATTGTAAACATTTATGATTATCATTCTATCTCTAGTGGGAACTTTAGCAATACTAGTATGCATCAAAGGACTAATATGTACTTCAATACACTTCATATGAATACTAGATGCAAAAGGTTGGGTTGCACCTAAATCAACCAACATTGATATATCCACCTTCTCTAAATACAAAGCATTTCAAATTATGAAAATTCTGGGACATATATCTTATCTGAATACATCTATAACAAAATTTTGTCTCTCGATCATACATTAGATTTCCACTTCCCCTTGGTGGCATCTTACTTCTTCTGCCATAACTCCCAGTTCCTATAACCTGTCTCCTAAATCTAAGGGTCCCATCGATATTACTCTGAGCTACAGAAGCAACATATCCTGCTTGCCTCTGACTCTGTACTATAGTTCCTTGTGACAAAGAACGCCTCCTTTGGGTGGTATCCCACCCTGCACACTTATACTGGTACATACTTCTAGGCTCCTCAAATCTAAACCTCTTCCTACCTCTAAATTTCATCACATCCTTCTCAATCTGAAGTGCTATATCCACCAACCTGACATAATTCATATGCCTCATGTAAGATAGTTTTGATCAAATCTTAAAACATAGTTCATCTATGAACCTCTTACACTTCTTCTCAACTAAGTCTACCATTTCCGGTACAAACCTCGACAAAGCCACAAATCTCCTATCATACTGAGTAATAGTCAATACATTTGCCTCAAATAAACAAACTCTCTTTCTTGTTGGGCTCTAAAAGTATAAGAAAAGTATTTATCAAGGAAAACCCCCTTAAACCTATTCCAGGTTAAAGGGTCAATCAACATATGCACTTACCTTGGGAAGAGTATCCTCCCATCATTCTAAATATTCTCATTCTAACTCAAACGTTGCAAAGGCGACCCTCTTTCTGTCAGTTATTAGTAAAACACCAATTAATCTTTCTACATGTTCACCCATAGCTCAAGCTCAAAAGGATTCATAAATCCTTTAAACAACAAGGCATTCAACTTAATATACCTAACAAAACAATCTCCCTGCATCTCGTGCAGAAACTCACCTTTCCTCTTTTTAACGTTTACCGTTTTTGGATTTACAACAACCACAAACACTGCACTAGCCTGTTCATCAAGTCTATGCTATAGACTATCAACTATATAATTTGTTACATTCAATTTCTCAAGAGCATGTGTAAGAGCTTATCTTAGCTCATCTCTTTCAACTTCAGATTCTCTCACACCTCTACTAATATTAATTATATTGTCAACAGGTTCCCTTCTAGGAACCACAAATTTAGACTCAACCTCGACTTATCAAAATATTGGGGGCCTACCACGCCCTCTCTAATCAACAACTCTAACTCTAGCTCTAGCACGTCCATGTGTCATCCTCAGACTATTCATTAGAATATAATTTGTTTTAATCTTCCACTTTCTTACTTTTTATGCAGTTTATAGAATCATAAAACCTAATGCTTTGATACCAAAATTATAACGACCCATCACGGGTTGGCCACCCCTAAGATGATGTCGTCACTTTTTGAAATCCCAGAACAACACATATATGCAACAATAAAAATAATACCAATATAAATTTTTACATCAATCCTCAACCCTCAACAAGAGAGATACATCATTGTGATGTTGACTTAAACATTATATACAACGTAATATGCATGAATATTTACAAATAACCCATATTTCTTTCTACTAAGCACTTCCTGCTTAATCTTCTCTATCTCCTCATTTCTACCTTACATCTCTAACAAGCATTTTACTATGAATGACTGTACAATCATGTTTGTTAACAATGATCCTCTATCACTGATATTCAACTTCATTCTTATCTCTCTTAATCTATCATAAATTACACATCATGACTTTCAATAGCAGACAATCTTCTTGTAGATTTTCTACTTAATGCATCAGCTACCACTTTCACATTTTTTTAGATGATAGAGAATTGTACAATCATAGTCACATATAAACCCTATCCACCATTTTTGCCTCAAATTCAACTCTCTCTAGGTAGATAAGTATGTTAAACTCTTATGATCAATGAATATCTCACAAGTGGCTCCATACAGATGATGTCTTCAATCTTTAAAGTAAACACTATGGCAGCCAACTCTAGGCTATGACTGGGGTAATTTCTATCATGAATCTTCAATTGCCTAGAAATATAGGTCATAGCTTTCCCATATAACATATATCCCAACCATTGATGCGACGCATCACTATACATCACAAATCCTTCATCACTAGAAAGAAACACCAATAACACCAATACTGGAGCTGTAGTCAATTTCTCTTTTAGTAATTGAAAATTTTTCTCACACTTCCCAGACCATACAAATCTCACATCTTTCCTGGTCAGTCTAGTCAATAGTACTATAATAATAGAAAATTTCTAAAAGAATCATCTATAATAACCAGCTAACCCCAAGAAGATTTTAATCTCAGTCACATTAGTTGGTCTCTCCCAACTTAACATTGCCTCTACCTTTTGTGGATCAACTGTTATGCCATCTCCAGATATTATATGTTCCAAGAAAGTCATTTCATTCAGCCAAAATTCATATTTAGGAAATTACAGCATACAATCTCTCCCTCCTCAAAATCTTCAACACAATTTCTAAATGTTTTGCATTCTCTTCCTTAGTCTTAGAATCCACTAAGATGTTAATAATGAACACAACCACAAGATTATCAAGAAATAGTTTAAACATTTTATTCATCAAGTCCATGAATGTTTATGGAACATTAGTTAATCCAAATGACATCACAAGAAGTTTGCGACCATAACGTGTCCTAAAAGCAATCTTAGGCACGTTTGCCTTCTCTATCCTCAATTGATGATAACCTGATCTCATGTCTATTTTTGCAAATACCCTTGCTCCATACAACTTATCAAATAAATCATTTATCCTGGTAAAGGATATTTGTTCTTAATGGTTATCTTATTCAATTATCTATAGTCTATACACAATCTCATCGTTTCATCTTTCTTTCTCACAAACACTACATGGGCTCCTCATGGCGACACACTATATCGAATCAATTATTTATCTAACAACTCTTGAACTTTTAAGTCTCTTAACCCAGTGGGTGTCACTCTGTAGGGTGCCATAGATATGTGTGTTAAACTTAAAATCACATCTATAGGAAACTAAATCTCCTTACTACGAGACAATCTGGACAACTCTTCATGAAACACATCATGAAAATCTTTCACTACTAAGATATCTTCTAACTTCCTATTTTCCTATCTAGAATCCATTATGTATGCCAAATACTCCTCGCATCCTTTCTTCAACCATCTCCTAGTGGTCAGAGCAAAATAAGATAGTTCGAAAGTATCTTATGTTCTCCCTGAAAGTTAAACTTCTTATGTCCATATCTTGAACACTACCTTCTTTCTAAAACAATCAGCCATATTCAAAGATAATAAATCAGCTTCAGATTCTTTATCACTGATACGAATCACACAACCCTTGTAAACATTTATGATTATCACTCTATCTCTAGTAGGGACTTCAAGAATAACATTATGCATCAAAGTACTAATACATACTTCAATAGACTTCATATGAATATTGGATGCAAGAGAATGGGTTGTACCAAGATCAACCAACATTGATATGTCCACATTTTCTACATACAAAGCACTTCAAATTTATGACAATTCTGGGATAAATATCTTATCTAAATACATCAATAACAAACTTCTGTCTTTCGATCATATATCAGATTACCACTTCCCTTTGATGGTATACTTACTTTCTCTGCCATGACTCCAGTTCCCATAACTTGTCCCCCAAATCTAAGGGTCCTATCGATATAAATCTGAGCAACAAAAGCAACAGATTCTACTTGCCTTTGACTCTGTACTACAATTCCTTGTGATAAGGAATGCCTTCTCTGGGTGGTCTCCCACCCTGTATACTCATATTGGTACCACCTATGGGTTCCTCAAATCTAGACCACTTCTATAAATTCCTCATACCTATAATTCCATCACATGCTTCTCAATCTGAAGTGTTATATTCACCAACGTAACATAATTCATGTGCCTCATGTAAGATAATTTCAATCAAATCTTTTTTCTCTAGGTCTACCATTTTCGGTATAACCATTGATAAGACCACAAATCTGCTATCATACTGAGCCACAGTTAACACATTTACCCCAAATAAATAAAATCTCTATCTTGTTGGGCTCTAGAGGTATAAGGAAAGTATTTATCAAGAAAAACCTCCGACCTCTAATTTCCATCATATCCTTCTCAATCTGAAGTGTTATATTCGTCAACATAACATAATTCATATGCCTTATGTAAGATAGTTTCGATCAAATCTTATAACATAGTTCATCTTTGAACCTTTTACACTTTTTCTCCTATATGTCTACCATTTTCGGTACAACCATTGATAAGACCACAAATTGTTGTGCAAAAATCTACCTAAATTAATAAGCAAATAATTGAAGTTTTACTTGCAAGTGCACAAGGTTAACATAGTAGTATAGTGTGGAAGTGCGGGATCATTTCCACAGAGATTGGTGTATTTCGATTTAAAATTAGTTTCACAGTATAAAACAAGAGAAAGGAAAAGTAAGTTTGATTTGATAATGATAAAAGTGTAGGGACTTGATATCCACCACTAATCATGCTATCACAATAAAACAATACGCCAATGCTTTAATCAAAGTATGAACACCTAATGTTGTCAACCTAAAGGCATGGTGTATACTCTTTAAGCTATTGATTTCCCTAAGCAACGAGTTAGGAGTGATATATAATCTAACTCTTTTCTTTCTGAAAGGATTTAGCATTGTGGAGATCGACAAACACACAAGACCTAGGGCATGGTATATACTCCTAGTTTCCCATGTTGATTAACCCAAGAACTCGGCGTGGATTTCTTTTGTTACTATTGTTAAACCCATGACTCGGTCATCCAAATTGATTTAACTAACTAGTCCATACCACATACATATGTTGATCAGGTAAACATATATGAGGAATTCAAGAAAATAGGCATTAATCAAGTTAAGCATTATAATGTAAATATCGCACAAGCGCCAATATTGAATTATTGAGTAAACATAATCAAGGCTTCAATCAAGCCCTACTAAAAAATTAGCTACACATAAGTTTGATGTTAAACATCTTTATAAAATAAAATAAAGGAAATAAGAAACCCGAAAATACTGGCTAGAAGAGTTGCTAATTCTTCTGCGAAATCTCTCCCTGAATCTCCTCCCTTATTTCTGTGTTTCCAGGCCTATTATACAGTTTAGAAACATCTATAAACCCTAAACTCGTAAAACAAAGCCCTACTTACTTTCCAAAATAGGTTCTGTTGTTTTACTATTCATCGATGCACGTGTGAGCTCGATCACAGACTAGTGCACTCATGCGCAGGTGCGCTCAGGCTTTCTTCTTGCCCGCGCGAGCGCAGGTGCACTTGATCCTTAGCTTGGGCGCTTGAGTATTGTTGCGCTCGATTACACTAGACAGCTTCCAACTTTTCCAGATTTGCTCTCTAAGTCAGATAATTCCAGAATGCTCTCTTTTCTCCAAAAACCTAGAAAAACATAGAAAACACATAAAGGAAATAAAATAGTATGAAATAACACAAACTAAGAACTTAACAAATGTAAATTAAGGGGCTTAAATATGAATATTTAAGCACTTATCACACCCCCAAACTTACATATTGCTAGTCCCTTAGCAATATAAAACTAAAAACTAACTGAAAAATAAAGAACACAAAGATAAATCCATCATTCATTGTATCTAAAAATTTAAGTCGCACATAAAACCATGATATTCATTCATGAGCAGGCTTAAAATACAAACCCATCTTCGCAATGAATAGGAGTTTTAAAATCTAATTACTTACAAGAGGCTAGCTAAGGCATCACAAGTCCGAATCAGTGTAAAGTGAACTAGCACATAAAAATGAAGCTTCCAAATAACTCCAATGTGTAATGTCTCCATGTCTCAAGATTAACCAAATTTCCCATCAGAATGATCAATAATGGCATAGTTTTATTTCTTTATTTCTTTTATTATGAGACTTTTCTATGTTTAGTTCCCTTAAGCTTTCTAATTGACCCATGTAGCGAGTATTGAGTCAATGACTCCCAAAACAGATGGTTTTAGGGTATTAGGTGTAAAGACACCCCTAAGGACTTACTAAGTTGAGTAAAAAAGGCTACGAAACTAAACTGGCCTTAATACTACCAAGCAAAATTCTCACATTTTGACGTGAATACTCACTGCTTACTGAGGCAAGAGGTCCAGTTACTCAGCGAAAAGTTTATCAATGATCATTATAAGCAAAATTCCCACCTTTTGACGTGAACACTCACTACTTACTAAGGCAAGAGGTCCAGTTACTCAGTGGAAAGTTTATCAATGATTATCATGAGCATTTTTCTCTTTTTGTGCAAAATTTTTTTCTCTACTTTTCTATGCCAAATTGTTCATCCAACAAGTCATCCAGATTCAGTTAAGCCACGGAAACATACACATTAAAATCACATGTCATACCTCATATAATTATGTGCTAATGTGCTCGTGTCAGATTAGACCAAACATATGAATTCTTAAATGCCTAAAGTAAGTAACTAAACTTTAAAACTCTATTATCAGATCATGTGTTCAAAATTTTAAGCTCACAAATGAAATCACATCATAGTATTTGTTTAGATCAATCAAAATTTCAAAACAACATAAACATGCATTTATCTTTTCGATAATAAATATAAAAAAAAACTGGGACAAAGTGTGTGTGAATATGTCTTCCATACCCCCAAACTTAAATTACACATTATTCCCAATGTGTGAATAACATAGAAAGAGCTGACCTGGGAGATGGACAACTAGCTGGACTAACATGGCTCATAGCACACCCCCAAACTTGAATTGATGCACACATTGTCCCTGAAAAATAAATATTAAGATAATACTAGAAAACAAAAAAAATACTAAAAAAATAAATAGTAATTAGAAATATGAAAAATAATAAAAACATAAAAGATATGCTGTGGGGTGCCTCCAATGAGCGCTAAGTTTTATGTCTTCAGCCAAATGGTGCACCTCTCTCACTGCTGGCCTCCATATGGTGCTGAAGATGAGGCTCATGAGGTGCGAGGTAATCGGTCTAAAATAGCTTGGAGCATCGCTTCTTGCTTCTCAAAGCGTGCTTCCAACCTGTCTATGCATTGATGAACTAGGCACATAGCCTCCCGATCCTCCCGTCTAATATCAGCTAGCTCATATTGGAAGGAGGACATCTACTCAAGGATGTGCTAATACTCTATGGGTCCCATGTCAGCATGGTCTTCCTCCCAAGTTTGGCTAGCTGCGGGGTCCTTGGCCTTCATAGGGTTATCCTCTACCCTCTCAGCAGCAGGTGCAGGCCCTCGAATTCCTTTGAGCATGTGTGATTAGCTTTGGGTCCATTGATTCTTGCCAAAGAATCGATGTTCCCTGACCGGTCCATCTGTGGAGGTGCTCTTAATACCTTTCTTCTTGAAAATGTGAATGAAGAGGAATGGGAATGGGAGCCCCCATGCATTTGCAGTGGTGAATTAGCATGCATGTACGTGGTCCCAAAACTTATGAATTTAGCTCCAGATGATCGCAAGGATGGAGTACCAATGGCCTGTGTGAAAGGCATACAATGCTTGGAGGAATTGATCACCCTTCTGAGTCTTGTGTCCCAATGGGCACACATTACGTTGCATAATAAAGTCCACAAGCCAGAGTTGTGGAGGCAACTTGGACCGATTGCTAGTATTGCTGTGCCTATCTGCATACTCCCTACACATATGTCCTCAACGATGGCGGAAATGGAGAAGGACTTTGGCTGCTCGTCTAACTGGGCACCCTCAGGTGGGTATTTGTCATTGCACTTGATGGCAGCAACAATATATGATGATGTCAAGTCAATGTACTTACCCGGAATAGAGGAAGACAAGGCACCTGGCTTGCTGCAGTCAAAGTAGAGGCTCTCATAGGAACTGCATAATAAATTTGGTGTAGGCGGTAGAGCTGAGGGGCTTGAACAACCTTTTCAAACCACGACGTTTAAACTTTTGACTGGCCCATTGTGTCGCTTCAAAATTTTTGAAGTCGTCGTCGATGTTAAATGTGGTCTCAAAGAGGACCTCTCGTTGCTCAAAAGTGGGTCAGGAATATTGGGCTCGGCTTCCCGAAGCATTGGATGTGAAGGCAGATTTTTTAGGCATTGTGGAAACAAAGGTAGTAGTGGTGCGCTCGATCACACTCCTCTTGCGCTCGATCGCACCTCTTGGAAAGTCAGTGAGGATTTTTTATCGAACAGATGGGGGCGACTCTGAACCCAAACAGTGGGCGACAATCTTCAAAAGTTTCTAACCTCCTGCAATTTCAAGCAAAACCAACCACAAAGAAAAGAAACACATTTGTATATGCAATTAGTAGTCAAAATATTAATAAAAAAAACGTGGGGATATGGGAAGATGGTTAGTGACCGTGTGTGGTTATGATGGGCAAAACAGGGATACAAAATTACCTGGTGGCGGTGAATGGTGGTGTGTGGTGGTGTGTGGTGAGTGCTTTGGGTGTGGGTGAGTACAGTGATGTGGTGAGTGCAATTGAAGTGCAGAGAGTGAAAATGACCTAAAATAGGCACGTGATTCTCTGTCCTGAGTGCGCTCGATCGCACTATGAAGTGTGGTTGATCGCATTTATGCGTAGGTGTGTGCATGTGTGGATACACTCGCGCGCTATTGGGCAGATGGCTAGATTGCACTCGATCGCACTATGAAGTGCGCTCGATTGCAAGGACATAATGCCACACCTAGGTACTGAACCAGTAAATTAACTAAAGAAAGGACAAAAATAAGTGAACAACATAAAAAAAAAATAAAGAAAAGTGCACCATACTCAGTGGCCTCAGTACCGCTGACCTTAATAGAGGCGCTCGAACTACACGTTTATCAAAGCCTAGACTGCTTAAACGCTCTCTACAGTAGCTTCAGTGCTACTCTTTTGGAAGAGAGCACTTAAAGTCCACCACATATGGCTCAAGTGCTCTTGGTGCTGCTACATACTGGACAGACTGGAGTGTCAAATCTTCATCTCTTAGTAGTAATTTGATTTCAAGGTATGGCTTTACCCTGTGTCCATTTACCATGAATGTCCAAGTGCTGTCGGAACCATGAACCTCCTTCCTAACCAGCTGTTTATCATGATAGGCTTTGGTTCTTTCCTTGGTGTTCTCATATGCATCATGCCTCAATTCTCCCAGCTCGTTCAAATGTAACTTCCTCTTATCACCTGATCTTGGATGCATCGGAGAGGCCTCAGGGAGGTGCATAGCTTCAATGATGTCATCAGTAACATCTTCAGATTTAGGCTCAATATCTGCTCTTGTGAAACTATGGATGAGGGTGGTCTCCAATGGATTAATGTACTTGACCTAAATAGCTTGCTCAACACTACCTTGCATCATACATACCTTAAAACATTCCATATCATCTTGGGGTAATTTTAATGCATCAAATATTTTGAATTCTATTTTCTCACCATTTACATTTATACTTATGATACCCTTTTTCACACAAATTTTTGTATCAGCAGTTCTCATAAAGGGTCTTCCTAAGATGATGGGCAGAGGTAATGGCATAGAACATTCTTCCATATCTAATACAATCAGCAGGTAAAATAAATTCACCTACCTTCACCAAGACATCCTCAAGAATACCTCTTGGTTGTTTGATGCTTCTGTTTGCTAATTGCAAGGTGATGGAAGTTGGTTGAAGCTCCCCAAAACCTAGTGTTTCAAATACAGTGTATGGCAGCAAATTTACAACCATTCCTAAATCCAGTAGTGCACGCTCAAAAAGCTGGTCACCTATCCTATAAGGAATGGTAAAATTACCTGGATCTTTTAGCTTTGGTGGTAGTTTTCTTAACAACACCTCACTCACCTCTTCAGTTAAAGCCACTGTTTCATGCTCCTGAAACTTCCTCTTGTGAGTGCAACAATCTTTCAAAAATTTAGCATAAGCAGGAATTTATTGAATTGCATCTAACAAAGGAATGTTTATCTCTACTTTCCATAAAGTTTCAAAAATATCAAGCAATTTATTTTCTTTCTTTGGCTTTACTAACCTTTGAGGGAAGGGTAGTGTATTCACTTTCTCCATTTCACTTACCTTTGATGCAGATGGTTTTTCTGGAGATGCTTGTGCAGGCTCATCGGTTCCTATGATCTTACTATTTCTAAGAGTTATAACGGCCTTTAGTTGCTGGTGTCCTCTTAGATTAGGTAATGTTTGGGCTGGAAGCTCACCCTACTTTCTTCCACTTAACTCCTTAGCCAATTGCCCTACTTATACTTCTATTCTTTGAATAGCTTGCTCATCCTTTGAATTTGTTTGTCTTTGCTCAGTCCAAAATTTTCTTTCCTCTACCATAAACTGATCTTGTGAAGTCATTAGTTGCTGTTGTTGAGTTGCCAATTGCCTTACAAGACTCTCTAAGTCACTCTTCTTTAATCTGAAACTAGTTGGGCTGCTTGTTGGGAGTTCCTTTGCTGCCCTTGAAGGTTCAAGGCATTCTGATTTTTATTTCATGAAAAGTTGGGGTGGTTTCACCATCCTGGATTGTAGGTATTGGCATATGGATTGTTCTTGGGAGGATAGTTGTTCGACCCCATATAGTTTGCTTGCTCTGGATCTGCAGATGAATACAAAGGGCAAGTTTCAGTAGTGTGATCAAAATGATAACATATAGCACATACCTAGAGTTTTGAAGCTTGTGGACTAGGTGAGATGTTCTAAGTAGTCATGACTATTGTGAGTTTTAAATTACTCGCAAGCGCACGAGTCGTTCACAATATAGTGTTGTACAAGTGCGAGGTCGAATTCACAGGGAATTGCGTTGTGAAAATATAAATTTATCTAAACTAATCTTATCTTAACCTAGTTCCGAGTTTTGTATTATATGTTGCAAAATAAATAAAAGCTAAACTAAATTGATTTTAAAAACTAATAAAAAGACTAAAGTTTCTGAATCCACCCCGCCAAAGTTAAGCATATATCTCAATGTTCTAAAGATAGCCTATCAAAAAAATTCCATGAATCCAACTTAAAACAAAAAACAAAGAATATCCCAATTAAACCAAAAGCATCCAATGTATCCGCTCTTAACAAATCACAAAGGAAATCCAATTTAATCGAAAACAATTCGATGTATTCATCAGATGGAACACAAGGAATATCCAACAGAACAATTTAAACTCAATCAATCACAAGATTAACTCAAATAGTTGACAGAACATTTATACTAAAAAAATGTCAGATTTGTACAAGCAAATCTGAACTACTATGCCAAACAACGGCGAGGCTTCATCTTCAACCTTAGCTGAAGATTCTAGTCACTCATAACTATGAAACTACAATTCATAATAAAAGTGCTAAACATTAAACTAAAACAACTAAATAAAAATAAATAAATAACTTTACATGGGAGAAATTCCACTCGCTGATGGGCGGCGCTTCTCCTCATGGTAGCAAAGCCTTCGAGATCCACCAGAATGCTAGCAGACGTCCATCGGTTAATACCAAAGTGGCCCAGGAATTGTACCCTGAATGATGAAGTCAGATGGTGTTTATATAGGGGGAGTCTCGGAGCACTGTAGGTTTCAGATTCGATGTGGGATACTGGCCCGAGTGCGCTCGATCGCAGAATGGTCTTGTGTGCATGATCGCATGTGCGCTCAATAGCATGTCTGTTACGATCGATCGCAGATGCATTGAACTGCAAATATTTCGATGTGGGATGTTGACCATGCGCTCGTTCGTAGGCAGATGCGCTCGATCGCACATCTCGTGCGATCGATCACATTATGCATCCTTTTTGCTCTTGAAGCTTGATATCTCCATAAATGCCTCATTTCTCCACAAACCTATAAAAATACACAAAACACAAAAAAGACATCAAATAAAGTGAAATAATACAAATTAAGAACCTAACAAATATAAATTAAAGGGCTTAAATATGCAATATTTAAGACTCATCAATGACTTTTACAAGCATATCTAGTTTTCTTTCCACAGCAGCCATCTGATTTGAAGATCCACCATTTAAGGTCACCTCATATATACCCTTGCTTTTAACTCCTTGTCTACCTCTGGATGAGAATTGCTGGGTGTGCTCACTTAAGGTCTCAAAAAGCTCCATGGCTTCTTCACTGCTCTTTTTCATCAGCACACCTCCAAAACCTGAGTCCACAATACCTTTATCTATATCACTCAGACCTTCATAGAAATCTTGTACCAGCTCATCTTGAGGTAGATTGTGATGTGGACATTTGAGAAGTAGCTAATTAAACTGTCCCCATGCTTCAAAGAAAAGGTCTCCATCCTTTTGTTGGAAAGATTGAATCTCCTTCCTCATTTGTCTTGTCTTTTGTGCTGGGAAAAACTTCTTTAGGAACCTACTAGATAGCTCTTCCTAAATATGGATAGACATTGCAGGCAATGAATTGTACCACAACTTAGCATTATCTTTTAATGGAAAAGGGAAAAGAAT
This sequence comes from Bretschneidera sinensis, assembly GCA_023935145.1. Classification (NCBI taxonomy): domain Eukaryota; kingdom Viridiplantae; phylum Streptophyta; class Magnoliopsida; order Brassicales; family Akaniaceae; genus Bretschneidera; species Bretschneidera sinensis. The sequence continues at coordinate 108,628,371 of CM043700.1, forward strand.
TAGCCTAATTCCCTCTTGATTTAGGCCCCGAATGTGCTGGAACTTGCAGAGATCAAAGAATTCTCGAAGATGCAAGTGTGGGTCCTCAGCAGGTGTACCCCTAAAATGAGTCAAAGCACTGAAATGAGTCAAGTTAATAAGCAATGCATGAGGGCTGGTTGAGGTTTCGTGGGATGAAGGATTGTTTCATGGGTCTACGCTCTGGTGGCGGTTGGTTGTCAAGCTGTTTCGTTATTAGTGCTTCTCCTTCGAATTCTTCTTCTTTTTTCTCAATGTTGTCTCTAAGCCTTTGTCGAATGGTCCACTCAATCTTTGTATCGAGTGGAAAGATGGTTGGGTTCCTAGATCGAAGCTCTTGCATGAATCAGCTGAGACTCTTCAGTTTAGCAGTTTCAGTACCGCTGGACTTGCGCCCGATCACTCCAAGAATAGTGCTCGATCGCAATGCTAGAAACTACTCTGCCAAAAACCTGAAGTAAAAATAAAAAAAAACAAAAAAAATGAAAAATTAGGTTTTTTGATAAAAGAATAAACAGACAAAATAAGAAAACTAAACGAAAAATAATTCTAAACAGATTTTAACGCAATCCCCGATAACGACGCCAAAAACTTATTGTGCAAAAATCTACCTAAATTAATAAGCAAATAATTGAAGTTTTACTTGCAAGTGCACAAGGTCAACATAGTAGTATAGTGTGCAAATGCGAGATCATTTCCATAGGGATTGGTAAATTTCGATTTAAAATTAGTTTCGCAATATAAAACAAAAGAAAAGAAAAGTAAGTTTGATTCGATAATGATAAAAGTGTAGGAACTTGATATCAACCACTAATTATGCTATCACAATAAAACAATATGCCAATGCTTTAATCATAGTATGAACACCTAATGTTGTCAACCTAAGGGCATGGTGTATACTCCTTAAGCTATTGATTTCCCTAAGCAACGAGTTAGGCATGGTATATACTCTAACTCTTTTCTTTCTTAAAGGATTTAGCATAGTGTATACTAAGTTCTTCCTTAAGAAAGCATAATATCTGTGAAGATCGACAAACACACAAGACCTAGGGCATGGTATATACTCTCGGTTTCCCATATTGATTAACCCAAGAACTCGGTGTTGATTTCTTTTGTTACTATTGTTAAATCCAGGACTCTGTCATCCAAATTGATGTAACTAACTAGTCCATACCGCATGTATATGTTGATTAGGCAAACACATATGAGGAATTCAAGAAAACAAGCATTAATCAAGTTAAGCATCATAATGTAAATATCGCAAAGGTGCTAATATTGAATTATTGAGTAAACATAATCAGAGCTTCAATCAAGTGCTACTAACAAATTAGTTACACATGAGTTTGATGTTAAACATCTTCATAAAATAAAATGAAGGAAAGAAGAAACCCGAAAATATTGGCTAGAAGAGTCGTCAATTTTTCTGCAGAATCTCTCCCTAAATCTCCTCCCCTATTTATGTGTTTCCATGCCTATTTATATAGTTTAGAAACATCTGGAAACCCTAAACTCGTAAAACAAAACTCTACCCTACTTTCCAAAATAGGTTATGTCATTTTACTAGTCATTGATACACGTGAGCGCTCGATCATAGACTGGTGCGCTCGAGCCTTCTTCTTGCGTGCGCTTGATCCTCGGCTTGGGTGCTTGACTGTTGTTGTGCTCAATCGCAAACTAGTGCGCTCAACCGCACTAGGCAGCTTCCAGCTCTTCCAGATTTGCTCTCTAAGTCAGATAATTGCAGAATGCTCCATTTTCTCCAAAAACCTAGAAAAACACTGAAAGGAAATAAAATAGCATGAAATAACACACACTAAGAACTTAACAAATGTAAATTAAGGGATACTAAGCCACAATCAACTCATTTACCCCAAATAAATAAAATCTCTATCTTGTTGGGCTCTAGAGGTGTAAGGAAAGTATTTATCAAAAAAAACCTCCTTAAACCTATTCCAGGTTAAGGGTCTATCAATATCTGTACTTAACCTGTGAAGAATATCCTCCCACCATTCTAGGGCCTCTCTCTCTAATTTGAACGTCGCAAAGATAACCCTCTGCCTGTCATGCATTGGTAAAATATAAAAAAAAAACTCTCTACGTATTTCACCCATAACTCAGGCTTAAAAGGGTTTATAAATCTTTTAAACAACAAAGCATTCAACTTAACAATCTTCATGGATCTCATGCATAAACTCACTTTTCCCCCTTTTTAAACGTCTATCATTACTAGATTAACAACCTCAAGCACTGCTCTAGCCTGTTCATCAAATCTATGCTATAAGCTATCAACTCTATCATCTGTTAGATTCATTTTCTCAAGAGCATATGTAAGAGCTTATCTTAGCTCATCTTAGCTCATCTCTTTCAACTTCAGATTCTCTCACACCTTTACCAATATCAATTATATTGTCAACACGTTCCTTTCCAGGAACCACAGATTTAGACTCAACCTCAACTTGTCAAAATATCGGGGCCCTACCACGCCCTCTCAAATCAACAACTATAACTCTAGCTCTAGCACGTCCACGTGTCATCCTCAGACTATTAAAGTATAATTTATTTTAATCTTCCACTTTCTTACTTTTTATGTAGTCTACAGAATCATAAAACCTAATGCTCTGATACCAAAATTGTAACGACCCATCCCGGGTTGGCCACCCCCAAGACAGTGTTGTCACATTTTGAAAACCCCAACACGACTCATATATGCAACAAGAAAAATAACACCAACAGAAATTTTTACATCAATCCTTAACCCTCAATAGGGACATACGTCATTCTGATATTGACTTAAACATTATATATAACATAAAATGCATGAATATTTACAAATAAATTTTTATTTTATTTTCTCATTAGTCTGAGGATATGGACACGTACGTGGCTTACAAATAATGATTTTATCTAAACCTCAACTCACCAAACTATTTGTCCTGCCTGCTACATGAAATCATTGAACAATGAGGGATGAGCTTCATAAGCTCAGTGAATTAAATTTACTAGAAGTATTCAAGTTGTATAAATAGTCTTTTAATATTTAATCATTTATATCTCATATAACTTGATAATAACATTCTACTATCACTACACATATCATAAGTCCCATTCTCTATCAATCTCTTCTTCTTATATATTTGTTCACCTTAAAACCAACAATTATCTCATAATTACCTCGTTATGAGGTTTACAGCATAAAGTCTACCATTTAGATGGTTCTTATCATATCATACTTCTATGTTTTTTTCTCACCATAACTGTCTCTCTGTGAGACTAATTCATCTATAAATAAATTTACAATAACAAACAACACTTTAGCATTTCAGTAATACAATCAATATTTAAAACAGATGTAATGCATGAATTATTAGTAGGGAAAGTCTTCCCACATGTCGACATGTTTTTTATCTTAGACCGGTCCCTCCCGGTTCTTTTATTTCCAACATATACCCGTTGTCACGGTTTTCATTTATTTTTAGCATATGCCAGCTGTCACGGTTTTCTTTTATTTCAGCATATACCAGCTGTCACGGTTTTTCAATTAGATCGGCCCCCTCCCGATTCTTTTATTTCATGCATATGCATATGAACAATGATATGAAATATGCATATGAACAATAACATAAAAACAAACATTAATTCAAATTAACTATCCTGATTATTCTCAAATTATTATTTGAAAAATTTTACTAAATTCCTCTCCTCATAAATCACATCAAATCATTAATCATAGCTTGTCAAGATCCACTAAATTTCCTCTCCTCATAAATCGAATCAAAATATCAACAATAGCTCAATAGGAATTTCACTTATCACTTTTATTATTAAATCAACTCATTATTCCAATAATATTATTTCTTATAAAATAATTCTCTACACATCTACTATTCCTATCACACCTATCAACCAATTTTCATCTATCACCAAAGCATAAGTTAATAATTTATTCTAATATTATCACTAGATATTTCATATTTATCTTGAATACTTAAAGTAAATCTAACTCACCACGTAGCACTTAGAGCTACCCGTGGATCACCTCCTTGTATTTCCCGTTTCTCTCATTAATTTACCCCGGTTGCTGATCGTCAACACCTGACAAAATATTTATATTAAATTTCTAATTTATTTTTCAATACTTCGTAATTCACACCCTTTGAAAATTCCCACTTTGAATTCCGAGAAATTTCATGTATGCTAAATTTCAAAAATAAACTTTACATTATTACCTTCTGTTTTTCTTAGAGCTTCTCGTGACTCTCTTTAAAATTCTCTCGAAAACCCCTTTAAATTTTTTCTCTTTCAACCTTTCTTTCGGTCCCCAAGTTTTTAGAGAAATAGAGTAGTTTGAATTGAGAAAATGAGAAAACCAACTAGGATTTGGTAAATAATAAATAATAATATAAACTTAAATTTTATATATATATATATATATATATATATATATATATATATATATATATATATAAAAGCAAATGTTAAGTCTCAACACATCAATCTTCCTCTTTATATTGTTGCCATGAAAAGGTAGTGTTGTCCAACGTGCACAACCTTTCTTTCTCTTGGCAGCAGTTAGCAACACCTGCTGCCACATTTTCTTTTTCTTTTTCTTTTTTCTTCAACTTCATGCTACCACGAATTTTTTATTAATATTTTTTGTTTTGTTTTGTTTTTTCTATTTTCTTTGTAACTACGCCCCATGTGTCAATTTTTTTATATTCAAATAATAAATCTTTCACATATATATTATTTTAATTCCATATCATATTTATTAAATTACTTTTTAACCCTTACTTGATGAATACAAGTATTACAACTATGCACCCTAGTTCTTCTATGTCTTTATCATCTGTCCTTTATGCTTCTTTTTCTCAGTATAATTTGATATCTATTAGTCAGCTTACAAAATCTCTTAACTATTCTATCACTTTTCTTCTTGATTTTGTTCTTATCCTGGATCTGACAACAAGAAAAACAATTGGTGGAAGGCATGAATCGGATGACCTGTATTATTTTGATCCTATCCCATCACCTATTTCTTGCTCGATTGACGTGTCTCCACCACAAGATTATTGTCGTTTTGGTCATTTGTCCTTAAAGAAGCTGAAAAAATTAGTTCCTACTTTGAGTAAGGTTTCGTCTTTAGAATGTGAGTCGTGTCAATTGGGTAAGCATCATCATATATCGTTTCTTTCCCGAATTAATAATTGTGTGTCTAGTCCTTTTATGTTAGTATATTATGATATTTGGGGTCCAAGTCGTATGACTTCCAAACTTGGATTTTGGTATTTCGTTACCTTTGTGGATGATTATTTCAAACTTGGCTTTATTTAATGAAAGATTGTTCTAAGTTGTTTTCCATTTTTTGTGCCTTTTATGCTGAGATAAAAACCCAATTTAACGTATATGTTAAGATTCTTCGTAGTGACAATGCTCAGGAATATTTTTCTGAGCCTTTTACAACTTTTATGACTAATTCTAGCATTATTCATTAGTTATCTTACTCTCATATATCCCAACAAAATGGGGTTGCGAAGCGAAAAAATCGTCATCTTATGGATACTGCTCGTTCTCTTATATTTTATATGCATGTCCCCAAATTATTTTGAAGTAAAACTATTATGATTGCATGTTACTTAATCAACTGTATGTCATCCTTTATTCTTGATGGCCAACCCCCCCCCCCCCCCTCCCCCACTCCGTGCTCTTTCCTAAAGATGTTACCTTCCACTTACCTTTTCGTGTCTTTGGATCTATTTGTTTTGGTCATCAGCTTCGTCCAGGGGTTGACAAGCTTGATCCCTGCTCTATAAAGTGTATTTTCTTAGCCTATTCTTGTACATAGAAAGGTTATCGATGTTATAGTCCCTCACTACAAAGACACTTTGTTTGTGCTGATGTTACATTCTTTGAATCTACTCCATATTACTTTGAGTCTCATTCTATATTAGATCTAGCTAATTCATTTCCTTGTCCATTACCTATTCACATGCCCTTTACACAGTCAAACTATCCTCCATTAGTCTCTTCATCATTTACTATATATTCTGTTGCAAGTATACTACCGTTGTCTGTGACCTTCTGCCTCTGCTGCTCCACCAATTGCTCCCTTGTTGACAGATCTCGATCCTCCATCCTCATCTGAGGATGATCATCCTATTGCTTTTCGTAAAGGTAAACGTTTATGTACTACTCATCCGATTGCTAATTTTGTGTCTTATGATTATTTATCTCCTTCATATGATTCGTTTGTTGCTTTGATCTCTTCTGTCTCTATTCTTAAGTCTGTTAAAAAAAATTTATCTCATTTTGGGTGGAAAACTACTATGGATGAAGAGATACATGCCTTGAATACTAATGATAGATGGGGCTTAGTTCCTCTTCCATCTGGAAAATCTGTTGTTGATTGTCATTGGGTCTACACTGTAAAGGTTCATCCTGATGGTATTATTAACAAACTAAAAGCTTGCCTAGTAGCAAAAAGGTATACACATGTATATGGTATTGACTATGTTGAGACATTCTATCTAGTGGTGAAGATTACGTCTATTCATGTGTTTATCTCTCTTGCAACTACTTTTAATTGACCCCTACATCAGTTGGATGTGAAAAATGTGTTTCTAAACGGTGATTTGTAAGAAGAAGTATACATGGAGCAACCACTCGGATTTGTTGCTCAGGAGGAATATGAGTTAGTATGTCGATTAAAGAAATCTATATATGGCTTGAAACAATCTCCTCAAGCGTGGTTTGATCGGTTCAGTGAAGTAGTGATTAATTTTGGCCTCCACAGATGTGGTGTAGATCATTTGGTATTTTATTAACACAGTGAGGCAGGTAGGATATTGTTGATTGTATATGTGGATGATATTGTGATCACATGATATGATAAAGAAGACATTCTAGCACTAAAACAATTATTGAGTACTAAATTTCAGACAAAGGATTTAGAATAATTGAGATATTTCTTGGGTATCAATGTTGCTAGATCTCGTCATGGTGTTTATTTATCTCAGTGTAAATATGTTCTAGATTTGTTGACTGATATTGGAATGTTAGGGTGCAAGCCTATAGATAGTCATATGGATCCCAACACAAAAGGTGTTTGGTTGGAAAATTGAATTATTTGACAATTATTATGCATTTTAATTTGCAACAAGTGTGGTTAGTCAATTTCTCGATGCTTCATGAACTAGTTATTGAGATGCTGTTATTCGAATTTTGAGATATCTTAAGAGTGCTCTGGCTCCTTAATTTATATTTTTTAATTCTTTCGTTGTGTCCTAATCTGATATTTTGTGTTAGTTCTATGATTTTAATGTTTCACTAAATTGCCAAAATTGCCCGTACAGATTAGTGATTTTTGCGGATTAAACTGTATTGATTCAGGAAGAACCAGGAGATGAGCCATATATGCTTGGAAAGATCTGAATGTCTATTTTTTGGAGAATTTTATGGCTCATAAACATTATTTTTCTAGAGAAAGTTATGCCAGTTTTAGTAGACAAATGTCAGACTGTGCATGATTTAAGTGTGACAGATCAGTCATTTTTACGGATTAAACTGTATTGATTAATGAAGAACCAAGAGATGAGGCATATTCTTGGAAAGATCAGGACGTCTATTTTCTGGAGAATTTTATAGCTTGTAAATATGATTTTTTTTTAGAAAGTTATGGCAGTTTTAGTAGACAACGGTCAAGCTGTGCATGATTTCAGCATGACAGATCAGTCATTTTTGTGGATTAAACTGTATTGATTAAAGAATAACCAGGAGATGAGCCATATATGCTTGGAAAGATCCAGATGTCTATTTTCTGGAGAATTTTATAACTTGTAAATATGATTTTTTTTTAGAGAAAGTTATGGCAGTTTTAGTAGACAAAGGTCAGACTATGCATGATTTCAACGTGGGCAGATGTTTTGAAGGGCATGTGAAGGCTTAAATCCCACATCCCACATCGGTTGGAAACACATTCTATAGTCCACATCCCACATCGGATTGGAAACACATTGCACTTATGGAGTTCTCCTATAAAAGCCCCATTTCACTTCATCAAAAGGGTGTACAATTTCGGAAGCTTTGCTACCAAGGGATGCAATCTAGAGGATTTAGCTACCAATCGGGGGAAAGCACCGTACAGTAGCTGCGGGTGGAATTTTTCTCTCCATGTATTGTTAGTTTTAATTTATTTCTTTTAAGTTTTAAAGTTTAATGTTTAGAACTTTAATTATGAAATTTATTTTCATAATCATGAGAGGCTAAAACCTTCAACTAAGGTTGAAGATGAAGCCTCACCATTGATTAGCATTATATTTTCATGTTTTCCGACATTTTTGTATTAATTTTCTATTTCAATTCAATTGTTTGAGTAAAGTCTTATGATTGGTTGTTTTGTTTATAAATTGTTCAATTGGATATTTGATGTGTTTCATCCGACGGATACATCGAATCATTCAAATTAAATTGGATATCCATTATGATTTGTAAACGGATACATTGGATGATTTGGTTTATTTTAATTTGTATATCGATGGATTCATGGAATTATTTGATATAAATTACTTTTATATAGAACATACATGGGATGTAATTACTTGTCGATTGTAGGAACAAAAATCATGGAAATATATGCTTTAATTTGGTAGGGTGGATTCAGAAACCTTAGTGTTTTTATCATTTGATTTAAATCAACTTAGTTTAGTTTATATTTGTTTTGCACTACACAATTAAAAATTCGGAACTAGGTTAAAATAATATTAGTTTAGACAAAAATCTATTTTCATGACGCAATTCCATGTGGATTCGACCTCGCACTTGTCCACACTATATTGCAAACGACTTGTGCGCTTGCGAGTAATTTAAAACTCACAACAAGTTTTTGGCGCCGTTGGCGGGGAGTTGTTTTGTTTGTGAAAATTAAATTTTTGTCTGAATTAATTTTATTTTTCTACTAGTTTAGTTAGCATTTTTTGTTTCATTTTTCTTTTTGCAATTTTATTCTAGTTTATTTGTTTCTACTTGTAGTTGCCCATAAAGAATAATATATATATATATATATATATATATATATATATATAAATTTGCCAATTTTTGTTGGCCCATTTTGTGAGTATTGTGTTTTCTTTTTTTGCAATTATTTTATTTTATTTATTTATTTTTATTTTATTCTGTTGTTTCTGCTAGTTAGTTTATTTTATTACTTTTTCTGTGGTGTATGCTTGGTCGGAGATCCCTGAACTTAGAGTTGATACCTTTAGATCCCGACTTAGAAAGAACTCTTAAGATAAATAAGAGAGCACTTGTTGAGAGAGAGATAATTGAGATGGGGGACAATTTAAGGAATGCAAATCAACTAGAGAATGTAGAGCAAGCTAAAGCTTGGAACGTGGACTTCACCACATCCCTTAGGGATTTGTTCGCACCCGTTGCGACTAACTCCCCTTCTTGTATAGTGTTGCCACCAACCAATGCTATCCATTTTGATCTAAAGCCACGGTCGTTGGAGGACGCCCTCGAGGATTTCATGAAGATGACTGGCTAGTCCATCAATGTAGCCAATACATTCAATGTTGATAGTTGTTCCATCTGTGCTAGTCCTATGCATTTAGCACAGAATTGGCCATCTATGCCAACTTTTGCCGAGTATCCCATGGAACAAGTGAACGCTTTCAATGACTATCAGAAGCAATCAAATGGATCTCACTCCGAGACTTACAATCCAGGGTGGAAGAACCACCCTAATTTTTCATGGAAGCAGAACCAACCGATGAATCAGGGAGAATCCCCTCATCATGCTCATAATCAATACCCTCCTGGATTTCCTCCACCAGTTCTAAGTCATGGTTGCTCAGCCCATCCAACACCATCACCCGCTTACCAAGCTCTACTCAAGCACCAGCGTCGGTTTCACAGTCATTGGAAGACACCCTCAAGGATTTCATGAAGATGACTGGCCAATCCATCAGCGAAGTAAGGAGTGCAACAATAGTAAACACCTAAGCAATTGCCAAGCTAGAGAGTTAAATGGGTCAAATCGTAAGTCACGTGGGTGAAGGAGAGAAGGGAAAGTTCCCCAGTTAACCCGAGCCCAACCCGAAGGAACAATTTATGGTTGGAAATTCAACAACTCCTACGAATAGGTAGGAACAAGTCCAATCGATTATCACATTGAGGTCTAGGAGACAAGTGGAAAATCAAATTGAAGAGAATCCTGCTATGCAGCAAGGGCAAGAAAGTGGCAACAATAAGAAGAGAGATGTTGAGCCATCTACAGCCTTTACTGGGCAATCTTAAGTATAAGTTCCTAAGTCCAGCAGATTCTTTGCCTGCGATTATAGCTTTAGATTTGGTTTATGCTCAAGAGGATGTTGAAAATCACCTTGACAAGATGCCCAGGTGGTGATCTTCCAAACACCCAAGTCTTGCATGACTTGTAGAAAGAAAACAACAATCGAACACAAGAACAGAAAATCAAAGAAAGAAAAGAAGACAAGCAATTTGTTGTCGAGGTTCAGCAATGTGCCTACGTCCCCGTGAGTTCCTCTAAACTCTCTGCACTATCTCAATGGTTCTTACAAAGTTACAACAATCCCCTTCAAGAATCCAAGTTCTTGAAGAAACAAGAAGAGAAGGAAGAAGATGAGAACTAACAATGTCCTCTCACTATTCTAGACTTCTCTATCTCATTACAACCAGCCTCACTACAAGAGTCCCTCATGTGTTTGTGTCTTTGCACCCTTACACAATTCTCTCTTGTGTTACAATGATCTCACAATTTCACAACCTGTGTGGTTTTCTCACACACCTTTTTTTACACTTTGAAATGAGGCTAGGAAACCCTTTTTATAGCCTCTTAATTCTTGGACAATCTTGTGAATCATTCTTGACCCTTTGATCTTATTCTCCCTTAAATCTTAGCCCTTAATCATCTCCAAGTGAATCTGTGCATTTTATCCTTGCACTCACACACTTAAAAGGGTCTTAAAACAGGCTGTCCATGTGTGCAGCCCTTTTCCTGGCGCCTAGGCGCTCAACAGGGGGCGCCATGGTGCTGGGCAAAGCACCTTTGCACACCTTCTGGGCACCATGGTGCTGGTTCTAGATGCCATGGCGCTAGTCCGGTCCTTCAGCACACCATTCTGGACGCCATGGTGCTGGTTTTGGGCGCCATGGTGCTAATGATGCTGCTGTTGTGCGCACATTTCCCTGATTGTGTGCAGAAGTGCGCACACTAGTGCGCATGGCCTTCTCTTGCTCCAAATTGATGCACACACATGTGTGCAGCCATTAGACTTGCTGAACCTTGATACTCCACATTTAGTTTGGAGTTTAACCAAACTTAGTCCATGTTTGGAAATGTTTGAACCTTAGACAAATAACAATAATCTCTACCTTTGTCTAAGTGTTCAAAAACCTGAACCATTGTGCAGAAAGCTTCGGGATCCAAACTCATCTAGAGTTACCAATTAACCAACTCCATTCCTAAGAAATTCAAGGCAATGATTGAACTTACTTAGAGGTAGAAACTTGGTGCCTAAATCTACAGGACATTTCTCTGTGGTCTTCTTGTCAACATAAATGCATCCTTTCGTACCATTTTTCAGAATGTAATGATACCGAACATCCATATGCTCCGTCCCCTCATGGAACATTGGATACCTCCATAAGTGCCCTAGACTTTGGTTATCCAAAGATACCACCACCTGCTCTTTTAGGACCTCCCACTTGTCCAACAACCCTTTGCACCCCATAGCCTCCTTTATGGCTTCCATAGCCACTATGTATTCTGCTCCAGTTGTTATGAGTGCTACCATTGGCTGCCACTGAGCCTTCAAAAACCTCAGCAACAAATTCATCCCAGGCCAATGCTTCTTTCCAGGATTACTCACACATTTGCTGAAAACACTAATTGCCCGAGAAACAATAAACCTGTTTCTTTCCTTTTCCCGGATGATTCTCATCCCAAGGATCTTTTGTGTAAGGCTGAGATCCTTCCTCTCAAACTCCTCACTGAGTTGAGATGTAAACCTTTCCATCCTCTTCCTATTGTTCCAAACCAACAGCCCATCAATGATATAGGTGAGGATACTCATCATCTTCTCCACCTTGTGTCTAGGTGAGAAAGTTTCTGTGAAACCTATGTCTTCTCTTCTTGTGAACCTATTCGCCACCAGCCTAGCCTTGTTCCAGACTTCGTCTCTTAGAGGGCACCCTTTTTGATCTTGTAAGTGCACTTACATTCCACAACTTTCTGATTTCCTGGAATTTTTACCAATTCTCAGAAGTTGTTCTTCCTCAAAGAATCCATTTCTTCCTCCATAGCTAGCTTCGATCTTGGCGAATCCTTACACTCCATGGCATCCGTGTAAGTTTCTGGTTTAGCCATCCCTCATTCTTTCCAAGGAGCTGCTACATCCGCAACATCCGCAAACCCACATCTTGAAGGTGGTCCGACCAACCTTCTTTCCCGATTTCTTGTGAGCTGATAGTCCTTCCGACTTGCTGCATCAACCTCTTCTAGTTCAGCCTCCTCTTGAGTGCCCTGAGCATGGCCTTCATCCAAGGGCTCTACCTGGTCTGAACCCTCTTGCCTTCCTTGCTCTACCTGAACTGAATCTTCCTTGATGCTATGCTCCATAAGAACCAAACTGGTTTGCTCACTAGCCCCTGCAGGGTTAGTTTTCTCCAAGTAGGGAAATAACAATTCATTAAAATTAACATCCCTACTTATTATGAGTTTTAATCCTTCTTTTTCTAAGGACCACAACCTATATCCCTTAGCCCCTTCCCCATATCCTAGAAACACATATTTTCTAGATCCTGGGCTAAGTCTATCATTCTTTTGTTGTGCATACGCAGCACACCCAAAAGTCCTAAGGTTGTCCAACTCAGGGGGTTTTCCACTCCATATATCCATGGGAGTCTTTTGAGACATAATCCTAGAGGGTGATCTATTTACCAAGTATGCAGCTGTAGCTATAGCTTCTCCCCAAAAATATTTTGGTAACCCGGATCCATCTAACATGTACCTAACCTTTTCCATAAGGGTCTTATTCATCAACTCAGCAACTCCATTTTGCTGAGGAGTTTCCATAACCGTCCTATGTCTTAGAATGCCATTTAACCTACAGAATTGATCAAGTTCTTGGTTAAAAATTTCTAAGCCATTATCGGTTCTTATCCCCTTAACTACTCTACCCATTTGAGTCTCAACTAGCCCTTTCCACACCACTAATTTATTCAAGGCATGTAATTTATTCTTAACCAAATAAACCCATACTTTTCTTGAATAATCATCAATTAAAGACAGAAAGTAAATGTTACCTCCCTATGTTGGTGTCCTTGCTGGTCCCCAAAGGTCCGCATGAATGTAGTCAAGAATGCCCTTAGACTTGTGCACTCTAGTGTTGAAGCTGACCCGATGTTGCTGTCCAAGAACACAGCTATTACAGAAATCCAGTTTTTCTACTTTATCACCACCAAGTAGACCTTCCTTGCTAAGCACTTGCAGGCCCTTTTCGCTCATGTGTCCTAAGCGAGTGTGCCAAAGAGCTGCCTTGTCCAGCTCAGCCATCAAGCTTGCTGCTTGATCATTGGTTTCTGTTTCTCCGATCATCTCATAGAGTCCATCGTTTCTTGCTGCCTTGATCACTACCAAAGATCCCTTGGCCACCTTGATCTTTCCTCCCTCTACTTTGCATGTACACCCCATGGAATCCAGCTGCCCCAATGAGATCAAATTTCTATTCAAATCTGGAAGATACCTCACATTTCGCAGCAGCCTTGTGACTTCATTAAACATCCTCAATTGGATGTCTCAAATCCCTCTCACTTGGCAAGAATTTTCATTCCCCAAGAAAACCCTTTCATCATTGATCTTCTTGAAATTCTTGAACCATTCCTTGTGAGGGTACATATGATAAGTGCACCTGGTATCCAAGATCCATTTCCCGCTGCCTTCTTGCCCCTTGCTCATATCTGAGCACACAATAAGAACATCATCACCTTGCTGTTCTTCCATGGCAACCGAAGCCTCTCCATTGTTGGTATGACTTCTCCTCTCATCCCATAACCTCTTCTTGCAATCTTTCTTGAAATGGCCCTCTTTGTTGCAGTAGAAGCATCTCCTTCCTCCTCCAAGTCTTGTCTTGGAATGAGATCTCCTATGGCTCTCTCCTCTACCTTTGTCCCGGTAGTAGCCATTGTTGCTACTGCCATTCCGAGCTGCTGGCTTTCCTCTTACGAATAGCCCTTCACAACTTGATGTCTCCTTCATCTTGGCTTTGAAATCATGTGCCCTTATGGCATTGATCACAATCTCCTTTGTCAAAGTATCCCTTCCATACTCAATAGCATTAATCAAATTATCAAAGCAATCTGGAAGTGAATTTAACAAAATAACAACCAATTTTTCATTCCGAAAAGAAATGCTACAGCTATTCAAATCTTGAACTAGCTTATTAAAGACATCAAGATTATCTTGCAACTCTTTACTAGGGTCCATTTTAAAATCAAAGATTCTTTTAAGAAGATAAATTTTGTTAGGGAGAGTTTTGGTAAGAAATAACTCATCTAGTTTCTTCCATATGACAGCTGGATCCTCCGAGTCACCGCACTCCTTTGTGACACTATCCGACATGTGCAAGAAAATGGTGTTGTAGGCCATTTTCTTCATCTTGGTCCGCTGGTCCTCCATGACACTTGCTGGAAAAGCATCATCTTCTCCAATAGCCAAGTCCAATTTCTGCTGCATGAGAACCGCCTTGATCTTCCGCTTCCATAGGACAAAGTCCCCTTTTCCATCAAACTTCTCCACACAGAAATTTGAAGCCATCTTTGCGAAAAAGATCCCAGATTTTTGCACTAACCACAACTGCTTTCTTCAACCTCAAGAATACAGATCGAAGATGGATCTTTAACACTGTTCTTGAATCAACCTTCAAGAATACGACCGGATCTTGATCTTTACACCGTTCTTGAATCACCTAAGAAGTTTGATCTTTGATTCTTGGAGTCTTGGCTCCGTACCTTCTACTTCTTGTTCTGATAACCAGCTACTAAGCTCTGATACCACTGTTGGAAATCACCTTGACAAGATGCCCAGGTGGTGATCTTCCAAACACCCAAGTCTTGAATGACTTATAGAAAGAAAACAGCAATCGAACACAAGAACAGAAAATCAAAGAAAGAAAAGAAGACAAGCAATTTGTTGTCGAGGTTCGGCAATGAGCCTACGTCCCCGTGAGTTCCTTCGAACTCTCTGCACTATCTCAATGGTTCTTACAAAGTTACAGCAATCCCCTTCAAGAATCCAAGTTCTTGAAGAAACAAGAAGAGAAGGAAGAAGATGAGAACTAACAATGTCCTCTCATTATTCTAGACTTCTCTATCTCATTACAACCAACCTCACTACAAGAGTCCCTCATATGTTTGTGTCTTTGCACCCTTACATAATTCTCTCTTGTGTTACAATGATCTCACAATGTCACAACCTGTGTGGTTCTCTCACACACCTTTTTTTATACTTTGAAATGAGGCTAGTATAGCCTCTTAATTCTTGGACAATCTTGTGAATCATTCTTGACCCTTTGATCTTGTTCTCTCTTAAATCTTAGCCCTTAATCATCTCCAAGTGAAGCTGTGCATTTTATCCTTGCACTCACACACTTAAAAGGGTCTTAAAACAGGCTGTCCATGTGTGCAGCCCTTTGCCTGGCGCCTAGGCGCTCAACAGGGGGTGCCATAGTGCTAGGCAGAGCACCTTTTGCACACCTTCTGGGCACCATGGCACTGGTCCGGTCCTTCAGCACATCATTCTGGACACCATGGTGCTGATGATGCTGCTGCTGTGCGCACACTTCCCTGATTGTGTGCAGAAGTGCGCACACTAGTGCGCATGGCCTTACCTTGCTCCAAATTGATGCACACATATGTGTGCAGCCATTAGACTTGCTGAAATTTGATACTCCACATTTAGTTTGGATTTTAACGAACTTATACTATGTTTGGACATGTTTGAACCTTAGACAAATAACAATAGAGGAGAAATTATTGGATGTTTTAAGAGAGTACAAGGAAGCTATCGGCTGGACTATTGAGGATATCAAGAGGATCAGCCCCTCGGTGGTGATGCACAAGATACATTTGGATGAGAATGCCAAGCCATCAAGTGAGCCACAGAGAAGGCTCAACCCAGCTATGCAAGAGATTGTGAGGACTGAAGTGATAAAGTTGTTGGATACAGGGATCATTTATCCAATCTCTGATAGCAAGTGGGTGAGCCCGATTCATGTCATACCAAAGCGGGCTGGATTGACGGTAGTGAAGAATAAGGACAATGAGTTGGTGCCAACTCATGTTCAGTCAGAATGGAGAGTGTGTATAGACTACCATAAGTTGAATGCTGCACAAGAAAAGATCATTTTTCACTCCCATTTATTGATCAGATGGTGGAGCGTTTGGCCGAGCACGAGTATTGTTGCTTCTTGGATGGTTAATCTGGATATAACCAAGTCCCTGTAGACCCAGAAGATCAGGAGAAGATGACGTTTATCTATCCTTTTGGGACATTCACCTACCGTCGCATGCCCTTTGGGTTATGCAATGCACCTACTACTTTTTCAGCAGTGCATGGTCAGCATATTCTCTGACATGGTAGAGCGTTTCTTAGAGATTTTCATGGTTGACTTCTCTGTGTTCAGTTCATCATTTGAGGAGAATCTGCACCATCTCACTTTGGTCTTAGTGCGGTGCAAGGAAAAGAACCTGGTTCTTAATTAGGAGAAGTGTCAAGTCTGGCTGAAGACGTAAAACTTAGCTCTAATGGGAGGTACCCCACAGCGTATCCTTTATTGTTTTTCATATTTCTTGTTACTGTTATTTTTAGTACTTTTTGTTTTCCGGTATTACTTTAGTATTTGTTTTTCAGGGATAACGTGTACTTCAGTTCAAGTTTGGGGGTGTGCTATAAACCATGCCAGTTCAGCTAGTTCTCCATCTCCCAGGTCAGTTCTTTCCATATTATTCACACATTGGAGATAATGTGTATTTTAAGTTAGAGGTATGAGAGACACATTACACACACTTTGTCTCAGTTTGTTGTTTTAAAGAGAAGATAAATGCATGCTCATGTTATTTTAGAACTTTTGGTTGATCTAAACAAGTACTGTGATGTGATGTCATTAGTGAGCTTAAAATCTTGAACAAATGATCTGATGATAGAGTTTTAAACCTTAGTTACTTACTTTAAGCATTTGAGAATTCATATGTTTGATCTAAATCTGACATGAGCACATTAGCACATAATTGTGTGAGGTATGACATATGATTTTAATGTGTATGTTCCCATGGTTTAACTGAAACTGGATGACTTGTTGGATGAACACTTTGGCATAAAAATGTAGAAAAAAAAATTGCACAAAAAGAGAAAAATGCTCATGATGATCATTAATAAACTTTCCACTGAGTAACTGAACCTCTTGTCTCAGTAAAGAATGAGTGTTCACGTCAAAAGGTGGGAATTTTGCTCATAATGATCATTGATAAACTTTCTGCTGAGTAACTGGACCTCTTGCCTTAGTAAGCAGTGAGTGTTCACGTCAAAAGATGGGAATTTTGCTAGGTATCATTAAGGCCAGTTTAGTTTTGCAGCCTTTTTTACTCGAGTTAGTAAGTCCTTAGGGGTGTCTTTACACCTAATGCTCTAAAACCATATGGTTTGGGAGTTATTGACTCAACACTCGCTACATGGGTCAATTAGAAAGCATAAGAGAACTAAACATAGCAGAGCCTTATAATAAAAGAGAGAAGAAAATAAAACTATGCCATCATTGTTCATTCTAATGAGAAATTCTGTGAATCTTGAGACATTGCACATTGAAGTTATTTGGAAGCCTCATCTTTATATGCTAATTCACTTTACACTGAGTCAGACTTGTGATGCCTTAGCCTACCTTTTGTAAGTAATTATATTTTAAAATTCCTATTCATTGCGAAGATGGATTTATATTTTAAGCTTGCTAATGAATGAATATCATGGTTTTGTGTGATTCTTAAATTTTTGGACACCATGAATGATGGATTTATCTTTGTGTTCTTTGTTTTTCATTTAGCTTTTTTTATTATTATTTTGTTTTGCTAAGAGACTAGCAAAATGTAAGTTTAGGGGTATTTGATGAGTGCCAAATATTGCATATTTTGGCCCCTTAATTTACATATGTTAATTCTTTAGTTATGTCATAATCTGATATTTTGTGTTAGTTCTATGATTTTAATGTTTCACTAAATTGCCAAAATTGCTCGTATAGATCAGTCATTTTTATGGATTAAACTGTATTGATTCAGGAAGAACCAGAAGATGAGTCATATATACTTAGAAAGATCCGGATGTCTATTTTTTGGAGAATTTTACGGCTCATAAACATGATTGTTTTTTGAAGAAAATTATGGCAGTTTTAGTAGACAAAGGTCAGGCTGTGCATGATTTTAGCGTGACAGATCAGTCATTTTTGCAGATTAAACTGTATTGATTCAGGAAAAACTAGGAGATGAGCCATATATGCTTGGAAAGATCTGAATGTCTATTGTCTGAATAATTTTACAACTCATAAATATGATTTTTCTAGAGAAAGTTATGGTATTTTTAGTAGACAAAGGTCAGGCTGTTCATGATTTCAGCGTGACAGATCAGTCATTTTTGTGGATTAAACTGTATTGATTCAAGAAGAACCAGGAGAAAAGTTATATATGCTTGGAAAAATCCGGATGTCTATTTTCTGGAGAATTTTACGGCTTGTAAATATGATTTTTTTAGATAAAGTTATGGCAGTTTTAGTAGACAAAGGTCAGGCTGTGCATGATTTCAGCATGGGTAGATGTTTTAAAGGGCATGTGAAGGCTTAAATCCTACATCCTACATCGGTTGGAAACACATTCTACATCCCACATCGGATTGGAAACACATTGTACTCATAGAGTTCCCCTATAAAAGCCCCATTTCACTTCATCAAAAAGGTGTGCAATTTTGGAGGCTTTACTACCAAGGGGTGCAATCTAAAGGATTTTGATACCAATCTGGGGGAAGCACCGTACAGCGGCTGCGGGTGGAATTTCTCTCTCCATGTATTGTTAGTTTTAATTTATTTTTTTAAGTTTTAAAGTTTAATGTTTAGCACTTTAATTATGAAATTTATTTTCATAATCATGAAAGGTTAAAACCTTCAACTAAGGTTGAAGATGAAGCCTCACCATTTATTAGCATTATATTTTCATGTTTTCCGACATTTTTGTATTAATGTTCTATTTCAATTCAGTTGTTTGAGTAAATTCTTATGATTGGTTGTTTTGTTTATAAATTTTTCAATTGGATATTCGATGTGTTTCATCCGATGGATACATCGAATCATTCAAATTAAATTGGATATCCATTGTGATTTGTAAACGGATACATTGGATGATTTGGTTTGTTTTGGGTATTCGTTGTGATTTGTATATTGATGGATTCATAGAATTATTTGATATGAATTACTGTTATATGGAACATACATGGAATGTAATTGCTTGTCGGTTGTAGGAACAAAAATCATGGAAATATATGCTTTAATTTGGTGGGGTAGATTCAGAAACCTTAATGTTTTTATTATTTGATTTAAATCAACTTATTTTGTTAATATTTGTTTTGCACTACACAATTCAAAATTCGGAACTAGGTTAAAATAATATTAGTTTAGATAAAAATAAATTTTCACGACGCAATTCCCTGCGGATTCGACCTCGCACTTGCACACACTATATTGCAAACGACTCGTGCGCTTGCGAGTAATTTAAAACTCACAAAAATGGTGTTTATTTATCTCGGTGTAAATATGTTCTTGATTTGTTAACTGATATTGAAATGTTAGGGTGCAAGCCTATAGATAGTCATATTGATCCCAACACAAAACTTTCAGTTGATCAAAGTGTTTTATTATCTAATCCAGGGTAATATAAGCGTTTGGTTGGAAAATTGAATTATTTGACTATTACTATGCATTTTAATTTGCAATAAGTGTGGTTAGTCAATTTCTCGATGCTTCGTGAACTAGTTATTAGGATACTGTTATTCGAATTTTGAGATATCTTAAGAGTGCTCTGGTTGTGGTCTACTTTATCAAAATCATGGTCTTGCTCAAGTTGAGGGTTATACTAATGTAGATTGGGTCGGCTCTCCTTCTAACAGAAGGTTCACTACTGGGTATTGTGTATTTGCTGGAAGTAATTTAGTATCATGGAAAAGTAAGAAGAAAATTGTGGTTGTTAGGTCGAGTGCTGAATCCGAAGATAGAGCAATGGCGCATACTACCAATGAGATGGTTTGACTAAAGCAGTTATTAGCGGAACTTGGGGTTAACCAGTTAAGTCCTATGAGTTTGGTGTATGACATTCAAGCAGTTATTCATATTGCAAATAATCCAGTGTTTCATGAGAGAACTAAACATATCGAAGTTGATTGTCATGTTGTTTGAGAAAAACTTATACAAAATGTGATTAATACCAAACATGTGAAGTCGATAGATCGGTTGGTATATTTATTCACCAAACTATTGGATGGTTCTCGAGTTCAATTTATTTGTAACAAGTTGGGTGCATATGATATCTATGCTCCAACTTTACGGAGAGTGTTGAGAGTCCTAATAGGATTCTTAATGAGTGTCCTAGTAGGCTTGGATCATATTTATCTTATCTAATTGTTGTATCATATTTCTATTAGACTTAGTATTCATAAGTCTATATATATTGGGTCAATTGTATTCTTTTAATTCAATTATTAAGACAAAGAATTTTTTTCAGTAATTGTTTTTCAACTATATTATAATTATGTTAATTAATAACTTATATCATAAAAATATAGTAAGAGTTATAAAATCGTAACTTTTGTTGTAATTATTATAAAATCGTAACTTAATACTAACTCAAGTTAAATAAAAGAAATACATCTTTAACATAATTAAAATTGTACTGATTCACAGTGGGAAATTCTATGTTGATGCTTCACTTTACTCAGCCAAAGAAATTTTTATCTTCTAGTACAGTAGGCAAAAATTCTATATTAAAAGACAGTTTTGTCCATGTAAAAAGCAAGGTTTTCAGCAATGCTTCGTTTTAACGGAAACTTATCAATTCCACGAGCAAAACGACACCGTATTTTTTTATATTGTTTCGTTATCTATTTCGGTCATTTCGATCTATCTTATCTCACACTGCTTTGATATAATCTAATAATTTATTTTATAATTTTAATGATAAATTGAAGTATTTTATGAATATAACTTTCAATTACTTATCCTTTTCTTCTACACTTTCAATTTGCATAATATGGTTATAGTACTCTAAAAATAGGAAAAGAAAAAGAAAGAGTGTGCATGCACACGTGTGTGAGTCAAAATGTTAATTACCTTATTTTATCATTACCAACTAATAATAATTAATTAGTCTTAGTTAATTTGGGTGTGCATGCAATCGCGTGTGTGAGTTCATGTCTGGATGCGTGTGCCTATGTGCTTGCACGTGCATGCCTGTGTTAAAATTAACATCGCCGAGTTAATATGATCAAATTAATTTGCTGTAACTGTGTTGGGTGAGAATTTTTGGTTGTTGAAAATCCAATGGAACTATCCTGTTCCTTCGTAATTATTGGATACTCAAATAGTAACACATACAGACTAACAGAAATTTTTGAAAAGTTACGGAAATTACTACTCAAATTTCTTTGAGTTACTAAGGAGCATGTGGGTACTATCCTTGGGGTCTATATATATATATATATATATATATATAGAGAGAGAGAGAGAGAGAGAGAGAGAGAGAGAGAGATTCACTTCAAATTTTAGTAAATGATATATTTTTCTCTCTCATTCTTTTGTTTAATACTATCATTAATATTTTTTTTACCACTAAAAATATACGTCCTGCTGTAAAGCAAATCGTCTTTTTTTCCCCCCCGTCCAAATGCACCATAGACTCGAGCATTAAAGTTATTTATACTCGGAGCTTAATAAGCCCATATTACTTTAGCCATCTAGCACATGGTCTCATTTTGATAGGGTTACACAAATAATTAGCATGAAGAAAAATAAAAATAAACGATACAACTCGAATAATCATGTTAAACTAATTAATGAACAACATAAAATAATCACACGTATGCTAGCGACACTGAAAATTGTTAGCTTAATAACTGCGCATACATATAAAAAATCGAAGGCCATTGACAATAGTTTGAATTAGATTTAATGGCATACCCTTACATTTTATGGTAATTAACAAAATTATTGTTAAAAGTGTAAAATTGCTAATTGATGAACTCAAATGCCACACAAAAACAATTGATCTACAATTTCAAGAATGTTCCAAATATACAAGGGTACCATGCAAAAACTCTGGAATATCTAGGACAAGCATAAAAATTGCTGATACTCTCTCAAGTCTTCAGGATGAAAACTAAAGAAAAACATCAACATTAAATAACTTTAAAAAAGGAAGAAAAAAAAAATCATGTCAATACCTGCCTCATTTGATTAGAGTTGGCAAATCGACCTCAACCTAACTACTTTAAGTATATTCATTTAGGCACCACAGGGAAAGCATTGCTTGCACCCAGCAGAGCCAGCTACTAAGTATTCCTTCAACACTATTTCTAAACTTCAACCGATGCAGAGAGGAGCTCAAACACATTCATGCAAAAAAATCAAGAGTGATAATGTATCACGACCAATTCCTTGCATGAACAAAATTGGGAAACCTCCATCTCATCTAAAGAACTGCAACGGCTATCTGCCTGTTACACAGCAATGGGCCACAAGAAGAATGGTCAAAGCCAAAACATTATGGTACGTGAAGCTCCAACAGTCGCGAATTTCTTTATCTTGTGGAATTGAGATTGGAGTACACAACATTTACAGTCTGGGACAATTCAAGTGTTGAGTTTAGTGAATGCTGAAGACACCCACATTCTGGCAAAGGGTATGTGTAGATCGAAGTTTTTCTGTTGATTTTTCTAATCCTGGGGACCATCATCCCCTTTCGGTCACTTTCAGTGAGCATTGATTCCATCTCATTCTTGAAAGCTTTCCAACTGCAAAACCAACAAGCATTCTATATGTCAATGACTGAAAGAATAATGTATATATTGGCACTTTCAGAGTCTCAGGGATCTGTACAACCCAAAATTTGCACTTTTTAAACAGTATTCATGCTTCAAAGTCATCGAACAGTTAGCAGTATACTACTCTCACGAACAAGTACCAGTTTATGGTCATAGTTAAAGATCTTTTACATGACAAATTTATTTATATATTTTTCTATAAGAGTGTTTATGATGATGTTAACTACTCAAGTTGTGCAGGCATACATCCACTGTAAATTATACGGTTCAGCTTCATAATTTCTAGAGAATTTCTGTGGTTCCTACAGAAAAGGAATACTTTATCTGAAAGAACTTGAAAACAGCATCCTAGCCCAGTTGCCACAGTTACATAAGGAAGGGGAACAAAAAAGAAATAGAGAGAGAGAACCTGATGCCCATGTCCTGCAGCAGAAGAACGAGCTTGCGTTTCTCAGGCTTAATTGTCTTTGCATGTCCATCAAAAAGGAATCTCCGGTGGCCCATGAGAAAATGAGGGAAATTTCCACCTTGAGTTGTCACAAAAACCTCACTAAACAAGCTTACTGTATAATCCAAAGCTGCCAGCCTCGAAGAATACCCCTACCAAAAGGAGGAAAACAAAAAAGGTATTTAACTGAGGTAGATGGAAACTGTGACAGGAGCACCACGAGAATAAGGTTTATGATCCTCTTTAACACTTGTTTTACAATCATTCGTTTGACCTATTCAATCAGTCAATTGACTCCGAAAGCACAAACAGGACTGACCAGCCAACATGACAGGTTATGTTCACTTATTTAATCCAAGTTGAAAGAACCCTGCAGAATGCTACAAACAAGAAAAACCAAATTCAACTAACTAATGCAGCTGGCTTTACTGATGTCATAAAAACTATCTGAAAGATTCACATTACTACTGTTTCCAACCATTAGACTGGCGAGCTAACAGTTGCAACTTGCAAGTGCAAAGGCCAACAGATGGATCAACTTTATCAAAGTAGGCAAAGTGAATACAACAGAGGTTAAATCCCACCTAGGCCCAATGTCCAACCACTGACCTAGTTCCAAAACTCGTCAGGTTAGCCAGATCTTTCTGAAAATGAATTTATTGTCAAATTCTAGGTTACACAAGTGGGGTGAAATGGAGCGAGAGCAAGAGTGTGAGACGGTCATTTTTCAAAAAATTCCAAGAACGGGAGAATCTCCCGAGCATATTTATTTATATTTTTATACTATATATATAATATACATGAAATATATATAATTTTCAAGCTTATATTGTTGTAAGGGACTAAAAAATTTAAAGTTAATAATCTATATATGGTGAAACCCATTTACATGATAGTGAGTCTATAAAATCAAGGAACTCATCCTAATAGTAGACTAACTACAAGCTTTTATTATTAATCATAGTAAAATGTAATAAATATATACACCCTATGTCCCATATTGTTTGTCCATAAGCACTATTCATCCAATTAAATAATTAATTTCTTTGTTAATGTTAAATTAATGAAGTATTGATTTTTTTTTTAAATATTACTTTATAGAGTCCACAAGTTTCTAAAAATTATTTTTTTCATAATTTAAATTGACAAAATATCAAGAAAAAATAAGAGTCTAAAGTTTCTCCAAAAAGTCAAATCATGACTAATAATATGAGACGGAGGGAGTATGAAGTATAGAATTGTTGCAAAGATCAGAAGCTGCTCAGAGGCTAAGACTCTTGTTTCCCAAGCAAGAGTGGTGGGTTCAAGCCCCCTCCACCCCATTTTGCGTCAATTCACGCTCTCATAGTCAGAGGGCGAATTGGTAGGGAAGCCCCTTCACACCCCTTGGATCCCTAGATTGGGGCCCACAGCTTGGGCTCCTCTACCAAATTATGTATCGTAGGTGAAATACTCAAGTTAATCATCCAATGGTTTCTTCGACACACATAGCAAGAGAAGTAGAAAAAGTATGTAATTACCTTGAAAGGAGCAAGCTCATCTGGGGTTGCAAGAGACTCCTTGGTATAGAGAAGGGGAAACATCTTTGAAAAAGGAGCCAAGTACCTTTCAGCCTTGAAAATTTTCCCCGAGGCTAAATAAATTGATGTGTTGTTATCAAACCCCATACCACGTAGCAACATCCCAACCTATACTGACGGGAAAAACATTATGTGGGAAGAGTTATTATTTGCCAAAATAGACAAGCATGTCTGAAAATAATAATATGTTACATAAAGATATTGACATTAAACATTAAACAAATCAGAACACATCCCTAATTTTTAACAATTCAAGCAAGCAAGGAGCACCATATGCTTACCAGCATGCAGTTGAAACTGTCACGAAATTAATTACAGTGCACCCTTATGTTACAAAATTTATTGCATTCTTTGTGATGTAATAAGCATAATACAGTCCATAACTAAAAGTGGGCAAGAACATGCCTAAGTAACGGATTCTATTTGGGAGAGGGGGTTCAGCCCTTACAAGTATTTTCCCCCCTTTTTTTTTCGTCAAGCTGCATTCATGATGTAAAAAGTAAAAACAATTAGTATTGGGTTCAGAAGAGCATAGCACAAAAAAAATAGGATGTAGAATTAGGTAAATGATTGAATCCCAAACAACATAAGTACTCCGATTATAGACACTGTATAATTTAATAAAGCCTACACCCAACCGTTTGGATAGGATAATGGATTTTTCTCTTCTTGCTATATAAGGCCATAAGCCCCCGTTTGGCCTGGGGTAGAAACGGTTTATGTTTTATAAAATGGTTTTTGAAACAATTTATGGTAAAACAGTAGTGAAGTTATAAACTGTTTAATGTTTGGTAAAATAGTAACAAATTCAATTTCTTAGAAACAGAAAGCATTTCATGAACTATTTCATAAACCGTTTTTAGGGGTGTTTGACCTAGCTGTTTAGTAAAGCCTAAGCCTAACAGTCCACTTTACCTCTTTAACCCTAAGCCACTTAATTTTTTCATTTCACAGCCTCGTATTAAATTTCATACCCACTGATCTCATTTTCATAGTACTTTGAACCATGTCACAGTTATACACCAAAGGACAAGGTGAAGAACACAAACTTTTGCTTCGGACTGCAACTACAGCGTGATGGTATCTATTTGAAGAAACAGAATGGCCTTAAAGTTCTAGACAGTGCTATATGGAAAAATATTAGAATGCACTGAATTTTTAAAGAATATGAAAAGCTCAAAACAGAGATTCCCATGGGTCCACTGGTCCAGAAACCAAAACAGACAAATTAACGAGGTACCTCCAAGGGGGTTAGAGGACATTTTCCATTGATACGATTAAGACCAGGTCTAATGACACGATCTTTTCGTTTGAACTTTCCTTTCCACCCTTTTTCTCGAAATAAATCCATTTCAGATTTTTCAGCCTCTCCTCCATCATACAGACAACATGAAAAGGCCACCATGTCCTGACCAAAATCCTTAATGGTTGAACATTCAACATTTGATGAATAAATAACTTACAAAGACTGAACGTAAGCGAGCATCATACCTCCTCAAATCTTAGGTGGATGGAAACATACTTTCCTTCAGTCCTTGAGCTCTTCTCAATCATTCGGTTAACTAGTTTGTTTGCAAGTGTTGATATGGGTGAAGAGAACCTCAGTGCTTTATAATTAGCTATGCATCTTAGCAATTGAATATAAGGCGGGACACTCATTGCCAATCTATTAGCGAAAGGGGCAATCCGTATAACCCTACAGTAAACGTACCAATTAGTAAAAAAAATAGAGGTAAGTTCCAACAGATTTTAAGTTAGATTACAGATACCCAAAACAAAGTTTCCTGTTGATAATCATTATCAAAAAAAGAAGTAAGTGAAGTCTCTTATCAAAAAAAGAAGTGAAGTCTCAGTTTGCTGACACAGTTGGTTTTCAGTCATAGAAGAGTATTAGACTAACTTTCTCAGTCAACATAACGAGAAAATTTACTTAGGTAAGAAACAATGCTTCAGTACATACCCCTCATCCCTCAAGACAGGGTATACTTCTCTCCAGTAATAACTAACAGAAGCCCAAGCTTCGACACGGAAGTTTGGAATATTAGTAATGTTGTAATGATATCTTTCCATTAAAACTTCAGGCAGCTCTTTAACCACTTTCACATAGCCTTCAAGTGAGGCTATAAAATGATCCTCATCATATACATCTCCAAATTCACTGTAAAACAAATGAACTTTAATTTGGTAGCCAAAAATAAGTAAATACTTAAATAAATAAGGACAACCATGAACTTAAAATAAAAAAAAGAAAAAGTAACACAGGATCTGTTGGACGGATTGCTCAGTTATCCTTTGAATGAAAAATGAGAGTATGAAAATGATGATCTGAGTACGTTATACCTTGGGTCCCTCCAAACACTGTTGAATTCAAAGTAAGGGATGACTAGTATTGCATTTAGATATCCAGCAACAGCCACCGCATTGCAGATCTAGAAAAACAAAATGTAAAATTTAGAATAAGCTTTTTACACACGTAGAACAAGCACATGGTATATTGTCATTTGGTGGATTCATTTAGTTTATCAGAAGACAGATGGAAATCAAGAAACTAGAACAACTAGTTCCAAAAATAAGAACATACCGCAGAACGTTGCTGGTTAAGGCCACCATTTGCCTCGACAATCAAGTAACCAGTAGGGCCAGATGGCTCTGAAATTCAAGGGAAAAATCAATTCAATGCATTGATTCTGGCTCATTTCCTCATCAATATTATGCATTAACAGTTTAACATACCAAAGTAGTGCTAGAACAGCATAACATACCAATATTATGCTGAGTTTAGAGTCTCGTGTTTGATATTTTGATTGAGAAGGAAATTAAAAGTATGAACCAACATAATAATAATCATTGTTGGGTTTTGGCTCAAATTCTGGCAAGAAATGATATATATTCCATTTTGAAAAGTTTTGACTTCCTATTTTTGTAGTTTCTTGTTCTAGTAATACTATTCCTGTTTACTAATTTTTGTTCTAGGAACCTCCTTTATATAAATGAAGTCCTAGAGAATGTTTTGTGTATATCCGTACGTCCAATATACATTGTAAGATGGTGGATTTTACAACTAGAGCTAGGTTGAGAGTTTTGAGTGTATTAGGGCTTCTAAGTTGTGAGGTAGAGAGAGTTTCGCAACTTTTCACTTTTTATAGTTGTAACTAATGGATAATAAACAAGTGGATTTTTTCGTGAACGTAGGCTTGGAAGTTACTGAACCAAGTTAAATTGCTTGTTCTTGCTATTTATTGCCTATGTAATTGTTTGTGGTTGTATTTTTGCCTAAAGTTGTGCAGGTGGATTTAAGAGGTAAATCCCATCAATCATGTAGCATAGTGACCCCATACTCTCGTATTAACAACTTTGAATGAGACAAGCTGGAGCATTTTAGAATCAAACTGAACTATCTGGTAATAAATTAATATTACAATACCTTTCTCTAAACCAAAATGTTGTCCCGCAGTTGAACTTGGACAAGGCTTTGGCACTTTCAGCCTCCTTTTGTATTTCCAAACAGAGGACAACTGCAAAAAGAAACAGCACACCATCTCAGCTGATCTCCAAAATATCATACATTGTCCATCATATGAGAAGAAAAATAAGCCAATAACTCCAGGGCCAATCTAGGGGTTCTTCGTCACACCGAATTGAGAAAGAAAGAAAAAACTCAACTACATTGCACTAGCAATCAAAAGGCCTGACAGCCTTACTAGCCGACCCACTTAACTGCATCAAAGGGTGTTGCTTTCCAAAAACAAAGAAGAGGATTCGTAGCAGGGGATTGTATTATGTAACAAGTGTACCCATATATGCTTGAGCATAAGAGTCACGATTCTCAAAAAGAATTCCCATTTGGATTTTGCTCCAAACGTGTCCGTCAGCCATCACCTAATCACAGCAACTTACTTCCTTTTTTTTACTAGTTTTCTCATTACACAATTAACTTTTCCTTCTATCGCTTTATGCTTTTAATGTTGAGGAACACCAAATTCCCAATTACTGATAATGGTGTCAAATTGTAGAACTATCTCAAATTCCCAATTACTGATAATGGTGTCAAATTGGCAGCTAACAGATCTCTTAAAAAAAAGCCACCTAACGATAGCAACCTGCTACACTTTTAGAAAGAAGACCATCATTCACATAAAAGCCCAAACTCATAAAACTATTATTTCTGCTAAAAAATAGTAAGTAGTATATTCACATTACCATCACAAATATGAAATGCATCGATCAGTGAACATTCTTTATCGAAATCAAAAATAAATTTCCTAATTGATTCTTGAATTATGTTTGCTTCTTACAACTTCTCTCGGCTGCCAAACAAAAAATCTTTTTATTTGGAAAAAAATAAAAAATAATAAAGAAAGAAAGACCCACAAAAATGAAAATCAAAGCAAGCTTATAAGCAAGCAAAGGCCAAACCTCAATAGCAGAAGAATTATCAGCCTGAATATCGTCCCAAAGCCTCTCAAAGATCTTGTGGCTACGATACACCGACCCGGGAACCAGGGTCTGGCCCACAAGCCCAGAGAAGGGACCGACGCACATCAACAAGCCACATACGTACAACAAGGGCAGCAGCAGCAGGTATCGAAGGTTTCTCCGGAGGAGTACGCCACCGGAGAGACTTTCCCGGCGAGAGAAGGAGTGGGTTTTCGAGCGAAGCCGGCGGCGGCAGTGGGAAATGTTGGTAGCGTGACGGGGCGGTGACGGAGGCGGGCTCGGGGAGTTACTGTTGCTGTTGGTGCTGCTGTCGCTGTTGTAGCCATTATCATTATTGCCATTGGCATTTCCATTGGTGCTGTAGTGGGCCTTGGTTTTCATCGCCATGGTAGCGTTTATGAGCACTGAAAACCCAGATGGGTTTTTCTCGCTTTTTGAGCGAGAAAGAGAGACAGTGTTTTTGTATAGTGATTTCATCATGCTTTGTTTTCTTTAATTTACAAAACAGTACTACAGTCTACAGTACATGATGTGAGAGAGAGAGAGAGAGAGGTGGCGTGGCTTGAGCCGAAAATGGAGGGAGGGCGTAGTAATATACATATAAGTTGGTGTAATTCCCGCGCTAATGCGTTTTGTAGTACTTGATAATTGATATTAGTTAGAATTTAGAAACACGATGGATGTGCTTTTACCTGACTTTTCTTTTGTATCTGAGTTTTATTACTGCAAACATAGGGCTCAGCTCCTCTCCATTACTAATTCCCACCGGTAATTTCAATGCATTATTGGATTAATGACATGTGGCCACTTTACTTTGAATGGTTGAGATCTAATAAAAATCTCTTGAACCACACCAATCCGAACTGTTAATATTACTCCAACTTACCATAAATGTCTCTTATCACTGTGGATGATGAATGGAAAGCAATTTCTTACAAAACTCAGAGTAGGTCTGCTTTGTTACCAATCTATCCTATAATCTTTGAATCGCATATCAACCAGAAAAGAAAAAAAGAAGACCATTATTGATACATTGCAAATCAATACCCCAATGCCAATTCAATAAGATTCAGCTCATGAAAAGGTCTCAAAGGAAGACCATAATTAACATCACCAAGTTAATATCATAAAGTTAAAATGCATGACTTAAGGATTTTTTTTTTCTTTTTCTATTTCATTTCCCATGTGGTTGAAAACCACTATCATTTCAAGAACTTTCAAACCAAAGGCCTCACACACACTTGGCCCTGCCTCTGCCCTCTCAAGTATTTTCACTATTTCCTCTCCTTTCTATAACGCAAACACCAAAACAAAACCACCCAACTACTTGAGATGGATTGACAATTCAACAGCTCCATCTTTACATACTATGGATACTACTGTTTTGCATACTATGGATTGACAGCTCCATCTTTGCATCTTGTGGAATACATATTTAACTTTGTTACAGTTCCATCCAGAAACAGTAACTTAATATACACATGCATACATTGAATTAGTACATCATTGCATAATGGTGATTTTTAGGTCTAACTTAAAACAAATTTTAAGCTAGAGTTTATTTTTTAAAATTTATTAAAAACTTAATCAAATCAAATTAAATCATTTATTAATTGATGTTTAATTGTTATTGACTGAAATTTAATAAAATTGATTTCAATTTGACTAAGATTTTGACAATTTTTTTAAAAAAATAAGTTTTTGACAACTCCATCTTTGCATACTGTGGAATACATATGTAAGTATGTAACAGTTCCATCCAGAACAGTAACTTAATATACACTAATGCATAATCTTGCTTAGATATAACATACTTGTCAAATTCTCTCTTGCTAAATTCTCTTTTCAAAAGGATGTTATATCTAGCAAGAGAGAATTTGACTAATTTATATATTTTTCTCATTTTTTTAATATTTCATTATTTTGTTTAATTCGATAGAAGAGTAGATCAACACGTGTGTAACATGTGTTGAGATGCTATTTATAGTAAAAGTATTCCAAGAGATAACAAACATAGCAAATAAAAGGAATATGGCAAATTAAGGAAAAGATTAGTTTTGTCCCTTTATATTTGAAAAAACCATCTTGCTCTAAGCTAGCATCTTAACATGCACTACGTATGCATGCGTTAAATTACGTTGCTACCATCTTTTCTGCGTTTTACAAACTCAAAAATAGAATGTTACGAAAGACAAAGAAGATGCTTATAACACAATTTAATGCGCGCACACGTATGATCATAAGATTAAAAGTATTTTTATTATTTTTTATTCTGTTAATTTTATATTTCGTTTAATCATATTGAAAAGCATATTAACACGCACGTAGCGCGTTTTGATATGTTAGTATAAAAAAGTGAGGATGGCATTATTCATATGGAAACAAAAAAATGACTTAATCATCAAATTTATGTCAACTCCTTCCTTTTTCTTTTTTTCACACAGTTACTCCAAATTTCCTTTTTTGTGGATGCAAGTTTTCCCAAAAGCTTACATTTTTGTATAATGTTTTTGCAAGAGTTGCAAAGAAACCTATCTATAAAATGATGGAATTTTATACATTTGTAATAAAAAAATAGTTAAATAAAACATAAAGAAGAGGTTAATAAATATATCTTGGTGAAAAAACAAAGATAGTTCACCCATAGATTTGAGAGCTTAAAAAGTAAGGAATGTCGAGCAAATTCCTAAAAAAAAATACAATGACTTCTATTTTTGGTTTATGATCTAATTAGGTGAACGCACCATCAAAAGAAATCATATTGCCCACTTATAGTGGTACCCTTTTCAAGTGCAGACCTGTTTAAAGGATCTTAAAGCATTACATAAGTCAGGGTTACCATGACACCAAAAAAATATATATACATTAATTGAAGAACATATTGCAGGGGATGTAATGAATTAGAGAGGCAGTTGTTAAGAATAAGCTTTTAGTTAGTACGTTTGCTATAGAAACGAAACCTTTAATAACAAATCAACTCAATATGTATTGCATATTGGTGATATGCTCCAGCTGCTAGCGCTCCAACAAAAGGTCTAACTCAGAAAATCCAAGGTGGCCATGACAAAAAAAATTGTTAAAAGGTTAAATACATTTGTATGTATGATTGTATAGAAAATTAGAAACTATTGATTTCAATAATCAATCATCGCATAAACACTGATTAATTAGAATAAACATACTTGATCCTTTCATACTTAGCTGTTGTTATAAAACACAACAATACCAAATTAAGCTCCTAGGGTTAACGCAGGATATCATATATGATTGACCGTTGCATTACTTGTAAAAACAAGAAGGAGATTTCTCATAATAATTTACAAAAGTATATTTTTTGTGCTTTCACTATTATTTTCCGATTATGTATTTGGGATGTGAAATATGTAGTTGAGTTATAATTATTGAATTGATATAAGTTGAAGTTGTGAAATTTAGGAGGGATTCTTGGACCCTTGTGTTGCTTATTATTGATTTTCTTTCACTTAATTCAATTGTTTCATTTAATTCTCAACATTTTCTTAATATTAATTTTAATTTTGTTTCCATTATTTTTTTGCCTGAGACTTTGATTGTAGAACGTTCTATTCGTGGGATCAACATCCCATTCTATACTGCTGCTACCGCATAGTACTGTTTGGGTGTAATTCAAATTTTGGCACCGTTATCGGGGAGAGCATCAGTCTACAAAGAAGTTTTCGGGTACTATCTTTCCGAATTCTTTCTTTTAGTTTCTTTTTAATTCTAGCTTTAGTTTATTTTTCAGTTTTCTTTTATTTAAGAAAAAAATAATTAATAATTAAAAATAAATAAAGAGTGTTGGTGGTATATGCGTTGGGATAGAGACAAACACGGACGATTGGTTAGAATCCTTCAGTTAGAATACCTACCAAATTACATTAGGAGTGAAACGGGTTCACACACAAGCTCTAACACCATAAGCAATCACGGAGATGATCTTGTTAGGTCTAAACACACCACATACAGATTTCAAGCCGAGCATGATAGCATTGATACCCACCTTCCACGGTTTAGAAAGCGAAAACCCTTATGTTCACATTAGTAAATTTGAGGAAGTGGTGGCCACGTTTCATGGCAGACCTAAGGCTATTAACTCGGTTAAACTGAGGTTATTTCCTTTTTCTTTGAAGGACAAAGCAAAGAGTTGGCTATACTCTTTGCGGCCGAGGTCTATAGGTTCATGGGAAGAAAGGATGCAAGCATTTTTCAATAAATACTTCCCATTTCACAAAACCAATGGTCCGAGAAGACAAATTTCAACATTTATCCAAAAGGATAGCGAGACATTATATCAGGCATGGGAGAGGTATAACGATTTGTTAAATATGTGTCCACACCATGGGTACGAGAGTTGGCGCATAGTTAGTCATTTTTACGAGGGACTTACGAGTAGAGAGTGTCAATTCATAGAGATGATGTGCAATAGGGACTTTATGCAAAAGGACCCTGATTACGCAATTAAGTATTTGAATGACTTGGCTGAGAAGGCCCATACTTGGCCCAGTGCTGTTGAAAGCACAAATAGAGTAAGACCGATTGGGATCTACCAACTTAGGGAAGAGGATAGCATAAAAGCCAAATTAGAGCAAGTAACTCGAGAGTTAGAGGCACTTAAGACCCAAAATGGTAAACTCATGTATATTGTTGCAAGAGTCGAGTCACTAAGGTGCTTGTTTTGTTTGTGGGGGAATGGAACACTTAGATCAGAATTGCCCGACTTATTCAGAGATGAGAGGAGTTTTTGATAAACAATGTAACACCTTAGGGATTTACAGGAAGACTCATAATCCTTTCTCCAATACATATAATCCTGGTTTGAGTAACCACCCGAACTTTAGCTGGAGGCCCGACTCAAACCAACCCATACATGCACATGCACAACCACATGTGTTACACCCTGTAACCTCATACAATGCGTAACCTAATAGAATCCCTTTAGAGGAAAAATTAAACGCATTTATAGAGTCACAAGGTAAAATTATTCAGATTTTGGAAACTGCTATGACATAGGTAATGGAAGAGAACAAGGAAATTAAAGTCAAATAACTAAGCTAACAAGTTCTTATGCAGTGCAAAAGCGAGGCAAATTCCCATCTCAGCCTCAATCAAATCCAAAGGGGCAACATATGGCACAAATCTTTGCTTCAGATTCACAAAATATCACAGAGGTCAATGCCATAACTACTCGGAGTGGTAAGGTGTTAGATGGACCAAGTCAGATGATGACCACGAGCACCTTTCCGAGCACCAAGAAGAACACCCCCAAGAATGAGCCAAGTGAAAAAATTTCGATTGAAGTCCCTTTTCCCCAAGTGCTCCAACCAAAAGGAAAAAATCTGGAAATACAAGGTGAGATCCTAGAACATTTGAAATAAGTTAAGATTAACTTGCCTTTGCTTTATGAGATTAAACAGGTACCAATCTATGCAAAGGCGATCAAGGATCTGTGCACCATAAAAAGGAAGCATCAAGTCAAGAAGACTGTGTTCTTGACTGAGCAAGTGAGTACGGTGATTAAGCAAAATACACTACTCAAATATAAAGACCTAGGGTGTCCCACGGTCATCTGTCTAATTAAGACTTATGAGATCAGTCAAGCTTTGCTGGATTTAGGAGCTAGTGTGAACCTAATGCCTTACACTGTCTACTTGCAACTGGGTTTAGGAGAGATCAAACCCACATTTATGGTACTACAGTTGGCCGACTGGTCGACTAAGCAACCAAGGGGGATAGTCGAAGCTGTACTGATATAGATAGATAAGTTCTACTATCCTATTGATTTTCTCATTCTGAATACTCATTCTATGGTTAATATGGAGTCTAAAGTTCCAATCATTTTAGGAAGACCTTTCCTGGTCACCTCTAATGCTCTTATTAATTGTAAGAACGATATAATGAAGCTGTCTTTTAGGAACATGACTCTAGAGGTTAACATTTTCAACATCGGAAGACAACCACATGATAATGATGATTGTTATCATACTTATATGATAGACACACTGATCCCAGAGGAGGCTCACTTGAGCAAAAATTTAGAATCTTTAGAGTATCTCCTTGGTATTTCTGATTCAGAGAGTTCACTTTATCCTGACGATGTTTTCGATGTTTTTGTTGTTTCAGAGTCAAAGGATAAAGGAGAACGGAAATGGAAACCAAGCTTTGAGGAGTTACCAAAAGATGGAGAGAGACCTAAGCCATGTACTGAGGAGACCCTAAAGGTCGACTTAGCGATGCTACCTGAGGGACTCAAGCATACATTCTTGGAACTAGGTGATACCTTTCCTGTTATTATTTCCCCTGTACTTAGTGATTCACAAGAAAAGAAATTGATTGACATGTTAAGTGAGCACAAAGCTGTATTAGGATGGAAAATTGTTGACATTAAAGGTATTAGTCCCTTGACATGTTCCCATATGATCCATTTAGAGGAATGAGCTAACCCCCGGAGAGAAGACATACCCTCCTATAATTCAAAAACCAAAACCTATTCCTCATCTATCTCAATCAATTTTTAAACCACTTCAAATAGAAAAATAAAATTTAATTACTCTTGACAATTTTGATGATGTCTTGAAATCTATAAATGATAGATTAAAAAATTTAAACCTCGATGAAAAAACTTCAAACATTAATGTCATAGACCAAGATCTAATTAGTGAAATTAGAGAAACTGATGAAATCAATAAAATATATAACAATAAAAATAGTTCAACACTGTTTCCAAGAACTAGAAATTACTACACAAGACCAACTCCCCCTAATATACAATATGAAGAAATATCTTCGGCTACTCAAGCTCGCTATGATGGTAATACATTATATGAATGGAATATAGATGGAGCTAGTGATCACAATATATTAAATACACTTCAAGAAATGACTATGGCTGCTACTGCTTATAAAACACGACCCAATAATACTGATAAAAAGATAACTACCAGTATAATTGCTGGATTTACTGGAATACTTAAAGGTTGGTGGGATAATTATCTCACTGAAGATAACAGAAATGAAGTATTAAATGCCTCAATTGATATACCAAAAACTCAATCATTCCAAGACAATCAAACTGGAGAAATTAGTATTTCTACTGGATACATAAAACAATAAAATGCTTTTGAAACTCTTATATATGCTATTACTCAACATTTTATAGGAGACCCTGACAAATTTTCAGCCAGATCATCTGAAATACTTATTAACCTGACATGCCCAACTATGCAAGACTTTAGATGGTATAAAGATGTATTTCTTGCCAAAATATACACTAGAAAAGATAGTAATAATGCTTATTGGAAAGAAAAATTTATTTCAGAACTTCCAAAATTATTTGCTGAAAAAGTTCGACAAAGAATTAGAGATGTTAATAACGGATCCATACCTTATGATAATCTTTCATATGGAGAATTAATAGGTTATATTAATTATGAAGGATTAGCCCTCTGCAATGATCTTAAACTAAAGTCCAAAATGAAATCTGAACTACATCAAAACAGAAAAGAATTAGGCTCATTCTGTAACCAGTATGGTTATGAAACTATTAGGGCCCCGTCTGTTGAAAAGAAAAAGAAAACCAAATATTTTTAAAAACGGACTTATAAGAAACAATATAAGCCCAATAAGTATCCTTCTACTACAAAAATCCAAAAGCTCAGATTTAAAAAATCAAAAAAACCACAGACTCAAACCTCTTCCAAAGCCTGCTTTAAGTGTGGACGGCTTGGGCATTGGGCAAAGAACTGTCGTGTAAAGCAAAAAATTAATGAGTTAGAAATTGATGAAACACTAAAGCAACAATTAGCAAAAGTTATGCTAATTGAATCTTAGTCAGAAGAAGAATCCTCCTCTTCTAATAAAGAAGAACTTATTTATACCATTCAAGAGACTTCTGATTCAGAAGATTCTGACGATTCACAGTGTAACTGTGAAGAAGGTCTATGTTATTGTAAATCTATCAATATGATAACTTCACAAAAGGAATTCATCCTAGATATTATTGATAAAATTGATGACCCTATAACTAAGAAAGAATACTTAGTAAAATTAAGAAATATTATTTGTGAAGAACAAAGAATTAAGACCCCTGAACCATATAACCTGGAAAAAATATTAGAAAAAAGATTTCAAAAACCAAAAATTGCTACCGTGCAAGATTTGCAAATGGAAGTTAATTCCATGAAAGAACATATTAAAAATATTCAAAAAGACACTATAAATCTAAAAGCAAAAATGGTTAATTTAGAAATAAATAACCTTAAAGAATCAATTATATCACAAACTGAAAAAAAAAAAAAAGGAAAATCTCAGGAAGCCCAAATTTTAGAAACAATTAGTTTAATAGAAAATGAACCAAAAGATAACTTTGTTAATTTAATAGAAAGAATTAATTACCATAAATGATATTGTTATTAATGAAGAATATCATATTAATACCACTGCTCTTATTGATTCTGGTGCTGGCCAGAATTGTCTTAAGGAAGGTATTGTACCCACAAAATATTATGAGAAAACTACGGAAAGATTAAATACTGCAAGCGGATCAAAATTAAATGTAGAATATAAAATTACCAATTCTTATGTATGTAATGATGGATATTGCCTTAAAACACACTTTGTACTTGTTAAAAATATTCATCAAAACATTATCTTAGGAATCCCATTTTTAACACAAACATATCCTTTTAAAGTTAGTCATCTAGGAATAGAAACCTTTTAAAGTTAGTCATCTAGGAATAAAAACTAACATACTAGGCCAAAGTTTATTCTTCCCATTTTTACAACCTATAGACACTAGGGAACTAAACTTATTACAAAACAATAGCCTGCATAAACAAATAAACTTAATACAAAATAAGCAATCTCATACCAATTTTCTAAAAGAAGAAATTAATTATCAAAATATAGAACAACAAATCAAAGAACCTCAAATACAATCTCAAATAAAGGACTTAGAAACTTTATTTAAGAAGGAAATATGTGCTGATTTGCCAAATACTTTTTGGGAAACAAAAAAGCACATAGTATCTCTGCATTATGAACCAAATTTTAATGAAAATGATATCCCTTCAAAATCATGACCTATCCAGATGAATCAAGAATTATTAAAATACTGTCAAGAAGAAATTAAAACATTATTAGATAAAAAATTAATTAGACCAAGTAAATCTCATTGGAACTGCTCTGCTTTCTATGTTCAAAAGCAAGCAGAATTAGAAAGATGAGCTCCCAGATTAGTTATTAATTACAAACCCTTAAACAAGGTTTTACAATGGATAAGATACCCAATACCCAATAAAAAGGATCTTCTTAATAGACTTCACGATTCTACTGTATTTTCAAAATTTGATTTAAAATCTGGATTTTGGCAAATTCATATTAACGAAAAATATAAGTACAAGAATGCATTCAATGTCCCTTTTGGTCATTACGAATGGAATATAATGCCCTTTGGTCTTAAGAATACTCCTTCAGAATTCCAAAATATTATTAATGATATTTTTAATGACTACTCTAGTTTCAGTATAACATATATTGATGATATATTAATATTTTCAAAATCAGTTGATCAACATTTTAAGCATTTAAAAGCTTTTTTTTCCAAATTATTAAAAACAATGGATTAGTTTTATCAGAAACCAAAATGAAATTAATTCATACCAAAATAAGATTTTTATGACATATTATATTTCAAGGAACTATCAAATCTATTGATAGATCAATTGAATTTGCAAATAAATTTCCTGATGAGATCAAAGACAAGACCCAATTACAAAGATTTCTTGGCTGTTTAAATTACATAGCAGATTATAAGACAAACTTGTGAACCTTTATATAAAAGGCTTCGCAAAAATCCAATTCCCTGGTCATCCCAACATACTGAAATTGTCAAGATTCTTAAAACAAAAGTATTAAGTCTTCCTTGTCTTGGTATTCTTAGTCCTACAACACAAGTCATCGTCGAAACAGACGTTTCTGATATAGGATATGGAGGTATTCTAAAACAAGTTCTTCCCCAAAAAACCACTGAACAGATAGTACGATATCATTCTGGTATATGGCTTGGAGCACAGAAAAATTATTTAACAATCAAAAAAAAAATTTTATCCATTGTTTTATGCATATCAAAATTTCAAGATGATTTATACAATAAAACATTTTTATTACGCATTGATTGTAAATCAGCAAAAGAAGTTTTACAAAAAGATGTTCAAAATCTTGTTTCAAAACAAATATTTGCCAGATGGCAAGCCATATTGAGTGTATTCGATTTTAATATAGAGTTTATTAAAGGAGAGAATAATTCCCTTCCTGATTTCCTCACACGGGAATTTTTACAGGATCCAAACACGGGAAAAAATAAGTCTGATTTCCCGCCAAAAAGGAAAACAAAAGATTGAATACTCTTCATTACCTCAAAAAATCCAAGACCCATCAGATTATGTTTCTTCAAAACCTCCTTTATCACTAGTTCAACCAAAAACACCTCAAATGCCAAAAAAATTTGCTTCTCTAGAAGAATTCCCAATCCTATCTCCACAATCCTATGCTCAAAAACTCTCCTCTCAAGCACCATCATCCCAATCTCAAATCTCTCCTAGTCAATATTTTCAAAAACCCATTCAAGAATATATCAGATGTACCAGCATTAGACAACCAACAAATGATTTTGAACTTATTAATCATTATCTTTATGTCAATAAAGTATTTCCAACAGGTTTTCAATATGCCTCTGAAGATATTCGAAAAACCCAAAGATATTATGAGCTAATAACTTGACTTAATACTTTTGTTTTGAGAAGCTTGACGATTTCAATATGTTGGGATGACCAGGGAATTGGATTCTTGCGAAGCCTCTTATATAAAGGTTGGTTCACAAGTTTGTCTTAAATGGGGAAAATAATCTGCTATGTAATTTAAACAACCAAGAAATCTTTGTAATTGGGTCCTGTCTTTGATCTCATCAGGAAATTTATTTGCAAATTCAATTGATCTATCAGTAGGTTTGATAGTTCCTTGAAATATAATATGTCCTAAAAATCTTATTTTGGTCTAAAATAATTTCATTTTCATTTCTGATAAAACTAATCCATTGTTTTTAATAATTTGGAAAAAAGCTTTTAAATGCTTAAAATGTTGATCAACTGATTTTGAAAATATTAATATATCATCAATATAGGTTATACTGAAACTAGAGTAGTCATTAAAAATATCATTAATAATATTTCGGAATTCTGAAGGAGCATTCTTAAGACCAAAGGGCATTACATTCCATTCGTAATGACCAAAAGGGACATTGAATGCATTCTTGTACTTATGTTTTTCGTTAATCTGAATTTGCCAAAATTCAGATTTTAAATCAAATTTGGAAAATACTATAGAATCATGAAGTCTATTAAGAAGATCCTTTTTATTAGGTATTGGGTATCTTATCCATTGTAAAACCTTGTTTAAGGGTTTGTAATTAATAACTAATCTGGGAGCTCCTCTTTCTAATTCTGCTTGCTTTTGAACATAGAAAGCAGAGCAGCTCCAAGGAGATTTACGTGGTCTAATTAATTTTTTATCTAATAATGTTTTAATTTCTTCTTGATAGTATTTTAATAATTCTTGATTCATCGGGATAGGTCGTGATTTTGAAGGGATATCCTTTTCATTAAAACTTGGTTCATAAGGCAGAGATACTATGTGCTTTTTTCTTTCCCAAAAAGCATTTGGCAAATCAACACATATTTCCTTCTTAAATAAAGCTTCTAAGTCCTTTATTTGAGATTGTATTTGAGGCTCTTTGATTTGTTGCTCTATCTTTTGATAATTAATTTCTTCTTTTAGAAAATTGATATGAGCTTGCTTATTTTGTATTAAGTTTATTTGTTTATGCAGGCTATTGTTTTATAATAAGTTTAATTCTCTAGTGCCTATAGGTTGTAAAAATGGGAAGAATAAACTTTGGCCTAGTATGTTAGTTTCTATTCCTAGATGACTAACTTTAAAAGGATATATTTGTGTTAATAATGGGGTTCCTAAGATAATGTTTTGATGAATATTTTTAACAAGTACAAAATGTGTTTTAAGGCAATATCCATCATTACATACATAAGAATTGGTAATTTTATATTCTACATTTAATTTTGATCCGCTTGCAGTATTTAATCTTTCCGTAGTTTTCTCTTAATATTTTGTGGGTACAAGACCTTCCTTAAGACAATTCTGGTCAGCACCAGAATCAACAAGAGCAGTGGTATTAATATGATATTCTTCATTAATAACAATAGAAATCTTGATATAGCATTTTTGGTAATTAATTCTTTCTATTAAATTAACAAAGCTATCTTTTGGTTCATTTTCTATTAAACTAGTTGTTTCTAAAGTTAGGGCTTCTTGAGATTTTATTTTTTTGTTAGTTTGTGATATAATTGATTCTTTAAGGTTATTTATTTCTAAATTAACCATTTTTGCTTTTAGATCTATAGTATCTTTTTGAATATTTTTAATCTGTTCTTTCATGGAATTAACTTCCATTTGCAAATCTTGGACAGTAGCAATTTTTGGTTTTTGAAATGATTATAAACAGATACTTTTATGTATTGAGATTGCAAGAGCTTACAGTGTAATATGAGATGATACCTCACTTCTTTCACACTTTTTACAAACTCGCACTAAAACTCTCTCTTTTCAAAATGAAACTCTAAAACCAACTATGGTTTTTACATTGATAATCAACTTATTTATACACGACTCGGACTTTAATAGCCTTCAAATCCGGATGGGCGGATTCCAGAGTGATTTAAGTCCGTGAATTATTTTTGTCTTGTGGTTGATCTGGCACTTGCTTTTGTCGGTCACGGGTGTTGCTTTTTTGCTTTTCATCTTGTCATGAACAGGAATCTTGCTTTTTTGTTGAGTACTGCCTTTTGTCTTTTATCTTGTCACGAGCATCTGCTTTTGAGTTCTCTGTCCAGCTGTCTATCCCTTTAGGTCATAATCATATCCGTCATATGGGTCATGTGCATAATAGTCTAGTGGAGTATTGAGATTGTCGGTAGGAGTCTGGGTACTGTCTTCATCGCTATCCGATAATTGAGATAGCTCTTCAAGGAGCTTTTTCTTCTTTTCTTGTTTTGATAACTTGGAAGGTCCTGGGATTTTTTTGATTGATCTTGGTATTTTGAGGATTATTGCAAAAACATATCTTGACAGTGTTAAGATAGGAATATGAGCAATCATATTTTGCCTACCATTTGACCTTAAATATTCTTTTTATTGCCATAAGTTCCCACTGTGTACCTTCAATGATAGAACCAGTGATAGTATAGTCCCAAGAAATTATCAGAAGTGAGGTATCATCTCATATTGCACTGTAAGCTCTTGCAATCTCAATATATAAAAGTATCTGTTTATAATCATTTCAAAAAACTGTTTTCATTACTGGTTTTAATATGTGCTCAGATCATTAACCATATTGATATCAGACTTGTTTATATTATTTATTTTGTTTACTGTTCACTTTTCACTGGTTATCCATTATTTGGTTTACTGTTCCCAATTCATTATTCACTCGATCCTGCTCACAATTGATATCAGAGCCAAGTACATGTTCATCTGTTTCTTTTATATTCTGCTCATAATCTTGTTTTGATTATATTGCTATTAAGTCTCTGGTTTTGCTGTGTCTACGTTTTGGTAAAGTCGTTGGTCAGCCCTTTGTTCATTGTTGGTCAGCCCTATGATAGGGTGGCCCCAGTAGGTAGTCCCGGTAGAAACACTATTCAGTTTTGAACTACTGCCTTCTTAGCCATATCTTCAAACCATTTTTATGAAAAGACTATTTAGGAGACGTCGACAGGGTGATGACTCATCATCCATGTCAGGTTCAAATACTTCATCACCTCCAAGATTTGATAACCCACCTAATGATCACATTAGCCAAGATCCTAATCATGCTATGAACAGTCAAGAAATCAATATTGCAAAAATTGAGCAAGATCTGCTCAATTGGCATATTCTCAGTCAAAAAATAAACAAAATTTACCATCTAGGAAGTTTTGATTTCAAGTCTGATTATTCTATTAAAACAACAGAGCAAACTTACAGTATTAGTAGAGAAAATGAAAGTATTAAATTATTATCTTTATCATCAATACTAAAGCATAAACAAGAAGAATTTAAATATTTGCATTTAGGACTAGTTCAAATTGCTATTAAACCTTTGCATCGTTTAGGAATTGATACTCTTGTATTAATGATGTCAAGAGATGCTAGACATTTAAATTTTCAAAATTCATTATTATCATTGGTTGCCTCCAATATTCATAATGGTCCTGTATATTTTAACTGTTATCCAAACTTTTCTATAGATTTGTATGATCCAAATTTAATTGATACTCTTACTTTAGATATTCAATTAAAAGGATTAGATATTAAGACATGAACTCGTAATTTGAATTTAATTTATAAAGTTATGACAACTAAGATTAATCCTAAAGCATTAATACAAACCAAACTAGGAGAAACTTTATTATTAGAAGCTAATACTTTTCATGCTAACACTATTACGCCAAAACTATTAAAATGGGATCAAATAACAATTCTAGATCATTGGAAATTTGAA
This sequence comes from Bretschneidera sinensis, assembly GCA_023935145.1. Lineage (NCBI taxonomy): Eukaryota > Viridiplantae > Streptophyta > Magnoliopsida > Brassicales > Akaniaceae > Bretschneidera > Bretschneidera sinensis. The sequence continues at coordinate 108,672,620 of CM043700.1, forward strand.
GCATTATGTCCCCCCAGGGAAATAGCATATTCCAATGTATCTCAAGTAGATGAACACAAGGATGGTAGTGTTGTTATTAGATTTAATTCACCATCATTATCTAGGACAACCAGTTTTAGAAGAATTAGAACCCCTATATATGAAGATCCTCAAATTATGCCTCCTAGATATAGTGTAGATCCATTATCTAGAAATTCCAATAAAAGTTTATTAGGAGTCAATTTTGACCCAACCATACCAAGAGGATTTTATGATAATGAATCTTTTAAGTCTATATTAGAACAATCGCACATAGGAGAAACCTCTTATAGAAAAAAAGATAATGGTCAAGATTATTCTCCAACTAAAATAGATATGGATAATGAACTTAATGTTATTATGAAATCTAATTATACTATAAATAAAGAAATATTAAAAAAATATTTTTTATCCCTCAAAAATAAAGAGAAATCTGATTGATTTATGACAACCTTTTCTGAAAATGAAAGAACCCACATAAGGAATCAATGGTATTCTCATATGACTGAAATTCATACTTCTTTGATTTCTTTGAAATATATACATTTAATAATAGGATTTATAACCCTTTTGCCCTAAATTATCCTGATGTATATAAAGAAATAGATGTTATAACTCAACTTGATCACAAATGGACTCTTGCTAGCGGTCAAGTTATATCATCTATACACCCCCCACTACAGAGAATAACTTTTAATTCACCTCAATATTCAGTCCCTATTATTGCAACACCCTTAAAAAATGCTAATAAAAATGAACCACCTAATCGTAATGCTGATTTAACTGATATTAGTAATCTTTACACCCAAAACAATTATACTAATCAAAATCTTCACAAAATTTCTCAACATATTACCTCTATTGCCTCTACTATTGATTCTATAGATGACAAATTAACCTCTTTAGATAGTAAGCAAAAGGCCCCTGCTTCTTCTTCAAAAAACCTCGGAGAGAAGACATACCCTCCTATAATTCAAAAACCAAAACCTACTCCTCATCTATCTCAACCAATTTTTAAACCACTTCAAATAGAAAAAGAAAATTTAATTACTCTTGACAATTCTGATGATGTCTTGAAATCTATAAATGATAGATTAAAAAATTTAAACCTCGATGAAAAAACTTCAAACATTAATGTCATAGACCAAGATCTAATTAGCGAAATTAGAGAAACTGATGAAATCAATAAAATACATAACAATAAAAATAGTTCAACACTGTTTCCAAGAACTAGAAATTACTACACTAGACCAACTCCCTCTGATATACAATATGAAGAAAGATCTTCGGCTACGCAAGCTCGCTATGATGATAATACATTATATGAATGGAATATAGATGGAGCTAGTGATCACAATATATTAAATACACTTCAAGAAATGACTATGGCTGCTACTGCTTATCAAACACGACCCAATGATACTAATAAAAAGATAACTACCAGTATAATTGCTGGATTTACTGGAATACTTAAAGGTTGGTGGGATAATTATCTCACTGAAGATAACAGAAATGCAGTATTAAATGCCTCAATTGATATACCAAAAACTCAATCATTCCAAGACAATCAAATTGGAGAAATTAGTATTTCTACTAGATACATAAAACAATAAAATGCTTTTGAAACTCTTATATATGCTATTACTCAACATTTTATAGGAGACCCTGACAAATTTTCAGTCAGATCATATGAAATACTTATTAACCTGACATGCACAACTATGCAAGACTTTAGATGGTATAAAGATGTATTTCTTGCCAAAATATACACTAAAAAAGATAGTAATAATGCTTATTGGAAAGAAAATTTTATTTCAGGACTTCAAAATTATTTGCTGAAAAAGTTCGACAAAGAATTAGCGATGTTAATAACGGATCCATACATTATGATAATCTTTCATATGGAGAATTAATAGGTTATATTAATTATGAAGGATTAGCCCTCTGGAATGATCTTAAACTAAAGTCCAAAATGAAATCTGAACTACATCAAAGCAGAAAAGAATTAGGCTCATTCTGTAACTAGTATGGTTATGAAACTATTAGGGCCCCGTCTGTTGAAAAGAAAAAGAAAACCAAATATTTTTAAAAACAGACTTATAAGAAACACAATAAGCCCAATAAGTATCCTTCTACTACAAAAATCCAAAAGCTTAGATTTAAAAAATAAAAAAAAACCACAAACCCAAACCTCTTCTAAAGCCTACTTTAAGTGTGGACAGCTTGGGCATTGGGCAAAGAACTGTCGTGTAAAGCAAAAAATTAATGAGTTAGAAATTGATGAAACATTAAAGTAACAATTAAAAAAAGTTATGCTAAATGAATCTTAGTCAGAAGAAGAATCCTCCTCTTCTGATAAAAAAGAACTTATTTATACCATTCAAGAGACTTCTGATTCAGAAGATTCTGACGATTCACAGTGTAACTGTGAAGAAGGTCTATGTTATTGTAAATCTATCAATATGATAACTTCACAAAAGAAATTCTTCCTAGATATTATTGATAAAATTGATGACCCTATAACTAAGAAAGAATACTTAGTAAAATTAAGAAATATTATTTGTGAAGAACAAAGAATTAAGACCCCTGAACCATATAACCTTGAAAAAATATTAGAAAAAAGATTTCAAAAACCAAAAATTGCAAATGTGCAAGATTTGCAAATGGAAGTTAATTCCATGAAAGAACAGATTAAAAATATTCAAAAAGACACTATAGATCTAAAAGCAAAAATGGTTAATTTAGAAATAAATAACCTTAAAGAATCAATTATATCACAAACTGACAAAAAAATAAAATCTCAAGAAGCCTCAACTTTAGAAATAACTAGTTTAATAGAAAATGAACCAAAATATAGCTTTGTTAATTTAATAGAAAGAATTAATTACCAGAAATGGTATATCAAGATTTCTATTGTTATTAATGAAGAATATCATATTAATACCATTGCTCTTGTTGATTCTGGTGCTGACCAGAATTGTCTTAAGGAAGGTCTTATACCCACAAAATATTATGAGAAAACTACGGAAAGATTAAATACTGCAAGCGGATCACAATTAAATGTAGAATATAAAATTACCAATTCTTATGTATGTAATGATGGATATTGCCTTAAAACACACTTTGTACTTGTTAAAACTATTCATCAAAACATTATCTTAGGAACCCCATTATTAACACAAATATATCCTTTTAAAGTTAGTCATCTAGGAATAGAAACTAACATATTAGGCTAAAGTTTATTCTTCCCATTTTTACAACCTATAGACACTAGGGAATTAAACTTATTACAAAACAATAGCCTGCATAAACAAATAAACTTAATACAAAATAAGCAAGCTCATATCAATTTTCTAAAAGAAGAAATTAATTATCAAAAGAGAGAGCAACAAATCAAAGAACCTCAAATACAATCTCAAATAAAGGACTTAGAAGCTTTATTTAAGAAGGAAATATGTGCTGATTTGCCAAATACTTTTTGGGAAAGAAAAAAGCACATAGTATCTCTGCCTTATGAACCAAATTTTAATAAAAAAGATATCCCTTCAAAATCACGACCTATCCAGATGAATCAAGAATTATTAAAATACTGTCAAGAAGAAATTTAAACATTATTAGATAAAAAATTAATTAGACCAAGTAAATCTTCTTGGAGCTGCTCTACTTTCTATGTTCAAAAGCAAGCAGAATTAGAAAGAGGAGCTCCCAGATTAGTTATTAATTACAAACCCTTAAACAAGGTTTTACAATGGATAAGATACCCAATACCCACTAAAAAAGATCTTCTTAATAGACTTCATGATTCTACTGTATTTTCAAAATTTGATTTAAAATTTGGATTTTGGCAAATTCATATTAACGAAAAAGATAAGTACAAGACTGCATTCAATGTCCCTTTTGGTCATTACGAATGGAATGTAATGCCCTTTGGTCTTAAGAATGCTCCTTCAGAATTCCAAAATATTATTAATGATATTTTTAATGACTACTCTAGTTTCAGTATAACATATATTGATGATATATTAATATTTTCAAAATCATTTTATCAACATTTTAAGCATTTAAAAGCTTTTTTCCAAATTATTAAAAACAATGGATTAGTTTTACCAGAAACCAAAATGAAATTATTTCAGACCAAAATAAGATTTTTAGGACATATTATATTTCAATGAAATATCAAACCTATTGATAGATCAATTGAATTTGCAAATAAATTTTCTGATGAGATCAAAGACAAGACCCAATTACAAAGATTTCTTGGTTGTTTAAATTACATAGCAGATTATTTTCCCCATTTAAGACAAACTTGTGAACCTTTATATAAGAAGCTTCGCAAGAATCCAATTTCTTGGTCATCCCAACATACTGAAATCGTTAGGCTTCTCAAAACAAAAGTATTAAGTCTTCCTTGTCTTGGTATTCTTGTCATCGTCAAAACAGACGCTTCTGATATAGGATATGGAGGTATTCTAGAACAAGTTCTTCCCCAAAAAATCACAGAACAGATAGTACGATATCATTCTGGTATATGGCTTGGAGTACAGAAAAATTATTCAACAATCAAAAAAGAATTTTTATCCATTGTTTTATGTATATCAAAATTTCAAGATGATTTATACAATAAAACATTTTTATTACGCATTGATTGTAAATCAGCAAAAGAAGTTTTACAAAAAGATGTTCAAAATCTTGTTTCAAAACAAATATTTGCCAGATGGCAAGCCATATTGAGTGTATTCGATTTTAATATAGAGTTTATTAAAGGAGAGAATAATTCTCTTCCTGATTTCCTCACACGGGAATTTTTGCAGGATCCAAACACAGGAAAAAACGAGTCTGACTTCTCGCTAAAAGGGAAAACAAAAGATTGAGCCCTCTTCATCACCTCAAAAAATCCAAGACCCATCAGATTATGCTTCTTCAAAACCTCCTTTATCACCAGTTCAACCAAAAACACCTCAAATGCCAAACAGATTTGCTTCTCTAGAAGAATTCCCAATCCTATCTCCACAATCCTATGCTAAAAAACTCTCCTCTCAAGCACCATCATCCCAATCTCAAAACTAAACACTATCATCTCAATCTCAAATCCCTACTAGTCAATATTTCCAAAAACCTATTCAAGAATATATTAGATGTACCTGTATTAGACAACCAACAAATGATTTTGAACTTATTAATCATTATCTTTATGTCAATAAAGTATTTCCAACAGGTTTTCAATATGCCCCTGAAGATATTCGAAAAACTCAAAGATATTATGAGCTGATTTTAGTTGACACCAAATCCGTAGAAATTACCCACACAAGAGACCCTTCTGACCCCAACTTTATTGTTTATTCCAAATGCAAGATTCTCAAATTCGTCCTTCCAGATAAGATTCTTGATCACTATAAGCCAAATCATTTTTCAGTAACTTTTAATCCCCCTACTTATAATTATCATGATTATCAAATGGCATGGTTCAATATGTTTTATATTAGACCAAAAACCCATTCTTGGTTCATATTCTTTGACAAGAAATGCAAGATTGACTTCCCTCAATGGATTTCATTTTGGTTTCTGATAAAACTAATCCATAGTTTTTAATAATTTGGAAAAAAGCTTTTAAATGCTTAAAATGTTGATCAACTGATTTTGAAAATATTAGTATATCATCAGTATAGGTTATACTGAAACTAGAGTAGTCATTAAAAATATCATTAATAATATTTTGGAATTCTGAATGAGCATTCTTAAGACCAAAGGGCATTACATTCCATTCCATTCGTAATAACCAAAAGGGACATTGAATGCAGTCTTGTACTTATCTTTTTCGTTAATATGAATTTGCTAAAATCCAGATTTTAAATCAAATTTTGAAAATACAGTAGAATCATGAAGTCTATTAAGAAGATCCTTTTTATTGGGTATTGGTTATCTTATCCATTATAAAACCTTGTTTAAGGGTTTGTAATTAATAACTAATCTGGGAGCTCCTCTTTCTAATTCTGCTTGCTTTTGAACATAGAAAGTAGAGCAGCTCTAAGGAGATTTACTTGGTCTAATTAATTTTTTATCTAATAATGTTTTAATTTCTTCTTGATAGTATTTTAATAATTCTTGATTCATCGGAATAGGTCGTGATTTTGAAGGGATATCCTTTTCATTAAAACTTGGTTCATAAGGCAGAGATACTGTGTGCTTTTTTCTTTCCCAAAAAGCATTTGGCAAATCAACACATATTTCCTTCTTAAATAAAGCTTCTAAGTCCTTTATTTGAGATTGTATTTGAGGTTTTTTGATTTGTTGCTCTATCTTTTGATAATTAATTTCTTCTTTTAGAAAATTGATATGAGCTTGCTTATTTTGTATTAAGTTTATTTGTTTATGCAGGCTATTGTTTTGTAATAAGTTTAGTTCCCTAGTGTCTATAGGTTGTAAAAATGGGAAGAATAAATTTTGACCTACTATGTTAGTTTCTATTCCTAGATGACTAACTTTAAAAGGATATATTTGTGTTAAAAATGGGGTTCCTAAGATAATGTTTTGATGAATATTTTTAACAAGTACAAAGTGTGTTTTAAGGCAATATCCATCATTACATACATAAGAATTGGTAATTTTATATTCTACATTTAATTTTGATCCGTTTGCAGTATTTAATCTTTCCGTAGTTTTCTCATAATATTTCGTGGGTACAAGACTTTCCTTAAGACAATTCTAGTTAGCACCAGAATCAATAAGAGCAGTGGCATTAATATGATATTCTTCATTAATAACAATAGAAATCTTGATATACCATTTTTGGTAATTAATTCTTTCTATTAAATTAACAAAGCTATCTTTTGGTTCATTTTCTATTAAACTAGTTGTTTCTAAAGTTGGGGCTTCTTGAGATTTTCCTTTTTTGTCAGTTTGTGATATAATTGATTCTTTAAGGTTATTTATTTCTACATTAACCATTTTCGCTTTTAGATCTATAGTGTCTTTTTGAATATTTTTAATTTGTTCTTTCATGGAATTAACTTCCATTTGCAAATCTTGCACGGTAGCAATTTTTGATTTTTGAAATCTTTTTTCTAACATTTTTTCAAGGTTATATGGTTCAGGGGTCTTAATTCTTTGTTTTTCACAAATAATATTTCTTAATTTTACTAAGTATTCTTTCTTAGTTATAAGGTCATCAATTTTATCAATAATATCTAGGAAGAATTCCTTTTGTGAAGTTATTATATGGATAGATTTACAATAACATAAACATTCTTCACAGTTACACTGTGAATCGTCAAAATCTTCTGAATCAGAAGTCTCTTGAATGGTATAAATAAGTTCTTCTTTATCAGAAGAGGAGGATTCTTTTTCTAACTGATATTCATTTAGCATAACTTTTGTTAATTTTTGCTTTAGTGTTTCATCAATTTCTAACTCATTAATTTTTTGCTTTACACGACAGTTCTTTGGCCAATACCCAAGCCGTCCACACTTAAAGCAGGCTTTGGAAGAGGTTTGGGTCTGTGGTTTTTTTTATTTTTTAAATCTGGGCTTTTGGATTTTTGTAGTAGAAGGATACTTATTGGGCTTATAGTGTTTCTTATAAGTTCGTTTTTTAAAATATTTGGTTTTCTTTTTCTTTTCAACAGACGGGGCCCTAATAGTTTCATAACCATACTGGTTACAGAATGAGCCTAATTATTTTCTACTCTGATGTAGTTCAGATTTCATTTTGGACTTTAGTTTAAGATCATTGCAGAGGGCTAATCCTTCATAATTAATATAACCTATTAATTCTCCATATGAAAGAGTATCATAAGGTATGGATCCGTTATTAACATCTCTAATTCTTTGTCGAACTTTTTCAGCAAATAATTTTGGAAGTCTTGAAATAAATTTTTCTTTCCAATAAGCATTATTACTATATTTTCTAGTGTATATTTTGGCAAGAAATACATCTTTATACCATCTAAAGATGTATTTCAGCTCTAATTCTTTGTCGAACTTTTTCAGCAAATAATTTTGGAAGTCCTGAAATAAATTTTTCTTTCCAATAAGCATTATTACTATATTTTCTAGTGTATATTTTGGCAAGAAATACATCTTTATACCATCTAAAGTCTTACATAGTTGGGCATGTCAGGATAATAAGTATTTTAGATGATCTGGCTGAAAATTTGTCAGGGTCTCCTATAAAATGTTGAGTAATAGCATATATAAGGGTTTCAAAAGCTTTTTCTTGTTTTATGTATCCAATAGAAATACTAATTTCTCCAGTTTGATTGTCTTGGAATGATTGAGTTGTTGGTATATCAATTGAGGCATTTAATACTTCATTTCTGTTATCTTCAGTGAGATAATTATCCCACCAACCTTTAAGTATTCCAGTAAATCCAGCAATTATACTGGTAGTTATCTTTTTATCAGTATTATTGGGTCGTGTTTTATAAGCAGTAGCAGCCATAGTCATTTCTTGAAGTGTATTTAATATATTGTGATCACTAGGTCTATCTATATTCCATTCATATACTGTATTATCATCATAGCGAGCTTGAGTAGCCGAAGATCTTTCTTCATATTGTATATCAGGGGGAGTTGGTCTAGTGTAGTAATTTATAGTTCTTGGAAACAGTGTTGAACTATTTTTATTGTTATATATTTTATTGATTTCATCAGTTTCTCTAGTTTCGCTAATTATATCTTAGTTTATGACATTAATGTTTGAAGTTTTTTCATCGAGGTTTAAATTTTTTAATCTATCATTTATAGATTTCAAGACATCGTCAGAATTGTCAAGAGTAATTAAATTTTCTTTTTCTATTTGAAGTGGTTTAAAAATTGGTTGAGATAGATGAGGAATAGTGAAAAATGAAGTTTTAAAGTTATAAGATGCGAGTATCATTTACCCCATCTCTGATAGTAAATGGGTTAGCTCGACTCAGCTAGTACCTAAAAAGTCTGGGGTAACTATGGTAACCAACTCCGAGGGGATGCTTGTTCCTACTAAGGTAGTGACAGGGTGGCGCATGTGCATAGACTATAGAAAACTTAATTCCGCCACCCTCAAGGATCACTTTCCACTTTCATTTTTAGACCAAATCTTAGAACGTGTAGCTGGACATCCCTTCTATTTCTTTCTAGACATGTATTCGAGATATTATCATATAGAGATTGCATTAGAATATCATGATAAGACTACATTGACATACCCATTTGGTACTTACGTATTCCGACGTATGCCTTTTGGTCTGTGTAATGTGCCAGCTATATTTCAAATATGCATGATGAGTATATTTAGCGATATGGTCGAAAAATTTATGAAAGTCTTTATGGATGATTTGATTGTGTTTGGCGATTCTTTTGATTCATTCCTACTCCATCTACATACTGTTTTGAATAAATGTGAAGAAAAAGGTCTAGTGCTTAATTAGGAAAAATGTCATTTCATGGTTCCCTCTAGACTAATTTTGGGGCACATAATTTCTAAAAAAAAGGGATCAAAATGGATAAATAAAAAATATAATTTATCTCTAAATTATCCACACCTAAAACTGTTAAGGATGTTAGATCCTTTCTTGGGCATGTCGGTTTTTATAAGAGGTTTATATAGAGTTTCTCTGCTATATCTAGATCATTGTGTAACCTTCTAACTAAGGAAGCCATGTTCAATTGGACACAAGAGTGTGAGGATACTTTTCGAACACTCATTGATGGATAGGCTTAGGTCCGCCCCCATTATACAATCACCAGATTGGAATTTACCGTTTGAGATTATGTGTGACACGAGTAATTATACAGTGGGGGCAGTTTTGGGACGACAAAGGGAGGGGAAGCCCTTTGTTGTATACTACGCTAGTAGAACTCTTAATAATGCACAAATGAATTATTCAACAACTGAAAAAGAATTGCTAGTCGTAATCTTTGCCTTAGATAAATTTCTTGCTCATCTGATTGTACACCTATCACTGTTTTTACTAACCATGCAGCCCTTAAGTATCTTCTTTCAAAGAAAGATGTTAAGACAAGATTGATTAGGTGGATTTTACTCTTGCAAGATTTTGATTTAACAATTAAGGATAAGAAGGGGGTGAAGAATGTGGTGGTAGATCACTTGTCTTGCCTGGAGTTCAATGAGTCTGCTCATGGGCCACCCATCCAAGACAACTTCTGTGACGAACATATATTCGCTGTAAGCTAAGCACTATTGTATGTGCGCATTGTAAATTACTTGGTTTCTGGCAAAATGCCATCCATATGGAGCGTGCAAGATAAGCACAAATTTTTAGTCGAGGTAAGAAATTTTTATTGGAATGACCCTTATCTTTATAAGTATTTCCCTGACCAAATTATGAGGCGGTGCATCCCTACGACTGAGAATGATAGTGTCTTACATTTTCGTCATAGTTCAGCTTGTGGCGGTCACTTTTCTATGAAAAAGACTACCACAAAAATATTTGATTGTTGGGGGATCGATTTTATGGGACCCTTTCCACCTTCCTTTGGGTATCTATATATCTTGCTTGCAGTGGACTACGTGTCCAAATGGGTAGAGGTTGTAGCGTGCCAAAACAATAACAACAACACTGTTGTCAAATTTCTTAAGGAAAACATTTTCTCCAGATTCGGCACGCCTCGGGCTATGATTAGTGATCAAGGCACTCATTTCTGTAACCGTTCTTTTGAGGCTTTGATGCGCAAGTATGGAGTGCACCACAAGGTCTCTAACACTACCACCCACAGATAAATGGCCAGGCTGAATTAGCCAACCGAGAGGTGAAGAAAATATTGGAGAAGGCGGTGAACCCGAATAGAAAGGATTGGTCTTCGTGCCTTCCCGACGCTTTTTGGGCTTACCGTACTACTTACAAGACCAAACTCGGGATGTCTCCGTACCGGCTTATCTATGGAAAATCATTCCATCTATCAATTGAGTTAGAACATCATGCTTATTGGGCTGTAAAAAGCATTAACTTTGATCTTAATGATGCAGGAATTCATAGGAAGCTTCAGTTGGCTGAGATTGAAGAGTTACAAAGTGATGCCTATGACAACACCAGAATCTACAAGGAAAATACGAATGTAGCACTTAATAAGTAATATCTGAGGAAGCAATTCAAGCCCAATCAACGAGTCCACCTCTATAACTCAAAGCTTCACTTTCATCCCAGCAAGCTAAAATCGAGATGGACCGGCCCGTTCGTGGTTAAGCATGTCTTTCCCAATGGTTTGGTTGAGATAAAAGATCTAAAATATGGGAGAGTATTTCGAGTGAATGTGCAATGTCTAAAGCACTATGTGGAGAAAGTAGAGGAACCAGAGGAGATATCTATGGTTGCCCCTGTCTACTTTGATTAATGTTCGGTACTTCTATCTATATTATATTTTACTGCTTTCTAGTTTAGTTTATTTTGTTTTGCTTTGTTTGCTTTTATATTTAGTTTTGTGTGATGCAAGTTTACCTACACTACGTTATTGGAGTTCCTCTCTCCTGTAGGTATGACTTTCTTATCTTTTGGTGACTATAAGGACACTGTCACATTCTGGTTGGGGGTGGTAGCATATACATACTTGTTATATATTGTTTTGTGTGAAACTATCATGGTGTGTTTGTGAGATTTCGCGATTTTGTGAACTGTTGATGCATGATTACAACTCTGTTTTCGTCAAGGTCCAATGACACTATCTTGATTAACACTGACTGCTTTTTGAAAACTTATTTTTGTGCACATACTAAGCTTTGTGGCTTGTTTAGAGAGTGATGCATACGATCTTTGGTTTTTAACCATGTTTGAAGCACATTTATTTTTATTGAGTGGAGAGTCTGAGAAAACTAGCATTGTGAACTTTTATTGCCTACTTGAATTGGTTTTATTGCTATTTGAGATGCTTTGTTTGGCTTACCTTACATGTGGAGAAATGATTTGGTTAGTCGTCGAGGCCTTCGAATCCATCATTGACATTTGCGCGGAGTTTTGATCGTCGACAATATTTTGGGAATGATTCTTCTTCCATTAGTTTATATATTTATATTGTAATTCTCTAAAAGAAAAAAGAGAATAAAAAAGAGAATAAAAAAATCATTCTTCTATCAGCTTATTTATTTGTATTGTACTTCTCTAAAAGAAAAAGAAAAAAAAAGAAAGAGAGAAGAAAAAAAAGAAGAAGAAAATATCAGTTTTTGTTTACTTTAGTTTTTAGTTTGTATTTGAAAGAAGGAAGATTCAACAATTTAAGCAAGATAAGTTGTTGCACCACACTCAGAAGAAAGGAGCTTCAACACCAAGGCTTATTGATTAAACATTGAAATTTTGAGGCATTATATTGGTAAGTTGAATAAAGTGTTTTGAATTGTGTGATTAGCCTATCTTGTTCACTTGCTTGTCCTAAATTGGTTGGCCCTTTTATTGAGTGCTTTTATCTGCTTTCCAACTCCATGAGTAAATATATTGCATCTTTAAATTGATAAACACTTTACCTGTGAGGATAATGGAGTTGAGGCTTCTTTCTTGGTTGAATTCAAAGTTTTATGCATCATTGGTTTGTGGTAAGAAAGTTTAAGCTTAGGGAACACACTCATAGTTTCTCTAAAAACATGATTTGAAAACTCGTTAGCATCTGTGAGCTTTGATCAACGTTTGTTTGAATGCTAGACAGTTCTACAAAATTCTCAGATAAACATCATTCGTACTATGTTACTTTTCATGCATTGTTGTTTACCTTGCATCACTAGGTACTAGCAATGAGCTGGTTGGGGGTTGTGATTAAGGCATGAAAATGCACTTCAGATGTTAATTATATGCATTTGTTGCGATTAATTTTGATTATTTATTGAATTTCTTGACAAGTGTGGTCCTTTGGAGAATTCTATGTTTTAGTGTGTTTTGCAGTTTTAAAAAAAAACAAAGAAGTCTTAAACAAAAAAATATATAAAATATGTTCGAAAGAATCCACAACATCCGGACCAGTTCAGGGCAGAGAAACCAGGTTTCCCAAGAGGAGTGCAACAAAACCCATCATTTCTAGACTATTAAAGATAAATTGAGCATTTTACTAAGCCATGTTGTCACTAGCAAAGGTGAAAAGGAATTTCACTAAATTGCCAGAATTGTCTGTACAGATCAGTCATTTTTGCGGATTAAACTGTATTGATTCAAGAAGAACAAAAAAATGAGCCATATATGCTTGAAAGATCTGGATGTTTATTTTTTGGAGAATGTTACATCTCGTAAATATGATTTTTCTAGAGAAAGTTATGGCAGTTTAGTAGACAAAGGTCAGGTTATGCGTGATTTTAGTGTAGCAGGAGTGAATAAGCTATTAAATTTTGATTTTTTTTGGGGATTTGCACGGCCTAGACAGCAGCACAACCGGACCAATTCTGGACAGTATAAGCACATGGGCTGAAAAGAAACCCTAGGGCAACTTTTCTGTCTACAAAGTCGTCCCCATACAGCTATATATAGGATTTTAGACTCAGAGAACAGGGGGCTGAAGAGATATACACTGAATTTCTAGAGAGCTGTTGTGATTATGTATTATCGGCTAAGCTAAGTTTCAACCAAGGCGAAGAGATGAACTCTTAGATATAGCTGGTTTGGCTTGTATTTAATTCAGTATTTGTGTTTTTAACATTGAATAATTATTTTGAGTTGTTCCTTTTATTTAATATTGAAGTTGATGTTTTTGTGTGACAAACAATTATATTTTCTTCTTCTATAGGTTTTATTTAACTCTGGTGATTGTTGTTCTTTTTCTTCATATAAGTTCAGTCATGCTTCTCTTATGTGTGGAATTTAGAATGCAATTGATTTCAGTATATTAATTATATATGCTGGTCCTTTACTTCATTATTGTCTCTGGATATATAGTCGATTTAGGATATCATATATGATTAACCGTTGCATTACTTGTAAAAACAAGAAAGAGATTTCTCATAATAATTTACAAAAGAATATTTTTGGTGCTTTCACTATTATTTTCCGATTATATATTTGGGATGTGAAATACATAGTTGAGTTATAATTATTGAATTGATACAAGTTGAAGCTATGAAATTTAGCAGGGATTCTTGGACCCTTGTGTTGCTCATTATTGATTTTCTTTCACTTAATTCAATTGTTTCATTTAATTCTCAAAATTTTCTTAATATTAATTTTTAATTTTGTTTCCATTACTTTTTTGCCTGAGACTTTGATTGTAGAAAGTTCTCTTCATGGGATCGACACCCCATTCTATACTACTACTACTGCATAGTACTGTTTGGGCGTAATTCAATCACTAATAGCAACTATGTTCTTTCCAATTTTCTCTTCTCTCTTTTTATTGTCGAGGAAAAATCTGTTTTTCTTACAAGGCAAGGGCAGCCGGCCTTAAATAGGCAAACTCCTAGAAAAGAAAAAGAAAGTAAAATAATACTACTCCTTCTAGGAAAAGAAAAGACACTGAAATGGGAAATACTTCTATTACTAGGAAAATATGAAATAGGAAAGTAACTAAAAGGAAATATGACACAAAATAGGAAAAAGTGCAGCACAAGTAAAAATTGTATATATATGGAGGCTCACAATATTCATTAGGGTTTTTTTATTTTATTCTCCAGTTATATGAGCCGTGGCCCAAAAAAAAGTATGTCGCGACCTCTATCAGTAGACATCCCTAGCCAAACTTCACGGAACAGATGAACGCAGCATGCAAAACCCATGCTGCGGCACGCGTCCTTCAAATTCAGCTATTTTCCTTTGATAAAACGACGTCATCTCTCTCATTTTGACTCCAATTTTCGAATTTTTTGATCCCAAACGTTCCAGATCTTCTTGCCAATATTATTTTTAAGCACATGTGACCTAAAAATACACCAAAAATACCTGTGATTCCAGAAAACACATTCTTAAGATAATTAAGTAAAAATGCAAGATTTAAACCTAATTTTCCACAAATAATACCGATAAATCACTAAGTATTAGTTTATTTTCAAGTACTCATCATAAGTCTTTAGTTTTCTATGCAGTCGGGCTTCCAGAGCTTGAGCTCTTCTGTGGACCAGAGCTTTCAGTTGGTGCAGACTGATATTGAGCACATGCGTCACGACATCAGCACCCTTAGGGATGACTTTGAGTTACTCTGAGAGCTCTCGGAAGGCTTGTTGGCAGAGATTTGAGATCTCTTCTAGGATAGCTCTGACTCCCCCGTTTACTGAGTTTTTCTTTTATCATTTCGGTTATGTATATATAGCTCCATGGATATTTAGCAAGAACATTTCTTTTCTTTACATACATTAATATACTTGTACTTGTACTCGATGTTTAGACAGATTCTGTAAGCTTATGATGTATGGATTGCTATATTTACTTGCTTATGTTTGACTCATTTATCTATTAGCTCATATATATGCTTTACTTTTAAGCTATATGGTTACTTAGCTTAAGCACTTTTTGCTCATCTATATGCTTTAACTACTCAAGCTTCTGTGCAAACTTCTGACTCTTCTTGGGAAATCTTTCCAACTCCGAATGATGCCTAGTTTTTGCATACAAGTTTGTTTATGCCTTATCTTCATGTATTGGTGATTAAATTGCTTATTTTTCAAGTTTACACCCTTTTTTTTTTTTTCTGTTGTTGTAAAAACGAGAGAGAAAAAGAGAAATCTGTTGTAAAGCTTTGTAAACTAAGATAGCATAAATTTAGGGGGAGCATTGCTTCGAACATGTTAAAAAATGTAATATAGTCTTGCATTGCTTGGTTGGGATTCATATTGCTATATTACAACTATTTTTGAATGCTTATAGGTTGGTTTTTATCAAAAAAACAGAGGAAACTCTATCCAAATTTTTCAAAAAATCCAACACTTAGTTTTAAAACTGTTTTTTTCTCTTCTTAGTTTTGTCATCATAAAAAAGGGGAGATTGTTGACCCGTATTTGATTTTAATAATGACAAAGCACTACTTAAATTGCACTAGCAGTTTTATCTAAGTATTTAAGAGGTAAAAGCATTTAGTCTAGAAATAAGATGCAAGATCCCAACACGTTCAGACACCAAAGAAGACAAAAGATCTAGAATAGGTACTAAAGCAATTGAATTAGTTTGTAAATCTCTAAATTCAAATACTTAGCATGATCTATGGCTCAATTTACAAAAAACTTTGACAAAACTATAATATAGAAAGTTTATAAGTCCAAAACTGTTTTGAAACATGAAAACTGGGTTGAAGGACAACCCAGTCGACTGGGTCTACATACTAGTCAATTGGGATTTGGGACAGTAAGTTCCCAGTCGACTGGTAACTTAACCAAGTCGATTGGTCCTATGACCCAGTTGACTGGTACTCTCTCTAAACCTAAAAGTGAAGATTTTTCATTTGATCCAGTCGACTAGTACAAGGACTCAATCGATTGGTAATTCGAAAATATGACTGTTTAAGACGTGAGGCTTAAGCATTTAATGCCCCAAACCTACCAAGTCAGTGTCAAACGGCTATATTAACTAAAGGCTATATAAACCCAACTCAATGAGCATTTAAACAAGGAAGATAGCACATTCAATTCATCTTATAGCTCATTAATTCTTAAAAGCTTTAAAAAAAATTCATTATAAGCCATTCTTTAAGCTTGCTCTTGAAATAGAGATATTATTCATTTGTAAAAAGTATTCATTGCTATCTCTCTACCATTTACTCTACAGTTAATACAATTTATTGTAAAGGGAAAGAGTTGGTATAACTCTTAGAGTGATTAGGATTAAACACTTCGGTTGTAACTTCCGTGAGGAAGAGATTATTGTAAAGTTTGTGCAATACCTATGAAGTTTCTCGACTAACGATTAGTGGATTACTTCAAGGAGGTTCTTTAAAGAGAGTGGATGTAGGGTCGGAGAGATTCTGATATTGCCGAACCACTATAAACAGAGTTTGCATTTTATCTTCCATAACTCCTTTATTTACAAGCGTATTATTTGATTGTGTGCATTACTCATCAAACTATTTTCAAAACTTGCAAGTTAATTACTAAAAAGTTTTTAAAACCCAATTAACCTCCCTCTTAGGTTTGAACCTCGGTTTATAGTAGCTAATAAGACTCCACTCTTATGACTCAATTCTAGTCTCAAAGATCTCAAATAAGAATACAACTCTACCTTCACATTTCTCAATACATTCAACTTCCTTGACTTTCTACTCAAAGCATCTGCTACAACATTGGCTTTTCTTGGATGATAATTGATGGTACAATCATAATCCTTAATCAATTCTATCCATATCCTCTACATCAAATTTAAATCTTTCTGAGTAAATAAATATTTCAAACTCTTATGGTTAGTAAAGATTTCGTATGTCTCCCTATACAAATGATGTCTCCAAATTTTAAAGGCAAACACAACAATAATTAACTTTAAATCATGGATATGATAATTACGCTCATGGTTCTTTAACTACCTAGATGCATACACAATCACCTTACCATTTTGATACACATCCAAGATCACAATGAGATGCATCACTAAAAACTACAAATCCTTGCCCACTAACAAGAAGAGTCAATACTTTAGTCGTTGTCAACTTCTTCTTCAATTTCTGAAAACTCTCATCATATTCCTCAATCTATTTAAATTTAACATCCTTTCTAGTCAACTTTGTTAATGGTACAGCTATCAGGGAAAATCCCTTAACAAATCTTCTATAATAGCCAGTTAGACCAAGAAAACTTTGAACCCCTATTACATTTGTTGGTCTATCCCAATTAACCACTTCTTCTACCTTCTGAGAGCCTACATAAATTCCATCACCCTAAATCATATGACGTAAAAGTACAACTTTATCAAGCTAGAATTTACATTTACTCAATTTAGCATATAACTTCTTCTCTCTCAAAGTCTGCAATACAATTTTCAAATTTTGCCAATGCTCTTCCTTACTTCTAGAATACACCAATATATAATCAATAAATACCACAACAAAACAGTCATGGAAAGATTTAAACACCCTATTCATCATATCCATAAAGGTTGCAGATGCATTGGTCATTCTAAAAGATATAACTAGAAATTCATAATAACCATGGCAAGTACAAAATGCAGTCTTTGAAACATCAAAGTTCTTGACTTTTAATTTATGGTAGCCCAACCTCTCAATTTTAGAAAATATACATGCACATTGCAATTGATCAAATAAGTCATCAATTCTAGGAAAATGATATTTATTTTTCACAGTTATCGATTTAATTGCTTGTAGTCATTATATAACCTTATAGTACCAGCTTTTTTCTTCACAAATAAAACAAAAGCACCCTAAGGTGATACACTGGGTTTAATGAATCCCTTACTAGTAACTCCTGTAATTGAACCTTAAGTTCATCAAGCTCAATTTAGGCTATATAGTATGGTGCAATAAAAATAGAATTAGTATCAGGTAGTAAATCTATCACAAATTCAATTTCTCTATCTGGTGGTAACCTTGACAAATCTTTTGGAAACATATAAGAAAAGTCACTAACTATTGAAATATCTTCTAGCTTTGGCACCTCTTTCTTATAGTCAACCATAAAAGCCAAATAACCACTACAACCCTTTTTAAATATCTTTCATGCTTTTAAAGCTGATATAATGATTGTAGGAATTATTTTTCTATTTCCACAAAAGTCAAATTCATTCTCCCTAGGGATTCAAAAAATAACTATTTTTCTTAAATAATCCACACAGGCATAGTGAGTTGCTAACTAATCCATACACAGAATTACATCAAAATCGACCATTTCTAAAGGAATTAAATCCATATAGAATTGATGCCTAACCAATATCCACACACAACCTTTATATATATCAACCACCTCTACACTATTCCCAACAAGAGTTTCTATAGATAAAATACACCCAAGAGAAGATTTAGGCTTATCAGCATCATAGAAATTGATATTGAAACAAAAAAGTGCGTAGATCTAGAATCAATTAAAATTTTAGCATCTAAACCAAATAGTAAAAGCACACATGTCACCACGTTTAGAGCTGCCTAAACATCATATTGAGTCTATGAATATACTCTACCTGAAGCTCTAGATTCACTGGCTGACGCTCATATCTGACTAGGTTGTCCTTAGTTCTCTCCATGTATATTTCCAAACTCTTGCACACAACCACCACCTCATCTACCTCGACTATGTTGTCCCTTTTACCACCCCTGGCTCAAAAAGATTGTGAATCCTGCTGACTACCCCTAGTACCTCCTATACACATTGTACTCGAACAAGGTTTTACACGCTGAGCACACTTGTGTGCCATGTGACCTCTACCACCATAAGTATAACATATCAACTTAGCAAATCCACACTCAGCAATAATATGACCAGATCTCTCACATCGAAAACAAATTATAAGACTAAAGGAATGAGTCATCCCACTAGGTCTCCCATGTATCCGTGACATAGTACCTCGAGATTATGGATATGGGCCAAAAAAATGAGTATCACTAGTTATATTGTAAGGACGAAACCTCACCTCTGCTCTCCTTGACTGAGATACACCAAATGACTGCCTCGGTCCACTAAACTGTCTCCTCTAATCTTTCAAGCTCTCAAATTCTAATTGACCTCTCAGCAATCAGAGCGTCATTTATCAACTGAACGAAGTAAGTAAATTCCAAAATAGAAAATCTAGATTGAATCTCCCAATGAATTTTACCTAGAAACTCTCAAATTTTATCATGCTCAATACTAACCAAAGATGAGGCATATCTCGACAAAGCCATAAATCGAGCCTTAAACTCAACTAGTCTCATTTGTGGAGTTTGAAGAAACTCTACAAACTCTCGATGCTTCTCAGATTTATAATTATCAGGATAATTCTATTTAAAGAAAATCTCCACAAAACTATCCCAAGTATGAGGCCGTGGAATCATATATACTGAATTCCACAAATGACGAGCCTTCTCCACAAATAAGAACACTGTAAAGATGATCTTCTGGTTATCAGTAATGTTCATAACTGAATAAATATTATCTAGACAATTAATCCACTATTCACACACAATAAGATCAGTGGAACTGGGAAAAAAATGGTGGATTCAACTTTCTAAATTGCTCAAAAGTTGTACTACGAACCTCAATATGAAGTACTAACTACTCAGACATTTCCTCTAACTGAACTACAAGTCTCTTCCTAAATCCACTAGCTACATCTCTCTATTAAGAATTATACTGCTCCTTAGACATTCGAGTAAAAGCCTCAAATACCTTAGTCACCAAAGCAGGATCAACCTATCCAATTTGTGTAACAGTCACTGGAACACCAACCACAAGAAGATGACTAGATACCTAATTCCTTCTAAGAGGAATATGCTCTATAGTTGATCCATGTTCAAATACTGACTCACTAACATGGACTTCAACTTGAGGAATTCTACCTCGACCTTGACCTCCAGCTCTACCTCTATCTCTACCTCTACCTCTACCTCTACCTTGACCACGTCCTCTAAGTGGCATCCTAAAAAATCTTATAGGCATAAGAAAATCTTTATTACTAATCCAAATATTTTCTTCAAGATATAAATTAATGAGTATACATAATCTTAAAACCTATAGCTCTGATACCAAAAATTGTCACGACCCAAACCCATAACACTACCCTTATGAGTCTAGGACGTGCAATCAAATTTATTATTTTATTTTTACTATAAATTCATTTTCTCATTTTTATCCTCTACTATTATCTCAATAAAAACCTCCAGTTTTACCTTTTCATTATTTATGCATGAGATATATATTACAAACCATATCAAATTTGTCAAAATTTACAACATCACCATAAAATAATTACAGCAACCAACAGCCTGAGAAGAGGATGCCAAAGATATCACATAAACCAAAAGATAATTCTGATATGAAAAATGAAGTCTAACGCTCCTTGAAACCCCCTGGCCATTTCAATAAAGAAATGGCCAGTCAACTTTTAAAGCCGATATGAGTTTAAACTACCAAAATTCAATTATCATACATTACGAAATCACATTTGATATATAAAACATATAAACATATTTAGGAAACATTTAAGACATGAACTTTTCATTTAATCCAAACACAATATATTAATCATCATTTTGAAACAATTCATTATAAATCAATGTTGAAAGTCATTAAACAATTCTTTTCATTATCTCAAATCTCATAAAAAATCAAATCGTCTCTTTTCTTGGACTTGTTTCCAAAGAGAAAGTATACACAAAATTAATATATATATATATATATATATATATATAAATATATATATATGTTTTATCATCCCATAATCCCATTTAGTAGGATATATATGATAATTGTCCCCCTCCAATAGGACATTTAAGTGTCCCCATCTAGTAGGGCATGTATCTGGCACTACAAGGTAAATGACATCTACTGGTGCTTCATTTCTAGCGTTTCCATGAAGCACCGCAATGTTCAAATAAACATATATCGACGCTTAGAAGAGCCATAATATGCAAAACGTATTGTATATTGCGACGCTTGTAAGTTTCGCAATAAAACCTATTTCATATTGCGGCGATTGGAAATGCCCAATATGCAAAAACTTGTTTCATATTATGCCAAATCCAAGAGCCAAAATAAGATATTGAATATGTCACAAAACGACGCTTATAAGCACCACTAAGTGACAGTGTCATGTAGTGGCGCTTCTAAACGCCACTATGTGGCTATGTTATATACTGGTGCTTTGAAGCACCGAAATACGACTTAAAATATCCAGTGTCTCGTGCGCTTTAGTAAATTTTCAAAGGCCTCAGCTCTTATGCACGCAAGGAGACTCCAGAACCTTCTTACTCGAGCGTGTCTTCTTCCTCATCAACCAGGTTTGCTTCTTCATCTCTAATCTCCCTCATCAAAATTTATACTTCTTTAGCTTCACATGGATTATTCATAGTTTTACCATTTTTCTCCTATGTAATATCTTTGGCAAAAAAAATTTACTGTTCTATTTTTATTTTTTTGGTTTCCTATTTACTGTTAGATGATGATCTTGAAACCCTAGAATTTCACCAATTTCGCTGGTGTGAATTTGAAATCACTGCAACTGTGATTCGTGGAGTTTGAATCCTCCGCAATTCCATTCCAACCATTCTTATCTTGCGTTTTGAGGTATAGAATTGAGTCTTGGGTGCTGTCTTGAAGTTTACTGCTATATTTAGGTTTTGATATTAATTTATTGGATCAAATATGTTTGTGTTGATAATTTGTGTATGTATTAAATTGTATTAATCTGATTGAATTTACTAGGGTTTAAACATCACTTATTTTGTGGTGATCTTGGTTTTTATTGATATGATCAAGGCCAATTTCGTAATTTGTTTGATTTATACCTAAATTCTGTTTCGTAAGCAAGAAAATTGACGAGAAAGAGAATAGAGGATTGCATAATTTTTCTATATTTGATATGAACGAAGTTTTTATTGTTGAAAATATTGGAATTAAAGCTGTTGTTTAATTATGGTTTTTTTTGCAAATATTGGAATTGAAGTTACAATCTAGTTTCATCCCCAAGTGGATGAGTGCTGGAATAAGATTTTTAAACAATAGTCCATTTTTTGCCGGATGATATGTGTTTATTTCTCTGTTATGATACGAAATTTTAAATTTTTGTTACTATTAGTAAATCATTGGACTTCCTACAAGATTAAAAGTTATAGAATTTAATTTTTTTTTATGCCTTTGCCTGTTTAGATGAGAAGTGTTTCATAAACTAAGGAGATGCAATCGTTCTAATAAACATGCCTAAACTACATCTTAGTTTTCTGCCTGGTTATTTAATTTTTAAGCACTGCCACTAATAGTCGATAAGCAATTTACCACAGTGGGGGAGTTGAGGACATTGGTTCAACTAGTTTGCCTTATTCTCTGGCATAGGCTGTTGCACTACAGCCCCTGTCCAGGGGACAACAACTCCTATGAAGGGGCAGCTACACAGCAGCAGCTGTGCAGGGGCGGCTGGAACAATTGTCTCTCTTCCTATTTCTACTTTCACATTGCATTATCTTCTTGTGTTATGGTATGATATAATTAGATGATAAGTAAATGGATAGTAATACATATGGGATGACTGAACAATCAAATCTAGGACCAAAAACATAAAAAAGAACATGTGGATGTTTCTACATGTTGAGGGAGATGTTTTTGTGAACTTCAATAGCTCATAAGTCATCTCTTAAAAATAAAAATTGCAAATGGAGAATCCATTTTATAATTGGAAGGATTGAAGCCATTTTATGCTGTCTTACTTTGCTTTATGTAGTCAAAGTGTCAAACTGTCTATACATTTAATCTGTTTCTTGCAATAAGAGAATGAGAAGTAACAGAAGATAGCCAACTTGATATACCAGCACCTGCACAAGGGCTGGCGCATCAGCACCTGCACAGGGGCTACTGCACCAGCTCCTGTACAAAGGATGGTGCATAGGGGCCGGTGCACCATCCCCTGCACAGTGGCTGCTTCACCAGCACCTATACAGGGGCTACTGCACTAGCACAACAAAAATTTTAGACTAAAATTGTTGTTTTAATAATACAGTTTCATGTTGTTGTTCTTGACATGTATGGTATGCAGTAGCAACAATACACCTCATTTATAACTCTTTTAACCCCATATGTATAGCTCTTTGACATCTCTTTTTGGAAATATATAAGCATGTTTATACTTTTATGTATAAAAATTTCAACAACATGTGTAGGTCAAAACTTATTTCTCCCTCAATCAGAGTTACTATGTCAAACTAATCTCTAGCTGGGTCTTCACAACATCAAGAAGATGTTGAACATGAGCATGAGTATCAACTTGAAGATGATCGTGACTCTCAAAGTGATTCTAAGACTGGGCCAATAACCATAGAAAGTCAAAACAATGATAATGAAGAATACAAGATAATTGGTAATTTTTGTATTATAAGACATTCTCTTTATAACTAGTTTGATATCACAGTGTTATCCTATTTATAAAATTTATGTTTTCAATGTATAGATTCTCAAGGGAGGGTGAGAAAGCAAACACGTGTCATGCGAACGTCACAAGTGTGGTCCTTAGAACGTGGGGAGAAAATTGTGGTCCACTTCAATACTCGTAATCAACCTGTGAAAAATGGTGGGCAAATAGCTGGTTGGGTAAAGTTGCAAAGAGAGGGAACATTTGTTCGCTTGGTTACACGGATTGGAAGAATGTGCCTTCTAACTACAAAAAAGACATTGTTTTATTGATTCGGGTAATTAACAACAACTTAATTTGGGTTTTTCTTTCTTTTTTGTGGTGTTGTACATGCATATACTCATTAACACCAAAAATACTTATTTATATTATTTCTTTTCTTTGTGGTAAAGGAAGTTTCATTATCATATGATTGAGGCGATCAAAAAAATATTATTGAGGATGATCGGTAAAAAATGGAAGGACTACAAGTATGTGCTTAAAAGGGACAATGTGAGGAACAAAACAAAGTAACAAGTTTTGAGCAATAAAGTTCCAAAAGGAGTATATCAAGACTAGTGGAAACAACTTGTGAACTACTGGTTTTCTTAGCAGAGTGAAGTTGTTTTTTCATAATTATGTTCATTTGAATTCTCTTTGTTTCTATTTTATTTTAATGATTTATTAGTCAAATTGGTTTACGGTTGTTGTAGAAATATTCTATGATAGGGACAACAACATGTGAAAGACAGCAATGCCCTCACACGACCATATCAAAGAGTTTTGCTAGAAAAAAATGGATGAATATGTGAGTTGATTTACTTTATTCATCCAATTTTTCATTTGAGATGTAGTGTATTGAGTCATTGTTTGAACTCTTTTCATAAATGGTAGGAGATGAAATATGGAACTGAGCCCGGGTGCGTAGAGTTTTTTATTGAAACTCATAAATGCAAGGATGAAACTTTTATTGATGAAACATCAAGATAATTTGTGGAAAGTTCAACAAAACTAGTTCTCAAATACTTGAAGTTAGAGAATTTTAATTCTTATATCAATTATTCTTGGATCATTTTTATTGGTGTTCTCAAATACGTTGCCTTTGCCAGATAAAATATTACTCCATTTTGTTTCTCGTTAAGCTTTATTTTTTTTGGGATAAGAAACAACAACCAATAAGATATTTGATGTGATGAGACTTGAAAATGAAAAAAAAAATTATGATTACATACAAAAGCTGGTTGTGGCTACTTTGTTTGGATTGTATTTTTGTTCTTCTTTTGCAAGAGGTTTTATGGAAAAAGTGGAGAAACTCTGCTCGTTTCTGTAAAATCTAATTGATCAACTTTTGTTTCTTTTGTTTTATGTAACTTTCGCTGCAAATAGCTACTCAATCTTTAGGGGAGTTTGTTTATTATCTTTGTTATTTCTTAATTATAGGTGACTGTTGAAGTTCGTGTGGCTGAACTTGTTGCTGCTTCAGGATCTTCTGATGCTATTAACAATTTACAAATACAAAATGAAGTCTTCATGGAGCTTATGGGTGAAGAGAGTTCTGGATGTGTACGAGGTCAAGGGTTTGGAGTTACTCCCACCGACGTGTATGGATTTTTTGCTCAAATTAGCAATGATGTGGGATACAATGGAGCTTATGCTAAAGACATACATAATTTGAAAGCACAAATAGAAGAAATTAATCAAAAGCATGAGCATTAGATTCAAGAAATAACGATGAAGCACGATGATCAAATGACTCGTATGCAGTCCCAAATGGATGAGCTCAAGTCTTCACTGCAGCGGTTGGTTAGTGGAGGATCTCATATTTGATTTCAAGTGTAATGATACGTAAAAGATTTTTTCAGACTTCATTCAATTACTTGGTTGTGTATGAATTTATATGTTAACTATGAATGTTTTTTGTGTGAATGAAATGACTTTTTTATTGATATTTTAATTTATATGGATTTGATGGTATATATATTGAAGAACAAGGGTTTATAGTAGGTGTTGATATTAAACCCAAAATAGTATAAATACATAAGCCAGGAGTATTCTGGCACTTTAAAATGCCACAAAAAATGTCAATATCTGGTATATTGTGGCGCTTTAAAGTGTGATATTCTTGTATTGCAGTGTTTCAAAGTGCCATAAAAATATGCACACTGCGGTGCTTATGGTAAGCGCTGGCTCTGGCACGCTTTATCCGGTGCTTGTCGTAAGCACCGGTATCACATATTTTGACACTTTAAGACATTGAAATATGCTTAAAAAAAAAAACATCGGTGTCTACCACTTATGTTGTAGTGTGGACGCAAATATTTTTGCTAGAGAAAATTAGAGTTGAGAAAGGAAGAAAGAAACCAAACAAATGAAACGTTTATCATATAGAAAAAAATGAAAGACAAACATAAGTTTTTTTAATTTTTTTAAAAAAATTATTTTATTATAAATTATAAATCCTTTACATTCACTTCACGTGAATTTTAGATTATTTTTACTGCTTTGTTTTGTTGTGGTTTATATTATTTTGAAAATGAAAACAAAAAAATAAATGACAACGATATCAAATAGATCCAAAGCTTATAAGTGTAATTTCGAAATCCAATTAGTTGAGCTATGAATTCTTAAAATTTGTGTTTTAACATTGATAACATGTAAATTGGAATGAAAAAAATTATTTAAACAAAAATTATTAGCTTAATCTAATGAGCAAAGTCTACACAAGAGTTGCTCATATCACTGTAACGTAATTTTTGTTAGAAGCAATGTAATTATTTATTGAAACACATTTTACTACTTAAATTAAAACCTCATTAACAAAACATGATTTTATCTCATATTCTTTTTAATAGTGATTGGACATTTTTTTTTTTTGGTTGGTGTCAGCGTAAAAATTCGAATCCCTTTGTTTTCTTTTGATGTAACTGATAAAAAAACCAAAATTAGATTACTTTAATTTAATAAAAAAAAAACTTGGTGATCGTTCAATGTGTTTTGTAAATGATGAAAAATGGACTTTAAGAAGCTAATACTTGGCAATGGCTTTGACTTCAACCACACATTAGAGTGGGCCGAGCCATCAGCTGAGTAGCTGAAATTACCAAGCCAAGCCTATCACAATCATAATCGGTTATTATCTGACACAACTGAGATATATAAGAGTGTTCTCAGCTAGTAATATTTTAATTTTACTCAAAGGAAAAATGTTGCATTCTCGTCCTAATTGAGAAAGTACGGGTAGCCCCTAACTAGAGAGGTTAATCGCATGTAGCCCGTCATCAAATACTTCGGCTCGGGTTCTATGGATACTGATTATTTTATATTTATTTATGTATGGACCTTTATACCCTCCACATCTTAAGGTTGACCACTACTGTTTTTTTAAGCGCCCTTTTTGTGGCCTCCACTAAATGGAACCTTCTCCCTTTTCGGGTCCATTTCGTTGGATATTTAAGTCTCTTCTCACAAATGATGCAACATATAGGTTAATAGGTACTAGAGCTAGCTCACACGTGTGTAGGTCTGGCTCATTATTTCTATCAAAGAAATTGAGTATTTTTGTGGCACCTCTTATAAATGCCTTCCCTTGCGGTGTTTGGTTTTATATTTTGAGAATTTTCAATTTTAATCTTCTAATATTTCAATAGGTATTTAATGTTTTAATCTGCTAACAACAATTAAGTACTTGTTGTCAAGTGTTTCCTAAATTTTTTATTATAAATCTGATGCCGAGTTTAATCAATAACTTATAAAAAAACATTAATTACAAATTTAACCATACGTTTTTTATCCATCAACTTTCATATAAAATAAATTTTAAAAAAATAAAAATCTTACGAACAAGAAAGTTTAAAAGAAAACGAAAAATTTTAAAAGTAAATTTTGTCATTTTCTTCTTTGTCAAAATCAATTTTTTAAAATAAAACCTTAAAAAATTATTCTTCTTATCCTTCTCCTTTTTCTTTTGCTATTGCTGCTTTCCAAACAAATCCAGATTTGGGAAGCATCGGAACAGCGCCGCAATAACACTAGATCAATGTCGCAACAGCACCGGAGCAATGCCACAACATCGCTGGAGCAACATTGGACACTGCCACAAGTGGCACATATCTTACTATTGCTCAAGAGAAAGGAAAATGAGAATTGCATCGAAATTGAATCTAACTTGCCATTCTTATCTATAAAGTTAAATCTTGTTTTGTGTTTTTTTTTTTAAGTTGGTTCGATGTGAAGATGCAGTTCTTTATTACGTATTGCAAGTGTTAGTTATATGTCCTTTTTAATTATGTAATTGATTTTTTATATGAATAATCAAAGTTTACTTTAAAAATAAAATAATATTTGAGCCCCATTCTTGTTATTTTGCTTTAAGAGAAATGGGAATGGCTAGGATGACGAATCAATTAGAAATGCAAATGGAAATTCCATTGTGAGCTCAACTTTTTGAAATTTCCAAAAAAAATTCCTTTTTTTTTTCTGGTTTTCCATAATTGATTTTTCAACTTTTGGTTTTTCATCATTGTTTTCATTTTTTGGTTTTCTTGAATCGATGTGATAAGGAAAAAAGATGACGATGATGGAGAGTTATGAAGCTTTTTTCTAGAATTTGAACAAAAGAGAAAGGAAATGGTGTTTGAGTCGCAAGAAAAATGAGAGAAATTATATAAATAAATTGTAGTTGGTATTTGTTAGTATTTTTAGATTTAAAAAAAAAAATATTATTATGGTTATTTATTTAATTTTTAAAATATTTATAAATTTTTTTATAGTTTATATTTATATGAGCCAATGCGTTTTTCCCTTTCTAAGTTCTCATGGAGGTACAACATAATGTTGAGTCATTTCTTTTCATCCAAATTAATGAAAAAAATTGATGGAAAGAACTTGATTGTTAATTGATTGAAACATTAATTGACATTTTCTTATCATTACTCTTTCATTTCTTATCATTTTTTTAATGGATAAACAGTCATTTTCATCTTTAAGGTTTATCTATTGTAATATTTTGGTTCTTAACGTTTCAAATTATGCAATATCGAGAGTAAAGTTTCAATTCGTTAACAATTAAGTTTTTGTCGTCAAGCTTTCAATCAAAAGCTTAACAGAAATCTTACGTGGAGCCTAATCAGTAATTTAATTGAAAATAAAATAGCTTAATTTCAAATTTAACCATGTATTCTTCGTCCATTAGCTCCCATATAATATAAATTTAGAAAATAAAAAAATAAAAAAAATAAGAGTAGTATTTAAAAAAATAAAAATCTTAAAAAAAATAGTAAAATACTATTCAAAAAAGGAAATTGTAAAGAAAATTAAAAAAAAAATGTTAACTACTACTTCTTCTTTTCCTTCCATGGCAAATCTGAATCAGTTTAGAAATAATGAACCAAATTAGTTTGCACAATCTCATATTTGAGTCATAATCTCATATTCCAATAATCTAAGAGAAATTTTTTAAAACACTCTTATAGTTTGTCATAAACTAGGAGTGTATCCCTCTATTTTAAAAGTATATAAATTAATCCCTCAACCTAACCCTGATTAGTTAGTTGTGGTTAAAAAACCAATCTACTAGTCACTTTGTCAGGGTTTGACACTAGATGAATGAAAGTTTCATTTCTTCTTTATAAATTCTTCTTAATGATATTTCTTTCTCTACCTCTCATCTTTATCTTGTTTATCAGCTCTCTCTGTTCATCATCGCGATGTCTGCTAAGCCTTAACTCATAAATCTTAATCAACAAACATCAAAGGAGACCAAATTATTTCAAATAAAAATCAAGAGGAGATGATTGCGCAACAGTGAGAAGGTATATTTTATAAAAAATAAAAAAAAAATTGAGTGCTTTATAAAATGTCTGGTGCAATTTCAAAATCAAATTTATTGAACACTATCAATTGGGTTCACATGAAGGAATAACAAATGCTACAATTTGGGGTTTTTTTTAAATGATATTTTTGTTGGTGAATTTGTTACATAATTTGGGTTTTAATATATTTGGGTGTGTTAGTATCAAAATCAATTTGTTTGGGTTTGTCATTACATAATCACAATCATTAGGTTTGCATGAGGGGATTTTTTGTTGTTGAATGGTCTTCATACTCTGGGTTTAAAATCGTTTGGGGTTTGTTGATCAAAGAATTATGGGTTTATTTGTTAAAAAGCATGACTTAGTATGTGTTTTTATAGGTTACAATGTTTGCTTCAAGTTATGTAATGAATTTCGAGAACAAGATATTCAATTGTGGTAGGCATGTAGAAGTAAAAATTTTAAAGTCTAAATAGACCCGAATAAGCTATACTACTACTACAATGGAAGGAAATGTGGCTTTTGGTCTTGGTGCTTGCTGATCAATGATGTTTCCGTAAAAATTTGAAAGTCTAAATAGACCCGAATAAGCTATACTACTACTACAATGGAAGGAAATGTGGCTTTTGGTCTTGGTGCTTGCTGATCAATGATGTTTCCATAACTTGAAATACATCCCAAAATCCTAAAGAGACACATATATTGGATACAGTGAATGAGTAACTTGCCAGTTTGAATGCTGAAATCAAACAATTGAAGGCTTTTTGGACACGGATTTGGGACTAATTTTGAGTTTATCAAGTATTAGTTGAATATAACCATTATGTTTAATTCTATACTCTTTGTTGTGTTGGTAGGAGTTTTATTTGCTAAGTTAGGTTAGGTTGTATTTGGTAATTACTCCAAATTGTATTGCTAATCTAAATTGGTTTTGTAATGCTAAATTACTAACTTTGAAGCCTTGTGTAATTGATACTAAATTCCTTCTTATGCCTTCTGTAAATGATGTTATAAACTCAATCCATTCACATAAACACAAGCCATTCATAAGCACACATAATCCATTCACTCGCATCCGTATAAACCTTGTTTTTCCAATGGCCAATACATTCAAATAGAACCTCTTTACATCATCATATAAGCACAATCCATTCCCATACAAACATAACCCATTCACAGTCCAATTGACTGTATTCACAATCTGATTGACTGGCCAAAACAATCCCGAAAACCTATTACATTACATAACTATTGCATGCATAAAACCCAAGTACCACAAAAATCCATCAATATTTTGAAATATTAACTGTTAGACCTTAACCAAAACACTCACAAACATGCATAAAACCCAAGTATCACAAAAATCCACCATTTTTTCCTAGAATGAGATTTTGAACCAATTTTATTTGTGAGAGAATTCCACCATCTTTACCCCCTTACCCACTTACCCACTGACTTCACTTTCAATCTAGGTGGATATGCATTTCCATTCACTAGTTGAGAAGAAAAAGACCCACCGGAACTTACACCACCAGTATGATAGTTAACCCTTAGTGATGGTTGGGACAATGTATCCCTTGGTAGTGCCCTTGGAGCTACCACTAGTGGTGCCCTCGGTGGTGCAAGACTTGGTTATGGTTGAGTTGGTGTTGGTAAAGTTCTTGGACCACCAGGTTGCTACATAGATCCATCACCAATTCTGTCTACCACCAACACAAACAACAAATAATTCAGAAATATAGTAAAAGGAATATTACCAATGTTTATCAATATTTACCATTACCTTTTTCTTTGTTGACCCCTCCAACCCAACTGGACCACCAAATGCAACAGTTACATTAACTCTAGATACACCGGACCACGATCCTCTCCATTTGAGAAATTAAATAGAGGTTAAATTCATGATGAGATTGAATGTTATCATGACAAATTTTAATTTAAATATTCCTCAATAGTATCAGTTGAATTTATTTCTTTAGGACCACTTGAAGAAGTTGCATTGTTAACTTTTTTTCTGTATGCAAAATAAATGAAACAAATCAGTTTTATGTTGATAAACAATACAATTGTAAAAGTACTTTTTACAGAAACTCATACATGAACAAAAAGAATAGTGACCATTGACCTGAGAGTTTCCGAAAAAAAAAAACACTCTACCAACCAGTGCTATCAACAACCAAACATTGCTCAAATTTTAATATCAACTACCAACCGGTGCTATATCAACAAAGAAAAAGCTAAGAGAAAAACCAGATTACTTAGACTAAATCACAAATCACGTTTTAACACAACTTATCAAATTTTAACCAAATTTACAAGTACTTATCAGATTTTAATCAAATTATAACCAACCAAATCTCATCAGAAATCATTTTTTAAAATCACAAATAATAATAATAAGGATTTTTGGAATTTTCAAAATTTTCCCCTTTTTTGGTTTTCCATGATTGGTTATAAAGAAGAAGAAGGTTGATGATGGAGAGTTACAAAGCTCTTTATGGAATTGGAAAAGTAAAGAAATTTGGTGTTTGGGTCCCGAAAAAAGTGAGAAAAATATAAAAAAAGAGCTGACTTAGTGTCATGCTCGTCGGACCGCCCTGGAAGACATGAGAGCTTAAGAAAGGAAAGAAAAAATAGTCACATGACGATAAGAACTTGATTGTTAATTGATTAAAACATTAATCATGACATTGCATAATTTGAAATGTCAATGACCAAAATATTAAAACAAGCAAATTTTAAGGACATAGATGCTTGTTTAGCATTCTTTTATTATTCTTACTTCGCCATAAAAAAGAAAAAGAGATTGTGACCTGATAATATATATTTGTATAGAGAATGCTAACTTTCTACACAAGAACTTCTCAATTCTAATTCATAGATCACTTAGGCAAGAGATCTTGCATCGTTTAAGGAGGCTAATAATGTGGCAATTAGATCAGGTCCAAATTCTAGGAGGTTATTTGCGAGCACGAGGTTATTCTAGGAGTTTTTGGTGTAATTCACTATAATTATCATAGATGTAAGATAATTTAATAAGTAGAATCACTTGTTATTATATAAGAAATTAAATATCAAGCTTAACTCACACCAAAAATAAAAGATAGAAGAGGGTTACCTCCCATTATATCATCCATAGCACAATAGATCTTCTTTGAAAAAAAATTATAGTTGTCTTGTTTCATTGAAAAGTACCAATAGTTTTAAGTTTTACCTTTGGGTTTCAATAAGAGGATTATAAAAATCAATAAAATTGTGGGTGTTAACACCCGTGAGTGTAACTATTATTAATATAAAATATCTTCAAATCTTAATCATTGAATTATCATGGACACGAATTATACAATAGTTTTTGGTGTAATTCACCAATAGATATGGATTCTTTTAAATAAAAAATTTAATAAGATCACTTTATAATTTATATATAACTTTTTATAATTTACTACAAACACGATCACCCTGTGTGCTAATTTTGCATGAAGATGATCCAAGTAATTATGATTCGTCGAACTAGTAACTAACTCACATAGATCAGTAAAAAACTTATGCAAAGGGTTCCACAAAACTGATATCACGGGAAGGCTCCAAAACATGAAAGATTTCCAGTTCCGAAAAAGTGATATCACGAGAAGACACCATAATGGAAAAGGTTAATGTCATATCAACGGTTCCAATTGGTTCTAAGTGGTTTTCAAGTTTTATTATTGTTAAACTTTGTAGACTGCAGTTGTAGAAAGTTATCTTATTTAGTTTTGTATTTTAAAAAATGGGCCCCTATTATAAATATTTCTTTATTGCATTCAATAGAAGCCCTCGTAGAATTTATGATCAAACTGAGAGTTATTTTTTCTACCTTAAAAGTAGATGTGAGTTAGCTAGTAGTAACAGTAAATAAAGACGGTGTCAAAGTTCCGCACCCTAACACACAGCTCTACCCCTGATAGCAAAATAATTATTAAGAACCCAGTTGCTAGTAACACACAGCTCAACTCTCAGCCCATACCAATTCACTGAATCCAGAACCCCCATTGTCTTCAAGTAAGGACAAACACACCAAAGTATAGGGAGACAACGAGAGAAAAAAGACACCAGGGGGTGGCTTCACGTGGGGACACATATGAGAGGGATACATTAGTCGCAAAAGACATTAAAAGAAGGGCCGTGAACTCTCCGAGACATGCGCTCCTTCGACTTTCTCGGGATCGCATCTTCGAATGCTTATTTTGACCAACGACTACTTTTACGATATTAACCTCCATTCTTCAAGTATGTAGTTAGACCCCAAAGGACATTTGTGTCAAATCATTGTGTCCATGGTCCAAATTAATTATTTTTTCTGTATTCTATTCTCCCCGTAAATTTTGGGTGATCACTCATTAGGTGATTTGTAACATCATGCACGCTACTCAGCCAACAGACCCAAAAGAAGAAAGAAAACTTAGTGTTTCAACTTTTCAAATAAACTAAAAAATTTCACTTTCATAAAAAAAAAAAAAAATGTAAAATACCCATCCTTTAATAATTATAATTTCTATCTCAATTTTTTTTAAAGAAAAACATATTTTATTGCTAAAATTTTAATTGAAATATAAACAAATGCATATACCTTTTAATTATTATTAATCGTATATATTTAATAATTATAATCTCATTTTTTTTTAAAGAAAACATATTTTATAGTTAAAAATTTAATTGAAATATAAAAAAATGCAGATATCTTTAATTATTATTCATTGTATATATGTAATAAGTAACTCAGATTTTATCAGAACATCACAAATTCAATGTTACGTGTGGTAAAAGAATTTTCAGCAATTTTTGTTTTGACAGTTAGCTATTTTGGATTTAATTATTATATCAATTTTTTTAAAAAAAATGATTATAATTAAATTATAGTATTTACATCAAAACTTGTGGAATATAATTATATTTTTTACCCATAAAAAATTATATATCATTTCTCTATGTTTTAAGAGATACGCTAATTAAAAAAATCATGATTTGCTTACAGAAACACTGAAACAGGCAAACTGCCAGTGGTGTGCTACTGTGCTTTGCACACATTATTAGCTTATGGCTCTAACACTAATCCACACGATTATTTAATTTAAACACATATAACTAAGATTTTTGTGGTTTAAGGCCTTCACATCATTTGGAGACTCTGTCATCTGCTAAAATTCAGAGCATGAGAAAGACTCTTTCTGTTCATATCTGATTAATTAAAAACTCATGTAGCCCCTGCTCTAGTGTTGTGAGATACGTACGTAGCTTACTCACACAATTGAGCTGACTTTTTTTTTCTTTTACTATTGTTAAATTCCTAGCTATGCTGCATCAAGTAAACTAGTACGGAGTACTTGTTTGGGCAAGTAATTAGTAGTAGAAAGTAATTGAAAATTCCATCAAAATGTCAGTTTGGTATGCGGAATGAAATTTAGGTTGAATGGAGTAATTCTTTATAAATATAGTAATTGGTTTTGTTAACAGAGATTGCACAACAAAATTGGTTCTTATCGTTTTAATCTGAAAACTTTTCGTAATTTGGACTCTTCTCCGACTCTTTGTCTCTCTCTACAGGAAATGTTGAAGTCTTTCTCTCTCTAGAATATCTCATCTTCTCTAACTAAAATGTATGAACAACAGTACAACACCCTTACTTCTGTCCCTTTTTTCATTTCCAACAAGCCATCTTGCAGTTACATGGGCTGGTTTCTTTTTAACCAAAATATAGGAGAGGAGTGGGAGGAAGTTAGGGAGAAGCGGTTCCTCCTTTCTTGGATTTGAATTTATCTTCAGCGGGTCAAGTTACCCATCATGGGCACCTAATTTGACCCGGATTTCTAACATCTCTCACTCGTACATGATGGGCTTAACATTACCCAATTGGAGACAGAGAGAGAACCTTCATGATCAACACCAAACTTCCTTTCGAGAAATTCATATCGGCAAATAAGTCGTGTGACCTACGAGTACACTTGCACTTGGAAGCTTAATACTATGCACCTGTTAGGGATACATTGCGACTTCAACCTTAAGAAAAATAATATTAATAACGGTGTCTCTTTGTGTCTTAGAATAATTTGGCCACATCGGATTCAAGTATCTCTAATCCCTCATGAGCTTCTTTGCTTAGAGCTATACTTAACCAACTTTGTCATTCGGTGTTCATGATTGTATCAAATCCCAACCTTCGATATAATAGCTTGGGCCATGAATCACCAATGCAAAATGTGTTACCAAATAGTTTTCCTTCCGCACTCATGTCTCTTCATTTTCGACCAATCACTTTCCTAGGCCTGTCCCATAAGGCTGATTATTTCATCACCGCCGAAAACATGCGAAAGTAGCGAACATTGACTTGTCCTTTCAAGAACACAATCGAAAATGACATAGGGCACTAGTTAAGGCCAACTTAGCCTCAAGGAACTCACACAGTGAGGAAGCATGGATTCATCTACTCACTTCCCTTCAATGTCGAATTAAGCACATGTGCTATGAATTACAAGCTATAGTGGACTTCTCTTCTAAGAAGATAGCATGTCTTTTACTTAACCCGATTGCTCCTCTCAAGCACCTAATTAAGATCTCACATCCAGCTAACATTTTAGGCTTACATGATTGTGGGATGATCATGCCTGTGGTTATCATTTATAATTTACAAACCTCATATTGACCCAAGTCAAGGTAACAAAAGTAATTTTGCCAACACATATTATACATTTTTGTTAACTATCTAAATGACAAAAGTATGTCTTATCTTCGCTCGCTATCAAAGCACCCGAGGTGATTGCTCGTGTAAAAGAGTTGATCTTAACCTGGTGACATACCTTTTATTATGAAAACCAATTTCATGATATTGTGTGTTATTTTATCACATTATTAATTTATTCAAAAAATTAACATGTCAAATTTATTGCACTCTTATCTTCTATGCCTACTTAAATTTTCAGAGATTGAAATTCCAAAGGATATCAAGTACCAATGTTAGGATTGCATGTCTTTGCGACCATGATCCTCACCTAGAATCTCACTTAAGTGGCAGTATTTCTAGTAATCCATTAACTTCATTGAAGTCTTAGAAATTAGCATTCGACTTGCTAATATATGGAAGCAAAACAACTTAATTAAGCAACAAATACTTTAAAAGTTCTTGCTTTACCATTTTACTTCTTAAATGCACAATCATTCCTATTTTCATTTTTCTTCTTAATTGTAGCGAAAAGAATGTGCATACCTCAATGTTTTTACATGAATACACTGAATCATGGCTCGCATATGCTATTTCTACTTAATAGGGAACAATTATGGTACTGTCAAGTATGCTATAGAAACATACTATAAACAGTTGCAATCTTATTTATGATACTTGAGTCATCTTTATTAGCTATACCTAAGATATACTGTATAATTAATCTATTTTAATTGTCTATGGGTTTATTCAGATGCATAATCTGAATGAACTGAGTTCATGAAACCTATTGTCTATACCTATCAAGACAACCATTCAAGGTGGCAAATTGTCTTTTAATATCAACAATAAATAAATAAATATATATATATATATATATATATATATATATTCTTTTCGAGGATCATTGATGATACATCAAGATTCCTTATCGTAAGCCCATAACTTGATAAGGTTCGCTGATCTTCCTCAAATGAGTGTCCTTTTGGAAGCTCACTAGTGAACTTATTCCACACACTTCATATGATTTAGTTATAGTCCATCTAGGTCATCAAATTTCCATCTAGAAAATATTTGGTCACATTAAGTGACAAATATATACAAAAGAAAGCTCACTTTTCAGTCACCAATAAATGGATTTATACTATTTAACGAATTTTTTCATCAAGCACCACACTCTTCACAGAAGCATTTACCTGTGCTAGAACATGGTCAACAAATTTAAGTTGGATCAAATGAAAGAATTTACCTTAGCCCACTAAGTGTTAACCATTTATCTATAGAGCATGCAATCTTATGACCTTTTATAATCAAGACCCATGAAGCACAAAAAAGTAATTTTCAACCAATCATTTGAGAACAAGAGACTCAGTTATTTACTACTCTTATGTAAATGAGAGAATCTCATTATATTGCTTTCTCAAACATTTCAAGTTTCTAGAATGACATCGTGAAGCACATGCACGAAAAATCTCTGCTAATATCTCATAGGTAAAAGAGAATTTACTATATTGCTTTTAATTATCATAATTTGGACAAGAATCGCAGCCTAACGGTATACTCCCACTAGGATGAAAAAATTCTTCATTCGGTTTTTCGGTTCGGTTCCACTAATCGAAATAACTGAATTTTTAATTTTGAAAAGAAAAAAATTTAACAAAATAAATTTTGGTTTTTCACCGAATTAAATTCGATTCAGTTTCGAATTTAATTTCGGTTATGGACACTTATGAAAAACACGTGTTCAATACTTCAATGGCCTGTTTAGTGTTTAACAATAGTTCCCTTTGCTTGAATCTCCACTAAAGAAAAAGCAGAAGTGGTAAAACTCATAAAAGCCAGCATATGAAACATTGAGTGTTTGACAAAAATCCATTAAATATTTTTGAAGAAGAAAATAAGTTGAATAAAAAATCCATTAAATTCTTTAGAAGACGAAAAAAAGTTGAATAAAAAATCCAATCAATGTTTTATGTCGCGCTCCTCATGTACAAGCACTCAAATTTTCAATCACTCAAATAACCAACAAATATCCACACTGTCACAGTAACACTTGAATCACTTGATTTTTCAAAAATAAATTGATTTGATTCACAGCCAATGCCAGATATAAAAATACAAAAGGAATTAATAAAAAAAAGAAAAAGAATAACGAGTGGAAGAAAAAGAATAACGACAATGTATGACTTAACAATGGGGGTTAGGTTTTATTCACCTTGAATCATAGTACCACGAAATCCACAAAACTTGAAACAACTTTCATCCAAAATCCAAAGAAAATAAAAACAATACCTACGAGTGAAGATCAAGACACCATGAAATCTCTTTTCCTCTCTCGTCTCCCTGTGTTTGGCAAGTTTCGTTCATAGTTACAAAGGCAGTTAAAGAAGGAAGATGAAGGTCTGCACTCTGAAGGGTGTTGATTATGAAGTTTAAGGATGGAGACGGCACCACCAGAAAACGGTAGCCGGTGGTGCGATACAGTAGCAGCCGACAGTGAGGAGATCGGGGAGATGGAGTGAGATTGAGTGAAGCCATGAAAGGTTTGGACTTTGGAAGCTTTGTCACAGTGGAATTTAAGAATTGAAATGGGAAATGAATTAGATTTAGGTTAAGTTTCTTTATATAGTTTTCCAATTAAAATAATAATTCTTTATTTAAAAATTAAATTTCTATTTTTCAGTTAATTACAAAGGACTGAAACCAGCACCTAAATATCGAAAAAAATGGGCAAACCGAATCTAAAAAACAAATTAACCGAATTACCGACAATTTTGTTTTTTTTGTTTTTATTCGGTTCGGTTTTTCGGTTATAACCGAATAGTGCTCTCCCCTAATGATCCTCATGTAGAATCTCACTTAAGTAGCAGTATTTCTAGCAATCAATTAACTTCATTGAGGTCTTAGAAATTAGTATTCGACTTGCTAATATATGGAAGTAGAACAACTTAATTTGTTAGGAATATTCACGTATGAATAAAGCGATGTGGAAAATCAATCCCACATGGAGAAAAAAAAAAGATAAGTGAATAACATATATATGGTGATGGAACCAGAACCCATTAGCTTAAGCTTTTGGGTTCATATGGTCTCCTACATCATATATTGGGTCTTTGCTTGGCAGACTCTCCAAGCACAAGTTTCTCCCAAACTTGGGTCATCATGCCTAACATAATTAAGTAAAAAATACTTTAAAAACTTTTAAAGTTCTTGCTTTACCATATTACTTCTTAAATGCACAATCATTCCTATTTTCATTTTACTTCTTAATTGTAGCGAAAAGAATATGCATGCTTTAATGTCTTTACATGAATACACTAAATCATGACTCGCATATGCTATTTCTACTTAATAGAGAACAATTATGGTATTGTCAAGTATACTATAGTAACATATTATAAATAGTTGTAATCTTATTTATGATACTTGAGTCATCTTTATTAGCTATACCTAAGATATATGGTATAATTCATCTCTTTTAATTGTCTATGGGTTTATTTAGATCCATAATCTGAATGAACTAGAGTTCACGAAACCCATCGTCTATATCTATCAAGACAACCATTCAAGGTGACAATTTGTCGTTCAATATCAACAACATAAAATTGTGTATTCTTTTTTAGGATCATTGATGATACATCAAGATTCCTTATCGTAAGCCCATAACTTGATAAGGTTCAATGATCTTCCTCAGATGATTATCTTTAGTTACATAGGAAGCTCACTGGTGAACTTATTCCACAAGCTTCATATGATTTAGCTATAATCCATCTATTTCATCCAATTTCCATATAGAAAAGATTTAGTTACATTAAGTGACAAATACAAAAGAAAGTGAACTTTTCAATCACCAATGTATGGATTCATACTATTTAACAAATTCTTTCACCAAGCACCACACTCTTCACATAGGAATTTACTAGTGCTAGAACATTATCAACAACTCTAAGTTAGATCACATGAAAGAATTTATTTCAGCCCACTAAGTGTTAACCATTTATCTATAGAGCATGCAATCATATGAATTTTTACAATCAAGACTCATGAAGCACAAACAAGTGATTCTCTACCAATCATTTGATAATGAGAGAATAAGTTATCTACTACTTCTATGTAGATGAGAGAATCTCATTATATTGATTCCTAAAAGATTTCAAGTTTCAAGAATATGAAACCGTGAAGCATATACATGAAAATTCTCTACTAACCTCTCATAGGTAAAATATAATTTACTATATTGCTTTTACTTATCATAATTTGGACGAGAATCATTACCTAATGGTATACTCCCACTAGGATAAAAATTTGTTTCATACTCATTAAGTGGAGCTTCACTACCACTATTTTTGAAAACCTCATTTGAAAAACTTTATGGCAATAAATTATGAGATGAGGTTTTCAAGAAATAAGAAATAATTTCACAAAAAACAATTTCTACATTTTCAAATATTAAATTTTCCACCTTGTCAAGAATAGAAGTGATTTTTGTAGATTCTCTAAATCATTCTGAAACCCATTTGTTTATCTAAGCATACTTAGAACAACACCACAAAAATGTTTATATTGTGCTTTGAGTCTTTTTATATTCAGCCACTCATTAATTGGCAAATAAGGTCAATATATGGACTTATGTTAAGGATGAGGTATCAATGTATAGTATCTACCCCAAAGACAAGGCTAATACAATTACGCCTATATCAACTCAACACAACTCTAACATCTTATTCTCAGCTTTGTCATAGCGAGAATTCACAAAATTACTTTCATCATAAACTTTATATATTGTTTCTTCTAATGATCATTTGTGCAAACTCATTTGCTTTCAGATATCATGAGAATCAAGTTTGCTATCATAATCATGTGATATGATGATGTAACTTTGTACTGAATACCCTTATATTTGCCAGTGCTTCAAACTAGAAACATAGCTAACCCTAAATATGCTTATGTTGCTCTTTTAAAAGAAAAATTGATTCACTATCTACTTCTATCTAAAGACGTTTAGATATTCATTATAGATCTTTATAATCAACTTAACAAATATGAACACTTTTAGATTCACAATTTTAAATAAAATTTAGATCAACTCATGCTAAAAATAATTCACTAACTTTAAGTGCTTAAGGAAATAAGATAACTCCGTCTATCAGGTTTAGATCATTGCCACAAGTCATACTTTACATTTTATGAAGAATCCAATTTACCTTGCACTTGTGCTTTTGAGGACATGTTCACAATTTCCCAATGCCAAGGCAAGAGAATAACCAAGTCGTAGACATGGCTTGTTCTCATGGATTTTATCCACTCTATATTAAGAAGTGAGAGAGTCTTTTTCTTTTGATAGGTTTACCATCATCAGGCGAAGTAAATGAAAAGAATATTCCATTCTAATCTCCAAAAGATGATACGAAAGTCTTTCACGATTACTTCGTACAACTGATGATTTGTGGAGCAATTTCACAATTCTTTTTGTGTCACTCCCACTAGAATTAAGAGATTAAGGAAATTCATTATATCCTCAATCGATTTATAGTGAGTGCTACAATATGAAGTCTCCCAATCTATATGATTGAAAAACTCTATCAATTTCACTTCAACAATATATAGAGTATGGATACGTTACTTGTGCACGACTTTATTAATTAATTTCCTTAGTTGGGTTTTCTAATATTTAGCAAACATTTGTTTTAAATTTTCTCCACTTCTATTATTATTCTTTATTTTCTCTATCCTATAAGGAGAGAAATTACGACAATTTTGAAAAATAAATCAGCCTTAAAATTGAAGTTACTTTTAGTGCACACATGAGCAAAGTTATTTTAGGCTATATATGGTAGCATTTTGTTCTCTAAATACTTCAATTATAATGAACTTACTGCCCCTCAAGGCATTTTTCATTCTACTTAGTGCATTACTTTATCTTGTAATTCCATGGGAGCATTAGAATTTTTTTCATTTTTCATTACTTCAAGTAACAATGATGTCGATAAAATTCAAACAATTATGTGATGCACAATTTATAAACCGGTCACTATTAACTCAAAAATAATTTTCCAACTACGATATGACATATATTAGATTTACATCATAATGAGCATTATAAGCTCCCCACCAGGTAAGAACAATAACTGATGAGTGCCAAATATTGCATATTTTGGCCCTTTAATTTACATTTGTTAGCTTATGAATTTGTCACTTTGAGTTGTTTTCGTTGTTTTACAGGTTTACAAGCTTGGAAAGAAGTTTTACTAAATTGCCAGAATTGCTCGTGCAGATCAGCCATTTTTTAGGATTAAACTGTATTGATTTAGGAAGAACCAGAAGATAAGCCATAAATTCTTGAAAAGATCCGGATGTCTATTTTCTGAGAAATTTTACGGATCAATAAAATTAATTTTCTAGAGAAAAAAATGGCAGTTTTAGTAGACAAAGGTAAGGCTGTGCATGATTTCAGCGTGACAGATCAGCTATTTTTGAGGATTTAACTATATTGATTCAGGAAGAACCACGAGATGAGCCATATATGCTTGGAAAGATCCCGATGTCTATTTTCTGGAGAATTTTACGGATCAATAAAATGATTTTTCTAGAGAAAGTTATGGCAGTTTTAGTAGATAAAGGTCAAAGAGCAAAAACTGGAATCTGCAGTATCCCACATCGGATTGGAAGCATATTGCACTTGTGATATTTCCCTATATAAGCCATTTTTCACTTCATCTTTAATGTACAATTCCTGAGCCACTTTGGAGTTTACCGGCGAATATACGCTAGCATTCTGGTGGATCTAGAAGGCTTTGTCACCACGAGGGGAAGCGACGCCCGTCAGCGAATGAAATTTCTCCCATGTAAAGTTATTTATTTATTTCTTTACATTTAGCTGTTTTAGTTTAAATGTTTAGCACTTTTATTATGAATTGTAGTTTCATAGTTATGAGTGGCTAAACTCTTCAGCTAAGGTTGAAGATGAAGCCCCGCCATTGTTTGGCGTAGTAGTTCTGATTTGCTTGTACAAATCTGACAATTTTTAGTATAAATGTTCTGTCAATTATTTGAGTTAATCTTATAATTGATTGAGTTTAAATTGTCTGTTGGATATTCCTTGTGTTTCATCTGATGGATACATTGAATGTTTTTCGATTAAATTGGATTTCCTTTGTGATTTGTTGAGAGCGGATACATTGGATGCTTTTGGTTTAGTTGGGATATTCTTTGTTTTTTGTCTTATAGTTGGATTCATGGAATGTTTTGATAGGCTATATTTTTAGAACATATATGCTTAACTTCGGTGGGGTGGATTTGGAAACCTTAATGTTTTAATTATTAGTTTTTAAAAATCAATTTAGTTTAATTTTAATTTCTTTTGCAAATTATCATCTGAAATTCGGAACTAGGTTAAGATAAAGTTAGTTTAGATTGAAAATATACTTTCACAACGCAATTCCCTGTGGATTCGACCTCGCACTTGCACAACGCTATATTGCAAACGACTCGTGTGCTTGCGAGTAATTTAAAACTCACAACAAGTTTTTGGCGCCGTTGCCGGGGAATTGTTTGGTTTGTGAAAGTTTTTGGTCTGAATTGATTTTATTTTTCTACTAGTTAGTTATCCAGAAAAAAAAAATTATTTTAAATTTTTTTGTTGGCTCATTTTGTGAGTAGTGTGTTTGCTGTTTGTGCAGTTATTTTATTTTATTCTGCAAGTTTCTGCTGGTTAGTTTACTTTAGTGCTTTTTCTGTTGTTGTATGCTTGGTCGGAGATCCTTGGACTTAGATCTGATACATTTAGATCCCGACTTAGAAAGAACTCTTAGGAGACAGAAAAGAGCGCTAGTTGAGAGAGAGACTGTTGAGATGGCAGAGAATTATAGGAATGCAAATCATCCTGAACATGTAGAGC
This sequence comes from Bretschneidera sinensis, assembly GCA_023935145.1. NCBI lineage: Eukaryota > Viridiplantae > Streptophyta > Magnoliopsida > Brassicales > Akaniaceae > Bretschneidera > Bretschneidera sinensis. The sequence goes on from CM043700.1 coordinate 108,716,933, forward strand.
AACCTAGAGCTTGGAACGTGGACTCCACTACATCCCTTAGGGACTTGTTCGCACCCGTTGCGACTAACTCATCCTCTTGCATAGTGTTGCCACCGACCAATGCCACCCACTTTGACTTGAAGCCACATGTCATCCAACTCTTACCCTCATTCTATGGCTTAGATCTTGAAAATCCTTATAGCCATGTGAAGAAGTTCAAAGACATTTGTGCCACATTCAAATTCCAGAACTTCTCTGAAGAGTCAGTCCATCTTCGACTCTTCCTTTTTTCTCTTCACGATAGAGCTAAGGCGTGGTTGGATTCTAACATGCCCGGCTCTATTACATCTTGGGAAAACCTGCTTAGCAAATTTTATCATAAGTTTTTCCCAATGTCTAGAGTGAATGAGTGCCGAAAGGAGATCACCTCTTTCACTCAGGTTGAGGACGAAAAATTTTCTGAGGGTTGGGAGCGCTTCAAAGAGTTACTGATCAGATGCCCTCCACATGGATATGAGAAGTGGAGACTCGTTCAATTCTTCTACCAAGGGTTAACTCAACCCAACCGTAGCATGATCGAGTCTATGAATGGGGGGGCATTCTTGAGTCTGACAGGAGATGAAGCATATATGGCGTTGGACAAGTTATCCGACAACTCGCAGTAGTGGGATTTTTCAAGCTGTCGAGATAAGTCCATTCGTGCTCCTAAGAGGGGAGGCATCTATGAGGTCAGGGAGGACGCTGATTTGAGGATAAAGTTAGATGCCCTCACTAAGAAGATTGACACTCTCACTGTGAGCCAATCCATCAATGCTGCCAACACATTCAATGTTGAAAGCTGTTCCATCTGTGCTAGTCCCATGCATCTAGCACAGAATTGCCCATCAATGCCTGCTTGTGCCGAGTATCCTATGGAACAAGTAAATGCTTTCAATGACTTTCGAAGGCAGTCAAATGGATTGTACTCCGAGACGTACAATCCAGGGTGGCGGAACCACCCAAATTTTTCATGGAAGCAGACCAACCAATGAATTAGGGAGGAGCCCCTCATCATGCTCAAAATCAATATCCTCCCGGATTTGCCCCACAAATTCCTAATCATGGTCGTTCTGCCCATCCAGCACCTTCACCTGCTTACCACGCACCCACTAAAACACCAGCACCAGTTTCACAGTCGCTAGAGGAGACCCTTAAGGAGTTTATGAAGGCAACTAGCCAAAATATGAGTGATGTGAGGAGTGCAACAGTGGTAAACACCCAAGCAATTGCCAAGCTGGAGAGTCAAATAGGGCAAATTGCAAGTCACTTGGGTGAGAAAGAGAAGGTGAAGTTCCCCAGTCAGCCCGTGCCCAACCCGAAAGGACAATATATGGTTGAGAGTTCATCAACTCCTACGCACGGGGCGGAACAAGTACAGTCGATTGTCACACTAAGGTCTGGGAGACAGGTGGACAATCGAGTGAAAGAGAGCCCTGCTATGCAGCAAGGGAAAGGAAGTGGCAACACGGAGAAGAGAGATACTGAGCCATCTACAACCACACCTACTGAGAAGGACCCTCCTAGGTCATTTGTACCTAGAGCACCTTACCCCGAGAGACTACAAGCGTCGAAGAAAGGAGGGAAGTATGAGGAAATTCTGGAGGTATTCAAGCAAGTCCAAATCAATATCCCATTTTTGGTTGCCATCCATCAAATGCCATCATATGCCAAGTTTCTAAAGGATTTGGTCACTATCAAAAAGAGGACAAATGTCCCAAAAAATGTATTTTTGACCGAGCAGGTCAGCTCAGTCCTTTAGTGCAAGCTACCCATCAAGTATAAGGACCCGGGGTGTCCTACCATCTCTTGCACGATAGGAGTCAGCCACATTGAGAGGGCTCTCTTGGATCTACGAGCGAGTGTAAATCTTCTACCCTACTCAGTCTATTTACAATTGGGGTTAGAAGAATTGAAGCCCACATCCACTACGCTTCAATTGGCTGACAGGTCAGTGAAAAGACCACGGGGAATAGTTGAGGACGTTTTGATAAAAGTGGATAAGTTCTATTTCCCCGTGGATTTTATTGTGCTTGACATAGAGCCAGTTCAGAATATAGGGATTCAAATACCAGTTATTCTAGGGCGACCATTCTTAGCCACGGCTAACGCCCTGATAAATTGTAGGACAGGGGTGATGAAGATCTCCTTCGGAAATATGACAGTGGAGTTGAATATTTTTGATATCACTAGGCAACCACATGAATATGATGAAGTGAGAAATGTATGCTTGATAGAGGAGATTCTTGAGGAGACTGTGAATGAATCGAGCACTGAGGATCCCCTGGAGGCATGTTTTGCTCAATTTGGAGAGAATTTGGATTTAGATAAATTACTTGAGCAAGCGAATGCCATTTTAGAGTCTCATCCTCGGAAGAGCAATAAGATGGAGGAGACCGCCGCACCTGAAACCCCCAAGAAGGAACTTAAGCCTTTACTAGATAATCTTAAGTATAAGTTCCTAGGTTCAGTCGATAGTTTGCCTGTGATTATACCTTCAGATCTGGGTGATGCTCTAGAGGAAAAATTATTGGACGTCTTAAGAGAGCATAAGGAAGCTATAGGCTGGACCATTGAGGACATCAAGGGGATCAACCCCTCGGTGGTGACGTACATGATACATTTGGAGGAGGATGCTGAGCCATCGAGGGAGCCACAAAGAAGGCTCAACCCTGCTATACAAGAGGTTGTGAGGGCAGAAGATATTTTGCTGTTATAGGCAGGGATCATTTATCCTATCTCTGATAGCAAGTGGGTGAGCCAGATTCATGTTGTGCCCAAACGTGCTGAATTAACGGTAGTGCAGCATAAGGACGACGAGTTGGTTCCAACTCGTGTTCAGTCAATTTGGAGAGTGTGTATCAGCTACCGTAAATTGAATGCTGCCACTAGGCCTGATCATTTTTCATTCCCATTTATTGATCAGATGGCGGAGCGTTTCGTTGGGCACGATTACTAATGTTAGGTCTGGCTGAAGACGTTAAACTTAGCGCTCATGGGAGGCACCCCACAGCTTATCGTTTCTGTTTATTTATTATTTCGTATTTTTATGATTAATGTTTGTTTCCAGTATTTTTTGTTTTCCAGTTTTTTTTTTATTTTTCAGGGACAATGCGTACTTCAGTTCAAGTTTGGGGGTATGCTATGAGCCATACCAGTCCAGATAGTTCTCCATATCTCATGTCAGCTCTTTCCGTATTAGTCACACATTGGGGTCAATGTATAATTTAAGTTTGGGGGTATGGGAGACACATCGCACACTTTGTCCTAATTTGTTGTCTTTTCGTCGTAGAGATAAATGCATGCTCATGTTATCGTGAAATTTTGGTTGATCTAAACATTTTCTGTGATGTGATGTCATTGGTGAGCTTAACATTTTGAGCACATGATCTGGTGATAAATTTTAAAATTTAGTTACTTACCTTAGGCATTTGATAATTCACATGTTTGACATAATCTAACACGAGCACATTAGCACAAATTATGTGAGGTATGACATATGATTTTAATGTGTATTTTTCCTTATCTTAATTGAAACTGGATGACTTGTTGGATGAACTCTTGGGCATAGAAAAGCATAATAAAAAATTAAAAAAAATCATTATCAATAAACTTTTCGCTGAGTAACTGGACCTCTTGCCTCAGTAAGCAGTGAGTATTCACGTCAAAAGGTGGGATTTTGTTTGGTAGTATTAAGGCCGGTTTAATTTCGTAGCCTTTTTTACTCGAGTTAGTAAGTCCTTAGGGGTGTCTTTACACCTAATGCCCTAAAATCATCTGGTTTGGGAGTCATTGGCTCAACACTCGCTACATGGGTCAATTAGAAAGCTTAAGGAAATTAAACATAGCAGAGCCTTTTATATATATAAAAAAAAGATAAAAACTATGCCATTTTTGTTCATTCTGATGGGAAATTTGGTGAATCTTGAGACATGGAGACCTTACATATTGGAGTCACTTGGAAGCTTCATTTCTATATGCTAATTCACTTTACACAGTGTCAGACTTGTGATGCCTTAACCTGCCTTTTGTAAGTAATTAGATTTTAACTTTTCTATTCATTGCGAAGATGGGTTTATCTTTTTAAGCATGCTCATGAATGAATATCATGATGATGTGTGCTCCTTAAATTTTTGGATACCATAAGTGATGAACTTATCTTTATGTTCTTTGTTTTTCATTTAGGTTTTTTTTTCATTATTTTGTTTTGCTAAGGGACTAGCAAATTGTAAGTTTGGGGGTATTTGATGAGTGCCAAATATTGCATATTTTGGCCCTTTAATTTACATTTGTTAGCTTCGAAATTTGTTACTTTGAGTTGTTTTCGTTGTTTTACAGGTTTACAAGCTTGGAAAGAGGTTTTACTAAATTGCCAGAATTGCTCGTGCAGATCAGCTATTTTTTAGGATTAAACTGTATTGATTTAGGAAGAATCAGAAGATGAACCATATATGCTTGGAAATATCCGGATGTCTATTTTCTAGGGAATTTTACGGATCAATAAAATGAATTTTCTAGAGAAAGTTATGGCAGTTTTAGTAGACAAAGGTCAGGTTGTGCATGATTTTAGCGTGACAGATAAGTCATTTTTGAGGATTTAACTGTATTGATTTAGGAAGAACCACGAGATGAGCCATATATGTTTGGAAAGATCCCGATGTCTATTTTCTGGAAAATTTTACGGATCAATAAAATGATTTTTCTAGAGAAAGTTATGGCAGTTTTAGTAGACAAAGGTCAAAGAGCAAAAACTGGAATCTGTAGTATCTCACATCGGATTGGAAGCATATTGCACTTGTGATATTTCCCTATATAAGCCCTTCTTCACTTCATCTTTAATGTACAATTCCTGAGCCACTTTGGTGTTTACCGGTGGACATCAGCTAGCATTCTGGTGGATCTAGAAGGCTTTGTCACCACGAGGGGAAGCGCCGCCCGTCAGCGAGTGGAATTTCTCCCATGTAAAGTTATTTATTTATTTCTTTACATTTAGTTGTTTTAGTTTAAATGTTTAGCACTTTTATTATGAATTGTAGTTTCATAGTTATGAGTGGCTAGACTCTTCAGCTAAGGTTGAAGATGAAGCCCCGCTATTGTTTGGCGTAGTAGTTCAGATTTGCTTGTACAAATCTGACAATTTTTAGTATAAATGTTCTGTCAATTATTTGAGTTAATCTTATAATTGATTGAGTTTAAATTGTCTGTTGGATATTCCTTGTGTTTCGTCTGATGGATACGTTGAATGCTTTTCGATTAAATTAGATTTCCTTTGTGATTTGTTGAGAGCGGATACATTGGATGCTTTTGGTTTAGTTGGGATATTCTTTGTTTTTTTTCTTATAGTTGGATTCATGGAATGTTTTGATAGGCTATATTTTTAGAACATATATGCTTAACTTCGGTGGGGTGGATTTGGAAACTTTAGTGTTTTAATTATTAGTTTTTAAAAATCAATTTAGTTTAATTTTAATTTCTTTTGCAAATTATCATCTGAAATTCGGAACTAGGTTAAGATAGAGTTAGTTTAGATTGAAAATATACTTTCACAACGCAATTCCCTGTGGATTCGACCTCGCACTTGCACAACGCTATATTGCAAACGACTCGTGCGCTTGCGAGTAATTTAAAACTCACAACAATAACTAAGGGAAAAAGTATGCAATTAAGTTTTTTTAAATAACATTGCTTACTTAATGTTCAACCATGACATAATGGGTGCATATAAGGTTGGTATCAATTTATACTACTGAAGCATACAACTTTTATATATATATATATATATATATATATATATATATATATAGCTAAAAGGTCACTAAGTGAATCTTTTACGTGTTCAACATCTATCAGGCGATTTTACTTATTAAATTGTAAGAGTGGTTACTCTTATGCGCTAAGTAATTTAAATGAGTTACTTGATTTATACATATTTAAATACAATGGTTATAAGCAACTTATTCACTTTTCATTAAATGTATTATGCACAACATAATTTGATCTTACATGTAGCATACACTTATATTTGCAACACTAAACTAAATAACTTCAAATAATTTTTCACGAGTCACAAGATCGAAAATTTGCTATGCTCGTAATCATCTCCCGTGCTACCAAGTGGTACGTTATTATTCACTAATTTATTCAATGTGCAAATCTTCAAGTAAAGATTTCTAAGTCTCAAATCACCTGAAAATCCACAAGGACCTAATTGTACTATATATATATATATATATATATATATATATATATATAATTAAATTAAAATTTTAATTTATACAATTTCAGGTCCTATGTATCATCTTAAAGTATTTTAATTTCTCACCACATCTGAGTCTTTTAATGACCTTTCGAACCCGAGTTCATACTTTTATTGGACTATAGCCTACCAAGCGCACCAAGATGCGTAAATAGTTTTGTCACTTGTCCAATGAAGTGCAAGTCAAAACATGTATCTCCTATTATACCTAAATTTTATTAGATGAAAAACATTTGTTTATTCATTAGGCATAAGAGCCAAACTCCATCATCCAAGGTCTGATCACTAGTGAAGAGACAAGCAATTGTTATATGTACAATGTTTGCATGAAACTGATGCTTGATCAAGGAAGGTCTCCCTCCTTATGAAGGAACTTATTTCATGACCATGACTATCGTGGCTTTGGATATATTTAATTTTATTGATTATTAGCATCATCTTCTATATGATTTTATACAATTTTCTAAATTTTCTCATAATTTTGATAAAAATTGTATATTATTATTTATTATAAGAATCATATAGCTTCCATTATGATGCTATCAATAACATTTAAATATCAATATAAAGCGGAGCATAGACATAGGAGAATTATTCATATTAATAAAGTAAAAGATTCATACCATATCATAATCTCATAAAATAAGACATGTCAAAACATGTAATTTTCACTAAAAGAAATTATGGCATGCATGTCCAAATTCAATTGCATATCATCATACAACAACAAAAAATCAACTTAAGGATCATGCAATTTGAATATTTATTTAATTTTCCATGAATTTTCAAACTTCATGGATATATCAACTGATATATGCACAAAATTCAATTTGATTCACCATTGTTAAGAAAACAGATATCCAGGAACATTTACCAGCTCCCACTGGATATAAACCCTCCCAGAAATTTATTTCAAGTTCAGAATAATTTTGTCGCACCCATACTTGCGCAAAAATAATTTCTATAAATTTTTAGGGAAAATTACATTGCACCATTGTGGTATAGCGTATTCTACACTCGTATTACCGTGTTTTTAAAACATACACATACACCACTAGACCTTTTTTAGCCATCTGTTGACTCTTAACTTATAACAAAAAAATGAAGATTACAAAACTGCCCATATATATATAAGACGCTCAGTTGACCATATTGATTTGTCGTGACCTTTTCTCTATCTCGTCCCTTTTATCTCTCTCTTTTTTTTTCTTTGTAACCCTAAATTCCTATATTCCATTCCTAAATTGTTCGTTGCTAACCAAACTCATGCCATTATTTACCTAGGTTTGGGCTAACAAGATTTCAAAGAACCATTTGACCCAGTTCCATCAAGATTTTGAAAACGCGAACAACCACTGAAGCTGTTTAGGTAACTTTCGAGAACCCAAGTTCGTTTATCCTTCTTTTTGCTTCGATTACTTGTATTTGTAGGTTGATTTAGGGTCTTTTCGAATTGTATTGTTTCATTACATTCAAAAATGTGAAATTACCCAAATTTTTAGGGTTTATACCCAAAATGTGAAATCACACCTTAATTTTTGGAATGCTTCATTATTTGTTAGTTGATTAATTGTTAGCATTCTTTGATTACTTGTATTCATAGGTTGATTTAGGGGATTTTCGAATCGTATTGTTTCATTACATCCGAAAATGTGAAATTACCCAAATTTTTATGGTTTGTACCTAAAATGTGAAATCACGCCATAATTTTTGGAATGCTTCATTATTTTTCACTTGATTAATTGTTGGCATGATTCATTATTTGTTAGTTGATTAATTGTTTGCATTTTTCGTTTCAGTTTTTGTTTGAGTAACTATCTCGAATTGTTACTGTTATGTTTCAGTTGTTTCATTTTTCGTTGTTTGAGTAACTATCTCGCATTGTGACTATTTGTCAATTTTAATTTTAATTTTCAACCTCTATTATTGCAGGCGACTATGGAGCTTAATCATAAGCTCCACTTCTTCATTGAAGGAGATGATGTACATTTGAAAGTGACCAAGTGGACTTGAACCAATACCTGGATTTGTTGGACGATATTTACACTTCATTGGACCTGGGAGCATGTGCTCTTTAATAATTACGGCAGGGAATGGTAAGCTGGTTATGTGTGATAAGGATTTAGTGCAAGATTTTAGATATTATAAAGGGATTGAAAGGGGTGCATTTTATATTGAAGAGGAATCATATTCTAACCTTATTGCAATTAGTGGTGATGTGTGCAGTAGGGTCAGGGTCAGTGATCGTAGTTGGTTAAATAGGGAAGATACTGATATTGTCGATATTGACCTATCCGAGGGTGAGGTGGATGATGATGTTTAGAATGTAGGTATAGTTCGTGAGGGTGATATGGATGATGGTGGTCAGAATGTGGGTGAAGTTCCTGGAGAAGATATGAATGTTGGGGTTGATTTGGGTGATGATATGGATGCACCATGGACTGAAGTTTTTAGGGATGATGGTGTTCCTAATTTGGGTGAGGTGAGTGATGAGGATGGTAATATAGAAGGTGTTAGGGAAGAATCAGTTAGGGAAAAAGCTGTGTAACAATCCCTCTCGGGTTGGCTTACCCAAAACAGAATCATCACATTTACGATCCAAATGCGACACATACATGCAACAATTTATGAACGTTATCAATAGAAAATAATATTTACATCATCAGCCTCAACTCTTTTTTGAGGAGATACAATATATTTCCCCTATCAAAATCAGACACACACACACACACACACACACACACACACACACACACACACATATATATATATATATATATATAACAAAATGCATGGATATACAATATTTCTATAAAAAAAAATCTTTCTTTCTTTCTTACTATAGTTCGAGGATACTGACTTCGAGACTTACTCAACTACTTACTCTGAATCTCAGCTCAAAATCTATCAATCCTACCTGCTGCTTGAAATTATTCAACAATGAGGAGTGAGCTTCACAACCTCAGTGAGTTCAATTTACTAGAAGTATAAGATTTGTATACTTTCAGTCATAATTCATAATTCAATCATTCTCACAACTTTCAATATCCTTTCATATATCATCTCATAATATATATATATATATATATATATATATATATATATTATCATATCTTCTTTTCAATTACTTTCTCATCATAGTTGTCTCATTATGAGACTCATCTTTCCATCAACCATTTCATAATCAACTTTGATGCTTTAGCATCTTAATCATCAGTAATAAAATATTCAAATAAAAATGTACGTAATCATATCATCATCATTTCTTTCTTTCTTTCTCATCATTTCATTCATATAATCATCACTCCATACCATCAACATATGAGAATTACCAATCTTGGTATATCATATGAGAACGTCTTCCCATATGTCGACATGTTTCATTCAGACCAGCCATGGTTCTGATATTCCCTCTATGCATATGATCATCAACACATAAATAAGCATATTATAATATCATACAAATTACAAATCAAATATCATTTTCTTTCATATAGACTTCCTTATCATCATGTATATCAAATCTTATCTTTTATATATATCAATTCATTGATCAAAACCCCAAGAGATCTATTTCTCTTTTCAATATATATTTATATCAATTAATCTTTCATTTACATAATATCAATTCAATAATTTCCATTTCAAGAGATGTGTTTCTCTTGCATTATATAATTTATCAATCTTTCATTCAACAATATCATTTCAAGAATCTTAGTTCATCAATTTATAATTTATACTTTCTTTCAATTTCATCATACTTAATAATTCTATTTATTCATTCAAATAACATATTTTTATTTAAAACAATCATATTCGTCATATAATTTTAATAATCATTTCATATTATCAATCATATTATTTTTCATATATTTTTAATATTCGTCTTGTTTATTAAATGTAAATCAACTCATTTAGTAACACTTAAAGCTACTCTTGGGCAACCTCCTTTCAATTTCTACTTCTTTCAACAATTCCACCTGATTGCTCATCACCAACCCCTAACCATAACATACTTATTAGATTTTCTATGTTATTCTTCAATTCTTCTATATATAATACTTTTGAATTTTTATATCTTATTTCGGGTTAATTTCATGTATGCATAATTCATCTGTCTTTAAAGTTCAATACGAATAACATAAATTCCTTTCATTTTGTGAAAATCTAATTTCAAAGCTTATTTCAAGAAATACAGAAAATAAAATTCAAAACTTCAAACTTTCATAATTAATTTCATAAATATTACTTTTCAATGCTTTTTATTAGTTTCCTTAAAAATCCTTCCGTGAATCCAATGATTTCAAGACAATATCAACAAATCCGTTGATTTCAAAGTGTTTATAGTGTTTATCAGGTTGTTTTCTAGAAAGTGAGAGGAACATTAGAGAGAAAATATGAGCTTCAAGGTTTCGAAAATGAATTTCAACTCTGAAAACTTCTTTTAACAATTTTTGGGTCTGACCGGTTGACTGACCTGTCAACTGGTTGGATTTTAAAAAATTAAAAAATGCCACTGATCAGTTGATCGGTTGACCAGTTGACTGGATGGTTGATTGGTGCCCATCAGTCAGCCAGCCAATCGACTGGTCCAGCCCAATAGATCGACAACCTCTTCATTAAAAATTTACAATTTTGCCATTTTCTTCAAAAATTCTAATTTTTCACCCTTTTCTTCCTTTTAAAAAAATATATAAATTATATTTTCTTGCACCAAATTTTTTATTTGTTTTCCTTAATTTCATTCCATATTTTTCTTCAAAATTATTTTATATTCAACCTTCAATCTCATAAAATTTTAGTACTTTTCTTCTTAAAAAATTTCTAACTCTTTCAAATAAAATACTCAATATCATCCTTCAACAATTATTTCAAATTCAACTGTCAATCTTTCATGTATGCATATTTAATTCAATACAGTATTCCAAATTTATTTCTTTACCCTTATATTAAGGATACAGGTATTACAATTTTATCCACCATTATAAATTTCTTCATCGAAATTTCCTTACCTAACTCATGAAATAGTTGGGGATAATTTTTCCTCATGCTTGCCTCACACTCCCACGTAATCTCCTCAATATCTTCATTCTACCACAAAACTTGAACTAATGAAATTACTTTATTACGCAAGATTTGTTCTTTTCTGTCTAAGATTTTGACTGGTACTTGCATAAAAGTCAAACCTTCTTGAAGTTCAACAACTTGACTCGGAATACTATGAGATTTATCATGTAAACACTTTCTCAAAATTGAAACATGAAATACGTTATGCAACTGCTTCAACTTTGTAGTCTATATACCACTAGAACAACTCTCTCAATGAGTTCATAGGGTCCCACATACTTTGAAATTAGCTTTCTTTCTTTCTAAACCTCAACCCACCTTTCCACAGAGATATATTCAATTACACCCAATCACCTACTTGAAACTCAAAAAGTCTTCTTCTATTATCACCATAACCATTTTGTCTACTCTATGCTGCTCTAAGGTTCTCTTTAACCAAGTTGATCATCTCAAAAGTCAAATCTATCATCTCTGGACAAATTAATTTTCTCTCTCCCACTTCTTCCTAATATATAGGAGTTCTACATCGTTTACCATACAATGCCTCAAACGGTGTCATCCCAATACTAGTTTGATACTGATTATTATATGCAAATTCAATCAAATGTAAATCATTATGATAGATATATGCAATCCAATGATTATATATATATATATATATATATATATATATATATATATATACACACACACATATACATACACACACACACACACATACACATATATAATCATATCTTTTTTTCAATCACTTTCTCATCATAACTGTCTCACTATGAGACTCATCTTTCTATCAATCATTTCATAATCAACTTTGATACTTTAGCATCTCAATCATCAGTAATAAAATATTCAAATAAAAATGCATATAATCATATCATCATCACTCCATACTATCAATTTATGGGAATTACTAATCTTGGTATATCATCTAGGAACGTCTTTCCACATATCGACATGTTTCATCTAGACTAGCCATGGTTCTGGTCTTCCATTTATGGATATGATCATTAACACACAAACAAACGTATTATTATGTCATACAAATCAAATATCAACTGCTTTCATATAGATTTCCTTATCATAATGTATATCTATCTCTTTTATATATATCAATTCATTGATCAAAACCCCAATAGATCTATTTCTCTTTTCAATATACACTTCTATCAATTAATCTTTCATAAACATAATATCAATTCAATAATTTCCATTCCAAGAGATGTATTTCTCTTTCATTATATAATTTATCAATCTTTCATTCAACAATATTATTTCAAGAATCTTAGTTCATCAATTTATCATTCACACTTTTTTTTAATTCCATTATACTTCATAAATCTATTTATTCATCCAGATAACATATATATCATATTTTTATTTAAAACAATCATATTCATCATATATTTTTAATAATCATTTCATGTTATCAATCATATTAATTTTCATATTCGTCTTGTATACTAAAAGTAAATTCATGTTGGGAAACCACCTTGGATGATACCCAGGAGGTGATCTTCCAAATACCAAAGTCTAGAGTGACTTGTATAAAGAAAATAGACAATAATCAATCAAAGCAAGAAAGAAAAGAACACAAGAAATTTGTTGACGAGGTTCGGCAATATGCCTACGTCCCCATGAGCTCCTCCGAGCTCTCTGCACTATCTTATCAATAGAGTTCTTTATAATCAGTAACACCTTTCCAAGAACTTATAGGTTCTTGAAGAACAAAAGAAGAAGAAGAAGAAAGTGATAAGAACTAACCCTGGAATTTTCCCAAGAAAATTCCCCTTACAAGCCCTTAAATCCCCTTTCTATTCTACTCTCTCTTTCTAAACAACCTTGTCCACATGGATGCATCCTTTCGTAACATTTTCTCGAATGAAATGGTACCGAACATCCATGTGCTTTGTCCTCTCATGGAACACCAAATTCTTGCATAAATGCAATGCACTTTGGCTATCCGAATACACCACAACATGCTCCTCTAGTACCTTCAACTCTTCTAGCAGCCCTTTGCACCACATAGCCTCATTGATGGCTTCCGTAGCCGCTATGTACTCAGCCTCGGTTGTTGAGAGTGCTACCACCGGCTGCAACTGAGCCTTCCAACTTACACAACATCCATTTAAGTTGAAGAAGTAGGAAGTAATCGATCTCTTTTTATCCCAGTCTGCTCCATAGTCTGAATCAGCATAACTTTCAAGGTAGATGGACTTACCCCTCTTCTTATAAACTAGCTCAACATCTGGGCTTCATTTCAAGTACCTCAGTAGCCACTTCATCCCAAGCTAATGATCTTTTTCGGGATTACTCATAAACCTACTGAGGACACTTATTGCATGAGCAATATCAGGTCTAGTGCTTACCATGGTGAACATTACAGAACCAACCGCACTAGAGTAGGGGACCTTTTCAATTTCTTTCTTCTCCTCATTCGATCTTGGACATTGATCGCTAGAGAACTTGAAATGACTAGCAAGGGGAACCTTCACTGGTTTGCTATCTTCCATATAGAACTTAAATATCATCTTCTCTATGTAAGAAGTTTGAGAGATCTTCAATCTGTTTCTCTCCCTTTCCCGGATGATACACATCTCAAGGATCTTCTGTGCATGGCCAAGATCCTTCATCTCAAACTCCTCTCTGAGTTGAGCCTTCAATTTTCTTATCCTCTCCATGCTGCTCCCAACCAGCAACATATCATCAACATAGATAAGGATGATCACCACTTCTTCCACCTTTTACCCCTTGTAATACAAGCACGAATCATAGTAGCTCCTCATGAAACCCAGGTTGGTTATAAAGGAATCGAACCTCTTATTCCATTACCGAGGTGATTGCTTCAGGCCATATAAAGATTTCTTCAGTTGGCACACCAAATCTCCTTGCCTTCCTTCCTCATAGCGTTCTGGTTGCCTCATGTAAATGGTCTCATCAAGCTCTCCATGTAAGAATGTTGTCTGCACATCCATTTGCTCGATTTCCCAATTGAATTAGACCACCAATGCTAACACTATCCTGATTGTCTTGTATTTCACAACTGGTGAGAATATTTCTGTGAAATCTATGCCTTCTCTTTATGTGAACCCCTTCGCCACCAGCCTAGCTTTATACTGGACTTCATCCCCTGGAGTGTTCCCTTCTTTGATCTTGTAGATCCATATACAATCCACAACTCTCTGTTTTCTGGTTTGGGCACTAATTTCCAAGAGTTGTTCTTCCTTAAAGAGTCTATTTCTTCCTCCATAGCTAGCTGCCACTTTGACAAATCCTTACATTCCATGGCTTCCATGTAAGTTTCTGATTCAACCATCCCTCCTTCTGTCCAAGGAGCTGCTACATTAGCATCCGCAAACCCATATCTCAAAGGTAGTCTAACCACCCTCATTTCTCAGTCCTTTGTAAGCTGGTAGTCATTCAGACTTGCTGCATTATCCCCTTCCAATTCAGCCTCCTCTTGAGTGTCTTGAGCTTGGCCTTCATCAATGGGCTCTACCTGAACTGAATTCTCCTTGATGCTATGCTTCACAAATTTCGGACTGGTTTGCTCACTATCCCCTGCAGGGTTAGTTTTCTCCAAATAAGGAAATAACAATTCATTAAAAATAAAATCCCTACTTATTATGAGTTTCATTCTTTTTGGTTATAAGGACCATAACCTATACCCCTTAACCCCATCACCATACCCTAGAAATACACATTTTTTAGACCTTGGGTTAAGTTTATCATCCTTTTGATGTGCATATGCAGCACACCCAAAAGTCCTAAGGTTGCTCAACTCAGGGGGTTTTCCACTCCACATCTCCATAGGAGTCTTAAGGTCTAAAGCCCTAGAGGGTGATCTATTAACCAAATATGCAGATGTAGACACAACTTCTCCCCAAAAATATTTTGGTAAACCGGACCCAATTAACATGCACCTAACCTTTTTCATAAGGGTTCTATTCATCCTCTCAGCAACTCCATTTTGCTGAGGGGTTTTCACAACCGTTCTATGTCTTAGAATGCCATTTAATTCACAAAATTTATCAAAATCCTTATTAAAAAATTCTAAGCTATTATCAGTTCTTAACACCTTAACTACCCTGCCCATTTCAGTCTCCAGCAACTTTTTGCACACCACAAATTTATTCAAAGCATCTTATTTATTTTTATGCAAATAAAGCCAAACCACTCTTGAATAATCATCAATTAAAGAAAGAAAGTAACAATTACCTCCCTGTGTTGGTGTCCTTGCTAGTCTCCAAATATCCGCATGGATGTAGTTAAGAATCCCTTTAGACTTGTGCTCTCCGGTGTTGAAGCTGACCCGATGTTGCTTCCCAAGAATGCAACTCTCATAGAAATCTAGTTTCTCTACTTTTTCATCACCAAGTAGACCATCCTTACTGAGAATTTGCAGCCCCTTTTCGCTCATATGTCCCAAGAAATTGTGCCAAAGTGCTACCTTATCCATCTCAGCCATCAAGCTTGCTGCTTGATCCTTGATTTCTATCTCACCGATCATCTCATAAAGTTCATCTTTGATTGCTGCTTTGATCACTGCTTTGATCACTATCAAAGAACCCTTTGTTACCTTGATCTTTCCTCCCTCAGCTTTGTATGTATACCCCATGGAATCTAGCTGCCCCAATGAGATCAAATTCCTCCTTAAATCCGGGAGATACCTTATATTTCCCAGCAGCCTTGTGACTCCATCAAACATCCTCAACTGGATGTCTCCTATCCCCCTCACTTGGAAAGAATTGTCATTCCCCAAGAAAACCCTTCCATCATTGGTCTCCTTGAAATTCTTGAACCATTCCTTATGAGGGCACATGCGATAAGTGCACCCGAAATCCAGAATCCATTTCTCACTACCTTGCCTCCTGATCATATTTAAGCACACAACAAGAATATCATCTTGTTGTTCTCCTTTGGCAACTGAAGCCTCTCCATTGTTGGTATGGCTTCTCTCTCTCTCATCCCACAACCTCTTCTTGCAATCTTTTTTGAAGTGACCCTCCTTGTTGCAATAGAAGCACCTCTTTACTCCAAATCTTGGTTTGGAATGTGCTCTCCTATGGCTCTGCCCTCTACCCTTTGATTTCTCCTGGTAGTTGCCATGTTTGCTCCTGCCATTCCGAGTTGTTGGCCTTCCTCTAATAATCAGCCATTCTCCACTTGATGCTTCCCTCATCTTGGCTTTGAAATCATGAGCCCTTATAGCATTGATCATAATTTCCCTGGTTAGTGTATCGCTTCCATGTTCAATAACATTAATCAAACTCTCCCTAACAAGATTTATCTTCTTAAAAGAATCTTTGCTTTTAAAATGGATCCTAATAAAGAGTTGCAAGATAATCTTGATGTGTTTAACAAACTAGTTCAAGATTTGGCTAGTTGTAGTATTAAATTCCTGGATGAACAAAGATTTGATAAGAAACAACTCATCTAGTTTCTTCCATATGACAACAGGATCTTATGAGTAATTGCACTCCCTTGTGACACTATCCGACATGTGCAAAAAAATGGTGTTGTATGCCATCTTCTTCATCTCAATCCGCGGGTCCTCCGTGATACTTACTGGAAAAGTATCATCTTCTCCAATAGCTAAGTCCACCTTCTGTTGCATAAGAACAACCTTGATATTCCGCTTCCACAGGGAAAAATTTCCCTTTCCATCAAACTTCTCAACAACAAAATTTGAACCCATATTGCGGAGATGATCCCAGATTTGTGCAGCATCCACAAATGCTTTCCAACTTCTTCTAAACATCAAGAACACGATCGAAGATTGATCTCAATACCGTTCTTGAACTAACCTCAAGAACACAATCTGATATTGATCTTTACTCCGTTCTTGAATCACCCAAGAAGTTTGTTCTTTGATTCTTGGAGTCTTGCTCCGATACCCAGTTGTGTAAGCTCTGATACCACTATTGGGAAACTACCTTAGATGATGCCCATGAGGTGATCTTCCAAACACCCAAGTCTAGAGTGACTTGTATAAAGAAAATAGATAGCAACCAATCAAAGCAAGAAAGAAAAGAACACAAGAAATTTGTTGACGAGGTTCGGCAATATGCCTACGTCCCCGTGAACTCCTCCGAGCTCTCTGCACTATCTTATCAATGGAGTTCTTTACAATCAACAACACCCTTCCAAGAACTCACAGGTTCTTGAAGAACAGAAGAAGAAGAAGAAGAAGAAAGTGATATGAACTGACCCTGGAATTTTCCTAAGAAAATTCGCTTTACAAGCCCCTGAATCCCCTTTCTATTCTACTCTCTCTTTCTAAACAACCGGCCTCTCTACAGAATCTCTCTTGAGTTTAGTGTCTTTGCACTCTTACAATTGATCTCAATTCTAATTACAAGTTTTCACAAGTTATCACATTATTTTAGATTGAAGCTAGGTGACCCTTTATATAGTGCACCAGCTTCTTGACCATTCTTGAAAGTCAATCTCCACCTTAGATCTTGATGACCAATTAACCATGGTCCTCCATCAATCTTAAGTGATTTTGTGTGTTTTGGACATGGCCCACACACCTTTCAAAAGGCCGAACAAAATGGCATTAGTGTGCCTTCAGGCCGCAGCCTAGAACAGGGCATGTCGCGGCCTGGAGTAGGGCTGAAACTCCTCTCCTTCTCACCTTTTTGGGCACCGTGGCCTGGGGGAGTCTGAGCTTTGGCGTACACCTGGCCAGAAGCTCCTCCATACTGGGCACCGCTGCCTGGGAAGAGTTGAGCTGTGGCGCACACTAGTGTGCACACTTTTAACATGATGAACTTCATTCTTCCATCTTTGTTTAATCCTTGGACAACAATTCAACTCACTTAGTACCACTTAAAGCTACTCTTGGATAACCTCTTTTCTTTTTCTGCTATTTTCAATAATTCCACCCGACTGCTGATCATCGACACCTAACCATAAAATACTTTTTAGATTTTCTATTTTATTCTTCAAAACTTTTGAATTTCTATATCTTATTCCGGGTGATTTTCAGTCTGTGAAAATCTAATTTCACAGCTGCTTTAAAACAATACAGAAAATAGACTTCAAAACTTCAAATTTTCATAATATGTTTCATAAATATTACCTTTCAAAGCTTTTTCTCAGTTTCATTAAAAACCTTCCATGAATCCAACCATTTCAAGATAATATCAACAATTCATTTGATTTCAAAGTGTTTATCAGTCTTTTTCTAGAGAGAGATGAACTTTTGAGAGAGAATACGAACTTCAAGGTTTCGAAAATGAATTTCAACTCCGAAAATTCCTTTTATAAAAAAATTTGTTTGATTGGTTGACTGGTTGGATTTTTAAAAAATTAAAAAATTGCCCATGATCAGCCAGTCGGTTGACTGATCCCCTACCGGTTAATCGATCGGTCGACTGATCAGCTGACCGATTGGTTGATCGGTGCCTACTAGTCAACCAACCGATCTGCTGGTCTGGTCCAACTGGTCGACCACCATTTCATTTAAAATTTACTATTTTGCCATTTTCTTCAAATTTTCAAATTTTTCACTCTTTTCTTCCTTCTGAAAAATTGTATTTTCTTCCATAAAATTTTCTAACTGTTTTCCTTAATTTCATTCCATATTTTTCTTTAAAATATTTTCATATTCAACCTTCAATCTTACAAAATTTCAGTACTTTTCTTCTTAAAAAATTTCAAACTCTTCCAAATAAAACACTAAATATTATCCTTCAAAATTTATTTCAAATTCAATTGTCAATTTTTTATGTGTATATATATATATATATATATATATATATATATATATATATATATATATATATCAATATCGTATTTCAAATTTTCTTCTTTGCCCTTATATTAAGGGTACTTGTATGAGGAATGGAGGATGAATAGGATGATTCAAATGTTGATGAAAATGATGCAACCTCTAGTGGTGTTGAAGTAGATGAGTAGAATGGTGATTCTGATAATGAATTGAGCATTGTCAATTCAGGTGGAAGTAATATAGAGGTTGTTAGTGATTTATCTGATGTAGAAGGTGCAGATACCAGGCCAAGGTCAATGACATTTGACCCCCACTATGAGAATGAATGCTAAAGTTTTCAAACGACGAAAAAATGGGAAGATTGTATTTGAAATTGGTCATGTATAGCTCTCTGTGAAAGAATTTAGGGATACACTGGTTGATTATGGTGTTAAGGTTGATTCAGTTCTCATAAGCCCCAAAATGATACTAAAAAATGTGTGCACTATGTAAGGGTGAAGGGTGTCTATAGAGGATTTAGGCATCTATAACACTATATGGTAAAACATTCATGATGAAAAAATTGACTAATGAACACAATGGTATAAGGGTGGATAAGAACAGTAATGCAAAAGTTCTTCAGATTGCTAGGATACTAAAAAATCACTTAACTACAGACTTGGAAATGAGCTATAAACTGATTAGAGATATCTTAATGAGGGATTATGGGGTTGAGCCTCATCCTATGCGACTCTATATGGCTAAGAAGAGTGTTAAGAAATTAGTAGAAGGTGGGCATGCAAAATCTTATGGGAAACTTAGAAGGTATGGGGAGTTTTTGATTGAGAAGAATCCTAGTAGTATAGTTAGGATTCAGATTCATGAGAGAACTTTGTTACTAAACCTTCTGTGTTTAAAAAGATATTTGTATGTTACAATGCTATGAAGGTTGATTTTTTTGAAGGGGTGTAGACCATTTCTAGGTCTAGATGCATGTTTTCTTAAAGGGCCCTTTTGGTGGGATCCTCTTATCAATAGTAACACTAGATGGTAATGATGGATTGTTCCTAGTGGCATTTGGGATTCTTGAGGTTGAGTGCACTGATAGTTGGAGATTTTTCTGTGAGTTTCTATATGAAGCCATTGGTGAGGAGACTAGAAACATACCATTGACTATCATGTCTGACAAGCAAAATGTGAGACCAAACAAAATTGAACCTCACTATAGTCTATCCATTCATGCATTATATCATTTATATGAAAATAAATGATACCGATATGTTGATTTAATGCAAACAGGGATTGAAGAATGCAGTTCCTAAGTTCTTTCTAACTGCCTATCATAAAAATTGTGCTAGACATGTTTATAGTAACTTTAGAGTGGATCATCCACGGTTGGAGATAAGGAGAGACTTGGTGGGTTACCAAGACTTTTCACATTGACAATTTCAAGAAATCCATGGATAATATAAAGGAACACAATGAACCTGCATGGGAATGGATAATGGAGAAACCATTGTCATGGTCAAGACACAGTTTTGACACAACTTCAAAAAGTGGGTAGGTAACTAATAATCATCCCGCGTCCTTTAATGCATGAGTCACCGAGTTAAGGAAAAAGCCAATGCTTATGTTGTTGGAGAGTATTACGTTGAAAATGACCCTTAAGATCCATAAAAGATATGGAAAGGTTGTAGTTGGGAGACTGAGAAAGTAACACCAAATGTGAAATATAAGTTGAATAAAATTTTGCTTGGTAGTAAATCATGTAGTAGAATACCATATGGGAGAGAGGAATTTCATGTTTTGATGAGGAAATTATGTATGCAGTGAACCTTGGTACTAAGACATGTAGTTGTGACTATTGGGTGAAAACAGGGCTGCCTTGTAAGCGTGTAGCAAACTGCATTACTTATTTGAGAAAACCATTAAAGGACTACTGTCATGAATATTTCACTATCAAAGGCTATATGATGGCTTATAATAAAATCATACATCCCTTACCTGAAGTAAATCTAGCACCAAGAAATGATGATGAGAACATCTAAGCTTGAATTTTAAAAAGATTACCCAGTAGACCCAGAAAGAATAAGAGGAGGAAAGCTGGTGAACTTGGACTTGCTACTGGAAGTACAAGGTCTTGTGCAATTAGATGTTTAGTTTCCAGTCAATTGGTTCACAATGCTAGGGGTTGTCTGTAGGAAAAAAAGGTATTATATTTTGATATGTTATATGAAAAAATGGATTATGTACAACTTGTTAAGTTTTTCTAATTCTTGTACCTTGTAATCATCAGAAAGAGAAATGATGGAGCATGTAGATCAAACCAGTCACATCTTGTAAGTAACTAGATTGAACATCGTGCTTGTTTTTGTTTGGATTTGAACTATATATTGTATTCCTTTTCTAATGTATGTTTAAATATGTTTGAGTTGTTATGTATTATTGTGATTAGATGGGATCTTTTTGCATGGCGCATTTAGTACTGGCACTAGTAGGCGAGCTATAGGTAGAGGTGGTGGAGGAAACTCCACTAGCAGGGGGAAGAGCCACTGAAAAGGGGGGCAGAGCCACTGGTAAGAGAGCTAGAGGTATAAGAAGAGCCGCTGGTAGAAGAACTGAAAGTGGAGGCAAAAACATAGAAAGGGGCATTGGAAGGGGAGTTGGTGATGGAGGTGGAAATGGAGTTTTTGGTGGTGGAACTAGAAGTGGATCTGGTGTTAGAAGTGTTGGATCTAAAGCTATGAATGGTGGCAGAAAGGGAAAAAGAACTGGTGTTGGAGAACGGGGATCTTGAGTTGGGGTTGGTGTTGGAGCAAGATGAACTGTAAATGGAACTGGTTTTGGGAATGTTGGATCTGGAGCTATGAATAATGGTAGAGGAGGAAGAGGAACTGGTGTTGGGGTTGGTTTTGGAGGAAGAGGAACTAGAAATGGAACTGGTTTTTAGAGTGATGGATCTGAAGATGTGCATGGCGATAGAGGAGGGAGATGAACCGATGTTAGTGTTGGTGTTGGAGGAAGAAGACCTGGTTTGAGTTATGGTATAGGAGACAAAGGACCTGGAGCTATGAGTGTTGGTAGAGGAGCAAGAGGAGTGCACACTTGACATCAGGGAACCCAAGAAAGTGTTACTACCAGATGACTTTTTGAATACTTAATTTATTTCCCCATGTTAGTATTAGTTGATAATGCTGTCTTTTTTAATTTTCATTTTTGAATAGTTAATGTATTCTCCTCATGGCAGCAACAGTTAATGTATTTTAAATTAAAGTATTCTCATTATGGCTTACAGATAGGGAATTATTGTAACTTCAACATTTGTGTTGGGTTTGAAATGTGAACTTTGATTGTGTTGACTGTGTCATATTGTGTTTTACATTTCTTGTGCTTTAGAATGGAATCTATTGGCAAGTTGAATAACTTTTATTTTTGTCTTTGGAATGACGTAGCATATGGGGACCATTATGTTTGAAAATTTTCTATCATTTCATAGTTGAACTTGCAAACATGACGTTGCACACTTGAGCAAAATATAACACATTCTACCATTGAGAAATCAAACAAACTTCAACAAACCATGTATTTCATTCATTAATTAAAGTGTTAGACACAAAATGAATTACAAAGTGCAAGTTAGTAGTAAGACCATTACACTGTTGAGCACACAATTACTTACTACATCAACTAATGTCCCTAACTCTTTAGGGAAAGAAGAAAGCCATGCTTACAACTAACAAATTTTTCATAAACCCAACCCCACTGTCAATTGATAGCATCTGCATAAACACTACTCGAGTATCCTTTCTAATCCTTTCAATCTCTTTCCGCAAAATTGGTGTTCCTTCATTATTCTCTAGCAACTGGTACATTCGTAAGTGAACATCAGATAAAGAATTTACATTCTCGAGTTTCACAAGAGTAATACAATCTATTTTTGTTCTTATCGGGCTCTGATATCTAAACAACAACTCTCTGACCACATTTGCAATACAAATTCATGTATTTCAAATAGAACTCATTATCGGTGAAACTAGATATAGACATCCCGCCCTTGCCCTACATTAGTTTCAAAACTGAAACAACCAAAATATGAAATCCCAAACAAAATCAATATTAAAACCAAAGCATTTCTCAAATACTGAACATATACCTTAAAACCCAACAAAATGGGAAAGATACGTGAAAAGCAATGGAAATCATTTTCAAAAATGTCAAAACCCCAAGCATCACTACTAAAATTGAGCCGAAATGTGAAAATCCCCAAGCAAAATTAGTAATAAAACTAACCATAATGTGAAAACGCCAACCATTTCCCTTATCAAAAAACATATGGAAAACCACCTATCAATTGACATGAAATGGAAATGATTTTCATATGAAATGTGCGAAACATGAAATGAAAATGATTTTCATTAGAGAAATTGAAAAAAAAAAACGCATGTAATTATAAGTGGAGATGTCTTCATCAGATCTACAGATTTCTTCAACTGAAGCTTCTAAACAATGGAGATTGTATGCTGATATGAACAAGACAATGAAGCATGGTCAATGACTCAACATGGAGTAAAACTAGGTTTTGAAAATATATAGTCATTACGGAAAGGTAGAAACATATCTAAGGGTACTCTTGGGTTTTAGAAAATTAATTGATGAGTTGTTATACTTTTTGATTGAAAAGATAATGTTGACTAAATGAAAGATAACGGTAGTGGTATTTTGTACTTAAAAATCAGACAATGAATAAGACTAGTGGTGTATGTATATGTTTTAAAAACATGGTAATGTGAGTGTAGAATACACTATACCCCAATGGTGCAAATTTATTTTTTTCAAATTAATAATAAATAATTTAGTGGAAATTAAAATTTGAAAATATTAAAAAAAACTAGAAATATTTTTCTGAATAAAACAAAAAAAATATTTTCGTCACCGTTCGTCGACGGATGCGCATGGTTTTGTCTGACTGTTGAAACAGTTGCAACTGCCAAGAACAAAGACCATTCGCATCTACGCACGTGACATACATGCACCACCATTTTGGCATTAGATCACGACCGGATTGATGTAACTCTCTTCATCTCGGCGTTAGGAACACGATAGTGGGGTCCATTTTTACTTTTGGACCATCGTCGGAGTGGAGTGCACTGCACTCTCTCTCGGACGCATGAAGGGAAGGCAATGAACAATCACCTTCTTCAACATTCAGACTGATTTTTCCTTAAAACCCCTAAAAATTACATGCTGTATATCATTGGAAATCTTGAGAGAAGCTCTGCCCAACCATATAAATTTATGTGACAAATTTAAACATAAGAATTATGAAAATTATTCAAAATTTCGGTCATTGTTTATAGGGTTTGATTTTTCTCCCTCCTCCAAGAGAGTTGACCTACCAAACTTTGCATATTTAATCTACATATCATAAACTACATTGCCCTAGAATATCATGGAATTTAAATTACAATTGAACAAGTTGCCATGTTTTGCTCATTAAACCTTCAAAAATGGGATTAATTTGGTTCTATCTCCACAAAGAGAGTTAGGCTCTCATATTTTTCAGATTTCATCCTTTATATAACGGCTACTAACATGTTAATTCTTATGGATTAATATGTTGTATAGAAAAAAATACCATTTTTTAGCATAAAGCTTGATAATTTCGGGTTTTTCTAATTATCATGCATTATCTAGCAATTTAGCATACCAAACTACATATATACATGTCATTTAACCTATAGGAAAAACAGCCATATGATCTGATACCAATGTTAACTGAAACTGCATAGCGGAATCACTTCTTGCCAGTTTAACCCAAAACTTCTCATAATTTGGACTCTTCTTCGGGTCTTCATGGCTACCATCTCACTAAGGTTGTGTGTGAGATTACAATGAAGGAAATCACACAATTTCTACAGCCCAAAAGCCTTTGTTTCTCTCTACATGAAATGGTGAAGTCTATCTCTATCTAGAATATCTCATTTTCTCTCACAAATGAATGAACACAACTCTTACATTTTTGTCCGCTTTTACACAACCAGCAAGCCATCTTGTAGTTACATAGGTTGGTTTATTTTTAACCAAAATATAGAAGAGGAATGGGGAGAATTAGAGAAGTTAGGGAAAAATTGTTCTTTCATTTTCTTGGATTTGAATTTATCTTGCGAGTTAGGCTACCCATGATGCCCATCATAAGCGCCCAACCCGATCGGAATTTCTAAAAGGTTTAAAATAAAATTACAAATACATTTTTATCTTTGGTTATGCAGGTGATTATCATGGCACCTTATTAAAAAATAAGGCAAATTGCTTTATACATACATTTTGTGATAAAACATACTTTTGGTTGTAAAATTTATATTTTTTTTAGGTAAAACACTTACTTTTGATGGTAATTTTTTTTTATCATCAATGTTTTTATTTTTACCGTCAAGAGTATGTGTTTTACTACAAAATGTATAAATAAAACAAATTGCACTTTTTTATCAATGCACCATAAACACCAACAAGTTGTGCAAGATAGAATAACTAATTCTTTTTTTTGGAAAAAGGTGTTGTTCCTCAAATATTAAAATTATATATATATATATACACACACATACACACACACACATAAAAATGACTAAAATTCACAAAAAATAAATTTGGATTGTAAAGTAATATCACCTATAACGGCA
Organism: Bretschneidera sinensis; assembly: GCA_023935145.1. Taxonomy (NCBI): domain Eukaryota; kingdom Viridiplantae; phylum Streptophyta; class Magnoliopsida; order Brassicales; family Akaniaceae; genus Bretschneidera; species Bretschneidera sinensis. The sequence continues at coordinate 108,742,665 of CM043700.1, forward strand.
AGAGGATGCGCTGAGATATGAATCAATTGCTCCTTTAAGGAAGTTTCACACTACCGTTGAGGTAATTAAACTTTATCGATGTAAACTTTTCCTCCTTAATTCCTTGGCTTTCATTCTCCTCCTCTATTCCTGACTGTAGGAAGGAATAGAATAAGGGTGCTCCTTGAGACATTCCATTCTAGTGGGTTGTTCTCTTCTTGACAGGTACTCTTCCTCAATATCTGATTCATCAGCCTTTTTTTTTCCTTTCTTCTCTAGCCCCAAAGTCAAGGGGACAGACTAGCAAAGGATTGGAGTTTCGAAGCGAAGAAGAACTGAATATCAAGAAAGGGGCTCTTTTATCTCTCTTGGACAAAAAGGGAAAGAGAGAGATAGAAGAGAAAGGGGGTCTTATCTCTTATTTATTGTCCTTTGAGGAGTCTAAAGCTACCTGATGATGAAAATATGGTCACAAGTTGCTTGAGTTGGATAAATGAAAGCACTAGAGCTTGATTTTGGAAAAGAAGTAATTACATAAGCCCAAACAGACCTAAAAAATCGCATTTAATCATTTGAAAACCATATAGGCTAAAAAACCTAAAACAAAATAGATGGGTCTAATGAGCCGATCAGTGGGCCCACTTGAACGATCGAATCCTAGGTCCCACCGATCGACTATAGCATGAGAATTTCTTGATTCTTACAAATCTTTCAGATCTCATTTTAATTTTGCAAATCTTTCAAATATCATTTTGATTATGCAAACATTCCATATATCATTTTGATTTTGCAAATCTTCCAAATATCATTCTTTATCATGCAGATTTTCTCTTTGACCAAATCTTTCCATTCAAAAAAGATCACAGACCATCTCAACTTTGAACCACAATTGCGATTTTATTGCAATTATATTCCCAGAATATTCCAAGAATATGTTGATTATGTAAATTTTCCCTCCACCGTATTTATCCTAGAACCATTCTTACCGTTCATCTTGATTTACCCTAAATTCGTTTTTATCTATGAATACCTCCTCCACCACGATTTTACAACACACAAAAAACACAATACACAATACACCATACACTTACACATTCTCATATTTATATCAAATTGTCTTCACAAAAATTATCACATTTTGAGTGTATTTTGAGTTAGATTTTGTAATAGGTTGGGTTCTCAAAACATTTCATCTCTACATTCGCAATACTAGCCAAATTATCCTTTCTTTTGTAACTAGTTCATCACTTCAAGAATAAGTCCAAGATTCAAGTTCATCTAATCCAAAAGAGAAACAATTCAATTTTTGAGGGCACTCCACACCACATGTAAATCCAAAATTAAGTCTTCCCAATTAATCCCTTCACATCATGCGAAGAGATCGCATCACAAAATTTAGTAATATAGTAAGTTCTTCCTTTTAAATTTAATCATGATGATTTTTTATTTCGAACCACCATGAATCTAAATTATTTCACACATAATATAGTTTATTTTTATCAAAACATGTCTTAGGATTGCATTTGAATTCGTATGTCATCTAGATTAGGTTTTCTTGCTGATTTTATGTTTTTCTTACTCAATCTCATATTCTTATGATACTAACTAGTTTACCTTCCCTTGGATAATTAATTTTCTTTATTTTTAATTATGTTTCAATTATTTTCATGCAAACCTATTCTCTCTTGATTGAAAAGTGATTGATTGAAAACCTCATCAATCTTTGAGAGGATAACACTGTCCAACACATAATATTTGGTAAGTAATCTCTTAATTGCAAATGCTTTTCTCTCTTTCGTGATATTTGATATAACTGTTTATTGATACAAATTGCTACTATATGTGTTGTATCCTAATGTGGTATAGCTTTAATGTTATTTAAAATATAAAAACTTTTCCTCGAATGTAAAGGGGCTAGGCTTTGACCCTCATTCTCTCATACCCAAATCTCCACACCCATAATCTCTCTCGCAAGACCAATGAAAAAGGATTTTGATCGATTTCAAGGCCAAATGGTAACTTCTTACTTGTAATCCTTGCTTTGTGCTTGGATGACAAAAAAAGCCTAGTGTGAGAGATTTTCTCATACCTAAAAGATCCTCATGAGGGACTCCCATCACTAATTGACAAAGGGTGGTGAAAGGAACGATACCTACACCACCCCTACAGCCTCCGAGAGTCTCAAAGCCTCCCTATAGGCTTTGAGATGCTAAGAGCCTCCCTCCACTGCTTAAAAAATCAAGGATTTCCTAGTGAGTCCAGAGAAAGGTAAAACCCCATGTCAATTAAAAAGAGAAAGCCCTTTTTAAGCAAGTAGTCCTTTCTCTTTATGCCCATAGCTTGATTAATCCTTAAACTACTTGCACAGACGCCTTCCCTTCCTCATAAAGCAAACACAGTGGAAAGAGAAAGGATTAAGACCTTTCTCGCGCACAGATAGAAAATCTTTAGCGAAGTTCCTCATTCCTTAAATTATCCATTTTGTCAAAGAATGGTGTGGTTCTCATGGTCACATCACCCTAAGGATACACAACCTAATGTTTTCCATACGTTGACTTAACAATACTTGCACTATATCGATGAGTAAAGCTCCACCATATCACCTTTCTCTACCCAAAATAGTACTCTACATGCAGTCTTATAGAAAATAAGTAGAATCTAATACATTGTGGTTATGCCACAAGTAAACGATATTTATTTCTTATTAGTCATCAATACAATATAACAAATATGAATTAAGTATAATATATAAGCAATATAAATTAAATTTCTTTAATAAACTCACATTCAAATAGCTAAAAAATTGCATTTACTCTTATTCATCTCCTAATAATCGATTATTATTTAATCTCAATGCATAGTTAACCACTTTATTTATTTTTTTAAATTTAATGTTTTAACTGATTTGCACATGGTAATAAAAAATTATTAGCATATGGTTTCCAAAATGATCAATTGATAAAAAAGAATCTTTAATATAATTTTTTATTTTCTATATAAGTTTCAATATTTTTTATGGAATTATGTTCATTGAAAAATCATATGTTGCATTAATACTAAAAATTCACTTCAAAATTGACTAAATTTACATAAATTATTTTTTTTCAGATCCTTTCAAAAAACATTGTTTTTAGAGATAACATATTTAAAAAAAGCTAAACTAATTTGCACTTAATATCTTTGTAGATATTGCACATTTCCGTTGTACCCCACAACTCTGGGATTAATACCCAAGGTCATTCTTTTTTAGAGATGATGAATAAGCGAGGGTGCGGATCAAAGTGGGTTGGCATATGGAAGGATTAGTGCCTACTAGGTCTAACACAACCCTTTATGAGTAGTGAGAAAGCCCCCTTGATAGGTGCGCTTTTAAGTGCTAGAGTAGCAATCGTTTCACTGTTATATGATGTTAAGCCTTACCAAAAGAAATTTTTCTATAGGACTTGTCACCCAATCACAAAGCAAAGATGACGGGGAAATTGCAGTCACCATTTGACTTTAAAAGGGGCCAAAATCCCTTATCATTGGTTTTTGAGAGAGATTCCGGGAGGGGGAGTACGAGAGAAGAAGGAATCAAAGCTTCCCCTCTTACCTAGGTAAAAACCTAGCCCTCGTATTGTTAAGGAAATACTTAATAATTAAATTAAAGTACCTTTGATGCACACTAACATACGATCACATGCAAGAACGGTTATATCACTCAAATTGGCAAAACATCAATTTAAATCAAACAAGAGATAATCATACATGGAAATTAAATTAAAATATATAAAATAAAAAATAATTAAGATGGTAAATTTAGCTAAAAACAGAGAAAACATGTTAGTGCAGTAGGGAAACAAATATTAAAACTAAAACAGAAAGAAAAACATGAAACGGGAAATATTAGATTCAGGTTAACCGATCGAGTCCAGATAGGACCTGGCTGATCCTAAGACAAGGTTGTCCTGAATGATTCGAGACATATCAATCACACGAATTATAAACAGAAAAAAAAAAAAAAAAAAAAAAAAAAAAAAGACAAGATTTACCTAAGTTCACCCAAGAATTCTTGCCAGAAGTTTCTTATTATCAACCTCACAAATCTCTCTGTTACAATGTCAGTACATAAAGATTATTTATAAGCAACTTAAGACGTCCTAATTAGGATTTCCGTTCTGCTGCAGAACTACAGCTATTCATGGGCCTAAGTCCAAACCGCCAAGCAAAAAACCAGGCCCAACTCATGTACATGGCCTAAAAGTTTCGGGGGCACTGCCCCCTAACCCCAGCCCGCTCTCCAGGGAGCGGGACCCTAGTCGCTCACAGGGGAGCGAGACCCCGGTGTTCGTCCGAGGTTCTATAGATCTGGTCCCGTGAAGTATGTACCAACTCTAACATATCCAGCCTCATTGAAGGACGGACCGGTCCCCTTTACAATGATTCCAATAGGTTTGGACAGTTTCAATTTTCTTCTAGAATTTTCATTTTTTACCAGTTTCAAACATGATTTTAACCACGAAAAATCATACGAAATTTTAATATAAATGACATATTAATATGAAAATATTCCTAAAATATTTTCTAAGTGACATGTGTTTTAATTAATTATGCGAAAACCTAATGTATATGACATGTGAAAATTGAATGCAATCTAGAACATGTTTTTGTAATCTATATAACATACATAACTAATTTAGATCATGAAGGCTCATAATATATAATTATTCTTGTAATAAAATCAAATAGCTACTAAACTACTAACCTTTTTGATGATCAATTTGGTCTCTTCGCGTTGGTGCGAAGGGATTTATGACGAGTTAATACCAGAGTGATTGGTGAATTTCTATGTGTGTTGCGAATGCTCTAAGAGATTGATTGTTTTAGTAGTAGATGAATGGGTGTAGAAAATTAGATTTTAATCTAGAACTGATGAAAAGAAGACAAGCTTTGTGTATGGAGATTTTATGGTTGCTAGGCTTTATGGAAGAGTTAGGATTTTGTAGAGAGATTAGATGTCTCTGTAACTTTTATTAGATGACTCTAGTATGTTTTATGTGTTTGTAGAGGGTTGTTTATATAGGATTTGAGAGAGCTAGGGTTTTGACAGACAGACTGTCGGGATTCGTCAGATTTAATCCATCGACCTTCAAGATTATTTAGGGTGGTGGTAAAACTAGGGATTCAAGTTCTTTTTTAGGGTTTTTTTTTTTTTTTTGCTTCTAAGGATGACTTCTGGAAGGTCGAAAACACGAAAGAACAAAACAGCAACGAAAGAGTGGGTCAGGCGCAAGACCCGACTGGTTGGGTCTTGGCCTCTCTACTCCAAATTTTTGTCTTCTTGCTTTGTTTTGTCCCGTTTTGATCTGATTGTTTGGTGCTAGTGACAGTAGAATATTATATCACATCATTTAAAATTTAAATTAATGGTTAGAATTTCATCGTAATTTTTTTTGGATCAAAGACTCTGTCTCACATTATTATATATATTTTTTAAATTGAAAAAAAGCAAAATAATGATCAGAGAAAGGCCCACTCGCAGCCTCGATGATGCCTTCCCACCAGCGGTTGACAGCCAAAATTTCCAGATACGTTAGACCCATGTTTTTCGACTTGATGGTGGTGTTATTTTCCGTTAGTAGTCATCGAAAAGTAGCAGATCTAAAGTAGAGTCCCCTTTATCCATCCGGACGACGCGTGAGAGTGGTCCGATCGACGGATGACAGTGAACCCAATACTGAAGTGTAGATATTGTCGAGCTCTTTCTTACGCTATTAGGGATGCACTTTTTCGATCATTAGTTGCTCGAATTGAAAAAGTCTTCGGATGTTAAAGTAATTAATCAATGATTTTAGTAGAGGTGTGAAACGGGTTGGCCGAGTGTATTATTTCATGTCTGTGCCTGATCCATTAAAAACGGGTAAACCTACGGGTCATTATTAAAATTGACAAACCCATTTTTTATCATAAATGAAAATTATTTTTATTTATTTATGAGAAATGTTCAATTTGATCTTGATTTTTGCTATGTTCCGCTGACAAAGAGTTATATGGTGAGTTGTCAACATTAGACAGTTATCAGAAACACTCAACAGATTGAGTATTAGATAGTTATCAGAGAGTTACTGGACATGATAAAATATTTGTAGAGGAAAAATGCTTAGCTTTCACCACCTGAACCCACGGATTATTAGGTTGTTCAATAACTTTCCAGATTTGTTTAAACAATATAATGCCATATTCGTGATAGATGTTTTCCTAATCCCTAAACCACCCCAAATATTTGGTGTAGTTACCTGATCCCAATGTACCAGATGGAATTTTTTACGATGAGATGTGCCTTCCCATGAATGAAAGTGTTCTAAGTTCCTTTTCCAAGTTATTGACAGTAGATGTTGGAAGTAAAAATAAGACACTATATAATTAGGCATAGAAGAAAGTACTGACTGAATTAAAACAAGCCTACCAAAATATGGAAGGTATTGATTATACCAAGTCTCTCCTGTCTACCGTGAACATTATCAACTATATATTGAAAAATATTTTTATTAACTCTACTTGAGATAACAGGCACTCCCAAGTATTTCCCAACCTTATTTTCAATAGGAATTCCCAAAATATTTTGTATGATATTAAATTGACATACCGGTTAACTTGCGGGTAGACTCGACTCGATCAAGATTTGAGTACGGATCAATTTTTAACGGGTCAAAATTTATGTCCATACTCACATTTTAACGGGTACAGATCAATAATCCCACCTCTAGATTTTAGTTAACTACCGAATTATTCTTCTGTTTGTGTAAGACATTTTTGAATTCCTGAGACTATTTTGGACAACCAATTTTAAATAGTACTAATCACAAACAATTGTCAAATGCAAAGAATTCAAATCTAAAACATCCATGATTTGTAAATAATTTTTTTTTTACAATGCAACTACAATATTATTTTTTAATCATTTTCAAAGCTACGTGTATCCCTCTCCATGTGTGTTATTGTATGTTTCTTGAATATATTTTTTTTTTTATAAAAAAGATGATGTATATAATATTATTTTATTAAATCTATGTAACTGTTCTTCTTTCTAATCTATATGTAAAATAACTTTTTATTTTTAATTCATATATGTATATTTTTTCATTACTTTTTTAAGATTTCACTCCATTTTAAAACGAAACTAAAAAACTGGTTGATCCATTTAAATTTTTTGTTATTACAGCGATGAATCTATCATACCCTATTTTCCTTCTGTCAATCATAATAACTCTTTTTATTCTTACGAAGTTGTTGGTAAGAGAATTCAATTTCATAACCTCAAGATTAAATAAGACAACAACCCCTTACTTTTTGGGTCTATTTGAAATTATGCGAATACAAAATTGGCATTACATTTCCACCCAACCAACACATGCCGTCACTGTATATGCGCTTCCTGCATACTTTGTCGCCAAACCAATTCTTCTTCCAGCCTGTTGCTTGCATTATCTGCTGCACATGTTACTTACACATGTATAAAATTATAAGAACCCATCCAGAATCCATATATATAAAATTATTATGGAAACGTTATTACAAAGGACTATGGTGATACTATGTGTTTAATTCCAAAGTCCAAACATAAAACTACGTGGTTTTCATTTTTTAATTAATTTGGATTTAAAACCCAACTCAAACTATATCAAAATCTAAATTAATAAATAAAACCCAATCAATTAAAACTAAATAAACCTCTCAACAAAAATTAAAACTAAATATAATTAAAGAATAATTTTTTGATTGAAACTCAACTGGATATATTAAGTAATCATAAATATTTTTGTTTCTTTTTTATTTTGCATGAGGATGTGAGTATCGAATACCGATATCATTTCTCTTACAATAATTTATTCTTTACTTATCTCTCTTTTCGCCTATTTGATAAAACATATCAAGTGTTAATTATAATACATTTAATTCTAAATAATATATCTTTATTAATATAGATAAATCAAATTTCATGATAAAAAACGAAAAAAAAAATATTCAGTTGTAACAATACTTAATAACAAATTAACTATCAGAGACTGCAAATTTACATATATCCGACAAAATAAATTAATCAAGTAACTATAAAACAATAGTTAAACAAATATCAAAGCATTCGATGAATAACATAGTTAATAAAAATATAAAGTAAAATATTTTAAACGTTAATCAGAATACATTTAATTTTAAATAATATAATATTTATTAATATAGATAAATCAAAATTCATGATAAACAAAATTATAAATATATATATATATATATATATATATATATATATATATATATATATATTCTATTGCAAAAAATTTTACTATCAAATTAATTAGGGAAAATTATACTACACTACTTTCAAGTTTGTTGAAATGACACTAATGTACCAAATCTTTTTAAAACTCATGGTTCACTCCAAAACACCAATTTTCACCATCAAGAAGTTTCAAAATGAATTTTCTTGAAAAGTCGAAATTTTAATTGGATATTACTTTTCATGATGACCAAAGTACCTTTAGTGTTAAAATATCTCCAACTGATTATGATAGGTTTAATAATTATATTTATCTCAATATTGTTTATAGCATAAATTTTTAGGTTATTTTAATTCAAATTTTTCTAAAAAATAAAAACATGCAATATCGCTTTAATTTTTAAAATATAAAAGTTTTTCTTTTACGATGGACTTTGATATTCATTTATTTGAGATGTTAGGATATTTAGTTTTATAAAAAATATATCAACAAGCTTTCTATTTAAATATTTAATTTTTTTATGATGGTTTTTTATTTTTATTTATTTGAGAATGCGATAGGCAATGATATCATAATATTTTTTTAAATATAGAAGTCTTTGTTAAATATGTTCTATCCCTAATACTTCAATTTTTTTTTTTAAAAAGTAACATTTATGATACCGAAATGTACTTTGACTATCATTAAAAGTAATATCCAATTAAAATTTTGATTTTTCAAAGAAATTCATTTTGGGGTTGCTTGATGATGAAAATTGGTGTTTTGAGGTGATTCGTGAGTTTCAAAAAGGTTTGATATGTTAGTATCATTTCAACAAACTTAAAAGTAGTGTAGTGTAATTTTTCCAACTAATTATATGAGACTGCAAATTTATATATATCAAACAAAATAAATTAACCAACTGGCTGTAAAACAATAGTTAAACAAATACCAAAGCATATGAAAAATAAAAGAGTTAATAACAATTACACGAAAAGCTTATAAAAAACAAACATCCAAATTAAATACATATAAATATGTAAATTAATAATTACTTATATCTCAAACAATATAAAAAAATTTAAATAATTTCTAAATACTATAGGTTTAGTTTAGAGCACAAAATTAAATATTAAAATCACAACAATTTTTTTGATAAATATAAGCTAATTAACAATATTATATCCTCTAATATGATGATAATCGCAAAATCTATAATATATTATCAAAATTCAAGTTGCTACTTATTTAATGTGATTTGTTACATTCAAAAGCTTATACATGGACAAACCACTTAAACGATAAAAATTTAAATGGATATATGTCCAAATGATATTAAGACAGAGTGAAGGTAGTTGGATGACAATCGATTTGGATATTCCAAATTAAGCTTCAACTAAAAAAAAAAACTATAAACTATGTTAACAAACATGTCTAATTTAAATAGAAATTTTTTTTTTGGATATATTTGCACAGTTTCTTATTCATAAATTTCTTGAAATGAAATTTGTATGGTGGGTATAAGAGGTTGTTCATCTACATATTTATTTGTCGTCTGTGTACTCAATGGGAAAATTTTCGATTACTCAATGGGAAAATTTTCGATTATTGATTAATGATTGAGCATTAATGATCAAGATTATGATTAAATTTTGTATTGAAATGTCTCTAAAATATTTTCGTTTGATATGAAGTTATTTCAAGATTTGGATTAAAAATCAAGTTTATTGTTATGCTAAACAATTTGATTGAGTGTTGAGATTATTATGTTTGAGTATTAGAATTATTCTATTTCGTGATAAACCGATCGAAATAAAAAAATAATAATTTGTTTGGTTGCTAATTTTTTTTTATAAGGGTTGATCGAATTAATGTTAAATATTTCAAATGGAGTGTGTATTAAATTTTATGTTATATTTGAAGAGTTAATATTGATGAATGTTGTTTAAATATAAATAGCTAAAAGCCCGTGCATTATTCGGGCATGACGACTAGTTAAGGATATAAGGAAACCCACCCAAATCCTCCTAAATCATGCATGTCCTACTTTAAGCCGTTAAGTGATATCCTAGGCACTGTTAAATATGCGAATATGCCATTGAGATTGAGCTGGAAATGTATAAATAGGGAGCTGAGTGGGGACGACCTCTCGGAATGGCCAAACGTAAGGAAGACATGAAGTGAGAGTCAGATTTGTATGGAGTCACTATAGAGATCCATTACTCAAATTGAAGAGCTACTAGTAAATTTTGGCCTTTGGTAGATACAACCATAAATGTGTTTGTCCTGCCTTCCTCCAACCCCTTGAATAAACCGACCAGATATTAATGGTATCCCTATTTGTGGACCACAAACTAACAATTCGGTGAGGTGGGGGCGTGTTCTGAAAATGTAATGCCCATTTTTGTGACAAATTCTGATGATACATGGTTTTCCTTTGCTGCTTGCACTGTGTCATTTGCTGGCATCTAATAGGCACGTGAGATTGAAACAGGTTTGTCAGTCTCCGACAGTGTTAGTTGACAATGTCATATTCCGGTTTATGTTTGAGTTCTCATGTTCAATAGAACACTACACTCAGGAAAGAGTCGAGTAAAAGTGTAAAATCAATCCTTTCCTCATTATTAACTACCAACAAATTTGGGATTCTTTTTTTATTGTGCAAGAAATAAAAACACATAAAAAAAGAAGATATAATTATATGACAAATTTGATATTCTAACCACATCGAAACCTCAAAATTTTAGTACTCTACAAAACAAACATCCAAATTTTAGTACTCTACAAAATATATACTCTACCCATATTATTTTCAATTTTCAAGGGTTTCATGTCCACTGGCTTTAGACAAAATCAAGATTTAATTGTAAATTTTTTTTTAATTTAAGGTTAAATAGCAGCTTTCAAAAGGGATAATTTAACTTTGACTTTGTTAATTTGAAACAATTCAAACCATTGGTCTGATTCCAATTAATTTCCTGCCAAATTCCAACTAGATAGAGAGATATTAATGCAACAAAATATGCAAGTTGGGCCTTTCATCTTATGTGTGCATAAGACAAAATTAGTTAGAGGAAACCAGCAAACCACCAGAAGATAAGGGTGGTAATGGTTCGTGACGGTACGATCCGAAACAAATTTAGCACGGTCCAGCATAGTCCACACTTTCACAGGCCATGCCGTGTTTGGCATGGCATTATTTCTCGTGCCATGTTGGGCATAGTTTTTTAGGCTCATGGCACGAGGCCCAGCATGGTCTAACACGTAGCACGATACAAGACGCGATCATAACATCTAATAAACTCAAAATTATATGCAATTTTATACCACTAGAATAATGAATCAATAAGAATTAGATAATAAATTTGATATTTTAGGATGATGAAAAAAATGAAAATTATTACCCTATTCTTAATATAATGGCACGTGATCTACTAATTCATAAATTAAGCAAGTTCACCTAAAATCACACATTAATATAAATTAAACCAAACCTATCCAAATATTTAAACACAAAAAAAGTGTCATTTGTGAATTTTTAATTTAAATATTGAAGTTATAATTGCTTGATTTTAACATAATAGCATTTGATTCAATGAACTAAAACACTAAGAGGAAATCATATAATATTCTTTTTTTTAATCCATCGAATGAAACTTAACTACATAACTTGATTAGATAGCTCATCATTCAATTTTTAAAGTCGTTTGTTTAAGAATTAGATAGGTTTATTTTTTATTTAAATGTCAAAAAGATTATAAAAATTACTTTTTAATTATTGATAATATTTTATGTCTTTATAATTTTTAAAACTTCTAAATTGTTTTTTATATTTCACCCATTTGTAAGTTATTTCATCTTCTTTCTTTATTTTGTATGTTGTTTCTGGAAGTTATTTATTTAGAAGATTTTTAAAAGTTTTCATTTTTAAGTTATTTGTTTATATTGTTGTTTTTATTCAATTTCTAAGTTATTTATAATATTTAACTTAATCAATAAAATAATTATTTTTTTATACAATTATAAGCATTCAATTCAATATTTATATATATTTTTTTTATTATTTTCAACAAAAAAGGAAAAAAAAATCAATATATACCTATAAAGCTCATTGGCGGACACGGCACGACCCAATAACCATGCGGACTTTGAGCTGTATCGGATTGAGGTTTTTAAAAGCACGGCACGGCACGAAAGAGAAAGAGGCACGGCAAGGCCCGGCCCAGCCCACTGCCACCCCTACCAGAAGATAATGCGCTATGTTAGAAAAAAAGTACTAAGCCCTTCAACATTTAAAAGACACTCGAAAACTAAGCCCCTCTACCACCTTCTCCCCCTTCCACCCACCCCTTTATCTGGCAACAGCAGGACAGAGGGAACAAAACAGAGACTTAGGGTTTACCACTGACCAGCGAAGCAGAGAACAATATACTATTATAACGCCCTTCTCACATCATTGAATGGTCTAATCCATTACAGCCACCTTTCATATTGTTTTTATGAGATTTATGATATAAGCTACACTAGTATGGTGCACGGGAAGGTTTAACAACATTCCCATGTAAAGAAACCTTGAAAAAAAGGGCAAAAATAAAAACTGGTCCAGATATTAATGAAAGAAGGTAAAGTAGTTTCTTCCTCTTCTTTTTTGACAACAGTGCAACTTCTACCATTCAAGCTGCTCCAACCCTATCGCGGGGAATAAGGCGTAGCTCAGAGCCATGTTTGAGGAAGACATTGCCTGAGACAGCCAATCAAATACAAGTCAAACCGAGGAACTAAATTGTGAAAAACCAATAAATATCTTTATTTTTTCCCGATAAGTAAATAAATTTATAAAATACCAAAACATAGACTAGTACACAAGAAGCATGCATGATAAACCTCCAAGGGCAAGGAGAACAAAAGGAACAAAATAAAAGAAATGACATTAAAAAGACAATAAATCAGCAAACTCAGAGTAGAAAGATTATATGATGAAAACTCCTCCAACCAAGAATAAAGGGTTTGTAGGCAAAAATCCTTCAGTGCAATAATAGCATACTTCCAAACAAGAACATGTTAAAGAGGGACTAGTAAATGAACATGGGAACATAAAGAGGGTCTCCACATCAGTTTTTTTTTTTTCCTTGCATAAATTTTAATGAAAACTATTGAAATCAGAAAATCACATTGAAGTAGAATCGAGGTGAATTCCTTGTAGTATGTTTATAACTTAAAATAAAGGAGGGCTACTTTTCAGGTTAGTCCTCTAGTCTAGAATGACAAGTTTCAGCAATAAGTGTAGCTTCAGCGAATCAGGAATCAAGGGATGCTGTTATAATGCAGTTTAAGAACTAATAATGATTCAGGCATGAAGAACAGATTAATTGTGCAGGTCTGTAAAACATATGACTTAAGAAAGCCCCAAGCAGAAAGAAGAAGAAAAAGATAGCTTAGAGCAAACCCGGTACCCTATTGGACATCCCATTCTGAATAAAACTAGCTAACAATAAAATAATATTGGATTTCCAAGGGGAGTACTATCTATCAAATGGGATAAAGAAAAACTTTGGGCTGATTTAGGCTGGTATTGTTACTATCATACATTCTTCAAGGTAATGAGATAAGAAGAAATGGTAAGATATGGGTATCTCCTAAATGTTTGGGATGGACATTGGAGATAAGCCACATAGTCAAAGGGAAAATTATATTAGGTCAAATAAACTAACTTGGCATACTCTGTATTATTAATGCATGGTATGCTTAGACTGTCACCAAAGCAAAAAGACAAGACATGACAAAAATAGAAGTAGGTAAATTGACAAAAAATAAAACGAATAAAATCCAGTTTAAAGGCTCCAGAAAAAGAAATCATGTTCCTCTCAAAGCATGAAATAACTTCAAGATAACTCATTCAAAAAAGACTCCCTACTCCAATTGATAATGTAAACTCCTAATTGTCATCTGCAGAGCTGCAGTGGAAATGCTAATTTGTACTGTATTAAGATGTTACATTTAAAGGTGTTTATGGATCTCACTTCAACTGCCAAATTTGATAAAGTAGCAGCAGCTTAATTGGGGTTTCATTTTCTTACATAAACAAAACTGGAAAAAAAAGGTGCTTGTGTTACAACCTAACCCTTTATTTTATGCTTCCTTTTTCCCCTTTTCTTTTTGGGGGACTGGGTGGGAAGGTATGTATGGTAATCCCTATTACTGCAGATGCATACAAAGTAAACCCAAAAATGAAAAAGAGAGCCAAAAAAAGGCAAAATAAAATGAAGATGAAACAGATTATTAAAGTGTAACCACTGGCATATATGTATTTGCAATCCCTATTAATGCTGATGCATGCATAAACCCAAAAAAAAAAAGAAATGAGAAGAAGAAGCAAACACAATGAAGATGAAACTGAATAATGAAGTATAACCACTGACATACCAGAACTTTGCTGAGGATTGATTCCTACACCATCTGCATACAAAACAAATTCAACAAATGATAAGATGAAGTAAAAATAAGGAAAAGATAGGACAAAATAATTGTATACCTAAAACTATAGAATTCAAGTGTCTGTTCTGCTAATTGTTGCATAATGCAGATTTTGTAGGTCACTCAATTCATGTACACTACATTCAGCCTTCTCCCTGCTTATATTTTCACTTTTATAAGATCAATAAGAAAAATAGATTTTTGGTGGCTCAATGGTTACAGAAATTATCACAGGCATTTCACCAAATCTTGGAAAGGATAACAAAAATAAAATGACTGAAAAATGCAAAACTTTGTTGTTCTATGGAACAGAGATGACAAAGTAGCAGGAACCTAGCAGCCCAAATCTTGTATTAAGAAGTGATTACAGAGATTCAACCATCATACACACCCTAATGAGCAATAATGCATTCTAGTCTTTTAAGGAACATATTTAAATCCTTTAAAAGTTGCTTCCCAGCTTACTCCATTCATAAATTATGTTGGACATGCTCTAATAGCAGTCTCCCTTATACTGAGCCATAAATATTCACCAATTAGCCCCTCATTATCTTGAGCCCACCACCAACCATACTTTCTTATTTCTTTTACTGCTGGACTTTCATCAAGCTACAAATGAAGTAAACAATGCTGATTATAATTTATATCCTCCAAAGCAGTAACTATTAATTTGCATCACAATCACTAAAACCCACGTTAACGTCCATTTCAGTATAAACACCTCATATAACTATATATGGAACTTAATGAATGCAGATACTGTATAAGCGTGAGTCTGAATATTTTGCCTTTGTCTTAACCCAATTATTAGACGCACCGAAAGAACTCTTCTCAAATGCGCACACCCACCCACTGAAAGGACTCTTCTCATATCATCATAGGTAAAACTGAAACTAGCCCTAATTTTTTTTATAATTAACTGAAATTAGCCTGCATTAGTTCCTTCTCTTGGGGCCCTAAGATTAAATATATCATAATGTCAAAACCATTAACAATAGCCATAACACTGAACAATCGATGTGCCATGTATTTTACATGAACAATACACACATCTACATAGGCTGGACACTCCAGCACCAACTAATGAAACAACTCAGACAAAAAAGAGAGCAAATAACTAGAATTTGTACCATGTAAAAATTAAGATGAATTTTCCAGGCCACAAGCGGTTCACATCACAACAATTATGACAATTTTTGGGAGAGACAACATAAGATTGTAGCAATTTGTTGGTAAGAAGACCTTATATTAATTTCAACTTCAGATAAACTTGACTAGGTTCAGTTTGTTCTCAGCTTCTTCTTCTTTTTTGGATAAAGTAAATTTCTAGATGGTAGCAATTTGGTGGTAAGAAGACCTTATATTAATTTCAACTTCAGATAAACTTGATTGGGTTCAGTTCGTTCTCAGTGTCTTCTTTTTTTTTGGATAAGATAATTTTTTTATTCCATCCAAAAAACTGTACATAAAGCAAGAGCTAAGGAAGAAGCCAGAAAGGAAAAAAAAAAAAAAACAAAACTATCTCTTAACTAATGGCAGTTAAAGCCTAAACCCCAAATGCTAGCCAAAATACTATCAAGATCAAGTTTTAAACCAAGAAATCTATCTCTAACATCTATAACAATTTGATCAATCATTGCATCAGTATTGCGAAAGGTACGCTGATGCCATCTATAACTTCTCTCTCTCCAAAGATGGTATATACAGGCATTGCAGGCGAGGAAATAGATTTCCCTTTATTATTTTGAACCAACCACTGCATTTCAGTATGCCAAATACCAGAACTGCCTCTGCCAACATTTGACAGTTGCAGTAGATGATCCCATATTCTTAGGATAAGGGGAAAGAGAAGAAAATATGATTTCTTGTTTCTATAGCTGAATCATACAAGAACAAGAGACAACTGGAATTGATGGCAGCTTCCCAATTAGCCTGCCTGCCCTTTGTTGATAGTCCTATCAAGAACAACTAACCAGGAAATGAAACTGTGCTTTGGAATAGAACTAGGAAACCAGAATAATGGGTGCCAATCAACTGTTGGTTTTCTCTGTCTACTCTCAGTAGATTCCAAGTATGTCTTGTATGAAATTTACCATAAGGAGAAGGCAACCAGATAATGCTATCTGGAATAGAAGAATCAGGAATAATAGTTGAACAAATCATAGATGGAATGTCCACAAGATCATCATGAACCTTCCTTTACTACAAAGGAAACTTTTGCATTTACTGGAATTGAGGAGTCATATATGATTCTTCTAGGATAGTGATCTAGTAAATAGCCTTCGGGATGCCAATTATCATTTCAGATAAAAGTATTATCTCCTCAACCTATAATATGCCTTATTATTGGTTTGGCTCTAAGATTAAGTAAGTTCCTCCAGGTCCAAGAACAATTTGAGGGCGGGCTGACAGACCAGAAACTCCTCCCCACTCTCAGCTTCATAAAATATAATTTATTCTAAAAGAAATATGAATTGCGTTGCCAGGATTTATTATACAACATTTACTAATCTTTTCTCATTCCAAGCTCTAAAAACTGAACCAATATTACAAGTTCAAAACTAAACCATCCAAACCCGAATGATTAAAATAATTAAATAGAGGACTCGTAATTTAGACCAAAAAATAGTCAAAAAAATTCGTATTTTTTTCGTATACATAACAAAATAAATCAAAACAACAAAACGCTTACCATAACCACATAAATTAGAACAACGCGTAACAACATGCAAACCTAGATAAGCAAATGTCAAATAAACAGAACCCTAAAAAACCAAAGACAGACGAAAATCGAATTACCGTTGGTGATGATAGCGCTGGTTTGTGGAGGGACCTTGAATTCCTCGGCGGCGAATTTCAAAACAGCGGTGAACGGAGCTGCTTCTGGTACACTAAACCTGAAATTCGATTTTTTTAGATGAGTTATCAATGATAATTGATTAAGACAATTAAAGGGGAAATGCTAGGGAAAAAAAAGAATAAACTAAGGGAAAATTGATTGGTTTTTTTTACGTACACTTTGAAAGGGAGCTTTGGATCTGAGGTGAGAGTGACTTTGAAGGAGACTTTTCCACCACTAGCCATTTCTTCAGCTGAATCGAAAGGTTTTTTCCTTCTTACTATGGAGGGAGATCAGTTATTTATAAAATTGAAATTATCAAGCAATGGTACATTAAGTTGGATTAAACTAAATTTTTAAATAATGGTCGCATATATTTAGATATTAATAACTTAAATTATTTTTTATATTTAAAAATTAAAATTTTAATAATTTAAATTATATTTAAACAACTCTCAAACAAAATTATAATATTTTTTGTTTTCAATTTTCCTTTTCCCTTCTGGTTAGCTAATTTTTGACCCGATGTTCTCATTTAAAATAAAAAGTTAAAATTAACCTTTTTTAACCCACTTACTTAAAATGAAATATTCAAGTGGAGTAACTATTTAATTGCATATTTAAATAACATGAAATTTATAAAATTTATTAGATTTAATATATCTTTTCACAATTAAAATTAGTTTATAAAATGTTATGCTTGAATTGTTCTTGATATGTAAAGTAAGAATTATTTTTGATTTTCCATTTACAAATTTAAAACAGTTAATTTTTTCGTGTGAATAAGCTAAGATGCTTCATTCTTAATTAGATTAAAGAAGAATTAGTATTAAATAAAGAATGATGATAAAGAAAAGAATCATCATTTTGAAAGAAAGTTTTCTTATCATTTTCTATGCAGTTCGCTTTTGCTTGAAATTTCATCTTAATGAAAAAGGAAAAGAAAACATAACATTAAAAAATAATATTTCAATAAGTAATTGCTTTCATATAAAGATATGAATATTTCCTTGCGGTAAGAATAAAAATTACGGAATAAATAACTTGATGAAAAATATTAATTTATTGTCCCAAGGAAAAAGAAGAACAAGGGTTGATTGTTTTCTTTAAAATCTAATTTTAATCTATGTTTTCCTTACAAGTTTTATATAATTTTGTGAGAGTATGGGCTTGTTTGGGGAAGGTTTTCAAAAACCCTTTTCAAGTGTTCAAACATTGAAAACTCTTTTCAAACACTGTAGGGGCATGTTTGGGACGTAGTGTTCAAAAACAATTTTTGAACACAGTTTTCTCTAAATGGTTGTTCAAACACTGAAATCAGAACACTGCAAATTGGTGTTTTCGTTCTGCAATCAGTGTCCAGTTTTCACTTTCCACAGACCTTTTCTCTCGCGACCTCGCCTTCTTCTCCAATCCACAGAGCTCTCTCTGGAACGCCTCCTTCCCTCTCTCTGCAATGCCTTCATCCTTCTCTCTCCCTATTTCCTTTCTTTTCACTTTCTAACTGGGTCTCTCTCCTGTTCTTTTCAACAAATCGCGACGGTCGAAGAAACCCAGAAGATTGTACCTTAGAAATTTTCCTCTCATTTTCCTACTTCCTAAACACAACTGAGCTTCCCTAACGTTTTCACAACTTTACCCTCATCTCTCTGTTCTCTATCGCAGCCCTACTCTCTCCCCCTTCTGCCTCCCTCTGTCGATTTATCATCTCTCTCCTTCGGAAACTCTTGTCATTTAGCATTTCTCCACTGAGCTTCCACTGCGAGAACGCTGCCATTACAAGTAAGCCTCTCTCCCTTTTTATTCTCTCTCTCACAGACAAGTGCCGCCATCCACGGCTAAACACCCTCTTAGATCGTTTTCCTATTATGCATGACAAAATTAAATGACTATATGGCTCTATTCACTTGATTTCAGGTCTGCATCTTCTTGCATCTCTCTCAACATTAGTGGAACATAGACCAGCCACGATTTCTGGAGACTTTTGCAAGGTAGCTGTTAACACACTATTTTTCTCTTTCTCTCTTCTTGTTGTTTGTAGTCCAGTATAAATTTTAAGATACTTTTTTTTTTGAAGATTTCTTACTTTATTCGTGTGTAAATCATGTGGCCTTGTGAGAATCCTCTTGATGATTTGTTTCTTCTAGGTTCAGAACTGTAATGAAATTTGGTGCATTTTCATGCTATTTGCACACTTGTCCTGTCAGTATGCTTAAAACATCTTCTTTCCTCCTAGATAATTAGTGAACTAGAATGATAAAACCCTTGTATAGTTAATTTTAAACTTAATTTAGTCATTAACTTGATGTGGTTTTAACCATGACATGTGCTAATGCAGTGGAGTTCATCATTAACCACACTGAACTTTCAATAGCTTTTGTTCAAGAGAACAAGATCCCTGCTGTAAGTTCCCATCCTATTTGCTTGCCTCTTTATTTATAATTTTAATGTTTCCTATAGTTCAGTGCTATCTAAATTAGCTACTGGTTTATATCTTGACACTTGGCAGTAATTACTCACTAGAACAATGAGGTGGTACCAAACCTGAACTAACTGCAAATTGTAGTAAATTTGAAAAACCTTTGTAAATTTATCATTTGTCAGTTTGAAATCTATTCTTGATGCCTTGATTTTTGTTGCTTTTATTCCCTACACTGTCAAACTTTTAGTATTTAAGGGCTTAAAGTTGTGTAGTTCTCCTTTTTGGTATTCAAGTTCCTTTTTAGTCTTGATGTAATAGTAATGGTTAGGATTGTTATTGTGATTTTGTGTGTTCTTTTTTTCTCCTCTTAGCATGTAATTTGGGCCATGCTTCTTGTTTCTTCCTCTTATTTGCAAAATTTTTATAAACCATCATTTAGTAATCATATGTCAGCCTTTAAGTAACATTTTTCTGTTCTGGTAACTAATCAAATTCTATGCCATGTAATGTTGCAGTTAATTTTCTTGCTCTTGAGATTAATAAACTTGGGATCTTCTGATTAACAATCAGAGTATGGTACTTTTTCTCTTGGATAAATGTTCGGAAAATTATTTATCCAAGAACATTACAAAAGCAGGAGTTCTGCTACACATTTGGTACAAATTGGATCAAAACGATGGCAAACAGTATATAAACCCCAACTTTTAGCTACATCTGTCAATCTGAACTTAGGATTTCATTCCTAACATCAGCAATCATATTCTCAAAGATTTGTATACAGTGTGATAAAAACAGGCTGATGAATTATGATGTTCCTTTCTTGGTGAAGATGGTAGATATAGTCATTTCAAGCCATTCTTAACACTGTTACATTTAAATTTTGTCACTTGAGGTGCTTAAAGCACATTTCAGTTTAGTCTACCAATCTAGCACAATTTTGTCACTGATTCCAGCTTTTTGCAAAACTTGATTCGAAATGTGAGATGACAAGTAAAGAAAAGATGGTCTTGTTTTTATTATTCAATAATAATCTACATCTAAACATCTTTTACCTCCTCTTAAAATGGGTGAACAAGCATATACATAGTCACTTATGAATTCAAATATACAGAAGCAGGTAGAGAGCAGCTCACGTCAATTAATTACACAAATGGCAGATACTGTCGCGAGATTAACATACCCCTTCAGTATGAAGTCCTTCTCTATATGTCTTCATCTAAAAATCCTGTCAGTTGACTCGAATTAGTGGCTCACCTTGTAATTGTCTAACACATATCAGTGGAGCACCTTACACTGTGATTTTCTCTTCTTTCAGCCTCAAAAAGACTGGTCTTTGGTTATTGTTTCCAAAATCCATGTCATTTAGTAAGGGATGCTTCTCAGGCACCACATTCTGTGGTTTTATCTGTGGTGCACTACTGTTGGCTGTGTTGTGGCTGCTATTTCTAGCAGCTAGGATATCATGATTATGTTTTCCCTCATATATAGTTACGACAGCTTTGGGGTCTGTCGAAGCTCTCTCAACATGCTTACGAACATTGCATCCTATTAATTACTTTCTGCATATCTACTACTATAAATTAATTTTGAAAATTTAACAAATCCTAGCAGCTGGTCTCTGTCAGCTCCAAAGCTGCAATACTCCTTGTCTTGCTGATCATAGCAGTAGTGTCGGTTGATCAGATCAAGATTTTCTTGTATTTATATATCTCTTCCTATTTTTTTATGTTATTGGGATTTGGGGTTCATTCTTTGATTTTATTATATATCTCTTTTTATTCTAAATAATTGGATCTTAGAACTAGAATGAACTGTTGAGTATGTGTTGGCTAATTAGTTTATTCGAATAAAGATATTGATTCTGGATTTCTCATTATGGAATTGAGGATGAATTTTCTGTTTTAGTCTTGCTGGATTATTGCATTGTTTGGGTTTGTTTCTTTGAAATACTGAAATACATAATGTAGACTTGAGTAAATTTTTAAGTAGAGTTTAGTGTTGTGAACTTTGGATTGAGGCTCTGCTTGATTAGAAAATGAGATCCAACTTTTGTTCTATGTTTGTTTTAGATTCCTATGAAATAAATAGTATGAATCCAGTATATATTTGATCAATAACCCTTTGATTGATTAGTTTTTGATGTGATATGATATTAAGAGTTGATTGATAAATTGAACTCTGCTTCGAGTCTTAATTGATCTGCTTGATGTTAACTTGAGGTGATTGATTTTAATTCCATATATATTTCCTTTATCTTTATATATCTCTTTGTCAGTTCTTTAATGGAAAACCTTTTTTTCTTCTTTGATTTGGAGAATGTTGACCCTCACCTTTATTTTAATGATGACAAAACATAACTCCTTTTATACTAACGATGTTATCTAAGTGTATTAAGCAATAAGAGCATTCAACAAAGAATCAAAGTGCAAGAACTCAACCCGAATCAAACATCAAGTGAAGACAGAAGAACTAGAATAGGTCTATGGTATTAAAAAAAGTTGTAGTCTCGCTTGTTAAGGTATTTAGCTTGTCCAATGACTCTTTTTGAAAAAACATTTTAACATAACCTTTTTAAACAAATGTTTTTTAAAGTTAAAATCTATTCAAACACATGAAAACTGGGTTGTTAAAGCAACCCAGTTGACTGGATATTTATACCAGTCTTCTGGTATAAAGGTCAGTAGGTTCCCAGTCGACTGGATGCTTCATACCAGTCGACTGGTGTTCTAGACAGAAGTTTCCCAATCGACTCGTAAGAACAACCCAATCGTCAGGTACTTTGGGCAGAAGTTTCCCAGTCGACTGGTACCTTCAATAGCATTAAAAATGAGATTTTTAAAGTGGACCCAGTCGACTGGTAATTTGAAAAATATGACCGTTATGGCGCCAGAGTTGTACATTTGATGTACAAAAGTGTACCAAATCAATTCTAAACAGATTTATTACATCAAGGCTATTTAAATCCACGCTACTGAGAATTTAGAAATAGAGTTTTACACATTAAAACAAGTTTTTACTCATTGATACTCAAAAAGTTTTGAAAAATTGATTGTTGAGCCATTCTTCAAGCTTTACCTAGAAAGAAAGATATCACGAGTCGTTTGCAATATAGTGTTGTGCAAGTGAGAGGTCGAATCCATAGGAAATTGCATTGTGAAAATGTAATTTTATCTAAACTAACATTATCTTAACCTAGTTCCGAATTTTTAAATCGTGTTTTTGCAAAAGAAATATAAACTTAAACCAAATTATTTTTAAAGCAAATGATATATAAACTAAGGTTTCTGAATCCACCCCACCAAAGTAAAGCATATATTTTCATGTTCTATAAAAGTAATAAAAAAATTCCATGAATCCAACTTTAAACAAAAAAAAACGAATATTCCAATTAAACCAAAAGCATCCAATGTATCCGCTTTTAACAAATCACAAAGGAAATCCAATTTAATCGAAAACGATTCGATGTATCCATCAGATGAAACATAAGGAATATCCAATTTAACAATTAAAAGCAATCAATCATAAGATCTACTCAAATAATTGAACAGAACATTTATACTAAAAATATTAGAATTGTTATGCGCAAATCTGAAAATATAATGCTAAACAAAGGAAAGGCTTCATCTTCAACCTTAGCTGAAGATTTTAGCCTCTCATAGTTATGAAACTAAAGTTCACAATACAAGTGCTAAACATTAAACTTTAAAACTAAATAAAAAGAAATAAATTACTATACATGGGAGAAATTCAACTCACTGTTGGGCGGCGCTTCCACTTGTGGTAGCAAAGCCTTTGGGATCCACTAGAATGCTAGCAGATGTCCACCGAATTACACCAAATGGCCCAGGAATTGCACACTGAATGATGAAGTGAGATGGTGCTTTTATAGGTGGAGTCTTGGAGCACAATGAGTTACAAATTCGATGTGGGATACTGCCCGAGTGCACTCAATCGTAGCATAGTGCGATCGATCACATGCTGGTGCACTGCAAAGCATTTTTAACCGATGTGGGATGTACAAGTGCGCACTTGCGATCGATCACAAGTCTGGTGCGATCGATCGCACTAGACATCTTCAGCTCGACCCTTGTCTACTAAAACGACCATAACGTTTTCTAGAAAAATCATTTTTAGGAGCCGTAAAATTCCTCAGAAAACAGACTTCCGGGTCTTTCCAAGCATATATGGCTCATCTCCTGGTTCTTTCTGAATCAACACAATAAAATCCACAAAAATGACTAATCTGTACAGGAAATTCTGGCAATTTTAGTGAACTCATTTCCCAGTGCTTGTAAACCTGAAAAATAACGAAAACAACTCAAAGTAACAACTTCTTAAGCTAACAAATGTAAATTATGTGGCCAAAATATGCAATATTTAGCACTCATCAAATACTCCCAAATTTACATTTTGCTAGTCCCTTAGCAAAGCAAAATAAAAAACTAAATGAAAAACAAAGAACATAAAGATAAGTTCATCACTCATGGTATCCAAAAATTTAAGAAGTACTTAAAACCATGATATTCATTCATGAGCAAGCTTAAAAATATAACTTATCTTCGCAATGAATAGCAATTTTAAAACCTAATTACTTACAAAAGGCAGGCTAAGACATTACAAGCTTGAATCAGTGTAAAGTGAATTAGCATATACTAATGAGGTTTCCAAATAAGTTCAATGTACAATGTTTCCACATCTCAAGATTCACAGAATTTCTCATCAGAATGAACAACGATGGCATAGTTTTATTTTATTTTTTCCTTTTTTTTTATAAGGCTCTACTATGTTTAGTTCCCTTAAGCTTTCTAATTGACCTATGTAATGAGTGTTGAGTCAATGACTCCCAAACCAAATGGTTTTAGGGCATTAGGTGTAAAGACACCCCTAAGGACTTACTAACTCGAGTTAAGAAGGCTACGAAACTAAACTGTCCTTAATGCTACCAAGCAAAATTTCCACCTTTTGACGTGAACACTCACTGCTTACTGAGGCAAGAGGTCCAGTTACTCAGCAAAAAGTTTCGTAATGATCACTATGAATAAAATTCTCACCTTTTGACGTGAACATTCACTGCTTATTGAGGCAGAGGTCCAATTACTCAGTGGAAAGTTTATTGATGATGATCATTAGTAGTATTATTTTTTTTTATGCTTTTCTATGCCCAAGTGTTTATCCAACAAGCCATCCCGTTTCAGGTAAGATAAGAAACATACACATTAACATCACATATCATACCTCACACAAATATATGCTAATGTGCACATGTTAGATTAGATCAAACATGTGAATTCTCGAATGCCTAAAGTAAGTAACTAAAGTTTAAATTCTATCATCAGATCATGTGTTCAAAGTTTTAAACTTACCAATGAAATCACATCAAAAATTTTCAGATGAACATAAACATGTATTTATCTTCACTAAAAAAAACAACAACAAATTAGGACAAAGTGTGTGAAATGTGTCTCCCATACCCCAAAACTTAAATTACACATTGACCCCAATGTGTGAATAATTATGGAAAGAGCTGACATGGGATATGGAGAATTATTTGGACTGGTATGGCTCATAACATACCCCCAAACTTGAACCGAAGTACGCATTGTCCCTGAAAAATAAAAACTGGAAAACAAAAAATACTGGAAACAAACAGTAATCATAAATATGAAAAAAATAATAAATATACAGAAAGGATATGCTATGGAGTGTCTCCCATGAGCGCCAAGTTTAACGTCTTCAACAAGACCAAACATTAGTAATCATGCCCAGCTAAGCACTCCACCATCTGATCAATAAATAGGAGTAGAAAATGATCCTTCCTTGTGGCAGCATTTAACTTACGATAGTCTATACATACTTTCCATCCTGACTGAACATGAATTGGCACCAACTCGTCGTCCTTATTCTTTACTACCATCACTCCAGCTCACTTGGGCACGACATGAATCAAGTTCACCCACTTGCTAACAGAGATTGGATAATTGATCACTGCATCAAACAACTTTATTACTTCAATCCTCACAACCTCTTGCATAGCTGGGTTGAGCCTTCTTTGTGGCTCCCTTAACGGCTTGATATTCTCTTCCAAATGTAACTTGAGCATCACCATCGAGGGGCTGTTTCCCTTGACATCCTCAATAGTCCAGCCGATAGCTTCCTTATGCTTTCTTAAAACATCCAATAATTTTTCCTCTGGAGCATCAACCAAATCTGAAGCTATAATCATAGGCAAAGAATCTGCTGGACCTAGGAACTTATACTTAAGATTGTCCAGTAAAGGCTTAAATTCCTTTTTGGGGGGTTTAGGTGTTGTAGTCTCCTCCGTTTTACTGCTCTTCTGAGGAGCAGACTCCAAAGTAGCATTTGCTTGCTCAAGTAACTTATCCAAATCCAAATCTTCTCCAAACTGAGCAAAGCATGCCTCCAGGGGGTCCTCAATGCTTGATTTACCCACAATCTCTTCTTTCTTACTGCTCTCCCGATGAGTAAACTCCAAGATAGCAGTTGCTTGCTCAAGCAGCTTGTCTAAATCCAAATCCTCTCTAAATTGAGCAAAACATGCCTCCAGAATGTCCTCAGATTCCCCTCCTTTCTTGGGTGCTTGTAATCTCTCAGGGTAAGGCGCTTTAGGTACAAACAACCTAGGGAGATCCTTAATAATAGGTGTGACTGTAGATGGCTCAGCATCTCTCTTCTCCTTGTTGCCACTTTCTTACCCTTGTTGCATAGCAGGGTTCTCTTCCACTTGATTGTCCACTTGTCTCCCAGACCTCAATGGGACAATCGATTGAACTTGTTCCTGCCTGTACATAGGAGTTGATGAATTTTCCACCGCAAACTGTTCCTTCGGGTTAGGCTCAGGTTAACTGGGGAACCTTCCCTTCTCTCATTCACCCAAGTAACTTACGATTTGACCCATTTGACTCTCTAGCTTGGCTATCGCTTGGGTGTTTACTATTGTTGCACTCCTCACTTCGCTTATGGGTTGGCAAATCATCTTCCTGAAATCATTGAGGGCATCCTCCAATGACTGTGAAATCGACGATGGCGCTTTAGTGGGAGCTTGGTAAGCGGGTGATGGTGCTGAATGGGCTGAGAGACCATAACTTGGAACTGGTGGAGGAAATCCGGGAGGGTATTGATTGTGAGTATGATAAGGGGCTCCTCCCTGATTCATCAGTTGGTTCTGCGTCCATGAAAAATCAGGTTGGTTCCGCCACCCTGGATTGTACGTCTCGGAGTAAGATCCATTTGATTGCCACCAATAGTTATTGAAAGTGTTTATTTGTTCCATGAGATACTCGACAAAAGCCGGTGTAGATGGACAATTCTGTGCTAAATGCATAGGACTAGCACAGATGGAACAACTATCAACATTGAATGTATTGATGGACTGGCCGATCATTTTCATGAAATCCTTGAGGGTGTCCTCTAAAGACTGTGAAACTGGCACTGGATTCATCCACTTTTTTTTTATTTTTAATTTTTAATTTTTAGTTTTTTCTAATTTTTTAATTTTTTATAGGCAATTACTAATAGAAACAAATAAACTAAAATAAAATTGCAATAAGAAAAATCAAACAAAAAAAATGCTAACTAACTAGTAAAAAAATAAAATTAATTCAGACAAAAATTTCACAAACCAAACAACTCCCGGGCAACGGCACCAAAAACTTGTTGTGAGTTTTAAATTACTCGCAAGCGCACGAGTCGTTTGCAATATAGTGTTGTGCAAGTGTGAGGTCAAATCCACAAGGAATTGCGTTGTGAAAATGTAATTTTATCTAAACTAACATTATCTTAACCTAGTTCCGAATTTTTGAATTGTATTTTTGCAAAAGAAATACAAACTTAAACCAAATTGTTTTTAAAGCAAATGATATATAAACTAAGGTTTTTGAATCCACCCCACCAAAGTAAAACATATATTTTCATGTTCTATAAAAGTAATCAAAAAATTTCATGAATATAACTTTAAACAAAAAAAAAATGAATATCCCAATTAAACCAAAAGAATCCAATGTATCCGCTTTTAACAAATCACAAAGGAAATCAAATTTAATCGAAAATGATTCGATATATCCATCAGATTAAACACAAGGAATATCCAATTTAACAATTAAAAGCAATCAATCATAAGATATACTCAAATAATTGAACAAAACATTTATACTAAAAACATCAGAATTGTTATACGCAAATTTGAAAATATAATGCTAAACAAAGGAAAGGCTTCATCTTCAACCTTAGCTGAAGATTTTAGCCTCTCATAATTATGAAACTAAATTTTCACAATACAAGTGCTAAACATTAAACTTTAAAACTAAATAAAAAGAAATAAATTACTATACATAGGAGAAATTCCACTCGCTGTTGGGCGGCGCTTCCCCTCGTGGTAGCAAAGCCTTCGGGATCCACCAGAATGCTAGCAGACATCCACCAGATTACACCAAATGGTCCACGAATTGCACACTGAATGATTAAGTGAGATGGTGCTTTTATAGGGGGAGTCCCGGAGCATAATGGGTTGCAAATTCGATGTGGGATACTGACCAAGTGCGCTCGATCACAACATGGTGCGATCGATTGCATGCTGGTGCATTGCAAAGCATTTTTAACTGATGTGGGATGTGTGAGTGCACACTTGTGATCGATCGCAATTTTGGTGCGATCGATCGCACTAGACATCTTCAGCTCGACCTTTGTCTACTAAAACGGTCATAGCTTTCTCTAGAAAAATCATTTTTACGAGCTGTAAAATTCCTCAGAAAATAAACTTCCGGATCTTTCCAAGAATATATGGCTCATTTCCTAGTTCTTCCTGAATCAATATAGTAAAATCCACAAAAATGACTAATTTGTACAGGCAATTCTGGCAATTTTAGTGAACTTCTTTTGCCAGTGCTTGTAAACCTGAAAAACAATGAAAACAACTCAAAGTAACAACTTCATAAGCTAACAAATGTAAATTAAGTGGCCAAAATATGCAATATTTAGCACTCATCAGTTCTATTGTTGTCTCTCTACTGTTTTCTTTACAGTATTTATTATAAAGGGATTTGCTTCTGAAAGGAAGAGATTTGCTTCCGAAAGGAAGGGTTTTTTTTGCTTCCAGGAGGAAGGGATTATAAGGTTTGTGCAACACCCGTGAAGTTGCATGACTAAGTTTGTTAGTGGAGTACTTCAAGAAGGTTCCTTGAAGAGAGTGGACGTAGGGTCAGAACGATTTTGATATTGTTGAACCACTATAAACAGAGTTTGCATCATCTATTCCTTAAACTCTTTATTTATAGCACATATTACTTGTTATATGCTTGTTGTGTTATCTGTTTTAATAAACTTGTGTTTTAATCCGCAAAAAGTTTTTAAAACCCAATTCATCCCCCTCTTGGGTTGAAACCTCAGTCTACAATTTGTATCAGAGCCTCGTTCTCAATTTTAGGCTTAATATCCTTGAGTTGATCCGATGGCAGCAAATAGCTATTTTGAGGGACACTCATATACTAGACCTCCTTTGTTCAATGGCTCCAACTATAACTATTGGAAAAACAAGATGAAAATCTTTGTCGAAGGACAAGATTATAATCTGTGGAGAGTCATTGAAGAGGGACCTAGAATTCTATCAAAGGAAATCACTATTGGAGATACCATTCATACAATGCCTAAACTCCAAACTGAGTACAATGAGGAGGATTGTAGAATGATGTCTTTCAATAGTAGAGCAACAAGTATTTTACTTGTGCTTTAGATATATCTGAATACAATAAAATCTCTGCATGTGGTTCAGCTAAGGAAATATTGGATAAATTGCAAGTGACATATGAAGGAACTAGTGAGGTTAAAAAATCAAAAATCTATATGCTAGTGTTTGAATTTGAATCTTTTAGAATGTCTCGTAACGAAATAATCTCTCAAATGCACTCACGTTTCACAACTATTGTTAATAGTCTGAAGCTTCTTGGTAGGAACATTGAGGAATTTGAATTAACAAGAAAAATCTTAAGGTCTTTGCCATCCACATGGAAAGCAAAGAAGACTGCTATCACAGAAGCCAAAGATCTCGACAAACTTGATGTTGAGATACTTCTTGGGTCATTGTTAACATATGAGATGGAGAAAATGAATCCTATTGTCAATGATGATAAGAAGAAGAAAAATGTGATAGCTCTCAAAGCCTCTACATATAACAGAGAAAAGGAATCGGAAGAAGAGGCAGTAAGCAGCGAAGAAGATGGCGATATGGCTCTAATCACCAAGTGGTTTCATAAATTCTTAAAGAAAAGCAAGAAACCTTACACAAAGGATCTTACCTAAAAAATGGAACCACTTGTGTGCTATGGATGCAAGAAGCTCGGTCACATCAAGGCCGATTGTATGGCTACAAACAAACCATATAAGAGCTTCAAGGAGAAGGCTATGATTGCAACCACTTGGGGTGATGATGAAGAAGAAGAATCCTTGGATAAAGATGTCGGATGTGAGGAAATTGCCAACCTATGCCTTATGGCAATTGATGATGAAAATGAGGTATTATCTTCTCCCTCTTCTAAAAATAACATTGTGAGCAGTAGTGAAGAATTGTTAGAAGTTATAAGTGAAATGCATGATGAATTGAAGAAATTCGATTCTAAGAACTTTACTCTTAAGAAAGAAGTGTCAACCCTTTCTAAAGAGATGATAAATCTAAGAGAAGAGAAAGAAAAATTATCTTCATTGTTGTATGATGCTTCTCAAGACTTTCTCAAAGACGAAAATGAGAATTTAAAGAAGAAGATATTTGAATTGAATTGTACTATATCTAGACTCATGCTTGGTAAAGAAAAGCTTGATGAAGTGCTTTCTTGCCAAAGATTAAGTGGAGGAAAATCTGGTTTAGGATACTCTCCATTAGGCAAGCAAAAATCAAAAGAAGGCTTATTCATGAAAGCTTTATGTGTGAATGAAGCATCTACTTCTAAGGTTAAAATCACACCCCTATTGAATGATAGCATGTCTAGAAATACTAATTCTAATGCTAATATAAGATTGAAGAATCCTAGAAATACTCATGCTTATATGTATGCTCATTCAAGGAATACTTATGCACATGTTAGGAATAATCGTCATGTGCATCCTAGGAACAATTTGTATACCCAAGACTTACACACTGCATAAGTATATCCTAGGAATTACTATCATAATTATTCTAGAAATAATATGCATACTCATGATAATGCAAGCATGTATCCTAGAAATCATCATCATACATTTTCTGGAAATAACATGTATATTCATATTCCTTATAATAGAAACATGTATCCTAGGAACTTATATCCTAAGCATTATAGGCATGCACAACTAAGAAATCCTAGAAATTTCAATAACTATTATCGTAGGATTGTGCATCATCAACATGTCTATAGATCACCATATGCCGTTAAGAAAGTATGGGTCCCAAAAGGAACCGTATTTTCAAGAACTAACCCCAAAGGACCAATGAAATTTTGGGTACCTAAAAATACCATTGTATATCCTTGTGTAATGTAAATATGTCTCCACACCAAGGAAAAGGGTAACTGTTGGTACCTTGATAGTGGATGCTCAAAACACATGACCGGTGATAAAAGTGTATTCAAGGAGCTAACTCTAAAAGATGGTGGACTTGTCACCATTGAAGAAAACACAAAAATAAAGATTATCGGGCATGGAAAAGTTGGTAATGATTTCTCAACCATAGATAATGTATTTCTAGTACAAGGCCTTAAGCCAAATTTACTAAGTATTAGTCAACTTTGTGACAAAGGCAAAAAAGTCACATTTGAGACCTCTCATTGTCTAGTTGTAGACATCAAGAGTAACAAGATTAAATTTGTCGACCATAGACACGAAAATGTCTATATAGTTGATTTGAAATCCTTGCATCTCGAAAATGAAAAATGTTTTCCTGCCATTAATGAAAATCCATGGATATGGCATAGAAAGCTTGGTCACGTGAACATGAACTTGCTGAAAACCATTTCAAGAAAAGATTTACTCATTGGGCTTCCTGATTACGCCCAAAACATAAACGGTTGTTGTAGCACGGCTTTGGGGTGTCGATTCCATAGGGAAACAAGTTAACTACAAAAGAAGGTGTGAACCATAACACAAATGATAAAGATTTAAGCGAGTAGATATGAATTTCTGGTAATGAAGTAATTGTGTAAAATAGATTGTAAAATATAATAGAAGGATAACAAGGATCCGAGAATCCTCCCTAGGTACATTGCCCTATACCTAACTTGATTCAGTTATTTTTATCTCGGTTGCAAGTTTCGCATCCCAAACAGGCAACCGACAAGTATTCAATGAGCACATATATAAACCTTAATATGATTGTAATGAAATACTTCTTATTTTCGATTCATGCACATATGATCTATCCTATAGGTTTATCAAGAAACAACAATATATCTTTGTCGACAATATTACAGTAATGGACGAACCTAAAGGCTAGATTTACCAGACTCAATTATACCCAAACAATCTTGACATAAGAGAAGCATGACTAAATTTATATCAAGGAAAAAGATACAATCACCGGAATAGATAAGATCTTATAATTAGATAAAGAAGTAAATCATGACAATGTTTGACAATAAATTCTTATTACAACTGAATCAAATAAGGGACAATAGGAACAACTACACCTAAGGATTTATCTCTTCGCCTTGCTTGGAAGTTAGTTAGCTATGGTGTCCATGGCTAAACACTTTTGTGGACGAGAGTTGCTGCCTTCAGTTTTCTGGGTTTTTCTTCACAACCAAGATTTTTTTCTCTTAATCTTTAAGTGTCATATTTATAGTACAAGGGTCCAAGGGGTGTTTTTGGGTTTTAATCTAATGTTTAAAACCCTAATTAAAGTCTAACTTGGAGATACAATACCGTGTGCGCGCTGCGGTGCTACTTGAGGAGCGCTGCGGTGCTAAGCATAATCTGGCTGGGCGAGCTTCTGCGCACCACAGTGCTGGCTGTTTGTTCACAACATGGGAGTTTCTGAGCATCGCGATGCTGACTGAGGAGCACCGCGGTGCTGGCTGTTTGCTAATTTTCTTCATGCTTTGCCTCTTCGCAGCCATTCCTATGCTTCGTCGTGCATGGAACCTTGGTGCTTTTAAACAACGATCGCTTCTTATTCTCTTTGGACTCAAAATACCTGAAAATGCACTGGAATAAGTTAGTGGTCCAATAATATTACTTAAGAGTTATCAACACATAAAAGTGCAATAAAGACCGAGAAGAATCATAAAATGCTAACAATTAAACATCGTTGAGATGCATTTTATGGCTCTTATCACAACCCCCAACTAGCTTATTGCTAGTCCCTAGCAATTCAAGCAGGAATAAGAGATGAAATCCATGGTGGAAATCGAAATAAAGTAAAACAATATCAGTGTTAACCAAGAGTAATCGACATTTTGTCTCAAAAATTTCGCATCACACACAGCACATAAAATCGTTTAAATTCACCCAAGTTAGAAAGTAATCCAAACATCAATCTTGAAATCGTTATTGACTCTTAACATCCATTGTACCACAATCCATTAATTCGTGCACCCAGATGATTTTATGCATAACATTAGTGAATACAAGTCTTGGCCTCTAAAAATATATTAAATTGCGTGACATTAATCATAAAAAAGGCTCCATAGGCTTACATTTCAAACCACTCTCCACTATTGTAGAAAAATCACATTACATTGGATCAATAGGTCTTTAATAAGCTTGTAATGTTAGGCTAAGGTAAAGGTTAAGAAAGAATGGGAAGGATTCACAGATAAAAGAACTCAATCTCTTAGCTTTAAACACAACCACTTTTAAGCACTAGATAACCTTACTTCATCACCCAAAATTTTCAACTATTGTTCGAGCATTTTTCTCAAATCACCACTTTTCCTTTCTTTTCTTCTTTCTTTGCCATAATTCACTTCTTATTTTTTTTTTCTTTTCTTTTTGTATATTGGCATAAGACCATTCACCTCTTTTTTCATTTTTCTTTTCTTTTCCATAACCCCTAACTTATCTCCTTTAATGTACTTAGGTTATGGTAGTGATATTTTCTCATATTTTCATCCTTACTCCTCTTGAGTGCTTCTCAACAAATGTGTATGACTAAGTTCTTTAAAAGGAAGGTAAGGATAAAGTTTTTTAGGCTCATAAAGGTGAGTAAATGGGTTATTGAAAGAAATAAGGCTCAAATTCTTTTTCAAAAAAATGCTCAAATGGGTGACTAGTGATAAATATAGCAATGGTAAGTTCGAAAGGCTCAAACGGTCCAAAAATGGTCTAGATCATATCCTAAGTAATATACATTCTAGGAATTCACCTCAAGTGGTTATCAAGTAAGTTCTAGAGCTTGTCGAGACCGCAAAAGTATTCACAAAGCAATCACACATAAAACTTCTCTAAATGTTTAGACTAATCATACAATCTTACCATAAACTAGAGTGTCAAACCAAATCAAGATTGACACTTAAATTAATTTCAAATCGAAGTAAGATTTAACTACTTCTAAATGCTATATGCTATCTCAATTAGGCTCATATCATTGACATGTGAATTAACTCTAAGGCTAACACAAAGCATGTTAAAAACAAACAAAAAAGGAGAATGACGCCAAGCAGTTGAATGGTATGCAATAAGAAATGTGTTTCCTCCACCCCCAACTTAAGATAAGCATTGTCCTCAATGTAAAAACAAAAATTAAAGAAACTCCCTTTTTAACCAAAGGTGCGTGGACCTGAAAATTGTGCACGACCAATTAAACTGATGCGCATGTTTGTCCCTGAAAAAGAAATACAAAAGTAAAACTGGAAAACAGCAAAATAATAATAATAAACAAGAGAAAGAAATATGAAAAACAATAAAAATAAAATGATATATTATAGGTTGCCTCCTATGAGCACTAAGTTTTACGTCTTTAGCCAGACGCTCTTATTCCCTCCTAGAAAAACATAGGTTGAATGCACCAGCCACTGCTTCACTGCCAAATTCAGTGCTTGTATGCTTTGGAGAGGCCTCAAGGATGTCATCAGTAACATCCACAAATTCTGGCTCATATATGCTCTTGTGAAGCCATGGGTGAGGGTGGACCCAAGTGGATTAAAGTGATGGACTTTTTCCATGAATGAGTCAATCATGTATGCTTGGTGGCTTTCGTCCACATCCTTTGATTTTTTCGTTGTTGGGATGTGTAATAACTTACCACTTAGTGTCTCAATGGCATCCACCTCCTTCAAATTCTATTGCACCAAGTGCTGACCATGGGATGTGGACTGAGCTGGAGAAGGGAACTTACCTCGCTCAGTCACACTCAAGTAGCTCATTAACTTGGACACTTGGCTCTTTATCTCTTTATTTTCTCCAACAGCCTGCGTAATTAAAGATTCAAGCCTTTGATTAGTCTTACCCTATGCCTCAATAAAAGCTTGTAAAGTGTCTTCTAAATAACTCATAGAAGATACAAGTGCATGATATGGTGCAGAGGGTTGTGCAAGCTGCTGGTTTTCAGACTTCCAGCTGAAATTGGGGTGATTTTGCCATCCCGGATTATAAGTATTAGAGAAGGGTGCCAAAGGCTTCTTGTACATGCCTAAGGCATTACATTATTTCTTATACATCCCTCTCATCTCAGCAAATGTGGGGCCCTCTTGGGCGAGATGATCTACCCCACCACATACAAAACATGGTTCAAAAGATTTTGCATGATTAACTACGTGTGTTGGCTTTAAGCTCTTAGTCTTTAACACCTCTAGTTCCCTAGTGAGCATCTCCACCTTGGCTTTTAGGTTATCCTCTTTCCTAAGATGGTAAATTCCACCACCATTTGTGTTCCCTACAGGTCGTGATCTATTTGTGCTTTCAGTAGCACTAGGTCCAGTCCAAGTGTGAGCTTTTTTAGCAAGCTCATTGAGGTACTCTCTTGCCTCATCAAGATCTTTTTCTAAAAACTCACCATTACACATCATCTCTACAAATTAGCGCTCCCTATATGTAAGTCCTTCATAAAAATAGCTCACTAAGCACCAAGCACATACTCAATAACTCCTTAAATCTCTCCCAAGACTGATATAAAGTCTCACTATCCTTTTGTGCAAAGATGGAGATTTGCCTTTTTAAAGCATTGGTCTTATGTTGGGGGAAGTATTTATTTTGGGCTGAAGCGGTAAACACCTCTTGCTATATCTTAAATAGAATTTTAATTAGGCCTATGCTTGACAAAACTCCATATGAATTATGGAAAGGTAGAAAGCCTAATATCTCTTATTTTCGTACCTTTGGTTGTAAATGCTTCATACTAAATAACAATAAAACTAACTTGGGTAAATTTGATTCTAAGACCGATGAAGGAATATTTTTAGGATATTTAACCTCTAGTAAGGCTTATAGAGTTTTCAACAAGAGAACTCTAGTGGTGGAAGAATCCGTACACGTAACTCTTGATAAGTCTAACCCAATTAGAAGTAGAGAAGTTTCTTTTAATGATGATGCAGATTTTATTCCAAGAACGGAAACTCCTACTCTCATTGTTGACCCAATGGAGAGTCCACCTCAAACAAATGGAGAGATGGAAACTCTCAAAGTAGACCAACCATCTACAAGTCGACAAGAGGATAGTCTTCCCAAAGATTGGAGGTATGTAAATTATAACCCGATTGATCAAGTGATTGGTGATCCTTCACAAGGGGCAAGAATAGAGCTTGACGACACTCTGTTATCCAGCATAACGATAAAGGCCAGGTATAATTCGGTTATCCGTCATAAGAAAACCATGATAGGTAGAGTTGTCGATTTCGACTTTATTCGTCATGGTAATTTTGACATATTACCTGCCTTCGAGGCCATACACTTGACCCCACTGGTCAAGGTACATGAGAAGTACTACCCCAGACTGATTCACTAGTTCTATGCAAACTTGGTGAAATCCAGTCCACTGGCTCTGAGGTTCAGAACCAGTGTCATAGGTGTGGAGGTTGAGATCAATATTAACCTCTTAATGAGCATTTTGAGGATCCCTGTGGAAGGGATCCAATGGAGTTTGGATGGATGGCCAAAAAATTTCTAGGTTGAGGAGGCATGTCAGATAGTTAGGGGCGACTCTAACTATGTGTACCGACCCACTATATTTCATACATGTAGTGACATGCCCCTAGACTCGAAATTGTTCAACCTTATCGTGAGTTGGACCATCCACCCAAGACTAGGGAGTCGAGGGTATCTATCTCAGATAGATACAGTATTGATTTAGTGCCTTAAAACTGGGCACCACTTCAATATATACCCCCTGCTGCTCGCCAACATGATAAATGGCGAAGCGAGCGACTCCGAGTTTCTTCCCTACGGGATGCTCATCATGCATATACTCCAGCACTTTTGAGTGCCTCTCCCTGCCTCCGAGGCTTAGGATATCGGGCCAAAGGGCATCATCAATGTCTCATCGCTGAAGAAGATGGGATGCACGGTCTGCGATGGCTTCTTCTACTCCAAGGCCGGGAAGCACATTCAGATTGGAGAGGATGCTGATAGCTGGTTAAATTGTCATATTTAAGCCCTTTAATTTACACTTGTTAGACTCTTTATTTATATATTTTAGTAGTTTCTACTTCATTTTCGTTTTTTGTGTGTTTTTCACAGGACTTGGACAAAAAGATGATAATTTGGAGCTTTTAGGAGCAAAAGTCAAGTTCTGCCATCCAGCAATGTGCACTCGAGCGCACCTCCCTTGAGATCGAGCGCACAAAAGTATTAGCACACTTGAAGAAGGCTCGAGTGCACACCTGCGCTCGAGCGCATCCCGCATACGCTCGAGCACAATCATTCCAGAGGCGGCAGAGCTAGATATGGAAAGAAGTCTCCAGACTCCAAATAGGAAATTAGGGTTTGGGGACACTAAGAGGACCCTATAAATAGCCCTGTAAAACACATAAACCATACCTTTTATTCTAGATTCGAAGTAGCAAGCTTAGGAGAGGAATTGACGACTCGTCTCCCAAGTCTTCTTTGGTTTTAGTTTTCTGTTTTTATTATGTTTAGAATGTTTAGTTTACTTAATATGTGTAACTAAACTCTTATAAGGCTCGATTGAAGCCCTAGTTATGCTTTTCCACATGTTCATTAATTGATTATCTTTGCTATAACCTTGTTAGAATGTTTAACTTAATTAATGCCTGTTTGTATTTAAAATCCTCATATGTGTGCCTGATCAATGTATGCATGTGGTATGGATAAGTTAGTCGAATCAATTTGGATGACCAAGTCTTGAGTTCGACATTAGTAACAAGGGATATCCACACCGGATTCCCGGGTTAATCAACATGGGAAACCGAGAGCGGACCAAGCCCTAGGTCCTGTGTGGTTGTTGATCTCCACAGCCCTCATGCTCTCTTAAGGAACAACTCAGTATACACCCATGCTGAATCCCTTAAGAGAGAAAAGAGTTAGAGTATACACCATGCCTAACTAGTTGCATAGAGAGATCAATAGCCTAAGGTGTGGACTAAGCCCTTAGGTTGGTAACCGTTAAATATTCATGATAAGGCTAGAGCATTGACACTTTATTTAGTGGGAAAGTATAATTAGGGTGGATATCGTAGTCCTATGTTCTCATTATTTTTATTTACTCACAATCAAATTTGTTATTTCTCTTTTTAACTTGAAGAAACTAATTCTAAAAACGAAATTCACCAATCCCTGTGGAAATGATCTCGCACTTGCACAATATGCTACCACAGACCTTGTGCACTTGCAAGTAAAACTAGGACAGTTATTTGCATATTTATTTAGGTAGATAATCGCCACAACAAGGTTTTTAGCGCCGTTACCGGGGATTGCGCTAAAATTTCTTTTTAGAATTAATTTCCCATTTAGTTTAATTATTGTTATTTCCTTTTTATTCGATTCTATCCTTAATTATTATGTTTATCTTATTTTTCGTTTCATTAAAAACCCTAATTAATTTCCTTTTTCTCTGTTTCAGGTACTCCAGGAGAGTTTTTTGTGCCACCTGCGATCGAGCGCACCCTCTTGTGCGATCGAGCACAATTGAAGCAGAGAGTAATCCGAGCAGCAGTGTTTGACTGCTGCATTCACGTAACTGCCACCGATTCATGCATGGACGATGATCCAAGCATCCAGCATTCCTTCCCCTTGATCCCAAGCTAGAGAGAACTATCCGAAAAAGACTTAGAGACAATTCAGAAGAGGACGAAGGAGGAATTGAGGAAGACACACCAATGGCAGAACAAATAACCGAGCAGCAACCACCTGAGCAAAGGTCGATGAATTAATCCTTCATCCCTTAGAACCTCGATCAACCTTCGTGTATTGCATGTCAACCTAAGGCGGAAGGAAACTATTACATATCTCCGCAAATACTCAGTACACTGACTCACTCTAGGGGTACACCTAGTGAGGACCCATATTTGCGCCTTCGAGAGTTCTTTGACCTTTGCAAATTCCAGCACATCCAAGGCTTAGACCAAGAAGGAATAAGATTAATTCTTTTCTCTTTTTCCTTGAAAGATAATGCTAAATTATGGTATAATTCTTTGCCTGCAGTTTCCATCCACACTTGGGAGGAGTTGGCTAGCAAATTCCTAAGGAAGTTCTTCCCAGCCTGATGAGAGTCATAAAATACATCTCAATAGTGATTAATTATTGGCATTTTAGGACTGATCTCGGTCTTTATTGTGCTTTTATGTGTTTATAACTCTAAAGTGATATTATTGGACCACTGACTTATTTCAGTGCATTTTCAAGCACTTTGAGTTTAAACGAGAAAAAGAAGCGATCGTTGCTTAAAACACCAAAATCCCATGCTTCTAGAAGGACAAGAGGGATTGCTGCCTATAGTGCGATCGAGCACACAAGCAGTGCGATTGAGCACACATCCCACATCGACCAAGGTACTCTGCAGCACACATGCGATCGAGCACACACGCATTGCGATCGAGCGCACATCCCAAATCGAGCAAGGTACTATGTAGCACATATGCGATCGAGCGCACAAGCCGCGATCGAGCGCATGTGCGATCGATCGCACTCGGGCTGCGATCCAGCGCACCCGGACAGTTTCCCACATCAGTTAGATAACACATAGTATTCCGGGAGTTTGCCTATATAAAGACCCACTCCGCTCAGCTGAAATCATCAACCAATCGGAGCTCTTCTAAGATCATCTTCTGAGATCATTAGAGAGTGACTCTAGAGAGCCTTTAGGAGTTGGAGGACGAGCAGAGGATGATCGTTGAGAGGTTGGAGGCAACTTAAGGAGGCATGAGCTCTATGGCCAGCTAATCTCCAAGCAAGGCGAAGGGATGAATCCCTAGGTGTAGTTGTTCTTATTTTCCTTTATTTGATTCAGTTGTAGTTGGTATTATTTTTATCAAACGTTGTTATGTTTTATTCTTAATTTAAATTAGTAGATTTATTATTACTCCGGTGATTGCATGCTTCCTTTCCATATAAGTTCAGTCATGCTTTTCTTATGTGTATCTGTTTGGATGCGATTGAGTCCGGTAGACCTATTTTATAGATTTGTCCATTGTTGCGGTATTGTCGTTAGATATATCATCGTCTTTTGATAATTTATAAGTTGGGTCATGTGTGCTTAAAAGTAGAGAATAATTCATAACAATTACATTAGGATTTATAATTGCGCTTTAATTGAATATATGCCGATTGCCTGTTTGGGATGTGAAACTAGCAATCGAGATAAAAAAAAAACTGAATCAAGTTAGGATTAGAGCAACGAGCCTAGGGAGGATTTCCATAACCTTGTGATTCTTAATTATATTTCCAACCCTATTTACACAATTACCCTTTTTTCTCAGACAAACTCAGATTCATTTGATCTTTTATCGTTTGTGTTAAGGTTCACACCTCCCTTTGTAATTAACTTGTTTCCCTGTGGAATCGACACCCCAAAGCTGTACTACAATAACCATGTTATAATTTGGACGTAGTCAAATTTTGACGCCGTTGCCGAGGAAGCGCGCTTGAGTACAAAGAAGATTGTCAACTTTTGACATGACGGTAGTTGTAATTAGTTTTTCTTTTTAGCAGTTATAAAGGCGGTAACTTCGTTCTTTCTTTTAGCTTGCTGTATTTTTTTATTTTTTATTTTCTTTGATTTTTTTTTATATAGTATTTTTATTATTTTGTTACCTCATATGCACAGACATAGAGACACTGTGGGTAGATTTGGTTGTAGGCCTGTGTTAGAGTCATAATTTAATTCTTTTTCAAATCCTTTATTTGACAATCCATCTAGTCCCAAAGAAATGAGTGAACACGAAGATCAACCCCCTAGGAAACTTAAGGATTACTTGCACCCTAACCGTACAGCCACACCATCGTGTATCATGTTCCCCCCTAACGTTTAACAACCTAAGCCGAGCATGATCCAATTGCTACCAACTTTCCATGGGTTTGAGAATGAAAACCCCTATATCCATATTAGGGAATTTGAGGAAGTAGTAGCTGCTTTTCACAGTAGGGCTGATATGATAGACACCGTCAAAACTTCAGTTTTTCCCTTTTTCACTTAAGGAAAAAGCCAAGGCTTGGTTGTACTCATTAAGGCCTAGGTCAATAGGTAGTTGGGATGAGATGACCTGAATTTTCTTCCAAAAACACTTCCCAACCCATAAGACCAACAACCTCAAGAGACAAATCTCAAACTTTGCACAAAAGGAGAGTGAAACCTTATATCAAGTTTGGGAACATTTCAAGGACCTTTTGAATTCTTGTCCACACCATGGGTATGAGAGTTGGCGGGTAGTTAGCTATTTCTATGATGGACTTCTAAGTAGGGAAAGGCAGTTCATAGAAATGATGTGCAATGGGAATTTTCTTCAAAAAGATCCCGACTAAGCCATAGATTTCCTAGATGGCCTATCAGAAAAAGCCCACACTTGGACTGAACCAAATGCCATGGAAGGCAATAGGAAAAATCAACCCACTGGGATTTACCAACTTAAGGAAGAGGACAACCTTAAAGCCCGTTTAGAGGTCCTAACTAAGGAAATTGATGCCTTAAAAACCAAGGATACTAGAACCCCTAAACCGGTTGCTAGGGTAGAATCCTACGAGCCTTGTTTCATATGTAATGAGGTAGATCATTTACCTAAGGATTGTCCAGTTTATTTTGAGATGAAGGATGAGTGTAACGCTATAGGTATACCCTTTGGGAAACTACACTCACCCTATTCTAATACCTATAGTCCCGGTTGGAAGAATCACCCTAATTTCAGTTGGAAATCCGACATACAACCCCCTGCCCACTCTAGTACCCAATGG
The DNA here is from genome assembly GCA_023935145.1 of Bretschneidera sinensis. Lineage (NCBI taxonomy): Eukaryota > Viridiplantae > Streptophyta > Magnoliopsida > Brassicales > Akaniaceae > Bretschneidera > Bretschneidera sinensis. The sequence continues at coordinate 108,784,927 of CM043700.1, forward strand.
CAACCGGAAGCAACCTCATTTAATGCACCTCAACAATCTTTACCTTTAGAAGATATGTTTAAGTCATTTATGCAGGTACATGCCAAGAGTGTGGAAGATCAAGGAAAAATAAATCAACGGTTGTTAGAGGAACAACAAGCGATCAAAGAGGAACAAGAGGTAATAAAGAGTCAACTCACCAAGTTGACTAGTTTCTTGACGATTCAAGAGCAATGTCGTTTTCCTTTACAACCACAACCTAATCCAAGGGGACAACATATGGCACAAACCTTCAGACCTAAAAATCAAAATGTTAGAGAGGTTAATGCCATAATCACCCGCAGTGGTAAGAAAATTGATGGGCCTACTCTACCACCAAACTTGAGCAACAAGGATAAAGCCCCCAAGGAACAAGAGGCCCATGATGATTATTCTCCACTGATGCCTTACCCTCAAGCACTCCTTAAGCCTAAGGAGATAAATTCAGCATTAAAAGGTGAGATTCTTGAACAACTTCAGCATGTTAAAATTAACCTCCCTCTTCTTCATGTTATAAAACAAATCCCTAACTATGCGAAAATCATCAAGGATCTATGAACACTCAAGAAGAGGCACAATGTGAAGAAGACGGCATTCTTAACGGAGCAAGCAAGTGCTGTAATTAGCAGCAAGACACCGCCCAAATATAAAGATCTGGGCTGTCCAACGGTGGCTTGCCAAATTGGAAATAAACCTTGTGGCCAAGCATTGCTAGATTTGGGTGCTAGTGTGAACCTCATGCCATACTCCATGTACTTGCAGCTCAGTTTAGGTGAGATCAAACCAACCTCCGTGGTACTTCAATTAGCGGATAGATCGGTAAGAAAACCAAGAGGTATTGTAGAAGATGTTTTGTTGCAAATTGATAATTTTTACTATTCTGTTGATTTTTTGGTTTTAGATACTGTTTCTACCATAAACACGGAGTCCAAAATTTCTTTGATACTTAGAAGACCATTCCTTGCCACCTCCAATGCCCTCATTAATTGTAAGAATGGCCTAATGACATTATCATTTGGAAATAGGACTCTAAAGGTAAATGTTTTTCGAGTCCCATGGTAACCACATGAAGAGGATGAGTACATCAAAGATAATTCTAACTCTTCGAAATTCATTCTTGATAATCTTGAGTTCAAAGATTCTTCAAATTATCCCCATGCCGTTAATGTTGTTGATGTTTTTGATAAGCCACAGGAATTTATTAAGACATCTTGCCAACCATGCTTTGAGAAGCAGCTTGAGAGAAGTCACATGGATGCGGGAATCAAATACTCTACTGCTGATAGTAAATGGGCATCACCAAAAACACTTGAGCCATATATGGTGGACTTTAAGTATTCCTTGCCATCGCTAAAGCATACAAGCACAAAATTTTGTAGTAAAGCAATGGCTGGTGCATCCAACTCATGTTTTTCGAGGAGGGAATAAGAGCGTCTGGCTGAAGACGTAAAAATTAGCGCTCATGGGAGGCACCCCACAACATATCCTTTTATTTATTTATTTTCCATATTTCTTTTTTCTTGTTTATTATTATTATTTTGTTGTTTTCCAGTTTTACTTAAGTATTTATTTTTCAGGGATAAATAAATGAAGCAGTTCAAATGATCGTGCACAACTTTCAACTCCATGCATCGTTGGTTAAAAAGGGAGTTTCCTTAACTTTTGCTTTTTCATTGAGAACAATGCTTATCTTAAGTTGGGGGTGGAAGATATACATTTCTTATTGCATATCATTGAACTGCTTGGTGCCATCTTTGTTTTTGTTTAGCATGCTTTGTGTTAGCCTTAGAGTCAATTTACACGTCAATTATATAAAACTTAATTGAGATAGCATATAGCATTCAGAAGTAGTTAAATCTTGCTTCGGTTTGAAATTAATTTAAGTATCAATCTTGATCTGGTTAAAGACTCTAGCTTGTGATAAGATTGTGTGATTAATCAAAAGCATTTAGAAAAGTTTTATGTGTGATTATTTTGTGAATATTTTTATGGCCTCGACAAGCTCTAGAATTTACTTGATAATCACTTGAGGTGAATTCCTAGAATACACACTACTTAGGATATGATATAGGTCATTTTTGAACCGTTTGAGCCTTTCAAACCTACCATTGCTATATTTATCACTAGTCACCTATTTGAGCATTTTTCTTGAAAAGAAAAAATTAAGCCTTGTTTCTTTTGATAAACCATTTACTGACCTTTATGAGCCTAAAAATATTCTACTCTTACCTTTCTTTTAAAAGAACTTAGTCATACATATGTTGTGAGAAGCACTTAAAAGGAGTAAGGGTGAAAATATGAAAAAATATCACTACCACAACCCAAGTACATTAAAGGAGATAAGTTGGGGTTGTGGAAAAGATAAGAAAAAAAAATGATGAAAAAGAAGGTGAATGGTTATGTGCCAAAATAAAATAAAAAAATGAATTATGGCAAAGAAAGAAGAAAGAAAGAAAAAGAAAAGAAAAAATAGTGATTTGTTGAAAGAAATGCTCGAAAAATGGTTGAAAGAGTTGGGTGTTGAAGTAAAGTTTATCAAGTGCTTAAAGTGGTTGTGTTTAAAGCCAAGAGATTGATTTCTTTGACTTTTGAATTCTTCCCACTATTTCTTAACCTTTACCTTAGCCTAACGTTACAAGCTTATTAAAGACCTATTGATCCAATGTAGTGTGATTTTTCTACAATAGTGGAGAGTGATTTGAAAAGTGAGCCTATGGAGCTTGTTTCTGTGATTGATGTCACGCAATTTATTATGTTTTTAGAGGCCAAGACTTGTATTCATAAATGTTATGCATAAAATCATCCGGGTGTTTGGATTAATGGATTGTGGTAAGATGGATGTTAAGAGTCAATAACGATTTTAAGATTGATGTTTGAATTACTTTTAGATTTGGGTGAAATTTAATGATTCTTTGTGCCGTGTGTTATGTGCAATTTTTGAGACAAAATGTGAATTACTCTTGGTTAAATTTAATATTGCTTTTCATTTACTTTGATTCCCACCATAGAATTCATCTCTTAGTTTCGCTTGAATTGCTAGAGACTAGCAATAAGTTAGTTGGGGGTTGTGATGAGAGTTATAAAATGCATCTCAACAGTGATTAATTATTGGCATTTTAGGACTGATCTCGGTCTTTATTGTGCTTTTATGTGTTTATAACTCTAAAGTGATATTATTGGACCACTGACTTATTTCAGTGCATTTTCAGGAACTTTGAGTTTAAAAGAGAAAAAGAAGCGATCGTTGCTTAAAATGCCAAAATCCCAAGCTTCTGGAAGGACAAGAGAGATTGCTGCCTGCAGTATGATCGAGCGCACATCCCACATCGACCAAGGTACTCTGCAGCGCACATGCGATCGAATGCACATGCAATGCGATCGAGCGCACATCCCACATCGAGCAAGGTACTCTGCAGCGCATATGCGATCGAGCGCACAAGCCGCGATTGAGCGCATGTGCGATCGATCGCACTCGAGCTGCGATCGAGCGCACCCGGACAGTTTCCCACATCGATTAGATAACACATAGCATTCCGGGAGTTTGCCTATATAAAGACCCACTCCGCTCAGCTGAAATCATCAACCAATCAGAGCTATTTCAAGATCATCTTCTGAGATCATTAGAGAGTGACTCTAGAGGGCCTTTAGGAGTAAATCCAGAAGGCCTTTAAGAGGAATCCGAAGTATAAAATTTGGAGGATGAGCTGAGGATGATCGTTGAGAGGCCGGAGGCAACTCAAGGAGGCATGAGCTCTATGGCCAGCTAATCTCCAAGCAAGGCGAAGGGATGAATCCCTAGGTGCAGTTGTTCTTATTTTCCTTTATTTGATTCAGTTGTAGTTGGTATTATTTTTATCAAACATTGTTATGTTTTATTCTTAATTTAAATTAGTAGATTTATTATTACTCCGGTGATTGCATGCTTCTTTTCCATATAAGTTTAGTTATGCTTTTCTTATGTGTATCTGTTTGGATGTGATTGAGTCCGGTAGACCTCTTTTATAGATTTGTCCATTGTTGCGGTATTGTCGTTAGATATATCGTCGTCTTTTGATAATTTATAAGTTAGGTCATGTGTGCTTAAAAGTGGAGAATAATTCATAACAATTACATTAGGATTTATAATTGCGCTTTAATTGAATATATGTCGATTGCCTGTTTAGGATGTGAAACTAGCAATCGAGATAAAAAACAACTAAATCAAGTTAGAATTAGAGCAACGAGCCTAGGGAAGATTTCTGGAACCTTGTCATTCTTAATTATATTTCCAACCCTATTTACACAATTACCCTTTTTTCTCAAACAAACTCAGATTCATTTGATCTTTTATCGTTTGTGTTAAGGTTCACACCTCCCTTTGTAATTAACTTATTTCCCTATGGAATCGACACCCCAAAGCTGTACTACAATAACCGTGTTATACTTTGGGCGTAATCACAGCCCAAAAAACGAGACAAATGAGGAAGGAAATTCAATCCTTCCAACAAAAGGATGAAGATCTGTTTTTTGAGGCCTGGGGACACTTCAACGAGCTGCTACTCAAGTGTCCACACCACAACCTACCTCAAGACGAACTGGTACAAGCTTTCTATGAAGGTTTAAGTGACTCTAACAAAAATTTTGTGGATTCAAGTTGTGGAGGAGTGCTGATGGAAAATAGCAGTGAAGAGGCTATGGAACTCTTTGAAACCCTAAGTGAACACACGCAGTAGTTCTTCTCTCGAGGTAGATATATAACCAAAAATAAAGGTATGTATGAGGTAAACTTAAATGGAGGATCATCTCCTCAAATAGCTACTGTGGAGAGGAAACTTGATCTATTAGTGAAAGCTATGGCTACTCAGAACGCCTCAACGAACCCTCTAGCTACACCACTCCAGGTATGTGCAATTTGCTCACAATTTGATCATAATACTGATATGTGTCTCGTGTATTCATCTGCAGATTATGAGCAAGCCAACTTTGTGGGACCAAATAATTATCCGCCAGAGAACAACCCTTACGCAAACATATACAACCCTGGATGGCAGAATCACCCAAATTTCTCATAGAGCAATAACCAAATTAGTCAAGGGCAGTAAAGAAACTTCAATCAGCAGCCCAACCTGCTCCTGAACCAAAGAAGAATGACCTCGAAAGTCTTGTAAGGCAACTAGCGACTCAGCAACAACAAATCATAGAAGAGTCAAGGCAATTTCGGACTGAAATGAGGCAAATCACTGTGAAACATGATCAAGCCATTCAAGGACTAGAGGCACAAATGGGACAATTAGCCAAGGAATTGAGTATCAGAAAGCAAGGAGAGCTCCCAGCACAGCCACTACCTAATCCAAGAGGACATCAGCAACTGAATACTGTAACAACCTTAAGAAGTGGTAAGATCATCGGCACCAATGAGCCTACACAAGCATCTCCAGACCAAACCTCCACCTCTAAGGTAAGAGAGATGGAAAAGGTAAATACACCTCCACCCTTCCCTCAAAGGTTAGTGAAGCCTAAAAAGGAAACTAAAATGATTGATATTTTAGAAACCTTGAAAAAGGTGGAACTAAATATTCGTTTATTAGATGCAATAAAACAACTACCTGCTTATGCTAAGTTTTTAAGAGATTGTTGCACTAACAAATGGAAGTTTCAGGAGCATGAGACGGTAGCCTTGACCGAAGAGGTGAGTGTTGTATTATTGAGAAAATTACCACCTAAACTAAAAGATCCGGGTAGTTTTACTATTCCTTGCAGGCTAGGTGACCAGCTTTTTGAGCATGCATTATTGAACCTAGGAGCGAGTGTCAATTTGCTACCTTACAGTGTATTCGAGACACTAGGTTTGGGGGAACTCCAACCAACCTCCATTACGTTACAATTGGCTGACAGAAGCATCAAACAACCAAGAGGTATCCTCGAGGATGTTTTGGTAAGAGTAGATAAATTTATTTTAGCTGCTGATTTTATTGTATTAGACTTGGAGGAATGTCATATGCTTGTACCACTCCCTATCATCCTAGGGAGACTATTTATGATCACTGCTGACACAAACATTAATGTGAAAAAAGGCATAGTCACTATGAGAGTAAATGATGAAGAGGTAGAAATTAAAATATTTAATACACTAGACTCCACTAAAACTAATAATGAGTATTATAATGTGAGCTTCATTCAAGGTATCGGTGAAAAAGTGTTTAAAGTCCATTGCACTATTCCATTGGAGACCATCCACAACCATGCTGACACGAGATTGGACATTAAGCCAGAGGATGATAACGTGATTAAGGATATTAATGGAGCTGTGCACACCATCAAGAAAACACCCGAGCTTTCAAGTAAGTGTAATCCTCAATTTAAAAATCTTGCACTTACTAATACGAATTTTCCTTATTTTATTGACCAGGTGCCAAACTTGGAGACAAAATAGCTGTTGACGGCACTAGAACCACCTGATGGGGGCCCTAAGTGCCTCCTTCAAAGGACGTAGCCTTAAAGCTACCATAGAGAGCACTTAAGCAATTCCACTTGCATAACTTATAGCTCAAGTGCCTCTATCGAGGTTAGTGGTACTGAATGCCACTAAAATGTGGTATGACTGTATCGTTCTCAATTTGCTTTTGGTAAAGTTTTAAATACGCTGTGCATACTAAATTGCGCTCGAGCACACCAATCATTAGGCTCGAGCGCATATCCCCTACACCCCAGTGCGCACGCGCACATTACCCTACGCACTTGCGCATCATGCGATCGAGCACACTTCACAAATGCACTCGAGCGCACTCGGGTCAAAGAGGGCACGTGCATATTATAAACAATTTCCCTTTTTCCCCTTATTTACGCTCTAGTGCAACTCTCACTCTCACTCTCACTATCGCACTTAGCCTCCTTTTTCCCTAATCTTGCACGGTAACTGCCTCCAAACCACCAGCCGTCCATCACAATCACCACCTACCACCATACATCACCCTTTCACAAGCATGACCACCATCCCCTGAATTTCTCCTAATCCCCCACGATATGCAAACCGATTTTGTTCTATTTTACTTGCACACCAGCACACATGGGTTTTTCATCTATATTTTTCTTATATTATCCATTTATCTCGTGTAATTGGCTGTTCTATTTCACGCTTGCAGGAGGATAGGATCGAGTTCGTAGGTTTTTTCACAGCTTCGAGTGTTTGTTGCGCGCCAACTGTTCGACCTATTGCCTGACCAAGTGCGATCGAGTGCTTGGTATTAGCGATCGAGCGCACTACCTCTCGTGCGATCGAGCACACAATATCTGTGATCGAATGTAATTTTGATAGTAACACAGTTTTCGATCCCAAAACATGGCTTCCACATCCCGAGCTTCTAGCAGCCACCACCAGGTATCCCGGCCCAGTTTCGAACAACGTGAAATACTGTTCGAAACCACATTCAGTATAGATGCGGACTTCAAGAGTTTTGACGCCACAAGATGGGCGGTTTAAGAGTTCAAGAACTGGGGTCTCAAGTGGCTGTTCAAACCAGTCTGCTTGACAACATACACTCGATTCCTGGTCAGTTTCTACGAGAACCTGACCTACGACTGCACCAAGCCAGAGATTTTATCTTCCTCAGTCCAGGATAGATTCATAGAGCTTACCACGACCGATATAGCTAGCTTTTTACACTACTGTGATGAAACCCCACCGGAGGATAGCCACATAGAGAAGCAACCTGACCCGTTCCCTCTACCACACATCATAGAGGATATGTGTGCGGGCCAGTATGCAGACCACCACAACAATGCGGGGAGTCGGTCGAGGTTGCCTCCCAGTTTATGGTTCATGGACTCAGTCCTACAGTAGAATGTGTGTCCTTTGGGGCACAAGACACAGAGGCAGGATCAGTTATTACAGGCTCTCTACGCCTTTCACCGGGGTCACTGGTACTCCATCCCAGCGATCATATGAAGTCAGATACACAAGTTCTGGGATGGGGTGCATAACCGACAGACGACCATAGTTAATGCGTGGGGCTTTCCTTTCCTCTTCTTGCTCAGTCATATCTTCAAGAAGAAGGGGATTAGAGGTTCCTCTATTGATGGTCCGGTTAGTGACCATCATTTCTTTGGGAGAGCCTAGTAGAGCCTCAGCCAGTCTCACATGCATCGAGGACCCCGGGCACAGATTCCAGCTGTCGAGCCTATAGTGGATGATCCGATGGAGGTCAAGTAACCACCAGTGAGCCCTTCATGGGAGGAGGATCAGACAGACATGGGATCCATGGAGTATCATCACCTTCTAGATAAGTTGTCTTCCTTCCGCTGTGAGCTGTCCGACATCCGTCGGGAGGATCGTGAGGCAGTCCATTTGATCCATCAGCAGATCGATGGGTTAAAGGCACAGTTTACATGACAGGAGGCGATGCTACAGGCCATCCATGATCGCCTACCTCCTGCACCCACTGATGACCAGTAGTGAGAGATACCCTGTCTGGCTGAAGACGTAAAACTTAGCACTCATGGGAGGCACCCCAAACATATCCTTTTTATTTTAGCACTTTTCTTTTGTTTATCTTTATATTTACATGTCTATTATTTATATTTCTTGTTTTCCGGAACAACGTTTCTTTTTCTTTGTCAGGTACTTAGTGCGTGCATCCAGTTCAAGTTTGGGGGCGTGCCAAAAGCAAAGCAAGCAACCCAGTTCTCCATCTCCCAGGTCAGATCTTTCCATGCCACACACACATTGGAGACAATGTGTATTTTAAGTTTGGGGGTAGTGGGAGATACTAGATACTATTACACACACATGAAACACATGCACACACTAAGTCCCAGTTTTTTTTTAGAAAAGAAAAATGCATGTTCATTTGGTAACAAAAATTTTGGTTGATTTAAAAATTTGATAACACTTCATTGGTAAGCTTAAAATCTAGAACATGTAGTCTTGTAATAGGAATTTTACAAAGTTTAATTACCTATCTCAAAGCACTTAAGAATTCATAAGTTTGATCAAAATTTGCATAAGCACATTTAGCACGCATTTGTGTGGGGTATGACAAATAATTCTCCTGTATATGTTTCCATAACCTAACTGTAATCAAATATCTTGCTAAAAAGAACACTTTGGCCTAAGAAAAATAAAGAAAAATGTCCATCATGCAAAAAGTAATTAAAAAGCTTCTAATGATCATAAAAAAATTTAAAAAAAAAAAACTTTTCACTGAGTAACTGGGCCATTTGCCTCAGTAAGCATTGAATGTTCACGTCAAAAGGTGGGAAGTAAGCCTTTAATGATCATAACAACAATTTTTCACTGAGTAATTGGGCCTCTTGCCTCTGTAAGCATTAAATGTTCACGTCAAAAGGTAGAAATTTCATTTAGAAGCATTAAAACCTGTTAGTTTCGTAGCCTTTTTTATTCGAGTTAGTAAGTCCTTAGGGGTGTCTTTACACCTAATGCCCTAAAACCATATGGTTTGGGAGTCATTGGCTAAACACTCCTTACAAAGGTCAAATAAAAAGCTCGATGGAACTCAACATGGCAAAGATAGCATGATAAAAGAAAAAGAAAGAAGAAGCAAGCATTATGCCATTTTTGTTCTCTTTGATAAGGAATTCGATAAAGGTTTGGGCATCGAAACCCTATACACTAAAATTATGTGGAAGCCCCATCTTATATGTGCTAATTCATCACACACAAATCAAACTTGCGATGCCTTAAGCCAACCTTAGGTAAGTAACATGAACTTTTGAAAATCTTTTTTCAACACAAAAATGTGTTTTTATTATAAGCTTACTCATGAACAGTCATCATAGTTTTATGCACAACTCAAATTTTTGAGTATCAAGGAAATGAATTTATCTTTAAAATTTTGTTTTAACATAGTCTTTAGTTTTGTATTGCTAAAGGACTAGCAATATGTAAGTTTGGGGGTGTGATAGGTGCTTAAATAGTCATATTTAAGCCCCTTAATTTACACTTGTTAGACTCTTTATTTATATATTTTAGTAGTTTTTACTTCATTTTCGTGTTTTATGTATTTTTCATAGGATTTAGACAAAAATATGATAATTTGGAGCTTTTAGGAGCAAAAGTCAAGTTCTGCCATCCAGTAAGGTGCGCTCGAGTGCACCTCCCCTGAGATCGAGCACACAAGAGCATTAGGTGTGCGCTCGAGCGCATCCCGCATACGCTCAAGTGCAGTCATTCTAGAGGTGGCAGAGCCATATATGGAAAGAAGTCTCCAGACTCCAAATAGGAAATTAGGGTTTCGAGAAACCAAGATGACCCTATAAATAGCCCTGTAAAACATATAAACCATACTTTTTGTTCTAGATTCGAAGTAGCAAGGTTAGGAGAGGAATTGACAACTCGTCTCTCAAGTCTTCTTCGGTTTTAGTTTTCTGTTTTTTTTTTTTTATATTTAGAATGTTTAGTTTACTTAGTATGTGTAACTAAACTCTTATAAGGCTCGATTGAAGCCCTAGTTATGCTTTTCCACATGTTCATTCATTGATTATCTTTGCTATAGCCTTGTTAGAATGTTTAACTTGATTAATGCCTGTTTGTATTTAAATTCCTCATATGTGTGTGCCTAATCAACGTATACATGTGGTATGGATAAGTTAGTCGAATCAATTTGGATGGCCGAGTCCTGGGTTCGATATTAGTAACAAGGGATATCCACACTGGATTCCCGAATTAATCAACATGGGAAACCGGGAGCGGACCAAGCCTTAGGTCCCGTGTTGTTGCCGATCTCCACAGCCCTCATACTCTCTTAAGGAACAACTCAGTATACACCCATGCTGAATCTCTTAAGAGATAAAAGAGTTAGAGTATACACCATGCCTAACTCGTTGCACAGGGAGATCATTAGCCTAAGGTGTGGACCAAGCCCTTAGGTTGGCAACTATTAAATATTCTTGATAAGGCTAAAGCATTGACACTTTATTTAGTGGGAAAGTATAATTAGGGTGGATATCGTAGTCCTATGTTCTCATTATTGTTATTTACTTACAATCAAATTTGATATTTCTCTTTTTAACTTGAAGAAACTAATTCTAAAAATGAAATTCACCAATCCCTGTGGAAATGATCTCGCACTTGCATACTATGCTACCACAGACCTTGTGCACTTGCAAGTAAAACTAGGACGGTTATTTGCGTATTTATTTAGGTAGATAATCGCCACAACAGATGCTGCTGCTACTGTTGCTGATATGGATACGGATGCCCGGGCACCTCCTCTGGGGGATTCGAGTGCTGGTCAGGCTGGGTACAACGATCTACTTCAGGCTATCACAAGCCTCCAGCTGATCATACAGTTCAGATTCCAGACTTTGAGCTACTCCATAGAGACTCTTCGGGATGACTTTGAGCTGCACCGAGAGCGCACCAAGAGTTCTCTGGCTGAGATTCGGGATCTCATTCGTGATGGCTCAGATTCTCCCGCTCCATGAGTCATTTTCCTATATTTCTTTTAATGTACTTGCTCTAGACCTTTTCATTGTTCTTAGCACGAACATATCTTCATGTAGTTTCTTTATTTTGTTCTTCTGTTTCGGCTCTATGAAGCCTACCTTGTATAGACTTTTACTCTATGTATATGATTATGACTTATGTTTAGATTTTGATCTACCTCATGTACTTGTTTTACATATGTCTGCTGTATGCTTTATAATTCCTTAAATTCAGATATATGAATTAAAACTGCTTCTACTTGTATGAAAACTTCCGGTTCTTCCCGTGAAGGCTTCCAAACTCCGAATGATGTCAAATTTTCTCATACAAGTTTTTTTATACATATTCTTGATGTCTATAGTAGCTATATAGCTTATTTTTTAGTTTTATACTCCCTTTTTTGCTGTTGTCGAAACGGGAGAGAAAAATGAGAATGTGTAAACTCAAGATAATGCATTGTTTTAAGGGGAACATTGCTCCAAAGATATTGGAATATGATTATATACGTTATCTGGGTTGGTTAAGTTGTATATGAACTGTATTTGATCCTTTTTCAGGTTGGTTTTATTCAAAAAACAGAGGAGACTCTGCCCGATTTTCCAAAAAACTCCAACATTTAGTTTCTTAACTGTTTTTATTTCTCATAAGTTTTGTCATCATCAAAAATGGGAGATTGTTGACCCTCGCTTTTATTTTAATGATGAAAAAACATAACTCCTTTTATACTAACGATGCTATCTAAGTGTATTAAGCAATAAGAGCATTCAACCAAGAATCAAAGTGTAAGAACTCAACCCGAATCAAACATCAAGTGAAGACAGAAGAACTAGAATAGGTCTATGGTATTAAAACAAGTCGTAGTCTCACTTGTTCAGGTATTTAGCTTGTCCAATGGCTCTTTTTGAAAAAGTATTTTAACATAACCTTTTTAAACAAATGTTTTTTAAAGTTAAAATCTATTCAAACACATGAAAACTCAGTCGAGTGGATACTTATACCAGTCTTCTGGTATAAAGGTCAGTATGTTCCCAGTCGACTGGATGCTTCATTCTAGTCGACTGGTGTTCTGGACAAAAGTTTCCCAATCGACTAGTAAGAACAACCCAGTCAACTGGTACTTTGGGCAAAAGTTTCCCAGTCGACTGGTAAGTCATACCCAGTCGACTGATACCTTCAATAACCTTAAAAATGAGATTTTTAAAGTGGACCCAATCGACTGGTAATTCGACAAATATGACCGTTATGACGCCAGAGCTATATATTTGATGTACAAAAGCATACCAAATCAATTCATAATGGATATACTACATCAAGGCTATTTAAACCCATATTACTGAGCATTTAGAAATAGAGTTTTACACATTAAAACAAGTTTGTACTCATTGATACTCAAAAAGATTTGAAAAATTGATTGTTGAGCCATTCTTCAAGCTTTACTTAGAAAGAGAGATATTATTCAGTTGTATAAGCTTCCCTTGTTGTCTCTCTACTGTTTTCTTTACGGTATTTATTGTAAAGGGATTTGCTTCCGAAAGGAAGGGATTATAAGGTTTGTGCAATACTCGTGAAGTTGCATGACTAAGTTTCTTAGTGGAGTACTTCAAAAAGGTTCCTTGAAGAGAGTGGACGTAGGGTTGGAATGATTTCAATGTTGTCGAACCACCATAAACTGATTTTGTATCCACTATTCTTTAAACTCTTTATTTACAGCACATATTACTTGTTATATGCTTGTTGTGTTATCAGTTTTAATAAACTTATGTTTTAATCCGCAAAAAGTTTTTAAAACCCAATTCATCCCCCCTATTGGGTTGAAACCTCAGTCTACAGAGAAAAAGAAGAAGAGATGAAGTATTCTATGGTAAGCAAACAAATTATTTGTCCTTTATTCCAAAGAAAGAAAAGCAAATGGATCCTATTGCCTAGGTTCAAATTTTTTTAGTTTACCCAGAAAATGAAAATGAAAATTGTTGCTAGTTTACTGCAATAAGCACATGCTGCACATAAGTGATCATCTAGTAGTAGATTTTGTAAAATGCTATATTTTTTTCCTGTTAATTTTAATATATATTTTGAGATTATAAAGAGTATAACAAAATTAGAAATTTGTTTTCTATATAGAATCAAAAGAGAGACTGTTATGAGTTCATGTTAGATTTTTTCAATGTTCCAGCATTGATTTGGTGCCTCTTGATCATGCATAGGTATTTATTCTTTCAGAAGTGCATGAACTGCAGAAGGTTGTATGGTTAGGAACTATTAAAGCTTATTAACTCTTTTACTTTTTCTGTTCCTTTGCATGCAGCCAAGTCTGGCCTTCTTTTTGGGTTCTGATGACACTGGAACCAACCCTTTTTTCTTCCCTTCTTGTTTTTTTTTTAATTTTTTTATGTATTGTGAAGTATGTAGGTATTTTTTTCCAAATGCAAGATTTCATTAATATTGTTGGGTTGCTTGTCTTGTTTTAAACAAGCTAGTTTGCATATAACATGTCCTTTATTAGGTGATGAGTCGACCAATATTATTCATTAGTTTACATCTTTTATCTTTGATTATAGTCTCTCATCTCATTTTGTGCATTGCTTGAGAATCGAAGTCAGATAAACAAGCTAGTTTGCATGTAACATTGTTTTTAATTTTGTTCTCTTATATTCTAGTTGATTATTATTGTTTTCTCCATAATCATCTGTAGGTGTAGAATCATACGATATTGACTTGAAAGAGCAAAAGGTGACAGTGAAAGGCAATGTGCAGCTTGATGCAGTTCTGCAGACTGTGTCAAAGACTAGAAAGAAAACAACTTTCTGGGATGTCGAAGCACCAGCAGAACCAGCAAAGCCTGCAGAAGCTGTGGCTGGTGCCTGAACCTAGTCCAGTTTGCTTTGATTTGTTAATGGGTCATATAGCTTGGTGAACTTTGCTATAAATGTCGCGTGACCTGTAGAGTATCTAGTTTGCTTTAATTTGGAATAAATCTCTTAGGTACTTGTTATTTTCAGTCTTCAATGTTAATATTTGAATAGAAAATGATGTTGTGAATTATGTGATCTTACATGTCTCTGTCCTTTTCATCCTCCATTTGTTTCTATTCTTGATAATTTTGGACGAGTATAAGTTATAACCCCATCTTTGTGATTGTTAAAACGTGGTTGATGGCATTTTGGGCTACAAAATGAATTCTTAGATGAAATTCTCTTATCGATATAATTATCTTTTGGCCTACATATACTTGCTTATCTTACCATTTTGTGGCTGGTAAACGTTTTTCAAATGCTCCATGTTATAGTGATTTCTATTGAGAGTTTGTTGAGGCAAATCTGTTTGAAGGAAGACTTTTGGGCCGTTCATTTCCATTTTATCAATTTATCAAAGTTGTATTTGATCAATGAATATTATATCTTAAAGTTGTTCTCAACTATCTTATTTTTAAGAAGAAAAGTATGTCATCTTTTAGATATTGAAAAAACTTGAATATTGTATTTGATGGGTTAGTTGTTTAAATTTTGTCAAATTGTAAAAGTTGTATTGTATTTTTTATTTTTATTTTTAAGAATTTATTTAACAAACAAACATGACATGACCAAGGGAAGAGTGTTGTCATGTTTGATCGATGATATATAAAAAATACTAACATTTTAAAAATAAAATAATATTAATTATTTCCAAGTATTTAGTGTGTGCTTAAAAAATTGTATTTAGTAAATATGAAAAATAAAATTAATTTTAGCAATTAAAATTTAAATTGAACACTGAAAACTGAAAAAATTACAATAAGGTGTAATCCAAACAATTTTCTATTTTCAAAACAGTTTTTGAACATTATCCAAACAAAATTTCACTAAAAACTGTTTTAGAAACAGTTTTCAAACACTGATTATCCAAACATGTTTTCTTCAGAAAACATCAGAAAACTGTTTTCAAAAACTCTTTCGAAAACAGTTTTCGAACATTGAAAACTGAAAATTGTTACCAAACATGCCTAATGTTTCTAATATAGTATATATTAATTTTCTTTTGGTCTTTATGTTTGAACATATCACTAACATTTTTATTTTATTTGTAATTACAGACTTTTTTTCATCAACGACTTGATATTTTGATAAAGGTTAGTTTATTGTTTTTACCAACTAATATACTATAGATTAATTTTTGCGCTATAGTCTAGTATATGATTAATTGATTGGTCTGGCTGATCTGTTTGCCTGAAGTTTTGATTTTCTTGGTAGAACGCATAGCTGTGCTTGTCAGATGTACTAATGGTACTGCTACTGGCCCCTCAAATGTTTGCATCATTCTTTTCTTTTTCAAGCTCTCTTAAGCATGAGGAATTCTTGGTTTGATTTGCGAGAAATTTGATTGGTGATTTTTTTAAAACTTTATTAATAATGTTTAGTATAAACAGTTATTATTATTAATAAAATTCTTAAAATTATCAGTAAAATTTTCACTAATGCAAATATAAAGATTTGCATCCGATGCACCCAAAATTTTTCCCTCAAACACCTATTGATTGCAACTAGCTGGTTGGTTGGGTTTTAAAGTGGAGCTTCTATCTCTGTTTGGATATTTGCTTGAATTTATTTGCATGAAGTATTGGTTATCTTGATGGACTACATAATAGATTGTTTGTTAAGTGGGTTAATGATGCTTGCCTCTAGTTTTTTTTATTTTTTTATTTTTTTAGAGGTAGTTTTTTTATATTCACATAAAGTTAAGATTTGGGTCATATTCTTGATATTGAACCCTAATAGCTTGGTGAGTAAGATACCTGAATTACAAAACTTTAAGTTAGAGATGAAATAGCTTGGGAAGTAAGTTTTTGGTGGCTATATATATGTGTACATTGGAAAATACGAGGGTAACACAAAAGACATAAGGGTGAGAGAGTATTCTTTGGCTTGAGAGATGGTGTGCAATGATTCATGGGATTGTATTTTGGGGATAAAAACTCAATTATTATCTTTCTTGTATTTCTCTTATAGTAAATAATGAGTTTATTTTCTTTGTGGATGTAAGCACAATTTTTCCGAACATTTGTGTATTCACTCACTTTATTTCATCTTTGCTTATTTTCTTTTCATTTAATTCATATCTGTGCAACTTTGTCCTAACAAGTGTGTATCAAAGCCAGAAGGTTCGAACTGAGACTTAATTGTTGTTGACACACCATGACTACAAATATGAACAAACAGTTTTCCGTTGAGCAATTTAATGGAAAATGTAGTTTCACTTTGGGAAATAAGGGTGAAGGATATCCATGTTTGTTCAACAAGGCTTGACTAAAGTGTTGAAGGGAAATGATGGTAAGTTAGAGAAGATGAATGCCAATGAGTGGGATGAGTTGGAATCGAGGTGCATTAGTATGATTTGTCTCAATATTGTTGATAATATTATCAATAATGCTGTGGATGAAGATTCAACATCTGCAAAAGTTGGAAAAACTTTATCTGCCAAAGAGTTTGACCAACAAATTACATCTGAAACGACAATTGTATCGGTTGAAGATAATGGAAGGCAAGTGTTTCATAGAACACCTGAATGTGTTCAATGGAATGACGGATCAACTGCAAAAATTTGATGTCAAGATTGAGGATGAAGATAATCCTTTTACTTCTTATATCACTTCTTAATTTATATGATAGTCTCGTAACTACTTTATTGTATGGTAAGGATACAATGAATCTAAATCAAGTTTAAATTATGTTTTAATCTTGTAATACTCTGAGAAAGTCAAACCAAGAGAAAGGATGTGATTTTGCATTTGTTTTTACTAGCGAAAATCAGAAGGGACAATAAGTTGATAGGGGATATGAAAGTCATAGGTTTGGATCCAGGGTAAGTGGAAAAGCATTCAATGTTATTGGTGCAAAGAGTTTTGCAATGTAAAACGAGATTGTCCTCAACTAGTGGCAATTCTTTGGCATTGATAGTTGAGAGAGATGTCCTCAAAGTCTCTAAAGGTAATGACACTATTTCTCATGATGCTTGGGTATTAGATTTTGGTTGTGTTATTTAAATATTCTCTAGAATAGAATATTTTGATAAATTCCAAAGAAAAAAGGGTCAGTATAGTGTCCTTGGATGACATATTTACTTGTGATGTCATAGAATTGGGACAGTGAAAATCAAAATGTTCAATGGAGTGGTTCCTACTTTGGGTGGTATGGCATATGTTCCAAAGAAGCGCACAACTTTAATATCGCTTAGCCTGCTAGATTCCATGGGATACGAGTATTTTGTTATAGGTGGAGTCTTAGAAATTACACTGGCTACAAGGTCTTGATGAAGGGAGAAAAGTGTCGTAGATTGTATCGTCTGGTTGGTAAAACAGTGACCTCGATGAGTGACTCGGAATGGAGTGCATGGAATAGTGGGTACCCACAGTTAGTTTCTTTTGCGGTTGGAGCGAAGATAGAAGAAAAGTTTTTGTAATGTTCAAATGATTGTGAGGGGTAATTCTTATTGAGGGAGAGGAGTCCTTCTTTGAAGTTAACTAGTGAAATTGACTTGGGTTTGCAACACATGTTCATTGGTCCTATTGTTTTGAATTAAGTAGAGTCAGGGCTGTTTGCTGATTCAAGTTATATGTAGTTGATTGATTTGAAGGCTAATGATTTTTAAATTTTTCTTTGTTGCACTAGTAAGCAGGTGGAGATACAACTAATCTTCAAGGTGGTAAGAATAATCGCCATGGTAGAATTTTTTTGGGATTTGACTCATATTCTTGATGTGGAATCCTAATAGCTTAATGAGAAAAATACTTGAATTGCAAGTTTTTTTAACTTGGAGACCAATTAACTTGGTGAGCAAGATACTTGGATGACAAGATTTTAACTATGAGGCCAAGTAGCTTAGGGAACAAATTGTGGGTGGCTATATATATATATATATATATGTGTGTGTGTGTGTGTGTGTGTGTGTACATTAGGAATATTGTTAGAGTTTGCGCATACTTCACAGGTCTAGGACTATAATCCTCTTGACAACCATAGGGGTCTCGCTCCCTGGTGAGTGGGTGGCGATCCCACTCATCGGTGAGAGGGCGGGGGGTAAGGGCAGCCCCCTTGGCCTCTAGGCCATGAACACATTTTGGACATTTTTTGCCTGGAGGTTTGGGCTTGGGTCTATGAATAGCCGTGGTTAGTAGCAGAGTGAAAACTCTAGTTATGGTTTCTTAAGTTACTTATAAATATTCTCTATGTACTGAACACAAAAACATACGAGAGATTTGAGAGGCTAATTATAATGAAACTTCTTGTAGGATGTAGCCCTATTCTAGGGTGAACCTTGGTATATCGTGTCTTATTATTTTCTTTCTATTTATTTTCATTATTCGTACGATTAATATGTTTTGAATTGTTCAAATATAAAGGCAATACAAAAGATACAAGGTTGAGAGAGTGTTATTTGGGGTGAAAGATGATATATAAGAGTTTATAGGATTTGGTTTTGGGAATAAAATCTCAATTTTTATCTTTATTGTATTTCTCTCACACTGAAGAACAAATTTATTCTCTCCATGGATGTAGGCAAGATTTTTTTGAACCATGTAAATTTTGTGTGTTCACTCGCTTGATTTTATCTTTGAGCATTTTCTTTTCATTAAATTCATGATTGTGTGTTGTATAATTGAATCTCCATATTAGTCGCTTTCATGTGGACCACTTTGTCACAACACATACCCTAGGATCCTATTGTTTGAAAGGCTTAATGTTTCGTTACTTTTTTATGGTTATAATGCTTGGTAGCTTACCAGTGAGAAGCACGTGCTTTGCATGGGTTTTGTATTTATGCTTTTATTTGAAATTAACTAAGAAATATATAAAACCTTATCTACCGAAAATTAGAACAGCCGGAGAGCGGAACCTGCACACACGAAACAAGAAGAAAACCTAAAGTCGTCGGAGGACCGAAAGGTGTGTGCCTCCGGGGGGACTCTCCGATGCCTAAGTTAGTATAAGACTTTTGGAGAAATAAGGAGAGTTACGTGAAATCAGGAGTTGTGAGTAATGAATTAAATGTATATTTTGATTGTGAGAGCCCCTTTTATAGTGTGTCGGAGCAGAGTCCGATTAGGAGAATGATTTTATTATTGTAATAAGAATAACATTCCTCTTAGATAAGATTGGAGTTATCCACATGTTGGATTTGAATAATAGTTTATCTATAAATTGGAGTGTTGTAAAAATACTGGCACATTGGTGTAAGATTATAATAAAGCCCTTCGGTGTAAAATTACCATAATGCCCCTTGCCAAGTGTAAAGATTTGATTGGTTGATCTGTCTAGATTGTGGAATTACTTTTTTGTTCTTGAAGATTGCCACCTGTCGTAATATCATTGGTAATGGAATTTTCCCCTACATCATCACGTTTTTGTTTATAAGTGTTTAAAAACATACGAAAATAGAAAATAATCTATCCATTGCAATTTGTTGTACAATTTCAATAGATTAAGCAATCAAAAAGAGAACATAATATTTGTATTTTTTTAAAAAAATTAGAAGACAATCAACCTCCTCTCTTTCATTTCTTTTCCCGTCAATTTTTTTTTTCTTTTATATAGAGGTGGCAAAATTTGACTCGATCTAAAAACTCGACTCGATTAACTTGAAACTTAACTCGTTCGAAACTGAAAAACGTATTAAAATAAAATTACCCGAACCTCGAAATGAGCCGTGTCCAAAATGATCCGAACCCGAAATGAGCCGGGCTAGAAATGACTCGAATTCAAATGACCTGAAACCTGAGAGAATCCGAACCTGACTTGACCCGAAACCCAAAACAACCTGACTCAAAATCCGAATTAACCTAATTTTTTTTGTAAAATGAGTATTGAATTTAAAATTTACTTATAAGAAACACAATACTAATATACTATAACTTAAATTGTTCCTTTTACTTCTACAGTTTTACTGTTTGACTACCGATTTGACAAATAGAAAAATATTTTTGATATTTCTATAATTTAAAGTACACTACACAAGCAGTAGTCCAATTAAATTTAGTTACACCATGTTTGGGAATTTAAGGGAAAATAAAGAAATTAAAAATGGATTGTTACTTGATAACTTACCTTGTTATGACTTTTCACATTGTTTTCATTGAATTAATGACATGATTATTCATATAAACATGTTGATATGTACTCATTATGAGTTTATAGTAACTACTAACCAGTTTTATTTTTCCTTTACAATACACTAGTTGTGTACTCATGCCTGCACGAGTTTAGTAATTAAATTTATTTGTTTTAAAAATCTAATGTTAAATTTGAAATATCTAAAAATAATAATTTTAATAGTATGCATAAATAATTTAATTTTAAAATTTGAAAGTATTTTATTTTTTATTATAGTTTATGGTAAAATATTCATGATCACATAAATTTCGCATTTTGAAAATATATTTTAGTTATTATAGATATTATAAATTAATTGTGTACCCGCGAAATATACATGATTATTTTAAAAAAAATATTTGGTCAAAATTTTTTCAAGAGCTAATAATGTATTAGAAAAATGTGAGAGTCATCATTTAAGTTGGTTAATTTTATGCTGAGATATTATTGTGATTTTAATTTTAATCTCATGTTCAAAATTTTAAACATCTCATATTTAAAAATTATTTTATAATTTTTTTGTTTATATTATTTAAGTCATAAGTAAATATTTATTTACGTATGTATATAATTGAAATTTTGATTTTTTATTTTGTATTGGATTATCATATGATTTTTTAAATCTTTTGCTCATTATATGCATTGATATTTCTATACTTTAGTTTTATATTCACATGGCTAATTTCATTTTATATATGTAAATATACATTCTTAAATAGTTAATTGGACATTAAAGATTGTTTCAATTAAATATATAATTTTTATTTATTTTTTTTATGATTGTGTTTCTTATGTAATTATTTTTTAAATTAAGATTAACTTGATCAGGTTCTTTACAGTAGGCTTTATTATGTTGGGCCTTTTTAAGGATTATGATTTTGACTTTGCATTACAAATATTTATGAAATCAAAACTACATAGTTTTGATAGATTAAAAAAATAAACACATATCAAAATGATAAGCCTTATAAAAAAGAATCTTCTGATTAGATTCTTTTATATATATATATATATATATATATATATATATATATATATATAAAGCTATTTTAGAATTTAACTATCAAATTATTAGATTCTTTTATATTGAAATTTTATTAAAAAAAATTACATTTAGTTTTAATTTATTAAGTTATTATTTTAAGCTTTATAGAGTTTATGAATTGAACTTTATATCCCAATTAATTATTAAAAAAAATACTACTTCTATTGGACATTATTATTTTAGCTTTTAAAGCATTTATGGATTGAGCTTTGTACCTTTAATTATTTATAAAAATAAAAACTATTATGTAGTTTCAAGTGTTAAAATTAAAAAAAAAAAAAAGATTGAATGCACTACATCATATAAACGCTTCTAAAAATCCTTTCAAATAGTTATATTTATAGATATGGATTTTACATGTGTTTTACGCATATTTATATGATAAAAATAAACAAAATAATATAATATAATTATTCTCAAGGGTAAGAGACTTAAGAGGCTCTCATTTCATAATTTTTAAAAAAAAATATATATATATATATATATATTTTCACCCTCTCACTACTGTTGTCCCACATTTGCTCAACGAATTGGTTACTTTATCACGACTTAAACTTAGAGTTTAATATATTATTACTAACACGAAATTAATTAATGATTACATTGAAATTTAAAAAAGATAAAAATAAGCTAACTTAACGGGTCAACCCGAATTCAAATGAGTGCTAAAATGTCATTATAAAACATTGGAAAACAAATTGGTGAAACCTGAAACCCACCCAAAACTTGAAATGACCTGCAACCCAAACAATCCAAGACTCGATATGATTCGTAACACGAATAACCTGAAACTTGAACGAAATAAGACCCGAAATGACCCGAGCTTAAAACAACCCGAAGCTGAAATGACCCATAATCCGAATGATCTGAGCCCGAAACGACTTGAGCTCGAAACGACCCAAGTCTGGAACGACCTAAACCTAACCCACCCGATTGCCACCTCTACTTTTATGTATAATACTTTCCTCATATTTTCAACAACCACAATATTTAAGATTCGATTTTTAGTTATATAAGGACTAAACCTACCACTCTCCGCATATATTCAGTTATATAAGGTTCGATTTCCTCATATGTTGATTGTTTTTGAAGTAAAACAAGATGTCAAATGAATGTACAATTCCAATCACATTCCGTGAAAAAAAAAAAAAGACAATTCTGAAGAATTTTAAAAATCCGATGAAGTCACTATTTCTTCTCATCACTGTGGTACACATGCATTGTTAGTTTATGAAACAAAACGAGAAAATCAAATGACAGTCTTCCTCATGAGAGATACCTTAGGTACATAAAATATATTAAAGAAAAATGATCCTAACTGCAGGCATAAAATATAGAACAAGGATTCAATGCATGGATCCAAATTTTCATAAATAGGCATATCAAAATATGTCTGGAGATATTGAGGACTGAGGAAAGAGCATTAGATGAGAGGCATAGTGAGTAACGCTTCTGCGCATTGAATAATTAGAAATCAGACAGATTGCCAGATCTACTAATGTGAATTAAACATAAGGAATCAAACACAGAACATTCAAAAACTAAAATAAAAAAAAATGCACCAGGCAAACAAAGAACAGAAATCTTTACCGAGTCAGTACTGAAAGAGCGGGATCAACTGATTTACCATTAGAATTGCCTTAATATGATCTTTAGTAAGTTGAACTGCACTAAATCCAGTTTGATCCCTTTCTAATCTATGTAGCACATCAATGATATCTTGCTCCTGTGTAGACCTTTCATGATTGAGATGATCCTAAATTACATGTTGAAAGAAAACATCAAGTGCATGGAACCTCCATTGAAGGCTTTTATGAAAACTGAGGGCCTGTCAATAATCCAACCCACAATACGAGAAAAATTCCAATGCATTCAAGGTTGTCAACATGGTAAATGCTCCATGAAAAAAATCTTGAAATCTATCACCATCAAATTCGCTGCCCTGAAACCTCTTTCCAAAATCAATCATGAAAATTATGGTTGCAGCATGCGAAAAGAACTTCTCGCTAAGATCAACAGGAGCTGCAGAAGGAGATGACTGAGAACTTGAAACTGACCTCCTCTTCTCTAATGAACTGAAATGATCGCACCCTTTTGGTGCTGAAGAGCTCGATAACAAATGAATATAGATTCTGATACATAAAGAGAGAAAACGCTTACATAAATATATGCTAGATAGTTTTAAGCTTACATAAATACCAAAAGACAAAAACAATTCAATGTAGATTTACATTCAAGTTTAGGTGTCACATGGCAAAAGTTGAAGTATAAAATTCATATTTTATGTCCAATTTAAATTAAGTACATTTTCTGGAATGCATATAGATTTATGAAAAAGGTTTACATGAGTTACCCTAGAAATTCAAAAGGCAATACATATCAAACTTGTGGTGGATGGACAATTTTAGCAGGACCAATAAATTGTCAATAGAGAGGTTACTTTCTTTCTTTAATGGCACTAACATTCAAAAGGAGTAAGCAACAATTTAGGGATAGGAGGGGGGTGGGGGGGTGTTAAAAAGAAAATAAAATCATAGAGGTAATCTAATGCAAAATCCAATTCCGAAGTAATAAACCACAAAGATAAGAAATTAAATCCTTGATGTAATGATCTTTCTTGATCTCGGCCTCCTCTGTAAAGGGGTTGACCTCGAGCACATCATAGTATTCCGTTTCCTTCACCATCTGCAATCAATCGATCCTGCTCATTTTATCTTCTCGATTTCTTGCTTCTTAGGCATCCTACCCATTAGATGAATTAAATTTTGAAGAAAAATCCTTATATGTTTACGGAGATAACCATGTATAGGAATAAAAAAAAATCAAAGAAATTGAAGAGGTTCAAGGACACAGAATATGGTAAAGAAAATTAAATCATAATGTCTACAGAGAAAAGCATGTAAGGAAATGAAAAACACAATAAAAAAATTGGAATGGGTAGAAATGTAGAATTAAAGAGAAAGAGATGAGCAGAGTGTACCGTGCGTATTACTCTTATAGGGGACCTTGCCTGCAGAAGAATAGGTGTTACTGAAAGGCCAAAAGAAAACGCTTCATCTTCAAAGAAACAGACCGACAAAGATGAAGAGAACAGAGGAGCTAACAAAGAAGAAGAGAAATATGGTTTAGCTTCTTCATTACTATATTACCAATTCAGCTCCCATTCATTTGGATTTAGATAAATGATAGTGACCCTTTCTCCAAAAAACTAAATGAGATATAGAATCAATAACATCGTGCATTAACCAAAAAAAAAAAGAGGATCTAATGGAGCACTGAAGCACAAAAAACATACATAATGGTCAAAACATGAAACGAAAGAACATACATTAGTTTTAACCTGTGTTGTGGCTTAATAACAGATTTTAAGAACCAGTAAAAAGAAAGAGGTGCTGGAAACTTTATTTTTCTGATAAGTAAATAGCTGCTGGGAACTTAGCTTATCAACTAAAAGGTAAAAATAACAATCTAAATTTCTGATTGAGAAACTACCAAAAGGACAAAGAAATAGGCTTAACCGTTAAAAACATGATTGTTGATCCGTATTTAATTTTAATAATGACAAAATACTACTTAAATTGCACTAACAGTTTTAACTAAGTGTTTAAATGACAAAAGCATTCAGTACATAAAGAAGATGCAAGAACACAACACGTTCAGACACCAAAAATAGACAGAAGATCTAGAATAGATACTAAGGTAATTGAATCACATTGTAAATCTCTATAATTCAATTACCTAGCTTGATCTATGGCTCAATTCACAAAAGGCTTTGACAAAACTAAAATAAAAAAAAAATGTTTCTAAGTTAAAAACTGTTTTGAAACAAAAAAAACTGGGTTTAAGGACAACTCAGTTGACTTGGAAAAAGGACAGTAAGTTCCCAGTCAACTGGTAATAGGACCCAGTCGACTAGTCCTATGACCCAGTCGATTGGTCCTATCCCTAAGCCTAAAAATGAACTTTTTTAACTTGACCCAATTGACTGGTATAAGGACCCAGTCGACTGGTAATTCGAAAATATGACCGTTTGAGACGCGAGACTTGAGCATTAAATGCTCCAAACCTACCAAATCAGTGTCTAATGGCCATATAAGTCAAAGGCTATAAAAACCATCTTCAATGAGTATTTAAATATAAAGACTAGCACATTCAATTCATAATATAGCTCATTAATACTCAAAAGCCTTGAAAAATTTATTGTGAGCCATTCTTCAAGCTTGTTCTTGAAAGAGAGATATTATTCATTTGTAAAAGCATTCATTGCTATCTCTCTACCATTTACTTTACAGTTAATACCATTTATTATAAAAAGAAAGAGTTGGTGTAACTCTTAGAGTATTTAGGATTAAACACTTCTTTGTAACTTCCGTGAGGAAGATATTATTTGTAAGGTGTGCAACACCTGTGAAGTTGCTCGACTAACGATTAGTGGATTACTTCAAGGAGGTTCCTTGAAGAGAGTGGACGTAGGGTCGGAGAGATTCCAATATTGCCGAACCACTATAAACGGTGTTTGCATATTCTCTTCCTCAACTCCTTTATTTTCAAGCATATTATTTGACTATGTGCTTTGCTTATTAAACTATTTTAAAAACTTGCAAGTTAATTAGCAAAAAGTTTTGAAAACCCAATTCACCCTGCTCTTGTGTTTGAACCTCGATTTACAATTGGTATTAGAGCTTTATACTCAATTTCAGGCTTAAAATCCTTGAGTTCATCCGATGGCATCTAATAGCTATACCGGAGGACATTCCCATACTAGGCTTCCTTTGTTCAATGGCTCTAACTATAACTACTGGAAAAAAAAAATGAAAATTTTTGTCGAAGGACAAGATTACAATCTATGGAGAGTCATTGAAGAAGGACCTAGAATTCCTACAAAGGAAATAACCATTGGAAAGATCAATCATACAATGCCTAAACTCAAAATAGAATTTAATGAAGAGGATTATAGAATGACGTCTCAGAATAGTAGAGCAACTAGTATGCTTCATTGCACTCTAGATATTGCTGAATACAATAAAATTTCTGCATGTATTTCAGCTAAAGAGATTTGGGATAAATTACAAGTTACATATGAAGGCACTAGTGAAGTAAAAAAAAAAAAAAAAAATTTATATGCTAGTATCCGAGTATGAATCTTTGAAAATGTCTCCAAATGAAACTATTTTTCAAATGCACTCACGTTTTACTATCATTGTTAAAGGTTTAAAGATTCTTGGTAGGAACATTGAGGAATTTGAACTAACGAGGAAGATCTTAAGATCTTTGCCATCCACTTGGAAAGCAAAGAAGACGGCCATAACGGAGGCCAAAGATCTCGACAAAATTGATGTGGAAACACTCCTCGGATCACTATTGACATTCGAAATGGAAGAAATGAATCCCGCCGTCAATGATGATGAGAAGAAGAAAAAGTTGATTGCTCTCAAAGCCTCTACAAGCAACAAAGAGGAAGAAAAGGAAGAAGATAATGAGAGCAGCGAAAAAGAAGGTGAGATGGCATTAATCACCAAAAGGTTTCACAAATTCTTGAGAAAAAGTAAGAAACCTTACAGAAAAGATTCCGCTCCAAAAAAAGAACCCCTTGTGTGTTTCGGTTGCAATAAGCCCGGTCACATCAAGGCCGATTGTCCAACAACAAGCAAACCATACAAGACATTCAAAAAGAAAGCTATGATTGCAACCACATGGAGTGATGACGAATAAGAAGAATCTTCGAACAATGATGTTGGATACAAGGAGATTGCCAACCTATGCTTGATGGCAATCAATGATGAAAATGAAATATCAAATTCTTCCCCTTTTAATAATAATATTGTTAGTAGTAGTGAAGAACTAATAGAGGTTATAAATGAAATGCATGAAGAATTGAAGAAATTTGATTCTAGGATGGCCCTCAAGAAGGAAGTCTCATCTCTTTTTAAAGAGATGGAAGGCTTAAAGGAAGAAAAAGAAAAATTATCTTCCATGCTTTATAACTCGTCATAAGATTTTCTAAAAAATGAAAATGATATTTTAAAGAAGAAAAAAATGGAATTGAATGGCATTATATCTAGACTTATGCTTGGAAAAAACTAGACGAAGTGCTATCTTGCCAAAGATTAAGTGGACGAAAATCCAGCATGAATTATTCTCCATTAGGCAAGCAAAAGTCAAAAGAGACTTTGTTCATGAAAGCAACATGTGTAAATGAACCCTCCACCTCCAAGGCCACTAGCAAGATTAAAAGCCCTCCTTCAATATATACTAGCAGGTCTAAGAATGTAAATTAAAATCCTAATGCATATACTAGAGATAGACATCCTAAAAATACACATGCATATATGTATGCTCACTCAAGACATGTAAATGCTAGGAATAATTATTCAAGAAATGCACATACTAGAAATACACATGATAGGAATTACCATCATGTATATCCTAGAGATAATATGTATGTTCATAACTTACATGCTACAAGTGCACATCCTAGAAATTACCATCATACATTCCTTAGAGATAACATGCGTGTTCATAACTTTCATAATAGAAACATGCATCCTAGGAATGCTTATCCAAGGAACTATAGGCATACATATTTAAGAAATCCTAGAAACTTCAATAACTATTATCCTAAGATCATGCATCATCAACATGTCTACAATTATAGAGCACCTTATAATATTAAGAAAGTATAGGTCCCTAAAGGAACCATATTTTCTAGGACTAACCCCAAAGGACCCAATAAATTTGGGGTACCTAAAAGTGCAATTGTATATCATTGTGTAATGTAGATATGTCTCTACACCAAGAAAAAAATTAATTATTGATACCTTGATAGTGGATGCTCAAAGCACATGACCGGTGATCAAAGCATGTTCAAAGAGCTAACTCTAAGGGATAGCAGACACGTCACCATTGGAGACAACATAAAGATAAAGATCATCAGACATGCCAAAGTTGGTAATGATTTCTCAACCACTAATCATGTTTTATATGTGCAAGACCTTAAGCCAAATTTACTTAGTATTAGTCAACTATGTGACAAAGGCAACAAAGTCATATTTGAAACCTCTCATTGTCTAGTAATAGACATCAAAAGTAACAATATCAAGTTTGTTGGCCATAGACACGACAATGCCTATGTAGTTGATCTAAAATCTTTGCATTTGGAAAATGAAAAATGTTTTCCCGCTTTTAGTGAGACCCAATGGCTATGGCATAGAAGACTTGGTCATGTGAACATGGATTTGCTGAACTTCAAAAAATCAAATTTGAAAAAGACAAGGTTTGTGATGCTTGTCAAATGAGAAAACAAACTAGAATTTCTTTTAAATAAAAAAATATAATCTCAACCTCTAGACCATTGGAACTCTTGCATATGGACTTAATTGGTCCAATAAGTACCATTAGTCTAGGTAGTCATCAATATGCTCTTGTTATTGTTAATGATTATTCAAGATATACCGTTGTTATTTTTATTGCTTACAAGGATGAAGCATATAAAGGATTTGTGAACTTTTGCAAGAAGGTTCAAAATGAAAAAGGGATTTTTATTTCAAGTATTAGAAGTGATCATGGAAAAGAATTTGAAAACCAAAGCTTTTCAAAATTTTGTGATGAAAATGGAATTGATCACAATTTTTCAGCACCTAGAACTCCTCAACAAAATGGAGTTGTTGAGAGGAAAAATAGAATTCTAGAAGGATTTGCAAGAACTATGCTTTGTGAAAATAGTTTGCCAAAATATTTTTGGGTGGAAGCCATAAACATTTCTTGCTATGTTTTAAATAGAGTATTAATTAGGCCTATTCTTGATAAAACTCCATATGAACTATGAAAAGGTATAAAGCCTAATATCTCTTATTTTCGTGCTTTTGGTTGTAAACGTTTCATCCTAAATAACAATAAAACTAATTTAGGTAAATTTGACTCAAACACTAATGAAAGGATATTCTTAGGATATTTAACCTCTAGTAAAACTTATAGAGTCTTTAACGAAAGAACTCTAGTGGTTGAAGAATCTGTGCATGTTGCCTTTGATGAGTCTAACCCAATTAGTAGTAGAGTACAATCTTTTAATGATGATGCTGATTATATTCCAAGAATGGATGCATCTACTCCCATTGTTGACTCGAAGGAGAGCCAACTTCAAACAAATCAAGAGGTAGATGCTCACAATCATGATCAACCATCTACAAGTCAACAAGAGGATGATCTTCCTAAAGATGGGAGGTATGTGAATTATCATCCAATCGATCAAGTGATTGGTGATCCTTCACGAGGGGTAAGAACTCGATCCTCTATAAGAAATATCTGCAATTGTGTAGCTTATTTATCTCAAGTAGAACCCAAAACTTTTGTAGAAACCGAAAAAGATGTTGATTGGATAAGTGCTATACAAGAAGAATTAAATCAATTTGAAAGGAATAAAGTATGGTATCTAGTTCCTAGACCAAAGAATCACACATTTATAGGAACCAAATGGGTATATAGAAATAAAATGGATGAAAATAGAATAGTAACTAGAAACAAAGCTAGACTAGTTGCTAAGGGTTATAATCAAGAAGAAGGAATAAACTTTGATGAGACTTATACTTCCGTAGCTAGATTAGAAGTCATTCGTATTTTATTGGCCTTTGCATGCTTTAATAAGTTTAAGCTATTTCAAATAAATGTAAAAAGCGCATTTTTAAATAGTTTTATAGAAGAAGAGGTGAAAGTTGAGCAACCTCTTGGATTTGAAAATCCTAGTCTTCCAAACCATGTCTATAAGCTTTCTAAAGTTCTCTATGGGTTGAAACAAGCTCCAAGAGCATGGTATGAAAGACTAAATAAATTTTTACTTGAAAATGGTTTTATAAGAGGAAAAATAGATACAATCCTCTTTACAAAAACTCACAAAAATGACACACTATTAGTTCAAATATATGTTTATGATATTATATTTGGTGCTTCTAATGAATCCATGTGTCAAGACTTTGCCAAATGTATGCAAGGTGAATTTGAAATAAGCATAATGGGAGAGTTTACCTACTTCTTTGGACTCTAAATCAAACAATTAAAAGGAGGCATCTTCATTAATCAATCAAAATATACCAAGGACCTATTGAAGAGATTTGTGATGGAAAGCTCAAAGTCAATTGACACTCCTATGAGCACCTCTACAAAACTTGACCTAGATGAGAAAGGTAAGTGTGTAAATACTAAAACTTATAGAAGCATGATAAAAGCTTACTTTATCTAACTGCAAGTAGACCTGATATAATGTTCAGTGTATGCACGTGTGCTAGATTTCAAGCTAATCCTACGGAATCACATATAATTGTCGTAAAAAGAATCCTAAGATACTTATAAGACACTTAAAACTTAGGTTTATGGTATTCTAAAAAATCAACTTTTGAGCTTGTTGGTTACTCGGATGTTGATTTCGCGGGTTGTAGGCTAGATAGAAAAAGCACTAGTGGAACATGCCAATTTTTAGGTGCAATGTTAACCTCTTGGTATTCTAAGAAACAAAATTTGGTTGCGCTATCAACCACTGAAGCGGAATATGTAGCCGCCTTAAATTGTTATGCACAAGTTTTGTGGATGAAACAACAACTAGAAGACTATAGCATGAATTTTAAACACATACCAATTTATTGTGATAACACTAGTGCTATCAATTTGACTAAAAACCCTATTCAACATTCGATAACCAAACACATAGAAGTTAGACATCACTTCACAAGAGATCATGCTTAAAAAGGTGATATTAGATTAGAATTCATTCCTTCAAAAGACTAAATTGCTAACATTCTCACTAAGCCCTTGAACGAAGATAGTTTTTGCAAAATTAGACTATTAATGGGCTTAACAAACTATGATAATATGTGTTTGATTGCATCTACATTCATCATATACATATTTGACATTTAGTAAATGAATATTAACTTCTATTTAATATCTCTTTCACTCAAGATGGTATAGATAAATCATTTCTTGCAAAATTACAACTTAGAGCTTAAAATTTTATGATTTTTGAATGACCCAGTCGACTAGTAGGATGACCCAGTTAATTGGTATCTCTCTAACCATTTAACCAGTCGACTAATTGAGTTAATCCAGTCGACTGGCAACTCACTGTCCATTTTACCAATCGATTAGTACAAGGACCCAGTCGACTGGTATCACATGAGAAGCTTGGAGCCCAAAAATTTGAAATTCCTTCTGATGAACCTAGTCGACTAGTAGGGTCAATATAGTCGACATGTGTCTCACTGCCCAATTTCCCGGTCGACTGGGTCCTTGTCCCAGTCGACTGGTACCACAAAACAACATTTGGAGCTAAAAATTTGAAATTTTCCTAGTTAACCCAACTGACTAGTAGGGTCAATCCAGTCGACTGGTGTCTTACTGCCAGTTTTCCCAATCAACTGGTACCTTGACCCAGTCGACTGATATATATCGAAAAATCCCCAAATTATGAAGGACCCAATCGACTGGTATCGCGATTCTGTATATAATCGCTTCATTTTTTTTTTTTTTTTTTTTTTTTCAGATTTCACGCAATTTTTGCAAAACCTTAGCTTTCTCTCTCTAAACAATCCTTGTTTTTAGCCCAAAAACTCTTGAAATAACTACATAGAACTCTTAATCTTATCTCAAATCACATCATTTTCAACTTTTCACGATTGAAACTTCATTTTCTCCCAAATACCTCTCACCAAACGAAATTTTCCAAAATGTTTGAGAGAATACGAATCAAGAAAATTGTTGCCGGACTTCACGCACCCACGAGGCCTAGATCACAATTCCACGACACCGGACTCCAAGGGGAAAAGAATAGCTGGTTCCTCAAGCAAGCAAGCGAGGACCAAGCTAGATGATTCACTTTTTTGGAATCCCGCCGTCAAAAACAGGTATACCACTGTCATTAGAAATAAGAAAATCATGACAGGTAAATTCATAGATTTCGACTCTATTCGTCATGCTAATTTTGATGTACTTCCCGATTTTGAAGCAATAGGCTTAGCCCCACTTGTAAAAATCCACCAAAAATACTATCCCCGCCTCATTCATCAATTCTATGCAAACCTAGTCAAACCTAGTCCCCTAACTCTTAGATTTAAGACTACTGTTATGGGCATAGAATTTGAGGTAACCACTGACCTATTGGTCAACATACTGAGAATCCTCGTGGGAGGGATCTCGTGGAGTCTGGATGGATAGCCAGACAATTTTGATTATGAGGAGGCATGTCAGATAGTTAGGAGATACCTTAACTATATCTTTCAACCCACTACATTTCATCAGTGTAGTGACATGCCCCTCGACTCAAAATTGTTCAACCTTATCGTGAGTTGGACCATCCACCCTCGACTCGGGAGTCGGGGTTATATGTCTAATATAGACATAGTATTGTTGGTGTCTCAAAACTGGACACCATTTCAATTTTTACCCACTCTTGCTCGCCAATATGATCAATGGCGAAACACATGACTCCGGGTGCCTCCCATACGATATGCTCATTACCCTGATCCTCTAACACTTTAAAGTTCCCCTGCTTGCCTCTGAAGCTCAAGATATCGGCCCCAAAGACATCATCAATGTCTCTTCACTAAAGAAGATGAGGTGCATGATCCGGAATGGCATGGTTCATTCCAAGAATGAGAAGAACATTCAGATCGGTGATAATGATGACAACAATGAGGACGACGATGTGCCTGATGATGCAACTCCTCTCACTGCTATGGACACTGACAAGAAGCCACCTAGTCCACAGCATGCTAGACATGGTGGCTATAGTGCTGGTGAGGCTGGACACGATGACTTATTATAGGCCATAGCGAGCCTCCAGCTGTCCATGTAGTCCAAATTCTAGAGCTTCCAGATGGTGCGGACCGATATCAGTCACATGCGTCACGACATCAGCACCCTTCAGGATGATTTTGAGTTACTCCGAGAGCACTCGAAAAGCTCATTGACAAAGATTCGAGATCTTCTCCTAGACAGCTCTGACTCCCCTGCTCGCTGAGTCTTTAGCACTTGTTAGTTGCCCTGTCATGTGTTTTGTTCTTTTTAGCTCTATGGATATTTGGTAAGAACATTTTTTTTATTCTCTTTTCATACATTCATTTGCTTGGGTTGTATCAGATTTAACAATCAGTTTACTTAATCTTGTGATGAATGGAAATTTGTATATGCATGCTTACTTTTCACAGCATTTAGCTCACAAATGTGGATTAGTTTTAGCTATATGGTTGTTTAGTTTGAACCCTTATTGCTCATATATATGCCCTTAATATTTCAAGCTTCTATGCAAACTTCTCATTCTTCCCGGGAAGTCTTCCCAACTCCGGTTAATGCTTAGTTTTTACAAAAAAGTTTGTTTATGCCTTATCTTCATATCTATAGTGATCAAATTGCTTATTTTTTTAGTTTACCCCTTTTTCTGTTATTGTCAAAACGAGGGAGAAACAAATAGAAAAATCTGTGTAAACTAATATAAAGCATAATATTAGGGGGAGCATTGCTCCAAACATGTTAAAATGCTTAAAATGCCCAAAGACAAAAGAGAACTCGTCAAATTTTTGTATTGCTTGGTTTGGAATACTATTATTGTCATTAAATGCTTGTAGGTTGGTTTTATCACAAAAACAGAAGAGAACTCGTCCAATTTTTTTCAAAAAGCCAACACTTAGTTTTTAAAACTATTTTTTCTCTCCTTAGTTTTGTCATCATAAAAAAAAGGGGAGATTGTTGACCCGTATTTGATTTTAATAATGAAAAAACACTACTTAAAATGCAC
This sequence comes from Bretschneidera sinensis, assembly GCA_023935145.1. Taxonomy (NCBI): domain Eukaryota; kingdom Viridiplantae; phylum Streptophyta; class Magnoliopsida; order Brassicales; family Akaniaceae; genus Bretschneidera; species Bretschneidera sinensis. The sequence continues at coordinate 108,819,309 of CM043700.1, forward strand.
TAATAGTTCTAGCTAAGTATTTAAGCGACAAAAGCATTCAGTACAGAAACAAGATGCAAGAACACAACACATTCAGACACCAAAAGAAGACAGAAGATTTAGAATAGACGCTAAGGTAATTGAATCACATTGTAAATCTTTATATTTCAATTACCTAGCTTGATTTATGACTCAATTCACAAAAGACTTCGACAAAACTAAAATACAAAAAATGTTTCTAAGTTAAAAACTGTTTTGAAATAAAAAACTAGGTTTAAAGACAACCCAGTCGATTGGGAAAAAGGGACAGTAAGTTCCCAGTCGACTGGTCTTACGACCCAATCGACTGGTACTTTCTCTAAGCCTAAAAGTAAACATTTTTCACTTAACCCAGTAGACTGGTACAAGGACCTAGTCGACTAGTAATTCAAAAATATGACTGTTTGAGACGCGAGACTTGAGTATTAAATGCTCCAAATCTACTAAATCAGTATCTAACGGCCATATAACTCAAAGGCTATAAAAACCCTCTTCAATAAGCATTTAAATATAGAGAATAGCACATTCAATTCATAACATAGCTCATTAATTCTCAAAAGCCTTAAAAAATTTATTGTGAGCCATTCTTCAAGCTTGTTCTTGAAAAAGAGATATTCTTCATTTGTAAAAGCATTCATTGCTATCTCTCTACCATTTACTTTACAGTTAATACTATTTATTGTAAAAAGAAAGAGTTCGTATAACTCGAGTGTTTAAGATTAAGTACTTCTTTGTAACTTCCGTGAAGAAGAAATTATTTGTAAGGTTTGTGCAACACTCGTGAAGTTGCTCGACTAACGATTAGTGGATTACTTCAAGGAGGTTCCTAGAAGAGAGTGGACGTAGGGTCGGAGTGATTTCGATATTACCAAACCACTATAAACGGAGTTTGCATATTCTCTTCCTCAACTCCTTTATTTTCAAGCATATTATTTGATTGTGTGCTTTGGTTATTAAACTATTTTAAAAACTTGCAAGTTAATTAGCAAAAAGTTTTTAAAACCCAATTCACCCCCTCTTGGGTTTGAACCTCGGTTTACAATGATTAAAAAAATTTAAAACATGCTCATACCAGTGTTTTTAGAGGCAAAAACGTCGGGTGAAGCGTTTTTCTCCGAGGTGTTGGGGTGTAAGTCTTTTGAATACATTGAGGTGTTTCAAAATTTTAATAAATAATATTAATTAATTAATTCTAATAATAAAAATAAAAATAATTTTAATTAATTAATTAATTTTTATCAAAGTTTAATGCTTTGCTAACTCTCTATAGTGTGATAATTATAATTTTATAAATATTAATATATATTAATATATAAATTATATGAAGTATAACTTATATTTCTATATTGTTGTAACTTGTAAGTGATTAATTAAATAGTTTGTAATTATTATTAAACTAGATAACATGTATTATATATTTATGAAGTGTAATAATGTCAAAACAAGAACACTAGTTTAGTGGTTAAGACCTATGACACTCATTAGGTCATGGGTTCAAGCCTTTAACTTGCATTTTTTCTTAAATTTTAAGTTTTTTTAAAAAAATTTCACAGGGTGTACACCCCAAACAAAAAAAAAACGAACATCCTGGGAAAGAAACGCCTAACTTCAAAGGCCCAAGCGAATCACTGGGAAAGAAACGCCTAACTTCAAGGGCCCTAGGTGAGTCACAGGAACGCCCATGAAAACACTGGTTCATACGAACATACCTCGAAATTTATGATCATTTGCTGTCAAAAAGCAGCATTTGGATGGAGAACATAAACAATAATTAAATAAGCTAAAATATAAGATCAAGATTGGCCAAAGAAAAACCAGAAAATTGTATTTAGCTATCAAGCACCATCAAGAACAATCGAAAAAGACTAGGCATATACACACACACTCACATTGGAGCGTACACCAATTTCAGAATGAATCAAGACACATATTTGTGCTATTCTCTGAAGCAAACCATGAAACCCAACCATTTTGAGGTCTTCTTGAAGGGGGGGAGGGGGGGGGTTTGGAATAAGAAAAAGAAACAGGAGAGAGAGATCATAATGCTGTCAGATAAGCCTCCAGCTAAAGCCTAAAATTTCAAAGAAAAAAATGACTTGTAAGAAAAAAATTAGAAATTTTGTTTTAACAAATCTTGTCAGCATGATCCTAGAATAAAGAGTTAATAAACCGTTATATATAACACAAAAAGGATGCCAAAAATTATGAATTAGTAAATCTATTTTAATATGATGAAGGAAAGTTAGGCACATCAGTAAGTTTATAGCAGCCAACAGTAACATAAGAGAAAAGGAATTTAACTAACCTGCCAAATACACACAAAGAGCAAGCAACAAACAATTTTTAACACAGCCATAAATCATTTTCGAACTAGCATCACTTGAAAGCAACCTGATCACCATTTACCATATGCCTAAAGAAAATACCATAAGAAGTAAGAGGTGTTTTAGGTTTCCATTTATAACATACTCCTCTTCATCATTCCCCTTGAAGCAGTTCCATAGAGCAAAACAACCAGTAACAGAAACCTCCCTCACCTCACAATCTTAACACTTTCTAAGATTCATAGAATTGTGAAAGATGACTAATGGAGTGTTTTGAGGACACTCACGGGGCGTCTATTTATGATGTTGGCTTCTAGAATCTTTCTCTCCTTTTTACGTCCTCCAAACTTTTATTTTCTCTGAAAATTTTTCTGGACAATAATGGATTAATGAGATAAAATCTAAGAACTGGCATGTGCAAAAATGGGGCCACATAGCAAGCATGGATTATATCTGTAATCATATCTCATTTTGCTAACGATTTCATTTCATGTTTTTTCAATTTTTTTTTTCTTATCTGGGTTTGTTGTAAGTTGGTCAGACCTTGCTGCAGTACATAGATAAAGAGTTAATTTAATGAACATTTAAAAAAAAAATAGTCTAATATCAAACTTTTCATACTTGGGATTCAATTAATACAATCATTTCCAGAATATAAATTAAAAATGGAGGAACAATTGTACATAGAAAAGGTCACTGAAAGAACAAGTGTAAGGCATTGAAGTTAATTAGGAGTGAACAGAACAAAGAACAGTACGATATTATTCAATCTTCATTATGCAAGAAATTAAATCTAAGAAATACAATTAGAAACCATCACGGAGGCAACAGATTAGAAGATAAAAACTGAAATCTCTCTTATCACAGTTATATCCAATTTTTGTTACTTCCTTTTTAGTTCTTTTATGCAGGTCTATGAGTGATATGAAATTTCAAAAAGGAACTAGGCAACAGATTAGAAGATAAAAACTGAAATCTCTCTTATCACAGTTATATCCAAAAATTGGAGTTCCTTTTTGAAATTTCATATCACTCATAGACCTGCATAAAAGAACTAAAAAGGAAGTAACAAAAATTGGCAAGCCAAGACCCAAATATAACCCAAAACTCAAATTAATAAACCAGCATCGTAAGAAAAAGGCACATGTTACATTGGAACTAAAAGTGCAGTGTTAGACTCAAATTTTCTTTCTCTTAGTTTATCTTTGAAACCAAAAAGCGCCTGATTCAAATTAAGGAAAGACACATGTTACCTGGAAACTAAAAAAATGTTAAGAATCAAATTTTCTTGGTCTTAGTTTATGAATAAAACAAAAAGACTTCAAATTCACAGGAAGGAAGAATCTACAAATAATTGGTAAGACAAAATTTTGAAAGAAAAAAAATATAAAAAAGATAAGCTGCGAATGAAGAGAATTGAAAAGAATCTTACCTGGAAAAGAAAACACGGATTGAGCAAATTATCCAAGAACGAATAGGAGTAGCAGAGAATTAAGAGCAAAAAAGCTATGCTTCATTGAGATTGAGATCAAATGCAAAAGTGTCCGGCGAGTAAGCATGAAATAATTGATATGAAAGCATAAAATAATCATCACAAAATTGACAGAAAAAAATATTCTAATATTAAAGATAGACCGTACGTACATTGTAAAAGAGAGAAAGAGAGAAAGAAATAAAGAACTCAACTGCTCGCTGGAGCTGCCAGATCGCTCCGGGAAAGTGATAGGAGAAAGTAGAGAAAATTAAGAGAAGAGGAAGGGAGAAGGAGAGGGGAGAGTGTGGGAGGGAAGACAAAGAAGCTTTGGCTTGAAACGACGGGTTTATGTTGGATTGTTCTCGGAAAGGTACGAGACATCGAATCTAATTACCTCTTCAAAACGAAGCCGTTTAATCCGTAAGTATTTCTTCAAAACGACGCAGTTTCAATCCATCAGTATTTTAGTCCGGCAAAAAACGACCGAACTTCTAATATGTAATATTAGATATATATTAGATGTTGTCTTAATAAAATATCTTTTTTAAAATAAGCATATATCGAGATCATCAATTTCAAAATACTTGGGATGATAAAGAGTCGTTTTTTGTGAGACTAACAATTTGATGAACGAAAAATCCATTGGTTGAGTTGGGAAAAACTATTTAGGCCTAAAAGTGAAGAGGGATGGGTTTTAGAGTCCTTTATACCTTTAACATGGCTCTTTTGGCAAAACAAGGGTGCTATTTGACGAACAATCTTAACTCACTGTGTTATGTGGGTCTGAAAATTAAATATTTTCCTAATTGTGATTTTTTGGATATGTCGTAGGGGAGAGCTCCATCATATACTTGGCGTAGCATATGAAAGAGTAGATCAATGTTGTTGAAAGGGTTACAATGACGAGTTGGTTATAGGAATAAATTTAAAATTTGATGAGATCCTAAGGTGTCGGCTTCTTGGTTGTTTAAGACGGTTTTGCCTAATATTTTGTTTGACTCAGAGGAGATAGTTTCAGTGCTGATTGACGAAGATACGAGAAGTTGGAAGAGAGAAAGTTTGCATACTCAGTTTCTTTCTCATGAGGTGGAGATTGTTTTCTAAATTTTGTTGTTTTCGACGATCACAAGATAAATTTATATAGCATTATATTGAGTCGGGGTTATTTACGATACGGAGCCCGTATCATGTTGCCCGAGATACGGACAAAAGATTAATAGATAATTTGGCAACTTCCTCTGTGGGTGGTGGTGGTAGAGATAAAGGGTGGTGATTATTGTGGTCCTTACCAAATCCTAACAAGCTTAAATTGTTTGCATGGAAACTATGCCATAATTGTTTCCATTCTAAAGTTGCTTTGGTAAGATGCGGTGTGCAAGTTAGGGTTCAATGTAGTTTATATAGGGTGAGTATGGAGGATGTTGTTAATGCTATATTTTATTGTAAGGGGGCTAGTCGAGTATGGGAAGCAGCCATGGTGGGGGTGGTTTTGATGCAATTCATTGTGCTAAACTTGGCTTTCGTGGTTGGTTGTGGGAGGTGATGGATCAATAGGAAAAGCAGAAAGTTGCATAATGGGTGGTACCTGTTTGGTTGATATGGTCTAACCAAAATATGGTCACTTTTGGTCAAGAATGAAAAAGGGCTGATGCTATTGCTATAGATGAGGCTTCATATCTTGAAGAGTTCTTAGCGGTGTAGGATTCTAAGAGTGAAGGACGTAAGCATACTCAGCTGCAGGTCGAGTGGAAACCTCCATAACATTCTCATGCCAAGGTAAATGTTGATGCCACTATTTTTAAAGACGAAAATGCTAGTGGATCAGGGCTCGTTGTGCGCGATGCTCACCGGAAGTTTCTGGTAGGGGTTGCTACAAAGTTTATGATAATGGTGGATCCATTTCACGTAGAATTGCTGGCAGAAACATTGGGGCTACAAGTAGTTGTACCAAATGGTTATACAAAGATTGAACTCGAGAGTGATTCTCTCTGTTTATGTCAAGCCATGAAGTTGTTTACTTTTGATATGTCGCATTGGGGATCTATTATTGAAGACTTGAAGATTCTATTGTGTCAGTTTCAATTTTGTACTATTAAGTTTGTTCCTCGTTCTGGTAAAGGCACAACTCATGTGTTGGCTTGCCATGCTTTATTTTTGTTTCAAGAAACTAGGTGGTTTTTGGAATCACTGTTTGTTTTTCAGTCTCACACTAATTTACTCATTAATTTCAAATTAAAAGTCTTAAATTTATTTTTCCATTTTTGTACTCCATCATGACCATAGGTCATGTTCTTCAACCGGCATCTCTATTTCTCTCTCAAAATTCATAAGTCTTTTTGTTTTAACATAGTACTTGGTTGTTTCTCGATATAGTGGATTCCATTGTAAATATTGTCATAAAACTACCCGAGGTTAGTCTATGGTTACACTAACCTCACCTAATTTTTAGAACATACACTAACCTACCTATCGTTAGTTTTTCCTTAGTCAATTATTCAAAATCTAGTCAAACCTATGTCAACTCATTAAAGCTTACTAGAAACCCAACTTTACCCTTAATAATTTCAAAATCTAGTCAAATCTTTTACCCAAGTAGTATCCAAACTTTGACTGGATTTTGAAATAATTAAGGGTAAAGTTAGGTTTCCAATAAGTTTGATGAGTTGATATACGATTTGATTGGATTTGAACAATCGACTAACGCACGATTAACAAAAAGCTAACGACAAGTAGGTAAATGTTTAATTTAAAAACTAAATGAGGTAAGTGTAACTATGTGATAGGAGCTTAAATATTCATATTTAAGCCCCTTAATTTACATTTGTTAAGCTCTTAGTTCGCGTATTTTATTCCATTTTACTTCTTTTTTGTGTTTTCTGTGTTTTTATAGGTTTTTGGAAGAAATGAAGCATTTTGGAACTCAAAGAGCAAAACTGGAACTGGGAGCTGCAGAAGAGTGCGATCGAGCGCACAAGCACTCGTGCGCATAAGCACTCGTGAGCACAAGGAGAAGGGTCAAGCGCAAACTCATGAGATCGAGCGCACACGCATCAGTGAAACATCAAAACGGCAATTCCTATTTTGGAAAGTAGGGTTAGAGTCCTGTTTTGGAAATTAGGGTTTTCAAGTGTCCTTAGAACCCTATAAATAGACTTGTAAAACACAGAAACAGTATCTCCCTTTTGAGGAGTATATTTTTCTTTTAGTTTAGTTTTTGTTCGGGGAGATCGGAGAAGGAAACTGTGGAGGAGAATTGACGACTCTTCTCTCGAGTTTCTTCTTTCCTTTATTTTTATTATGTGTACTTAAACTTTTAGTAAGGGCTTGGTTGAAGCCCTGATTATGTTTACTAAATAAATCCAATATTGTTGCCTTTGCGATATTTATGTTGTGTTGTTTAACTTGATTAATACATGTTTTTATTTAAATTCCTCATATGTGTGTGTCTGATCAACGTATGCATGTGGTATGGATTAGTTAGTTGAATCAATTTGGATGACTGAGTCCTAGGTTTAACATTAGTAACAAAAGATATCCATGCCGGATTCTTGGGTTAATCAACATAGGAAACCAGGAGTAGATACCATGCCCTAGGTCCCGTGTGGTTGTTGATTTTAACAGATCCTATGCTTTCTTAAGGAACAACTCAGTATACACTAGGCTGAATCCCTTGAGAAAGAAAAGAGTTAGAGTAGATACCATGCGTAACTTGTTGCTTAGGGAGATCAATAACTTAAGGAGTAGATATCATGCCCTTAGGTTGACAAACATTAGGTATTCATGACATGAGTAAAGCATTGGCATACTATTTTGTTATGGTAGCATGAGTAGTCGTAGATATCAAGTCCCTACACCTTTATCTTTATTAAATTCCAACTCAATATTTATTACTCTTATTTTTATTTTATTATTGCGAAACTAATTCTAAATCAAAATTTACCAATCCCTGTGGAGATGATCTTGCATTCGCACACTATACTACTAAGTTGACCTTGTGCACTTGCAAGTAAAACAAGTTCGGTTATTTGCTTATTAATTTAGGTAGATAAACACACAACAAGTTTTTGACGCTGTTGCCGGGGATTGAACCCAGGTCACTCGCGTGACAGACGGGAATACTAACCACTATACTACAATGACGCCAAAAACTTGAGGACAATTTGTATGCTAAATTTGGGGGTATGGAAGACACATTCACACACTGTGTCCCAGTTTTTTTAAGATAAATGCACATTCATATTTACTGGAAAAAAAAATTTTTGGTTGTTTAAAACAAATATTATGATAAAACTTCATTAGTAATCTTAAAATCTAGAACACATAGTCTTGTAATAAGAATTTTAAAAGTTAGTTACTTACCTCAAGGCATTTGAGAATTCACGAGTTTGATCCAGATCTTACACGAGCACATTAGCACGCATTTGTGTGGGGTATGACATGTAATTTTAATATATATGTTTCCATGACTTAACCATAATCAAATAACTTGTTAGATAAATACTTTGGCATAGACAAAAAAAGAGAAAAATGTCCATCATGCAAAAAGAGAAAATAAAATGCTCCTAATGATCATTAAATAAAATTTCCGCTGAGTAACTGGACCTCTTGCCTCAGCAAGCATTGAGTGTTCACGTCAAAAAGTGGGGATTAAGCATTTAATGATCATAAAAATTTTCACTGAGTAACTGGACCTCTTGCCTTAGTAAATAGTAAGTGTTCACGTCAAAAGGTGGGGATTTTTGCTTGGAAGCATTAAGACCTATTAGTTTCGTAGCCTTTTTGACTCGAGTTAGTAAGTCCTTAGGGGTGTCTTCACACCTAATGCCCTAGAACCATCTGGTTTGAGAGTCATTGGCTAAACACTCGCTACAAGGGTCAATTAGAAAGCTTAATGGAACTTAATATGGCAAAGATCTCATGATAAAAGAAAAAGAAAAGAAGTAAAAACTATGCCATTTATGTTTCGTCTAACAAGGAATTCGATGAAGGTTTAGACATCGAAACACTATACATTAGAAATATTTGGAAGCTCCATCTTTTATGTGCTAATCCACCACATACACTAAGTCAACTTGTGATGCCTTAAACTAGCCTTGTGTAAGTAACATGAACTTTTAAAATCCTTATTCATTGCAAAAATGTGTTTTTATTATAAGCTTACTCATGAACTATCATCATGGTTTTCTGTGCAAACCAAGTTTTTAAATAAAACATGAATGCTGAATTTATCTTTGTTGTTTTTTCATTTAGTTTTAGTTTCGTATTGCTAAGGGACTAACAATATGTAAGTTTGAGGGTGTGATAGGAGCTTAAATATTCATATTTAAGCCCCTTAATTTACATTTGTTAAGCTCTTAGTTCGCGTATTTTATTCCATTTTACTTCCTTTTATGTTTTCTGTGTTTTTATAGGTTTTTGGAAGAAATGAAGCATTTTGGAACTCAAAGAGCAAAACTGGAACTGGGAGCTACAGAAGAGTGCGATCGAGCGCACAAGCACTCATATGCGCAAGGAGAAGGCTCAAGGGCAAACTCATGCGATCGAGCGCACACGCATCAGTGAAACATCAAAACGGCAGTTCCTATTTTGGAAAGTAGGGTTAGAGTCCTGTTTTGGAAATTAGGGTTTCCAAGTGTCCTTAGAACCCTATATATAGACTTGTAAAACATAGAACCAATATCTCCCTTTTGAGGAGCATATTTTCCTTTAAGTTTAGTTTTTGTTCGGGGAGATCGGAGAAGGAAACTGTGGAGGAGAATTGACAACTTTTCTCTCGGGTTTCTTCTTTCCTTTATTTTTATTATGTGTACTTAAACTTTTAATAAGGGCTTGGTTGAAGCCCTGATTATGTTTACTAAATAAATTCAGTATTGGCGCCTTTGCGATATTTACGTTGTGTTACTTAACTTGATTAATACCTATTTTTATTTAAATTCCTTATATGTGTGTGTCTGATCAACGTATGCATGTGGTATGGATTAGTTAGTTGAATCAATTTGGATGACCGAGTCCTGGGTTTAACATTAGTAACAAAAGATATCCACGCCAGTTCTTAGGTTAATCAACATGGGAAACCAGGAGTAGATACCATTCCCTAGGTCCCGTGTGGTTGTCGATTTTCACAGATCCTATGCTCTCTTAAGGAATAACTTAGTATACACCATGCTGAATCCCTTGAGAGAGAAAAGAGTTAGAGTATATACCATGCCTAACTCGTTGCTTAGGGAGATCAATAGCTTAAGGAGTAGATCCATGCCCTTAGGTTAACAAACATTAGGTATTCATGACATGAGTAAAGTATTGGCATACTGTTTTGTTGTGGTAACATGATTAATGGTGGATATCAAGTCCCTACGCTTTTATCTTTATTAAATTCCAACTCAATATTTATTTCTCTTATTTTTATTTTATTATTGCCAAACTAATTCTAAATCAAAATTTACCAATCCCTGTGGAGGTGATCTTGCATTCGCACATTATACTACTAAGTTGACCTTGTGCACTTACAAGTAAAAACAAGTTCTGTTATTTGCTTATTAATTTAGGTAGATAAACGCACAACACTATGGACTAACTTTGGGTAGATTAATGTAATTTACCTAACAATTTAACCCTAGAATCAACCATCACAGGATTCTAGAACACCTAATATAATATAATTGGATTGATAACCTTAATACATACCTATCTTGGACTCTACAATGAATCACGATGAGAAAATAAGAAATTCTCATGTAGTCACACGAACAAGAAGATTGGAACTGAAAGTCGTAAGTGAAAACACAGACTAGGGCTTTCCCCTCATTTTTTCTCTTGTTAACTGACTTTCTCGATGAGACAAAAGACTATAGAATTATATTTTTTGAACATAAGGAGAAGACCTAGCCATAATCCTTATATATATATAGTATCCCATTAAAATTCTCATCACAAGACCTAATGAATTATTAAAGCCCACGCTAGCCAATCCACACTCAACACATAAGAGTTAGACCTAATTAATAGATCACTTTATGTGAGCTCTCTTTAAGTCTCACCAATAGACCAGTTACTTAGCCTGTTTTGACAAAATTCAAAATCCACAATTAGTGTAAGCCAACTTTATAGGAAAATTTCAATATTCGACATTGGCTGTGATCAGTTTTGAAAAACAAATTTATCATTTTAAAAAGACTCTCAGGCCAAGATAACTATAAAACTTTATGTGCGCATAATTTTAAAACAGTTGGTCTAGAGACTACTCTAAGTACCAATCCAGTCCAATAAAGCCTTTAGTCCCGAATCATGGCAATAGCTACATCATTGAGCAACATAAGAGCTTCCATGGTTACATGAGCCAATCAATCTCTGTCGACATGGATTTAGTGTGGTAGTATAGCAAAAAAATTAGCATCCTGAAATGATCAAAATATGCTAATCTTACTTGTTGGTTAGTAGTTTTTCTTCCTTAAAATAGTGCAAGCACACTAAGAGAAAATCTTTATCGCTATATAAACGAAATTGTATATCTCAATAGTAATTCAATATCTTAAGATAATATTTATGTGTCAAGAGACATACTCACAAGGCTTTAACTTTAAAATAAATGCCACAAGCCTTTATGCTTAAGACTGACACATATCTTAAGACTTTATATTTGACATGTCATAAACATAATGCACACAAATGCATAATCTCAGTGATATTTAAAACCTTAAAGATATCAATCTGTATGTAACTAAATAGCAAGTGATGATCATCATTAATATAATATCCCAAAGATATCACCAAAAAATGTAAATAACTTAAGTACATCATCAAAAGATGTAAAGAAAAATGTAAACAAATAAAGTAAATGCATTGCCTCCCACTAACAAAGTACATCCACAGATACCTTAAGCCCATCCTTTAAGCATGTCACTTTAATGCGTTAGGGAAAATACATTTGGTTAGAGCATTAGCAACCAAATTATTCATTCTATTATTCTTCTCTGTAATGCTACCATACTTTATTAATTTCCTTAATTGATAATCACTTTGTTCTTCCACATGATTGAACTTTGTGATATCTTTTATAATTCTTTTAAAGAACAATTATTATCACAGTACAATTGTATGGGCCTAGCAATATTGTCAACTTATAAACAACTCGAAAACCTAATTCTTTAACCAAGCATGTTGTGTGGGGGCCAAAAGCATGCCACAACCTTAGCTTACATGACATAATAAACAACAAGCATCTATCTGACACTTTTCTAAAACTGCAATCATAAATATGCAACCTAATGAAAACTTCATTTTATTCTAAAAAATGGTAAAGTTTGAATCCGTATACTCCATAATCTTAAGATTTTTGAGAACTTTTGTAAACCAGTTTGAAATTTGGATACCTATTCAAGTACTTTATGACTTTCTAAGCAACCATCCAGTAATTTGAATCCTTTAGGCTCTTAAGAAAATGCTACTGCAAAAACAATGTAGGGATACAAACTTTAGGCTCCCAATTGTTATAGCATATGGCACATTCCTTATAGATTCTTTCTTAGTTTCACTTTAAAGACACTTGTAAGGCTCAGTTTGTCACCTTTAGGAACTATAACATTCCCAGATTTGCAATCTTGGATACTGAACATTTCTAGAACACAACCAATATATGCCCTATGAAAGAGTCTCAACAGGAAACAATGTCTATCTTTATGGATTTCAATTCTAAGAAGAGCATATGTCTTTTCAAAATCCTTTATGTTAGAATGCCTAGACATTAGTTGCTTAACTTCATACAACTATCCTAAGACATCACCAACAAGCTGGATTTCATCATCATTTAAGATAAGAAAAATCAAAACTGCTTTCATTGACCTTGATAAATATTTGTTGATTTTACATTTTCTCTTAACGAACTATTATTAAGTCACTATATCATCAAATTTAAGAAACAATTGTTTAGAAACTTGTTCTGAACTCTTATATAGAATTTTGTATGTCTATATATACAATGATTTGTCACCATATTCCTTAAATTTCTTAGGCTATACTATACAGACTTCCTTATAAAGTCTTTATGGAAAACATTTTTCATTTCTATCTGATGTAACTTTAAAACCTGATGAGCAACTAGCATCATGATCACACTAAAAGCATCCATAGAGGAGACTAAATAAAACATCTCATTGTAAACAATCTATTATCTCTAAATGAATCATTTAGCCACCAATATAGACTCAAAACTTTCAAAGATTTGGAGTTCTTTTAAGTCTGACACCATCAGAAAATTCTTTAGGCTTAAATTTAACAAGCTCTCTAAACCAGTTTTGAGTTTCATTGAATGCAAGTTATCTCTCATCACTTCTCACCATAGATCTAACTAAAAACTAAAAAATAACTTATGACAAGTAACTAGGTGATCCACCACATAACTAATATTATAGTCACTCTCATTTGAATAAATCATATAGATCAAAATATTGATAGATTTTCTCTCCTTATTGGATCATAACTAGTACCTACACATCTGTATCTTATTGTTGATGAGTCTTAATAGGATCTAGTTAAGCAACTAGCTTTTGCTCCTCTATAGGTCACACCATAGGCGTATGAACCAATATGTCCATCTTTATAGAAAGAGAAAATAAACTATCTAAACATCTTCATTATCCTTATTGATCTGAGAATAACTTTTTTAGCTAGATCAATACTAATAACTTAGCTATTTTTTATTCCACAATTATAATATTTTCAAGTAAGACTATGAAACATATTTATTAAGATGATCTGAGTACCATATGAGAAAGTTACAAGAGTATATTAAATCTAACAGTTACAAGAGTATATTAAATCTAACTTACCTTTATTTGGAATATATAGGTGTATTTCTGTAAAATATTCTCTAAATACGGAGACTATCAATGTTAAAGTTTTCATCTAGTCCATAATTCAAAAGGATCTTTTAGATTACGACTTTACTAAGTACTTTAGTGAGGACTTATTGAACCATGGTAATGAACTCAACTTAGAGATAACCTAATCTTAATATGAGTCTTCCAAAACCTTAAATGTGTAATTTCACCTTTCGGCCACATCTTTATGTTCATGACAACCTATTATAATGCACGAGGTCACTATTTCCTTCAAGCATCTAGTTCCTTTATTTTTATTATGTGTACTTAAACTTTTAATAAGGGCTTGGTTGAAGCCCTGATTATGTTTACTAAATAAATTCAGTATTGGCGCCTTTGCGATATTTACGTTGTGTTACTTAACTTGATTAATACCTATTTTTATTTAAATTCCTTATATGTGTGTGTCTGATCAACGTATGCATGTGGTATGGATTAGTTAGTTGAATCAATTTGGATGACCGAGTCCTGGGTTTAACATTAGTAACAAAAGATATCCACGCCAGTTCTTAGGTTAATCAACATGGGAAACCAGGAGTAGATACCATTCCCTAGGTCCCGTGTGGTTGTCGATTTTCACAGATCCTATGCTCTCTTAAGGAATAACTTAGTATACACCATGCTGAATCCCTTGAGAGAGAAAAGAGTTAGAGTATATACCATGCCTAACTCGTTGCTTAGGGAGATCAATAGCTTAAGGAGTAGATCCATGCCCTTAGGTTAACAAACATTAGGTATTCATGACATGAGTAAAGTATTGGCATACTGTTTTGTTGTGGTAACATGATTAATGGTGGATATCAAGTCCCTACGCTTTTATCTTTATTAAATTCCAACTCAATATTTATTTCTCTTATTTTTATTTTATTATTGCCAAACTAATTCTAAATCAAAATTTACCAATCCCTGTGGAGGTGATCTTGCATTCGCACATTATACTACTAAGTTGACCTTGTGCACTTACAAGTAAAAACAAGTTCTGTTATTTGCTTATTAATTTAGGTAGATAAACGCACAACACTATGGACTAACTTTGGGTAGATTAATGTAATTTACCTAACAATTTAACCCTAGAATCAACCATCACAGGATTCTAGAACACCTAATATAATATAATTGGATTGATAACCTTAATACATACCTATCTTGGACTCTACAATGAATCACGATGAGAAAATAAGAAATTCTCATGTAGTCACACGAACAAGAAGATTGGAACTGAAAGTCGTAAGTGAAAACACAGACTAGGGCTTTCCCCTCATTTTTTCTCTTGTTAACTGACTTTCTCGATGAGACAAAAGACTATAGAATTATATTTTTTGAACATAAGGAGAAGACCTAGCCATAATCCTTATATATATATAGTATCCCATTAAAATTCTCATCACAAGACCTAATGAATTATTAAAGCCCACGCTAGCCAATCCACACTCAACACATAAGAGTTAGACCTAATTAATAGATCACTTTATGTGAGCTCTCTTTAAGTCTCACCAATAGACCAGTTACTTAGCCTGTTTTGACAAAATTCAAAATCCACAATTAGTGTAAGCCAACTTTATAGGAAAATTTCAATATTCGACATTGGCTGTGATCAGTTTTGAAAAACAAATTTATCATTTTAAAAAGACTCTCAGGCCAAGATAACTATAAAACTTTATGTGCGCATAATTTTAAAACAGTTGGTCTAGAGACTACTCTAAGTACCAATCCAGTCCAATAAAGCCTTTAGTCCCGAATCATGGCAATAGCTACATCATTGAGCAACATAAGAGCTTCCATGGTTACATGAGCCAATCAATCTCTGTCGACATGGATTTAGTGTGGTAGTATAGCAAAAAAATTAGCATCCTGAAATGATCAAAATATGCTAATCTTACTTGTTGGTTAGTAGTTTTTCTTCCTTAAAATAGTGCAAGCACACTAAGAGAAAATCTTTATCGCTATATAAACGAAATTGTATATCTCAATAGTAATTCAATATCTTAAGATAATATTTATGTGTCAAGAGACATACTCACAAGGCTTTAACTTTAAAATAAATGCCACAAGCCTTTATGCTTAAGACTGACACATATCTTAAGACTTTATATTTGACATGTCATAAACATAATGCACACAAATGCATAATCTCAGTGATATTTAAAACCTTAAAGATATCAATCTGTATGTAACTAAATAGCAAGTGATGATCATCATTAATATAATATCCCAAAGATATCACCAAAAAATGTAAATAACTTAAGTACATCATCAAAAGATGTAAAGAAAAATGTAAACAAATAAAGTAAATGCATTGCCTCCCACTAACAAAGTACATCCACAGATACCTTAAGCCCATCCTTTAAGCATGTCACTTTAATGCGTTAGGGAAAATACATTTGGTTAGAGCATTAGCAACCAAATTATTCATTCTATTATTCTTCTCTGTAATGCTACCATACTTTATTAATTTCCTTAATTGATAATCACTTTGTTCTTCCACATGATTGAACTTTGTGATATCTTTTATAATTCTTTTAAAGAACAATTATTATCACAATACAATTGTATGGGCCTAGCAATATTGTCAACTTATAAACAACTCGAAAACCTAATTCTTTAACCAAGCATGTTGTGTGGGGGCCAAAAGCATGCCACAACCTTAGCTTACATGACATAATAAACAACAAGCATCTATCTGACACTTTTCTAAAACTGCAATCATAAATATGCAACCTAATGAAAACTTCATTTTATTCTAAAAAATGGTAAAGTTTGAATCCGTATACTCCATAATCTTAAGATTTTTGAGAACTTTTGTAAACCAGTTTGAAATTTGGATACCTATTCAAGTACTTTATGACTTTCTAAGCAACCATCCAGTAATTTGAATCCTTTAGGCTCTTAAGAAAATGCTACTGCAAAAACAATGTAGGGATACAAACTTTAGGCTCCCAATTGTTATAGCATATGGCACATTCCTTATAGATTCTTTCTTAGTTTCACTTTAAAGACACTTGTAAGGCTCAGTTTGTCACCTTTAGGAACTATAACATTCCCAGATTTGCAATCTTGGATACTGAACATTTCTAGAACACAACCAATATATGCCCTATGAAAGAGTCTCAACAGGAAACAATGTCTATCTTTATGGATTTCAATTCTAAGAAGAGCATATGTCTTTTCAAAATCCTTTATGTTAGAATGCCTAGACATTAGTTGCTTAACTTCATACAACTATCCTAAGACATCACCAACAAGCTGGATTTCATCATCATTTAAGATAAGAAAAATCAAAACTGCTTTCATTGACCTTGATAAATATTTGTTGATTTTACATTTTCTCTTAACGAACTATTATTAAGTCACTATATCATCAAATTTAAGAAACAATTGTTTAGAAACTTGTTCTGAACTCTTATATAGAATTTTGTATGTCTATATATACAATGATTTGTCACCATATTCCTTAAATTTCTTAGGCTATACTATACAGACTTCCTTATAAAGTCTTTATGGAAAACACTTTTCATTTCTATCTGATGTAACTTTAAAACCTGATGAGCAACTAGCATCATGATCACACTAAAAGCATCCATAGAGGAGACTAAATAAAACATCTCATTGTAAACAATCTATTATCTCTAAATGAATCATTTAGCCACCAATATAGACTCAAAACTTTCAAAGATTTGGAGTTCTTTTAAGTCTGACACCATCAGAAAATTCTTTAGGCTTAAATTTAACAAGCTCTCTAAACCAGTTTTGAGTTTCATTGAATGCAAGTTATCTCTCATCACTTCTCACCATAGATCTAACTAAAAACTAAAAAATAACTTATGACAAGTAACTAGGTGATCCACCACATAACTAATATTATAGTCACTCTCATTTGAATAAATCATATAGATCAAAATATTGATAGATTTTCTCTCCTTATTGGATCATAACTAGTACCTACACATCTGTATCTTATTGTTGATGAGTCTTAATAGGATCTAGTTAAGCAACTAGCTTTTGCTCCTCTATAGGTCACACCATAGGCGTATGAACCAATATGTCCATCTTTATAGAAAGAGAAAATAAACTATCTAAACATCTTCATTATCCTTATTGATCTGAGAATAACTTTTTTAGCTAGATCAATACTAATAACTTAGCTATTTTTTATTCCACAATTATAATATTTTCAAGTAAGACTATGAAACATATTTATTAAGATGATCTGAGTACCATATGAGAAAGTTACAAGAGTATATTAAATCTAACAGTTACAAGAGTATATTAAATCTAACTTACCTTTATTTGGAATATATAGGTGTATTTCTGTAAAATATTCTCTAAATACGGAGACTATCAATGTTAAAGTTTTCATCTAGTCCATAATTCAAAAGGATCTTTTAGATTACGACTTTACTAAGTACTTTAGTGAGGACTTATTGAACCATGGTAATGAACTCAACTTAGAGATAACCTAATCTTAATATGAGTCTTCCAAAACCTTAAATGTGTAATTTCACCTTTCGGCCACATCTTTATGTTCATGACAACCTATTATAATGCACGAGGTCACTATTTCCTTCAAGCATCTAGTAAACGAACACTTATATTGTTCTAAAACCTCATGTTTGCAAAAATACTCATTTTATTGATCAAACTCAATCATTCTCAGAATTTTCCTAACTGTTTCTCAAAATTAGTCCTAAAATCTTGAATGCGTCAAGAAAATCAGACTTTCCTTTAATTGAAAACATGTATCCACAACAGGATTGGTCATTAATGAATGATACAAATGTTTACACTTACACAATGTAGATGAACAAGGTCTTTTGTAAATAAATATGGATGACTTCCAAAAATCAGATTTATGAAATGTACTATTTTCTTTATATTGGTTAATTTAACCCTAAATAAGTCAAAATATATCTAGTTAAGAATATGGCAAATGTATTCCTTTATCACCATTTTCACTCTCTCCCTACAATTGTGATCAAAGTATTTTATGTTATAACATGGAAATCTTTCCTTAATTAGGGATGTTCTGGGAATACTAAAACTATATATGAGGTTTTATAGACTTCATTTGGAGCTCAACACACAATCTTACAATCCATAGAACAAGCTGAAATGGCTAATAGCTTTTGAATCAAAAGATAATTTAACTTTATAATCTTCATCATCAAAAGTTTAGTCAATCTTGTCCAAAACCTAAAAATAAAAGTTGAATTTCACACTAGAATCATATATAAAATGTGTCCCTAATAGCAATTTAAATCTAGAAGCTAAGTTTAAACTAGCTACTCCTATGAACATTATATCCACCTTATCATTGTTGCCAACTGTGAGTTTAAACTCTCTTTTATTTGGTTTTTCCTTTCTTGTGAATCCATGTATAGTAAGAGCAATACAATTACCATTCTCGAGCCACCACACTAAATGAGCTTAAGTTATATTAGATTTCCTTAAAACAAGAGTCAAAGAGTTATCCTCATGATCACTATCCTTTATCCAAGTTTTTACTTTTATTGCAATCTTATTTCTCATGATCTTTTCATATATAAGAAACATTTAATTTCACTTTATAATACAATATCCTTAAGACCCACTGCATTTCTAATATGATCACTTTTCTTATTAATCTTAAACAACTTTAGAAGCACTAGATCAACCCATCTTACATTTCTTGATACTTGTTTTGGAAACAAGTAAAACAATATGGAATTTCTCTCTTAATTTGAAAAAAAAATGGGCTATCTTTATGATGTACTCCCAAAGACATCCTTCTCTGTCATACCTTATGGAATTATGCAGAATTGAACCTATCTAAGCATTCAATGATTCTCGGTATCTTTTAATGTTTAGTAGGCACACATGATCAAAATTAATTCATGCATCATTAACTTGTTACCAAATCAAAATTTGTAGGTTTATTCTTAATTTATTTCCAAGTTTATGTCTACTTTATTTGTTGATGTTTGTCTAAGGTTTAAATAAGGTTTGAAGATGGTTCAACATAAGGTCTTGGCGCTGCGGTTTGAGGTATGCGCGCCTCACCTTGCAGCAACTCCAGAATGTGTGTACACCAGTGTGCGCCACTGCTCAGCTCTTCCAAGGTGCGATGCCCAGCAAAGGAGAAGACCTCGACGAGATGTGCGTCGTGGCTCAGCCTCCCCTAGGCCGCAGCGCCCAGAATGGATGTAATTATGGAGATGTTCAGCCCTCTTCAGGCCGCGGCCTGAAGGCACACTGATGCACATAGGTTCAGCCTTTTTAGAGGTGTGTGGATGCATAAACAAAATGCACAGGATCCCTAAGGATTGATGAAGGGCTATGATTGAATAGTCCTCAAGATCTAAGGGTGGAGATTGACTTCAAAGATTGGCTCAAGAAATGGTGCACTATATAAAGGGTCACCTAGCTTTAATCTCAAAACAATTATGAGACAAGACATACAAGTGATCATCATACAAGAGAATTCAAGTGCAAGTGTGAGAGTGCAAAGATACAAAACACAGGAGAGGCACTAGAATAGATCTCAAAAGATAAGCTGGTTAGAGAAAGTAGTGTAGATTGTGGGTAAAGGGCTTTGTAGTAGTTCTTATCACATTTTTTCTTCTCTTCTTTGGTTCTTCAAGAACTAGAGGTTTCTTGAAGAGGGTTGCTGTAATCTATAAGAACTTATTGATTTAGTGCAGAGAATTCAGAGGAACTCATAGGGACGTAGGCTATTGTCGAACCTCGATAACAATTGTTGTGTTATTCTTTTCTTTGATTTCTGTTTCTGTTTCTGATTCATTACAAGTCACTCTAGACTTGGGTGTTTGGAAGATCACCACTTGGGCATCAAGAAGGTGATTTCCCAATAGTGGTATCAGAGCTAGAGGAGATACCACAATAGTGGTATCAAAGTCGGAGGAGATACCACAATAGTGGTATCAGAGCCGGAGGAGCATTGGAGAGCGGGCATCGGAGTTGGAATAGAAGGTAGCGGAGCAAGACTCCAAGAATCAAAGGCCAACTTATTTGGTGATTCAAGAACGGAGCTGGGATCAATATCTGATCATGTTCTTGAGGGTGATTCAAGAACGGTATTGAAATCTATCTTTGATCAAGTTCTTGTGATTTAGAAGTTTGGGAAAGCAATTGTGGGTGCTGCATAAATCTGGGATTTTCTCCAAAAGATGGCTTCAAATTTCTATGTTGAGAAGTTTGATGGAAAGGAAGACTTTGCCCTTTGGAAGTAGAAGATCAAGGTTGTTCTGATACAACAGAAAGTGGACTTGGCGATAGGAGAAGATGATGCTTTTCCAACAAATATCACGGAAGTCCAGCGGATTAAGATGAAGAAGATGGCATACAGCACCATTTTCTTGCACATGTCGGATAGTGTCACAAGGAAGTGCGAAGACTGGAAAGATCTTACTGTCATATGGAAGAAACTAGATGAGTTTTTTCTTACCAAAACTCTCCCTAATAAGATTTATCTTCTTAAAAGAATCTTTGCTTTTAAAATGGATCATAGTAAAGAGTTGCAAGATAATCTTGATTTGTTTAACAAGCTAGTTCAAGATTTGAATAATTGTAGCATAACATTCCCAGGTGAACAATTGACTGTTATTTTGTTGAATTCTCTTCTTGATTGTTTTTATAATTTGATTAATGCTATTGAATATGGAAAAGATACTTTAACCAAGGAGATTGTGATTAATGTCATAAGGGCTCATGATTTCAAAGCTAAGATGAGGGAATCATTAAGTGGAGAAGGGTTATTCGTTAGAGGAAGGCCAGCAACTCAGAATGGCACTAGCATTCATGGCAACTATCGGGAGAAATCAAGAGGTAGAGGGCAGAGCCATGGGAGATCTCATTCTAAACCGAGATTTGAAAGAAATAGATGCTTCTACTGCAACAATGAGGGACATTTCAGGAAAGATTGCAAGAAGAAGATGTAGGATGAGAGAGGAAGAAGCCATACCAACAATAGAGAGGCTTCAGTTGCAAAAGGATAATAGCAAGATGATATTCTTGTTGTGCGCTCAAATGTGAGCAGGAGGCAAGGTAGCGAGAAATGGATTCTAGATTCCGGGTGCACTTATCACATGTACCCTCATAAGGATTGGTTCAAGAATTTTCAGGAAACCAATGATGGAAAGGTTTTCTTAGGGAATGACACTTCTTGCCAAGTGAGGGGGATAAAAGACATCCAGTTGAAGATGTTTGATGGAGTCACAAGGCCGCTGCGGAATGTGAGGTATCTTCCGGATTTGAAGAGGAATTTGATCTCATTGGGGCAGCTGGATTCCATGGAGTATACATACAAAGCAGTGGGAGGAAAGATTAAGGTAACCAAGGGATCTTTGGTAGTGATCAAAGCAGCAATTAAAAATGGACTCTATGAGATGATCAGAGAAATAGAAATAAAGGATTAAGCAGCAAGCTTGATGGCTGAGATGGATAAGGCAGCCTTTTGGCACACTCGTTTGGGACATATGAGCGAAAAAGGCCTGCAAGTTCTCAGAAATGATGGTCTACTTGGTGGTGACAAAGTAGAAAAATTGGATTTCTGTGAGTGTTGTGTTCTTGGGAAGCAACACTGGGTCAGCTTCAACACCGGAGTGCACAAGTCTAAAGGGATTCTTGACTACATTCATTCTGACCTTTGGGGACCAGCAACATAGGGAGGTAACTTTTACTTTCTGTCTTTAATTGATGATTATTCAAGAAAGGTTTGGGTTTATTTGCTTAAAAATAAATAAGATGCTTTGAATAAATTTGTAGTGTGGAAAAAGTTGCTGGAGACTCAAACGAGTAGGGTAGTTAAGGCTTTACAAACCGATAATGGCTTAGAATTTTGTAATAAGGATTTTGACAAATTCTATGAGATAAATGACATTCTAAGACATAGAACGGTTTTAAAAACACCTGAGCAAAATGGAGTTGCTGAGAGGATGAATAAGACCCTTATAGAAAAGGTTAGGTGTATGTTAATTGGGTCCGGTTTACCAAAATATTTTTGGGGGGAAGCTGTGTCTACTGCTACATACTTGGTTAATAGGTCACCCTTTAGAGCTTTAGAGCTCAAGACTCCTATGGAGGTGTGGGGTGAGAAACCCCCTGAGTTGAGTAACCTTAGGACTTTTGGGTGTACTGCATTTGCACATCAAAAGGATGATAAACTTAACCCAAGGTCTAGAAAATGTGTGTTTCTAGGGTATGGTGATGGGGTTAAGGGGTATAGGTTGTGATCCTTAGAACCAAAAGGTATTAAACTCATAATAAGTAGGGATGTTATTTTTAATGAATTGTTATTTCCCTATTTGGAGAAAACTAATCCTGCAGGGGCTAGTGAGCAAACCAGTCCGAAATTTGTGGAGCATCGCATCAAGGAGAATTCAGTTCAAGTAAAGCAAAGAAGGCAAGAGGGTTCAGACTAGGTAGAGCCCATTAATGAAGGCCAAGCTCAGAGCAATCAAGATGAGGCTGAACTAGAAGGGGTTGATATAGTAAGTCAGAATGACTACCAGCTCACAAAGGGACCGAGGAAAGAGGGTGATCAGACCACTTTTGAGATATGGGTTTGTGTATGCTAATGTAGCAGCTCCTTGGATAGAAGGAGGGATGGTTAAACCAGAAACTTACATGGAAGCCATGGAATGTAAGGAGTCATCAAAGTGGCAGCTAGCTATGAGGAAGAAATGGATTCTTTGAGGAAGAACAACTCTAGGGAATTGGTGCCCAAACCAAAAAAACAAAGAGTCGTGGATTGTAGGTGGATCTACAAGATCAAAGAAGGGAATCCTCTAGGGGATGAAGTCTGGTATAAAGCTAGGCTAGTGGCGAAGGGATTCACATAAAGAGAAGGCATAGATTTCACTGAAATATTCTCATCGGTTGTGAAGTACAAGATGATACGGATAGTATTGGCTATGGTGGTCTAATTTGATTGGGAGATTGAGCAAATGGATGTGAAAACAGCGTTCTTGCATGGAGAGCTTGAAGAGACCATCTACATGAAGCAACCTGAAGGCTATGAGGAAGGAAGGCAATGAGAGTTGGTGTGCCAATTGAAGAAATCTCTCTATGGCCTGAAGCAATCACCTCGGCAATGGAATAAGAAGTTTGATTCCTTTGTAACTCGCTTGGGTTTCATGAGAAACTACTATGATTTGTGCTTGTACTATAAGGGGCACAAGGTAGAGGAAGTTGTGATCATCCTCATCTATGTTGATGATATGCTGTTGGTTGGGAGTAGCATAAAGATGATAGAAGAATTGAAGTCTCAACTCAGTGAGGAGTTTGAGATGAAGGATTTTGGCCATGCACAGAAGATCATTGGGATGAGCATAATCCGGGAAAGGGAGAGAAATAGATTGAAGATTTCTCAAACTTTCTACATAGAGAAGATGATATCTAAGTTCTCTATAGAAGATAACAAACCAGTGAAGGTTCCCCTTGCTGGTCATTTCAAGTTCTTCAGCGATCAATGTCCGAGATCGGCGGTGGAGAAGAAGGAAATAGAAAAAGTCCCTTACTCTAGTGCGGTTGGTTCAGTTATGTTCACCATGGTAAGCACTAGACCTGATATTGCTCATGCAATAAGTGTCCTCAGTAGGTTTATGATTAATTCTGGAAAGGAGCATTGGCTTGGGACGAAGTGGTTGCTGAGGTACTTGATAGGAAGCCCAGAAGTAGGGCTGGTTTATGAGAAAAGAGGTAAGTCCATCTGTCTTGAGGGTTATGCGGATTCGAACTATGAAGCAGACCGGGATAAAAGAAGATCGATTACCTCCTACTTCTTCAGCTTAAACGGATGTTGTGTAAGTTGGAAGGCTCAGTTGCAGCCGGTGGTAGCACTCTCAACAATTGAGGCTGAGTACATAACGACAACGGAAGCCATAAAGGAGGCTATGTGGTGCAAAGGGTTGTTGGAGGAGTTGAAGGTCCTGAAAGAGCAAGTGGTGGTGTATTCGGATAGCCAAAGTTTGTTGCACTTGTGTAAGAATTCGGTGTTCCGTGAGAAGATAAAGCACATGGATGTTTGGTATCATTTCATTTAGGAAAAATATTACGGAATGATGCATTCATGTGGACAAGATAGCCACAGAGGAAAATCCTGCAAATTTAGGCACCTAGGTTCTACCTCCAAGTAAGTTCAATCATTGCCTTGGACTACTTAGGATTGGAGTCGGTTGATATGATGACTCAAGATGAGTTTGGATCCTGAGTTCTCTGCATAATGGGTTCGGGTTTAAATGCTTAGACAAAGGTAGATATTGTTGGTGTTTTTCTAAGGTTTAAACAAGGTTTGAAGATGGTTCAACATCAGATATTGGCGCCACGGCTTGAGATGTGCACGCCTAACCTTGCAGCAACTCCAGAATGTGTGCACACCGATGTGTGCAGTGGCTTAGCTCTTCCAAGGTGTGGTGCCCAGCAAAGGAGAAGACCTGGAGTAGGTGTGCGCCGTGGCTCAGCCTCCCCCAGGCCGCGACGACCAGAATGGATGCAATTATGGAGATGTTCAGCCCTCTTCAGGCCATGGCATGCCCTGTTCTAGGCCACGGCCTGAAGGCACACTGATGCACAGTGGTTCAGCCTTTTAAGAGGTACGTGGATGCATGAACAAAACACACAGGATCACTAAGGATTGATGAAGGGCTATAATTGAATGGTCTTCAAGATCTAAAGGTGGAGATTGACTTCAAAGATTGGCTCAAGAAGTGGTGCACTATATAAAGGGTCACCTAGCTTCAATCTCAAAACAATTGTGAGACAAGACATATAAGTGATCATCATACAAGAGAATTCAAGTGCAAGTGTGAGAGTGCAAAGACATAAAACACAAGAGAGGCACTATAATAGATCTCAAAAGAGAGGCTGGTTATAGAGAGTAGTATAGATTGTGGGTAGAAGGATTTGTAATAGTTTTTATCACTTTCTTTCTTCTCTTCTTTGGTTCTTTAAGAACTAGAGGTTTTTTGAAGGGGGTTGCTGTAATCTGTAAGAACTCATTGATTTAGTGCAAAGAGTTCAGAGGAACTCACGGAGACGTAGGCTATTGTCGAACCTCGATAACAATTGTTATGCTTTTTCTTTTCTTTGATTTCTGTTTCTGTTTCTGATTCATTACAAGTCACTCTAGACTTGGGTGTTTGGAAGATCACCACTTGGGCATCAAGAAGGTGATTTCCCAACATTATTAATTACAAGCTAATTAAATATTTTAATGCAAGATAAGAGTATAATAATTGAGAGTCCATACGCATCATCATGAAACATCTTTGGGTTGAATGCATGATATGCAGTTAGGACCTTTCACGGATAAAAGTTGCTATGAGAACCTATTTCAGCCTTCATATGCTTTATGTGCAAACCTTTTAATTTAATATATCATGATACTATCAATTTTAATAGTCATTATGTTGTTGTTTAATAATAAAAGTGACCTTGAATTAAAAGGAAACTATAAAATTAAATAATGTAATCTATTATAAAACTGTGATGTAATAGCGTACTCCAAAACTATAAATGAGTAAATTAATTAACTGAGAATTCAAACTCATTATCATGAAACAACTTTGGGTTGAATACGTGATATATTGTCTGAAATCCACACATAAAAGTGGCTAAGAGAATCTGTTCCTATCTTCGCCAGACTACCACCTTTTGGTGAGTAGACCAATAGGGCAAGTCACATCCCAACCATACATTCACATGTAAAACTCTAACTCTAATACACAATACAAACCTTTGGGTGAATGAATGCATTATCGAATAAGAGACATTCCTAAAACATAAGGGACTTAAATTCCATATATCTAACTGAAAGGCCACTTTGGTGGCTACAATTCAACTAAACTAATGAAACTCTCCCATAACTGGATATATTTTATATTACTCACACCATAGTTCCACAATATGATTTTAACTTCCGAGACATGGGGCAAATTATTGTCTCCAAGATCAGTAAAAAATAATCCACCTCTATTTGATATCTTTATTATGCTAATTACATTGATTATTAAATTTAATTTATACTTTAAATGGTTTTAGTTTGATTTGGATGTGATTCAGAGCACTTTATGCGAAATTAAGGAAATTATATATGATAATCGACATTGTGTAGGATACGGTCAACTATCAAAACTTTATATCCTAATGATAGTCGATTGTCGAAAGTTTCTGTTCTAATGACAGTCGATTATGGTGTCCAAAGTCTATCCAAATCTTCCTCTTTAGGACAGTCGACTTTGGTAAACCATAGTTGTTTGTTAAAAGTTTTTGTCCAAATCTTTCCTTTGGCACAATCAACTGCCCACAAGTGACAATTGACTGTGAACTCGACATTTAATACTATTCACTCGATTTTCACGCCTAAAATCAATTTTCTTTATATCCAAACAATATTTAAGGGTTTCAATTGTTACTTTATGTGTTTTAATCTTTACAAACACTATTGATTCAACCAAATAACCTTAATCTAACAAATAACTAGTAATTTACTAATTGAATCTACACAACAAAACCCTAAACATGTTTCCATAAACTGGAATTATTTGATTTATATAATCACACAATCAAGCTTTATATTGCAGGAATCTAACAAATGAATCAACATGCTTTTTTTGCTATAATCAATTTTAAAAATAACTTGATTCGTAATTTAAATCATAACATGCCTTTTCAATCAATCAATTAAAACTTTAACTAAGGTTACAAACTCAAGTTATGGTGACTCTGACACCACAATAAGATTTATCATAGAACAATTCAACTCTAGAATCAACCATCATAGGATTATAGAAAACCTGATATAGAATGATTGAATTGATAACCTCAATGTGTGCCTGTCTTGGATTCCATGATGAATCGCACAGTGAAAATAAGAGATTCTCACGTAGTTACACGAACAAGAATGTTGAAACTGAAAGTCGTAAGTGAAAACTCAAACTAGGGCTTTCCCATCCTTTTTCCTCTAGTTAACTGACTTCCTCAATGAGACAGAAGACTGTAGAGTTATATTTTTGGAACATAAAGAGGAGACCTAGCCATAATTCTTATATAGTATCCCATTAGATTGCTCATCAAATACCTAATGGGTTACTAAGTCCCACATTAGCCAATCCACACTTAACACACAAGATTTATACTCAATAATAGATAATGTTATGTGGGATATTTTTAAGTCTCACCAAATGATTAATTACTTAGCATGTTTCGAAAAACCCAAAATCCGTAATTAATGTAAGCTAAGAAAATTCTAACTTCCATCGTCTCTCCCTCAAAATAGATGCCTTCTTTTTCTCATAATTTTTAAGATTTTATTTTCTCCGGGGGTGCAGTCACCAATAGCCTTATGATCACTGCACTACTGCACCCCACCTTGACTGAAACCTTGTGTTGAAATCTCACCAGAAACCTGATTACAATTTAATTAACTTGGGAATTTGCAGGGATAAATCTATTACAATAATTTACCATTTACTTGGCCAAAATGGTGATTATTATGCAACTTGAAACTCTGAATCATTTGTCTGGCTGAGCATGAAATTTAATTGATAAAACTTATGTTACATGGACTCGAGTATGAGTGTCAGGTACGTGTCTGAGTGTCCAAATCATTTATTTTTTTTATAATTTTTAATATTTTTTCTTTTAATTTAAAATGTTTAAGTGTCATACTCTTATTTACAGTATTATTGTTTGATATGAATATTATAGGGTAAAGTGAATATTGTATGTAACATAGGATAAAACAAAGACATGAAGTTTGAATTATTTGTCATACTTTGCAGGGGTAGTTTGATCAGTAACTAAATAAAATAATTGAAGCACAAGCTTTATTCATTTGATTTGTACAAGCACCTTCTTAACAAAACCAACTTAAAGTTAGTAAAGTGAGTTGGCCATAGTTGACGGTTTAAACGCAGAGTTAGCAGTAGAAGAAAAAATAATGGATAATTTCCCTTTAATAATAGAATGAACAAATCCATATTTACAACCAATTTCAACACCTACCCAGCAAATAGATGGGTACATCATTTCCCGGATTATGTAAAGGTTAGCTCACAGAAAGAAATGGGAATCGCTAAGTTTAAGTATTAACAAACAAAAGACTTTAAAAAAAATTATTTTTTCACAAATTAATCCATAAATGAACCATTAATGACAATGCGAGCATCACATGCCACCATCTTCCCATCAATTGTTTCAACCCATTTGATCCGTTGCTGCAGACGAGCTTGTGATTATGATAAGTGCACGCCGTTTGATTCCTGAAATCAACTAGAAAGGATTGCTTAGAAGATAACAATTGAATTAAAAGAACGTTAAAAAAGTCAAAGCATTAATTGTTAAAACGGTTGATGATAAAAAGGACGGAGCTATAAACTGCTTGCTAAACCAGCAGTTAACGGTTTTTCTAATAATGAATTCTAAAAAACAGAAACTCCCCGAACAGGAGAGCTGCTTAATTAATCCGTTTGCTAACCTAGATGAGCAGAAGGTGATGATATAATCTGTCGCTGAACAAGTAAAAATGCTTGTGGGATCATCATAAGCATAACTATATGCAGTTGGGCATGCTTGCTTGAACTTCTTGGAGTAATATGTTGGTTGACATAATGCAGGACTTCCATAAGCACCCCTGCAACAATACTCATCAGTGTTGAACACATCGCAGGCGCTCCGGCAAGCTATAACCTTCCCTTTGGATTTAACAGCCAGCTTCGACGGGCAATTAGCCCTCAAGTCACTGTCACAACCGGCAGAACTGCAATTTCCTTTACCATTGATGGGTTTAACAGCCATTGGCAAATTAAACCCATCGACAAGGCTAACATCGTAAAAATCAAGTGTTGAGAGGGTAAATTCGGCAAGTGTAAATTCCGCAAGTGAAGCTGGGGTTTCCCCTGAGGCTTTACACTGTAGGGCAGTGCCACAGGCACCGGTCTGGCATGTACCATTGCCCTTTTTGTCGAATTTACAGCCAGTTCGACCCCATAATCGGCCGCTCCACCCTACAGGAGCATTAAAGACAATAGATTGGCCTGATTTCAATACAAACCCACCACCACTGAAGTTGTCACCAGGTATAATTGCAGGCCAGATTGTGTCCTCGCAATTGTTCACTATTGTGAAAATTCTTGTACATTCGGACATTGTTGGCCCTGCGAATTTCAAAAGCCCGTGCAATGTAACAAATCAAAAACAACTTTCATTTATATAAGCAAACGAGAGGAATTGTTAAATTTTACCTGAAGAAATTATAATTAGTATCAGAAGAAGTGGAAAAAGCACGCGAAAATGTATTGCCATCTCTTCCATTAATTTGATATGTCTCTGATCTTCTACTTCTGATCTCTATATGGAGTAGTATAGGACTTAAGGCACTGAAAATAATATACCATGCATGTAAGCAAAGGCTTGAAGAATACGTGTAGAGTAAGAGAGAGTTAAAAAAATATCAAAGTAAAAATAGCCATTTCTTAATTAGCTACTAGTAAAGGGTTTTACGCAAAGGCTAC
Source organism: Bretschneidera sinensis (assembly GCA_023935145.1). NCBI lineage: Eukaryota > Viridiplantae > Streptophyta > Magnoliopsida > Brassicales > Akaniaceae > Bretschneidera > Bretschneidera sinensis. The sequence goes on from CM043700.1 coordinate 108,849,508, forward strand.
ATCTACATGATTCCTTTCCTAATCCTTTCATGCAAGTTTAATCAGTTCCATCCTTCTTCCTCTTTTGTATTCTTATTATATTTTCTCTTCTCTTGCACGGTGGACAGACTCAACACGCCAAATGGTTACAATTGATTCATTACCCTCTACATGAATTTTCACAACATTATTAAATTCACCGTTGCCCCGACTTTTTTTATTTAGTGTGACAGTTTGGGTTATCTTATTCATACTTGTAAAATTTGATTTTTATGGGTAAATTTGAAAGTCATTTTTTCTCGATGAATTGGATGCGAGTAAAAAAATTAAAATATCCACTAGAAACGGATTCGAAGAGAATGGCATCGATAACCGTATATTATTATATATTTATAATTAAAATTTTCTTGTCAGGAAATGAGCCTCTAGTATTAGGTGGTCTGCTAACGGTTGTCGCGTTATACAATCCTTGCTTCGTTTTACGTCATTGACCTCTTCCCCTCTTTATTCCTGGCCTTAGTATTACGTTTTGCTTCTCTTGGATGTATATGCATGATTGTAGGTTTTGATATTTATTGATCAAGGAAACTAAAAACTAAAAACCAATTGCTCTAGAGAAAAAAGGGATCTTTTTATGTCAATGATCACATTCCCAGTTTTCTTTTTCTGGTTTTGGGCATCATTTGGACTCGACCATAAGCCGGGTCAAGGCAGGTTCGGGCTTACACATAACAGGCTAGCTTAAGTCTGCTTAGCTTGTCCACTGGGCCTGGCAGTGAAGCCTGTTTAACACTCAACAATATAAAAGGTTTTGGTCCAATCTAATTGTAGTCGGACCATAATAACACTTACTCGTGACTCATTACAGTCAGAGATGGAAGTGAGCTAAGTGACTTGTCTGGCTCACTAGGCTCGGTTAGAAAAGATAAGTTCGAAACTCGATCAAATGAGCTCGCACCGAGTTCGAGAGGTGATTTTGACTCGAATAGTCAATTGAGTCGAGCTCGAACAATGTCAAACTCGACTCACTCATGAGCCAACTTAGTGAAATTTAATACAATAATTATTGAATAAATACTATATTTATCTATTTTATTTAAGAAAATATTGAAAATATAAATACCAAATATAATTCACTAAGCTTCATTTTAGTTCGGAAAAGCTCAAACTCGAGTAGGCTCGAGTCAGTTATTCGAGTAGATCATAAGTTGAGCTTGAGCTTCATTTTCACCTTTCGAGCCGAGCTCGAGTTCAGTTTTCTAAACTGTAAGTTTAAAGTTTTTGTTTTCTAACTTTCTACCTAAGTAGAGAGAACCAAATATCATTTTAAAAAGAATATCCTAAGTCGTAACTCATCCAAATGTCATAGAAATGAAAAGGTCAAGCAGAAGCTAAATAGAAAAAGCAAACCGCAAAATTTTCTGCTTCCAAAGTCGACAATCTGTCAAATAAGTGAAATCTTGATTAGGTTATACTCTACTCAATTGAGTTCTTCTTGACTCGATTAATTGCAAAAGTCCGACCAATTGTTTTGATGCTAGTAACACACTAACTATACATAATGGGTGCATTACAGGACTTTCCTCAACAAATCATTGTTTGCCCCAGTCGAGGTCTTTTAGACTCGATTGGATTCTTTTTACCTCAATTAGGTGTTTGGTTATCATTTTTTATTTTGTAAAAAAAATCTAGTCATTGCCCAACAAGGCTATTAAAAAATAGTCCAGTTATCAATTATCCCAAAATGTTAAGTTGATGAAAAATAGCATGTTTATTCTTTTATATTGTAGATATGAAAATTGTATTCCGCTACATGTCAAAAGCTTAGAGGATAATAAAAAAAAGATCGTGGACCACACACCTTCAACAAATTAACCACTTTCTCAAATCAGTTAAGGATTACGTGGAAGAAGCGTAAAAGAAACTGACTTAGAATTGTGATTAAAAATAACAGTTGTCAAAAGCAACGATTTTTCCTCCCAAAAAGAGGACGTTAATTGCCTATAAATAGTGCCCTTCGCTCCATTTTTAAGGGACAAAAAAATTGAAGAAACAAATCTTTCTTGTAATACTCAAAATGAGATAGAAGTTCTTTGTAATTTCCTTAGAAACTAAACACATTAATTGTAATCAAATTCTTCCTTCAAACACTCAGATTAGATTTTGAAATTCAATATATTAATAAAAATACTTTGAATTTTGAGAGTCGATGAACAGTATAAGAGAGGATATACCTGCAGTGAGGGCCCCATTATAGGTGAAGTAACGAAGGATATACCTCCAGTACATGATGCTTTGCTAGCTTCTTTAATAATATTGGCCTGGGAGAAGGATCCGTGAGAAGAAAAGTTGTCGCATCACTACTGCGCATTGCACAAAAGCACTAATGTGAGTGTAACATAAGTGCTAGTAGGATGCTAAAGGAAGAAAAATCTAGAGAAAAAAGCTTTGTGTTTTCTTCAAAGAACAAGTTAGTCCTTAGAGATAAGCATAACAAACCGTTGTATCTAGAAGCCATACTGAATGGTCTGAAAGTGAAGAGAGGATAAGTGGATGGAGGATCCTCTATGAACATCATACCACTATACACTCTTAAGGTTGTGGATATATCAGAGAAGCATATTGTTAAGTGACAAATATTGGTGAAGAGCTTCTTTAGAGAAGAAATGCAGACACTTGGATATGTGATGTTAGATACTATTGTTGGGCCGCTGCGCAACATGGTGAAGTTTCGTCTTATAGACATGGCAACATTATCTTGGGAAGGTCGTGGTATCACACGCATCAAGCTATCTATTATGCCTACTACCAGTGGTTAAAAACATGGTGTGAAGGAAAAGAAGTAACGATCCACACATCCCAAGCTCCATTTGAAGTCTAGGAATCACACTTCTACAAAGCTAGAATTTACAGTGATTTCTTGGAGGAAGGCATTACAAATCTTAAGCCTCTAAGAAGTTTAGCACTACCTAATTAGGATATGTTGAGAAGAAAAGAAGAAGACAAACAAGAAGAGAGAGAAATTTGGAGAACAAACAGGGAAAACCAGAGGAGGAATTTCTAAGGCAGTCCTGCCTGATGGATGAATCCACTATTACCTATGAAGGGGTGGGGGATCAGGGGAACCCAAATCTCTTGATCCTGGATACTAGGGGAACATAGCTAGGGTTGGATTTGAGCCGAGTCAAGCTCAAGCTAAGGGTTGTTCAAACTCAGCTCGTAAAAATAATTGTTAATCGACTCGAGTCTCAAGCCAAGCTCAAGCTCAAAACACTAAACTCGAACTCGACTCGAAGTGAAAATGTGAACTCAAGCCAAACTCGCAAGCTGTTTGGAAATAATTTAAACATAAAATTTTAACTCAAAAGGCGAACTAATAAAAGTTAGTTTTTGCTCTAAACCCAAAACGGGAGAGGCTCATAACCCACTTAAGAGCCCATGATGACTTGGAGCGGGCAAGTGGTAAGAGGTCACAACAAATGCCACTGATACTTATATGAGATGGGATCTATTTCCAACATTTGTATAGGTGATGTGGGATTGACATGAGGAGAAAGATAAAGCATATAGTGTTTGTTTGTGTTTGAAGAATGAGAGAGATCTTATGGCCTTTATATTTATTGATAGAGATAAAATAATGAGCACATGAAAACACATATATTCATTTAATAAAAAAAACATAAATTTTATATGGCAAATATGAATTTATGACAAGTAAAAACATGGTGTTTCAATGGTGATATGGTGTTACACTGTTACAATGGGATACATGAGTATCCCACATTGGAAGTAGACAATAGCAACATAGAAAAGCTTCTCTATAAAAGGCTTCCTTAGCCTCTCTCCCACTCATGCTGAAAAAATGGCCTTGATTAGCTCAGGGTTTCTATGAATCAGTTCAAACTTTTGATAATATAAAATTAAAATATATAAATATTTATATATATTTATAAAATCATTTATATATTGTTTAATAGTATCTTGAGTTGGCTCATGATCTGTTGAGTTAAATACTCAAGGGCTCGAGCTTGGCTTATATATTCAATTGAGTTCAAAACATAACTTGAACTTGGCTCAAGATTGGTTTTAACGAGTTACGAGTCAAGTTTTGGCTAGTCGAGCCTCGAGTTCCTTGGTTCGATTCCACCCCTAAGCACAATAGAACAAGTAACCACCTTTAAAGATGATATGCTTGTGGATGGAGAAGAGGAAAAGGAAGAAGAAAAGGAAAAAGAAAAAAACTAAATTCATAGATGAATTGGAGCGCATTGATCTGGCTAAGGAGGGGCAAGAACAAAAGCCCACTTTTATTTCAGAAGTGCTCCACTCATTGCAAAAAGAGGCACTGATTTCATTACTCAAAGAATATGTAGACGTATTTGCTTGGAAAAATAAGGAGATGCTTGGTTTAGATCTTGCACTGGTCGTTCATCAATTGAACCTAGATCCGAAAGAAAGCTAGTTAAACAATCACAAAGGTCTATGTCTCATGAGCAAGAATTGATTTTAAAGGCATAGATAGAAAAATTATTGAAGAACATGAGAATTAAGGAGGATTAGTATCCTACATGGCTTGTGAATCTAGATGTGGTACCAAAGAAAAGTGGAGAAACGCACTTATGCCAAGACTTTCGTCCTCTCTATGATGCTACACCAAAAGATGACTTCCTATTACCCAACATTGACACCTTGATTGATGCTACTGTAAGGTGTAAAATTTTTTCTTTTATGGACATTTTTAGCGACTATTATCATATAGCTATGGCTCATCAAGATGTAGAGAAAACTACTTTTAGAACTCCATTTGGTAATTATTGTTACACAGTTATGCCATTTGGACTAAAAAATTGCATAAACTACATTTCAAAAAGCAATAATGATGATATTCAATGAGTTGAATCATAACGAAATGGAAGTCTAAGTGGATGATCTAGTTGCTATGTCTAGAATAATTGAAGACCATTTGATGCACCTCCGAAAAATATTCAATAAGTGCACTTTTACAAGCTGAAGCTTAACCCACTAAAATACTCCTTTGGAGGTTGAACATGTAGGTTTCTCATATTTATTGTTCACAAAAAGTTATTAATCTTGATTTAGACAAGGTTAAAGCCATCAAAGACATGAATACTCCGATCAACATCAAGCAGCTCAAATCATTTATAGGTCGCGTCTTGTACATTCAAAGATTTATTTCTACCATTTCTAAGCTTTAATTACCAATGATGAATTTATTGAAGAAAGATGTTCCTTTCAAATGGAACACATGTCAACAACAATCTTTCAAGAAGATCAAGCAAGAATTATCATCAGCTAACATGATAATATAACCCATAGCAGGGAAGCCTTTGCTACTGTATTTGACTTCAACAAATAAATCTATTGGAGCATTGCTGGCTCAAAAAGTTGATGGAGTCGAGAAACCCATTAATTATTTGAGTAGATTAATTATAGGATCATAAATATGCTAATCAGTTCATGAAAATCATTGTTTGGCTTTGGAATATGGAACGTAAAAGTTTAAGCACTATATAGTGAGCTACAAGGTTCATTTGTACACCATGTCTAATCCATTGTTATTTTTGTTATCGAGACTTATCCTGAGTGGAGGAGTAACTAGATTGATGATTCTTCGCAATGAGTTTCATATAAAAGTCAAAAATCAAGTTGCCATGAAGAGTTAGGCTTTGGCAGATTTATCGGCACAATTCCATTCAGGATAGTATAAGCCAATCAATAAAGAGATGCCTAGAGAAGAGGTTTGCTTTGCAGATTTCCAACCTTGTTAAGAAGAGTACACAATGTTCTTTGATGGAGTGTGCCTAGGAAAGTTTGTAGGAAGAGACATTATCCTCGTATCAATAGACCAAAAAGTAACAACAAAAGCATGCACACCTTTTCTGGAATTTGATGTAGAAATTTAAAGGGTATGAATTATGGACAAAATGAATAATAAATTAGAAATTTTAATATAAATATTATGTCAGGTGTTGACGATTAGCAATCGAGGGAAATTGCTGAAAAGAGCAAAAAATGCAAGGAGGTGATCCACAGGTAGCTCTAAGTGCTACGTGCTACGTGGTGAGTTAGATTTACTTTAAGTAATCAAGATAAATATGAAATATATAGTGATAATATTTGAATAAATTATTAACCAATGATTTGATGATAGATGAAAATTGGTTGATGGGTATGATAGGAATAATTGATATGTAGAGAATTATTATATGAGAAGTAATATTATTGGAATAATGAGTCGACTTAATAATGAAGGTGATAAATGAAATTCTTGACGAGCTGTGGTTGATAATTTGATATGATATATGAGGAGAAGAATTTAGTGAAATTGATCAAATAATAATTTGAGAAGAAGCAGGATAGCTAATTTAAATGTCTGAATGTATGCTTGTTTTAATATTATTGTTCATATGCATATTTCATATCATTGTTCAGATGCATATGCATGAAATAAAAGAACTGGGAGGGGGTCGGTGATAAATGAAGCCGGTATATGTTGGTGATAAATGAAAACCGTGACAGCCAGTATATGCTGGTGATAAATGAAAATTGTGACAGCTGGCATATGCTAGAGATAAATGAAAACCATGATAGCTGATATATGCTGGAGATAAATGAAAATAGTGATAGCTGGTATATGCTGGTGATAAATGAAAACCGTGACAACCGGTATATGCTCGTGATAAATGAAAAACCGTGACATCCGGTATGTACTGGAGATAAAAGAATCGGGAAGGCAGCATGTCTAAGATAAAAACATATAGACATGAGGGACGATGTTCCCAAATAATAATTTATGCATTGCATCTATTTTAAATATTGATTATTAATGCTTGAGATGCTAAAGTGTTATTCTAATTGTAAATTTATTCATAGATGAATGAGCCTCACAGAGAGACAGATAAGGTGAGAAAGAAATATGAAAGTATGATATGATAAGAACTATCTGAGTGATAGATTATATGCTGTGAACCTCATAACGAGGTAATTATGAGATATAATTGATAGTCTCAAGGTGAATAAATATATGAGAAGAATAGACTGATAAAGAATGGGGATTATGATATGAGTAGTGATAATAGAATGCTATTATCAAATTATATGATATGTAGATGAATGAATATTGGAAGACTAGTTATACAAATTGAATATTTCTAGTAAATTTAATTCACTGAGCTTGTGAAGCTCATCCCTCATTGTTAAATAATTTCAGGTATCAGGCAGGACAGATAGTTAGTGAGTTGAGTTTCAGATTGAGTCATTATTTGTAAGCCACGTGGTCCACATCCTCAGACTAACGAGAAAAAAATTGTAAATATTCATGCATACTACTTTGTATATACTGTTCAGTGGAGATCTGAATGATGTAACTCCCCTGTTGAGGTTTGAGGAATTATGTATGTAGATATTTCAGTTGATGTTTTTATATTATTGCATATATATATCGTGCTGGGATTTCAAAAAGTGATGACACCGTCTCGAGGGCGGCCAACCCTAGATGGGTCGTTACAGTTTAGGCCAATCTAGCTCATATATACTAATCAAAGTTTTTCCCAACTCAACAAGAAGATCTCTGAGATAACCCTAACGATTGGTTATGTTGTCTTTGGTAACAACCAGTTTATAGTTCACCATGTAAGCCATCATAAAAGAATCTACTTCAACTTCACTTGCATCATTGAACTTGGAGACTATGTGTTTCTGAATCCATTCTTTAGTATTGTGCCAATGAGCGGTTGTGATAGTCTTATGAGTAGCCTTACCCATTTTTTGAGATGAAAGAAATGAAAGAAGTTGAGCTAATTGGTGAATTATTTTGTGTTTGAAAAAATGAGAATGAATACTCTCTGATTCTCTGAGTAATACAGAGTAAGAAATTTTTTTATACTGAAAATTTGTCCTTAAATATGAAAATTGTGACGTTTGGGGAGAATCATAATTACATGGAATGGAGATATTCGTATCACATAGGAAAAGTCTTGGATCACCTCTAAACACGTGGTACAAATATATCTTTCTTAGAAGGGCTTCCAGAAAAGATTTAATTGTTGTAGAGTGAAATTCCAATAATGCCCATATTCTTTAGAAATTTTTCTCATGTTGAAAGATTTGGGATTAGAAAAGATAGAAGATCGCGGAAAATGGTGAAATTGTGGGATAAAAGAAAGAATATTCTAAAAACTTGCAACTCACACATAAATGACTAGTGGGTTGATCGTATTCAGTTTGGAGTAAAATTCTGTTTGGGTATACATTAATAGGGATTATTGCATTATCGTAATCAAACTCAGTGGATTCAATCATGACAGTCAAAGTTTGGCAAGAAAGTCCTAAAAGCCAATAAAAGATATGTATTTAATTGATCAAATTTCATGCAAAAATGAGAATTATGACATTACAATTATGGATAAAGTTTGGATTGAGTAAAAGGTCTTATTGAAAGTAGGACCTATCATCAATAAAATTTACCAAAGGGGAATTTATCTCAGTATATTGAAACCACTTATAAATAGTTGGATGATAGTTGCCATTACACTTAAGGGCGTATTTTGGGAAGTGATGCCGTAAGAAACATCGAAGAAAAGAAGAATTTGCGTAGTAGATTATTGAGAAATGTCCAAAAGATCTCTCTAAATCCTCATGTAGCTGATCAAGACAATAATACAAAGTGCCCAAGTAGTGTGGAGTCAAGCTCAAACGAACATCATTGGCAATTTTTTGTAGCAAACTTGATTACTCATGGATACAAGTAGTGTGGCGGATTTCTTAGGAAAAATGAATCTATCTAGCCAGAAAGCTATGAAAGAAATTAATTCGAAAGGACTCTTGAAATCGAGACCATAAGCATGAGTTTTTGAATCCTTGAAGAATCAATTTATCCAATTCAAATAATGAGATTGAACTTTGGTTCCAATAACTTCAAAATTAGCTAAGTCTTTTTCAATTAGTGAGTAGAAGTAACATTTTTTTTTGCATTGAGACTCTGACAAACGGATATCCAAGATATCTTTAGAGCCTAGTATAGGTCAATCCAATATCTGAGCTACATGCTCCAATAAAATAGTAAACTCTCTAAAAGCGGTAACAAAGGTGTGCGTCTGATTACTTCACCTAAGCATTAGCGAATTACGTAGAAGACATTAGTGGATTTCAAAGTTTTAATATAATTAGATATGTTCAAGATATAATCACACCATTTTCCCAAGGAAGAGTAAATCATGCTATGAATAACAAAGAAAACATCCGAAGAAGGTATTTCTTGAGACAATAAACGAAATATCAAAATAGAATGAGAGATATACTTGAAGTAGTTTCAGAAGTATTTTCAAAGGAAAAAGGGATATTGATTACAATCATTGTCCAAAATACAAGAAAACGAAGGGTAAAAGAATGAGCAAAAGTTATCAGACAGTTTGGGGTGAAAATGAAGCCATAGTATCTTTGAAGGATTGGGAATTCTTGTGAGATCATTGGCATCCGTACACGTAAGAAGAGTGTTAAAAAGTTGTACACCCATTTCAAAAGGAAAACTAAGAAAAGCACTGTGATGCAAAAGAATGAAGAAATATGGAAAAGAAAATTTCAAATATCTATATTGTTTCAAAATCCTTATACATATGTCGGGAAATTAAAATATTGTGTGGGCATACATAGAGGGCAATATATATATATATATATATATATATTGTATTTCGTGACATGTCAGATTCTCAAATGATAATAATAAAAAAAAAAAGCGTGGACCATACACCTTCAACAAAATAATTACTCTCTAAAATCGGTTAAGAATTACATGAGAGATACGTAAAAGAAGCTGACGTGGATTTGCGGTTGAAAATAACAACTATCTCAAGTAACAACTTTTTTCATCCAAAAAGAGGACACTAATTGCCTATAAATGTAATACCCGTATTCGTAAAGAAAAGGTAAAGAAATAATTTAATAAATATGATGTGGAGTTAAAATAATATATATATATATATATATATATATATATATATATATATATGCGAAAGATTTAATTTTTATAAAACGATTCTTTAAAACAAAGAAAAAAAATCGTCCAGATAAAGGAAAAAGAAAAAGAATTTTTTTTTGACATGGCAACACCTGGCTCTAGGTGTTGCCAAATAATTTTGCAACTTTTGCAAGTTGCACAGCAAGATAGTAATAAAACAGTGATGGTGCCGCGTAAAAAATTTTATATATTGAATTGTTTTATTAGTTTTACCAAATCCTGTTTGGTTTTTTTCAATCTCAAATCTAAACTGCTCTATTTCTTTAAACACTTAGGGACCGAAATAAAAGTTGAAAGAGTAAAATTTTGAAGGGGTTTACAAGAGAATTTCATAGAGAATCACGGGAAGCTCTAAGAAAAACATAAGGTAATAACGTGAAGTTTATTTTTGAAATTTAGCATACATGAAATTTCCCGGAATTCAAAGTGAGAATTTTTAAAGGGTGTGAATTATGGAAGAATTGAAGAATAAATTAGAATTTAATATGAATATTATGTCAGTTGTTGTCGATCAGCAACAGGAAAAAATTGCTAAGAAGAGCAGGAAAGGCAAGGAAGTGATCCACGGGTAGCTTTAAGTGCTACGTGGTGAGTTAGATTTACTTTAAGTAATCAAGATAAATATGAAATATATAGTGATAATATTTGAATAACTTATTAACCTATGATTTGATAATAGATGAAAGTTGTTTGATGGGTATGATAGGTATAATTGATAGGTGGAAAGTTATTATATGAAAAGTAATATTATTGGAATAATGAGTTGATTTAATAATGAATGTGATAAATGAAATTCTTGACGAGTTATGGTTGATAAATTGATGTAATATATGAGGAGAAGAAATTAATGAAATTGATCAAATAGTAATTGAGAAACGACAGGATAGCTAAATTAAATGTCTGAATACATGCTTGTTTTTATATTATTGTTCATATGCATAGTTCATATCATTGTTCATATGTATATACATGAAATAAAAGAACCAGGAGGGGCCGATCTAAATGAAAAACTGTGATAGCCAGTATATGCTGGAAATAAATGAAAATTGTGACAGCCAGTATATGCTGAAAATAAAAGAACCGGGAGGGGGTCAGTCAAAATGAAATAAAAGAACCGGGAAGGCAGCCGGTCTAAGATAAAAACATATCGACATGTGGGAAGATGTTCCATAATAATAATTCATGCATTGCATCTGTTTTAAATATTGATTTTATTTCTGAAATGCTGAAGTGTTGTTTTGTTATTTTAAATTTATTTATAGATGAATGAGTCTCACAGAGAGACGGTTACGGTAAGAAAGAAACATGAAAGCATGATATGATAAGAACTATCTAAATTGTAGACTATATGCTGTGAACCTCATAACGAGGTAATTATGAGATAATTGATGGTTTTAAGGTGAACAAATATATAAGAAGAAGGGATTGATAGAGAATAAGACTTATTAAATTTGTAGTAATAGTAGAATGCTATTATCAAGTTATATGAGATATAAATAATTAAATATTAAAATACTATTGATACAAATTGAGTACTCGTAGTAAATTTAATTCACTGAGCTTGTGAAGCTCATCCCTCAATGTTAAATGATTTCAGGCAGCAGGCAGGACAAATAGTTGGTGAGCTGATATTCAGACAGATTTATTATCAGTAAGCCACGTGGTCCACATCCTCAGACTAATGAGAAAAAAAAATATTTGTAAATATTCAAGCATATTAAGTTGTATACAATGTTTAAGTTGAGATCAGAATGATATATCTCCCCTGTATGCAGAGGAGATTAGAGAAGAAGGGTAGAATGAAACCTGATGTGGTGAGACAAGAGATTCATGAGGGAGAATGTGTGTTTGCACATGAGATGCAAGGTAATTATTTTATGAGATTTCTTAAGTTTAAACCCTAGTCTTTTAAAGGATCTGTAAATCCTGTAGAAGCTGAGTAGTGGATTAGACATGTTGAGAAATATTTTGAGGTCTTACTAGTGACAAATAAACAGAAGGTTGCTTTTGCTTCATTTATGCTGAAAGGTGAGGTTTTTCAATGGTAGGAGGATATTTTGCCCAGGGTAAGCACACAAGGAGAACAACCTTTAACTTGGAGTAAGTTTAAGGATGAGTTTTTTGCGAAGTATTTTTCAAATACCTTTCAGGCACAACAAGAGATAGATTTTATTCATCTAAGGCAAAGTAATTTATCGGTGGCTGAATATAATAATAGATTCATAGCCCTGTCAAGGTTTTTACCTGAATTAGTTAATATAGAGGAGAAGAAATGTAAGAGATTTTTAGACGGATTACACTATGACATTCTTACTAAACTCTCTTATATAGGCATTGAAAATTATGCTATACTGGTGGATAAAGCATTACAAATTGAGAATGATTTGATGGAGTTTAGAGGTAGGAGGGAGTGGTTAAATAGGTCTAGATTTGAGGGACCCAGAGGTGGTGGTAGTATGAGGGTGCAGTGTGGGAGACCACCCTAGAGGGGGCGTTCCTTGCTATAAGGAACTATAGTAAAGAGTCAGTGGTAAGCAGGATCTGTTGCTTCTGTCGCTCATAGTAATACTAGTAGGACTCATAGGTTCGGGAGACAGGCTATAGGAAGTGGGAGTTATAGTAGATGAGTAAGTATGCCACCAAGGGGAAGTGGTAATCTAATGTATGATTGAGAGCTAAGGGTTTGCTTCAGATGTAATCAGACAGTTTATGTGTCTTGGAATTGCCCGGAATTTAGCATACATGAAATTTCCCGGAATTTAAAGTAGGAATTTTCAAAGGGTGTGAATTATAGAAGAATTGAAGAATAAATTAGAATTTAATATGAATATTATGTCAGGTATTGACGATCAACAACCAAGAGAAATTGCTGAAAGGAGCAGGAAAGGCAAGGAGGTGATCCACGAGGAGTTTTAAGTGCTACGTTGTGAGTTAGATTTACTTTAAGTAATCAAGATAAATATGAAATATATAGTGATAATATTTGAATAACTTATTAACCTATGATTTGATAATAGATGAAAGTTGTTTGATGGGTATGATAGGTATAATTGATATGTGGAAAGTTATTATATGAGAAGCAATATTATTAGAATAATAAGTCAAATTAATAATGAAGGTGATAAATGAAATTCTTAACGAGTTATGGTTGATAAATTGTTGTGATATATGAGGAGAAGAAATTAGTGAAATTAATAAAATAGTAATTTGAGAAAAGGCAGGATAGCTAAATTAAATATATGAATACATGCTTGTTTTTATATTATTATTCATATGCATATTTCATATCATTGTTCATATGCATATACATGAAATAAAAGAACCGGGAGGGGGCCGGTCTAAATGAAAAACTGTGACAGCCAGTATATGCTGGAAATAAATGAAAACCGTGACAGCTGGTACATGCTGGAAATAAAAAAAACGGGAGGGTGCCGGTCTAAATGAAATAAAAGAACCGGGAAGGTAGTCGGTCTAGGATAAAAACATGTCGACATGTGGGAAGATGTTCCCTAATAATAATTCATGCATTGCATTTGTTTTAAATATTGATTTTATTACTGAAATGCTGAAGTGTTATTTTGTTATTATAAATTTATTTATAGATGAATGAGTCTCACAGAGAAACAGTTATAGTGAGAAAGAAACATGGAAGTATGATATGATAAGAACTATCTAAATGGTAGACTATATGCTGTGAACCTCATATCGAGGTAATTATGAGATAATTGATGGTCTTAAGGTGAACAAATATATAAGAAAAAGAGATTTATAGAGAATGAGACTTATGATATGTGTAGTGATAGTAGAATGCTATTATCAAGTTATATGAGATATAAATGATTAAATATTAAAAGATTATTAATACAAATTGAATACTTCTAGTAAATTTAATTCAGTGAGCTTTTGAAGCTCATTCCTCAATGTTAAATGATTTCAAGTAGCAGACATGACAGATAGTTGGTGAGCTAAGATTCAGATGGATTTATTATCTGTAAGCCACGTGGTCCACATCCTCAGACTAATGAGAAGAAAAAAAATATTTGTAAATATTTATGCATATTATGTTGTATGCAATGTTTAAGTTGAGATAGGAATGATGTATTTCCCATGTTAAGGGTTGATGATTGATATAAATAATTGCAGTTGATAAATTTTTATTGTTGCATATATGTGTCGTGCTGTGATTTTCAAAAAGTGACGACATTGTCTCCGAGGTGGCCAACCCGAGATAGGTCGTTACAATAAATAACATCATTCACTTTATTTTTAGGGGACAAAAAATTTGAAGAGATCAAATCTTTCTTGTTATGCTCTGAGCAAGATAGAAATTCTTTGTAATTTCCTTAGCAACCAAGCACAATAGTTGTAATCAAATTCTTCCCTCTAAAACTCAGATTAGGTATTAAAATTCAATCTATTAGTAAAAAAGTTTTGAATCTTGATTGGCTATTCTTTTTCAATTTAATAGATTTTGAATTTTTGTATTCTACACATTAAAAGGTAAGTCCTCATATGCAAGCCATATGAATAATTAATAGACTTTGGAAATGAAGAAAGTTCAACTGTGGGCAAAGAACAAGACAAAATATTAATGAAAAATCGAGCATTGCAAAACTCAAAATCAATCCTTGAAGCTTTAATTTTATATTAAGAATAATTGAATTATTAATTATCTAATTAAAAAAGAATCCAATTGATTTTTTTTTTTTTTTTATAATCTAACAAAAGCAGACAATGGCACTTGAACTTGAACATAAACTATATGATGCCACAAATTATACCTTTACTCTATCAAAAGAGGTCTCAAGTTCAAATTGCCAACCCAATTAAAGAGAAAAAGTATATGATACATTAATGAAGTTGGCATGACATCGCAATATATGATTTACTATATAGTACCACATCCTTCTCACAAACTGCTTTTCTCCATATCCAAACAGGAATCCTCATCTTATGATCGCATGGGAACTTGATGAGAAGATTTTTGCCTAAGTACTTTCTTAAGTCAAAAGTGGGGTATTTCACATCCTTTTTTGATCTTTAGGTAGCTCTTTTCTTTCTTGGTCCCCCATTGTTTTAGCTTCCAACTCCAAAAAGTAGTCTGTTATTCTCATACTTGCACATGCAAGGTGTGAATTAGGACTGAGGACCCATTTGAAGTGGTAACGATCAGGTTATGATCAATATTTATCATTCACATCGATATTGGGCTATCTGGAATGATTATAACCCTTCGTTTGACCGATCATTTGTAATATTTTGACCTCAAGCATATATATGCTCATCATTGTTTCTGTAGATATTTAGAATCCAAGAGAAAGCTATAGCTCATTCGTGGTAAAGAAAAGAAAAAAAGAAAGAAAAAAATTGAAGAGAAAAATCCTTTACTGTACCGGCTAGATCAGACATGTTTCGACTATTTCTTAATATGTATTAAAGTTTTAGGTTATAATTTCAAGATCTGGATACATTTTCATTTAATTTGCACACAATGCTTTACCCTTTGACATTTAAGTTTTCTTCTACTTATGTTTTAAGTGCAAAACATTTATTTTTTCGATCGGCTTGTATGTGCAAAAGCATGGTAAAATATAAAAAAAATAATTGAACCATTTTCTACAATTAAGCTTTTAGAATATAATAACTTAATTATTTTTTAATAATGATAATGATCTATGCAGATATTCATTAGCTAAACAAGTTTATTAACCTACAGTTGATTACAGATAGATAATGCCACCTGCAAGAAAAAGGACCTTTGCTGTGAACCTTTGTTTGGTTAAAGGCAAATCAAAAGTAAGATAACAATCCTTCATCAAAAAAAAAAAAAAAAAAAATTAAGATAGCAATCATTTGCAAGCTGTCTAATTATCTGCAGCTAATAAACTCCTTTTTAACTATGCAAAAGCATGATCTAACAAGAAACTGTGTACCATCGATGTGCAGATAGTCCCTGTTTGATAAACTGGATAAAGAATAGGGGATAGTCCCAAACTAACTTTCAAAATAAACTACCTGTTTAGTTGCTGAGAAATAAAGAGAAAAGAAAATAAAACACTGTTATCAAAACTATGAATAAGAACTAGATATGGACTTATATTTTCATTTATAAGAACTACATATGGACTTACATTATTTTCATCTGAATTATTATTTCCTTAATTCAGACATGTCACCCAAATGTGACTCTTGAAGGCATTCAAAAATCATGATTGGGATGCGTATTCAATGGGCCAAAGAGAAAAAACATAATAACACAAGGAGGAAAAAAGAGCCTAAACAATTTTCATTCCATGGTTATTTAGTCCCTAAGGGAGAAAAGTGCTAAATCTTTTGTAAAGCCAGTTGGCACACGTGTGGTACTAATAATGTTTAGCACCAAACCCACCTCAAAGCAATCATTCATTCCATCTTTACTATCATACACTCAAATTTTCTAATCCCTAATAAGAATACAATAAATTTCTCCTTTTTCTTTTTACATTTTATTTTACTGAATCTATATTCTAGATCAGTCAATATATACACGGGTTATTTGTGATTGAAAAATCAAATTGTAGGACATCCCGCTCGTGCATTGCATGAGAGGCTGGGTCCATCACCTTCCTGTCAAGCCCATAAGTACAGTAAAATGAGCTTTGTCACCTGCAGGTGACATGGACACATCACCCACCAATGAAAACTAAAGCCATACCCAACATGAGAAAAAGAACATGTGAATCTGGTCATAAAACTGATGTCTATATACACTAGTATATTGTCACATTAATCCTAAAGGTGAACTAGCTAGGTCCCCACTAAGGTGACTCAATTATTACTCAACAAACTTTATGAAAATGGAAGAAATGAGAAGAAGAAGCATAGCCAAATTAATTATAAATAGATTGAAGAATAAAAAATAAAGGCACTTCCTTTATCTATTTATAGACTCTAATTAGTCCACATATTGGTGCCCCAACCAACATCCCAACTAAAGACTTGTGAAAAAATGGCTTCTGAGAAGGTTGAGACAGTAGTAGCTGGAAATTATGTTGAAATGGAAAGAGAAGAAGACAATTCAAAGTCATCAGCTAAGAACAAATTCTCAAAGCTGTTTTGGCATGGGGGATCAGTCTATGATGCATGGTTTAGCTGTTCTTCTAATCAGGCACTTAACCATTTCTTCAATTTTCTTTTTAATACAAACCATGATTCTAACTTACCCTTCACCTATAAACTCATGACTATAACTCTTTTTATCCATAAAAGTTATTGATATGAGGATTCGATCTTAGAACCTTATTAACACCTAAGTATTATTAATTTCAGCTCTTTTTTTAGAGTAATTTTTTTAATGGAATATTATTGTAGGTTGCACAAGTACTACTTACACTGCCTTACTCATTTTCACAACTGGGGATGTTATCTGGGATTCTATTTCAACTGTTCTATGGGTTGATGGGGAGCTGGACTGCATACCTTATCAGTGTACTTTATGTTGAGTACAGAACTAGAAAGGAAAGAGAAAAGGTTGATTTCCGGAATCATGTTATTCAGGTAATTAATGTTCTTTTATATATATTCTTCTAGTTGGCATTGAATTTATACTTAAATGATCAGATTTGAAAAATTAATATCTTAATTACTAATTTATGTTCTTTTTTTTAAAAAAAAATAGTGGTTTGAAGTTCTTGATGGGCTGTTGGGAAAACATTGGAGGAATGCAGGCCTCTTTTTCAACTGCACTTTCCTTCTATTTGGATCTGTAATTCAGTTAATTGCTTGTGCAAGGTAATTAATGAATTTATGGTATATATTCTGTGATATAATTCGAAGATATTTTATTTTATTTTTGCTTAATTATCTTAGTGATTATCCATTAATGGTGCAGCAACATCTACTACATAAATGACAATCTTGACAAGAGAACATGGACATACATCTTTGGTGCATGTTGTGCAACAACTGTGTTCATACCGTCATTCCATAATTATAGGATTTGGTCATTCTTAGGCCTAATGATGACTACTTACACTGCTTGGTATATGACCACTGCTTCCATCATCCATGGACAGGTACACATATATTTAATCATAAATTACTAGCTACTTGTTATTAATTAGTTAGCTCTAATCAATATAAATTATATATTAATTTAAAAGAAACAAATTAAAATTTGACATGAATTATTTGCTTTCACTCTTCATACATATTTATATTTATATTTGTTTTGAAGGTTGAGGGAGTGAAGCACTCAGGCCCAGCCAAAATGGTTCTCTACTTTACAGGAGCTACCAATATTCTCTACACCTTTGGTGGACATGCAGTCACAGTGTGAGGATTCAATAACAATATTATATATAAATCAATGGATAAAAAAATAGAAATATATTAATTCATTTAATTTGTATTTACAATTTTTTTTTTCATGTAATTTATTGTAGGGAGATCATGCATGCAATGTGGAAGCCACAAAAGTTCAAGCTAATATACTTGATGGCAACACTCTATGTGTTAACCCTAACATTACCATCAGCATCTGCTGTTTATTGGGCATTTGGAGACTTACTCCTTACACATGCCAATGCTTTGTCTTTGCTCCCAAGGACTCGATTCAGAGATACTGCTGTTGTCCTCATGCTCATTCATCAGGTGACGACTAATGGGAATCCTTATTGAATTTGAGTTAATTTAGCTAGTGTGTAATTAAATTATTTGGGTTTTGGTGCAGTTCATAACATTTGGATTTGCTTGTACTCCTCTCTACTTTGTGTGGGAGAAATTCGTTGGGGTGCATGAAACAAAGAGTGTGTTGAAGCGGGCACTGACTAGACTACCAGTAGTGGTACCCATTTGGTTCCTGGCTATCATTTTCCCTTTCTTTGGCCCAATCAACTCTACTGTTGGATCTCTCCTCGTCAGCTTCACTGTTTATATAATCCCTGCTTTAGCACATATGATTACTTTTGCTCCTGCAGCCGCTCGAGAGGTTAGCCATCTTCACATTAATTTTTTCTTTAAACTTAGCCGGATTGCATTACACATTTAACCAATTTTTTTTACGCATAATTACATATTTCATCCGGTATTTTTTTTGGCAGATTTCATTTCAAACTTTCAATAATTTTATGGCAAAATGAACCATAAGATTCTATCAGTTAGTCCACTGAACTCTGAGAATTTTTTTAAAAAATCGAACCCTGATATAAAAATGAATGGCAATTTTTTTAAAAAAATGAATGGCGTGGGACTAAGAAGCTTCCTAATAGCTTCAGTCATCATGCTGTAAATATGAGATTGCTGGACAGTCCCAGCCATCACAAAATTGTCCAACAACCCCAGTCGTGTGGTGACTGAGGTTACTGGACAGCTTCGTCATCGCAGATCATTTAGTTTTATTGATGATTTTATTTCAGAGTTTGGTTTGTTAAAAAACGAAGCTTTAAGGGTCAATTTGTCACACAATTTTCTTTCAAAATTTAAAACGAAATCCATCCAAATCAAAGAGTGATATTTATAATTCAATCAATTTTTATGTCATTCTTTAACAATCTTAATTATATATTAGCCATTCAAATTTGAGTTATAAGAAGAAAAAAAAATATTGTACTAATCTATTTGTTGATTAACTTTATTTTTGTTGACAGAATGCGGTAGAGAGGCCACCAAAATTGGTAGGAGGATGGGTTGGGTTGTACTCGGTGAATATCTTTGTGGTGGTATGGGTATTCGTCATAGGCTTTGGGTTTGGGGGATGGGCAAGTATGCTCAATTTCGTACAACAAGTTAATACATTTGGCCTGTTTACCAAGTGCTACCAGTGCCCCCCTCACAAGGCTTGAGTAGATATTCTCTCTACTTTATTTATTTTATACTAGTATTTTGAAGAGAAAAAAAAAGAAAATTAACAAATTAAGATACATTTGTAAGTGTGTAAAAAGATTGGCATTTGTAGCTCTTTTTTTTCTCTTTTTTGATGCCCTCTTTTTTTTTTATTTTTTATTTCTTTCTTGTAAGAGCTATTGTTGATGAATGGTTTTCATATAATTAAGGTGTGATGGCAATCATGGCCAACCCCGTTGGAACCTACAGTTGTTACTTGTGTTGATTTAATCTTTTCAAGAAATGCAAACTCCCTTGGTTTTTGTTGCATTTACTTTGCGATTTTATTTCTTCTTGTGTTAATCAATCTGTTAATTACTTAACATGATTGGTTTGATTATGATGATTCACATCTCTTATTGATAATGCAATAAAAAGATTTTGATTTATATGTAAATTTTTATAATCTTGAAAGTAATTTTATTTTCAACACTTTTGAGTAGTTGTTCTGTGACCATAAACCCAATACATAATCATGATTCTAAGTTTGATTCGAGTATATTTGCAAATTAAAGAAATAAACCTCCAGAAGATCATCCTGGTTTATCTTTCAAATAATAAAAATCATGATTAAAATTATCGGAAGTTAAATCAATAAGTATATATGTTTTGGAGTTAAATGGTCCCCAAAGGCCAAACTGAGTGCCATGAGGCTGCAGAGTGCTTGCTTTTGACTTACTTTCTCATATTGGTTAGGTTGTGTCATTTTAGTTCGAGGACTGTCAGAATAGTTATCGCCACAGGGGTCGTGTGAGAAACTTAAATCCAGTTTATTTAAATTATTTCAAGCTTAAATTGTTTTGAAATGATTTAAGCAAATTGCATTTAAACTTGTTTAAATTATTTTATAAAAATAATCATAAATGAGGTAATCTTAATTAGATAAATGTACCTTTTTGTTTAATTATGAGTTAAATGAATTAATAATTGTGACAAGAAAATTTAATCCCACAAGAATTTAATCTTATAATTTAAGTGAGGATACTAAGGATTATAAATCTCTAGACTCCATCAATCGCTCCTATAAGAATAAAGAGAAAAGATCATATCCAATAACTTAAAAAAAAAATTCATCAAGTACATCATGGGATACAAGATCCAACACTATGATATGACATTAAGTCAATAATGCACTTGGAGAAAAAATTTCCATGGCATTAACATTCTTGACTAGAGTAAGAACAATCACAAGGGCCAAGGCGATATCATTGTCTAATTTGCAGCTGTAAAAGCGTACAATAAATACAAAGGGTGATGGTGAGTTATGTGCCAATAATACAAAGGGCTTAATTTGACATATGCTTGATCTGTCACTAGCCCATATGCAGTACTCGTTTAGGCTCTTATCAAACTACTCAAATTGGACGTTTGCCTAATTTGATGTGTTCTCTTTGTAAACATGTTTAAACGACAAATGAAAATGAGTAAATCAGTTTGAGAATTCAACCACTTAGTGCTTGGCTTAAGTAACTAAATGGAACATTCATAATTATTAGTGTCACCTGTTAATGAATGTAAAAATTATTCAATACTTTTTCAATATCTATAAGATATTATTCTTTTCTCTCCCATTCGTATGAATTTCATAAAAAAGATTAATAAATGGAGTTCATATGAATATAAAATAAATAAACAATGTTCCAAAACAATAAATAATTTCTCAAATGAGAAGACAAAAGTGAGCAAGAAAAAAAAAGAATTTAATTTAAAAGAGTATTTTGTAGGCCCAAACCCATAAAAGAGGATACTCATGACTATCTCCGCTACAAGAAATATAATAAACAAAAATTCAAAATAATAATATAAAAGATAATAAATTAATTGCTTATTAATAAGAAAAGATGAGGGAAGTGAAAAATCAAAGTCACCTTAAGGATGAGGCAATATCCTTAGAAAAATTACACCTTTTGCATTGGGTTTGATAGTATTTCTCACTTAGGATATAATAATCCTCAAGGATGTTCATTCGATGCAACAAAGTCACCTCGCTAACTCCAAAATACTAGTACACTTAAAACAGATTGAAAGCTTCTTGAAATAGTTGTATAATAAAGAACTAAAAGAAGTTGATATTTGAAAAAGAATATTTAATTTTCGCTAGGGAGCAGATTAAAACTGATTGCATACTTTAATTCCAAAAGAATATCTACCTTTTAAAACGGCAGAAAACAATATGATATTTATTCGTGGTTAAAAGGTTTTTTTGATCGACTTGCCATTATTAAGTGTATATATATACATTCTATTTAGATTTATTAGGACAACTAAGTTACAATGACGAAGGTTAAAAGTATATATATATATATATATTTTTTTTAAAGGAGGCCCATTTGATTTTTAGTAGATTGTATAATGATGAATGATTATTAAATAAATTAGTAAGCGAGGATCTTCTCTTGTAATTTGAGAAAAAAATTTTACAAACGTATTTTTGGATGAATATCACATTATGCATAATGTTGACGTGATATTCATTCAAATACACATTTGAATTTTTTATTTTTAAAATTAATAGAAAAGATCTTAATCTTAAATCAGTTGACCCCCATAAATAATTCTTAATTGATAGCTTAAAGGGTGAGTAAATTATCTAACATAGAGATCATTTGACACGTGTCAAAATGGGTTTAGTTACCAAACAGTTGACTCAACTGTAGAACCATCGTTGAAACATTTCTTTAATTGTATCAATGATGAAGTTTATGTTTTTTTTTCTTTTGATATAATTCTTTAATTTGGCAAATAAATAGAGTAACAAGGGTTTTTATGTAGGATGAGAATTAGGTCCCCGTCCGATGAACCGAAAGGTCTAACTTTTATGTGGGCCACACAAATAAGTAGATAAATAGGCCAATGGGCTTGGTGGGCTTGTAATGACTTAAGCAAAAGTGACTTTAATTCTTCTGAAAAGAAAATTGGAGAAAAATTTGCAAAAGCAATCAGTACTGATGCCAACTAGACATGAATCTAAAGCCTATGAAACTGAAAAAGCCAATATTCCCTTTCCAGACCTTACCCCAAACAACAATCTCTAGAAAATCACAACTTCCATACAAGAGATGGCAAGTGAAAGTGAAAGGCAGCTCAAGAGCTATAATTGAGTTATATATATAGAGGCTTGCAAAATATAATTGGATAAATGACACGGTATTATTTTTAAATTTGTTAAATACATCAATATTATTTTAATAAATTTGAAAGTAATATAATATAATTTGCCCCTTATAATTTGTACGATCTTCGTTCCTAAAATACTTAGATTTTCAGCTTATGATCAAGTGGCTGGTGGGGAGTTTATCATTGCATGATCAGTTCACAGGTGGGACCGTAAGATTTTCTTAAGAAGTTTCCAAGATAAAGGACTGTGTCGTGATCTCCAAGATGAATGAATCTAGCTATGTGCAAAAACTGAAACGCTTTTGACCACCTACTTTGAAATAACTCATGTCCTTTAACAAAAGCATAACCATGTATTAATCATTGTATTCATCACAGGAATTGATTCATGTTCCACAACCTAACATTTAAACTTTTTTAGAAATAGATTGCAGTTTTTTTTATCTAAGTAATTACTTTCGTTTCTTCAATTTAAAATTTTTTTGTCCTGAGAATATAAAAGATTATTAAAAATAAATATTTTTTTAAAAAATTATTAAAAATAAACAATTTTTGTTAACATATCAAGACCACATTATAACACTTATTAAATTTTAAAAATAATATTGATTAAATTGAATGTGAATTTCAACATAATTTTTTGATTGGTTCGGGTCTAAATTCAATGGTTTATACCAATTGAAAACTTCATTGGTAATTTTGATAAATTTTTTTAATAACGTCAATATAAGTATGAGATCTAAAAATTAACATTATCAATAAAATTTTTAAAATTATAAATAAAATTTTTAATTTATCTAAATTCAATAACTTAGATCCACGTCTACCAAAAATTCTTATGAAAAATATCTGTAACCAATACTTGTTTATGTGTGTATATATAACTAAGCCCAAAATCTTGACCAAAACCATGATTAGATCGTAAGCTTTGTATTCATTATAGTTGTTAGCATGTGGAACATGAATCAAATCTTCTTCAGAGTTTTTGAAAGGTCAACAGTGTGGATAAGATGCACGTGTGTGGGTCCTATTGCCCATTTGGTCGTCTGACAAGCCTCGTGTGATTGTAAGATCATGTGTGTCCCCGTGTGCTTTGGAACTTCTGTCACCAGCTTCGAGTCAGTATGTGAACATAACTTTTGTACGCAGCGACAAAACAATCAAAAACTCTTGTAGAGTCTTCGATTATAAAAAATATATGATACAATATATTTTTTACTGTAATAACATAAAAGTTGGCCATTTTCATCTATGTGTGGAAATCTTTATTCATGACCATACATGACTCTTTTAAGCCATCATCTCTCCAACTCCAATTACATCATCTTTTCTCCTTTTTATTACTCATCTTTTCTGTTTTTCCTCCACTCTCCTTCACGTGTCTTAGTGTACTTTTTCTCTTTCTTTAAGTTTCTCTCCTACATTATTTCTCTTGTTATCTTTTTTATTATTTCTTTCTTTTACTCTCATTTTTTTTTCTTTCTCCTCCTTTTTCTCTCTCACAAAATCTTTATGGAAAATATTCTTTTTTACCTTTTTCTTCTTTTTCTTTTTAGATTTCTTTTTCTCCATGGAAAATATCACAACTCATCCTAGTTTGTCCCTTTAAAGAAAATCTCAAACTCCCAATGGACTTTTTCTCTCTCATTTTCTCTCTTTCTAAAAAAATGGTGTATATATACCCCCACCATTTTGTTCTATCTCTCATCTCACGATCGGGATGGTTAGATCACTTCAGATCCTAACAGGATCAAAGAAAGATCCATAAGGGACATGGCAGACACTCCCTCTTCCCCCCCCCCCCCCCCCCCAAAATATTTTTTTTAAAAAAAATATGTTTGGATCTAAGGAAAAGTGAGGGAAAGAAAAAAAATGTGAGGAAAATCATTTTGCTATGTTTGGATGTGGTGGAAAATTGAGAGAAAATAATGTTAAAGAAGAACATGATGAAAAATTTTAGTGGATTTTTCCTTTTGAAACCTGTTCAATCTCAATATCGAACTTTGAAAAAGAAATGTAGTTTATAGACCATCTTAATTCTTCAATGTGAGTTAATTTGCATGGATAAATTTATAGCGCAAGTGTGTCACTGAAAATATCACTAACAAGGAGAGACGAAGAGGGAAGAGAAGCCATTAACAAAAGAAAAAGAAGCTTTATACTAGTTACCAAAGGAAATGGAGCTTACCAAAAAAAAGGAAAAATGAATTTCGTCCAAAATTACATTAAGGAACACGTGGAGACGTATGCAACCGTCACTTTGGGCATTTTCTTCTTTGTGAGATCCAAAATAGTATGTGTATCACTTGACCAATCACACTTCGATAATATATATTATAAATTTTTTCACAAAGAAAAGAAATTACATTTATTATTATTCAATATTCACAAGTAGATAACTTCAGGGATTATTATTATTTTTGCTCCCTGAGTTTTATCATTAGTAACAAATTACCCCTAAACTTTAAAATCAAACAGTATCCCCCTCAAATTTGAAGTAGAAACAAATTGTCTCATCGACCTAATTCTTTAGTTAAATCTGATGGATTTTTCACATGTGCGGCTAAATCATGAGGGTCATTTCACCATATTACTCTCACATGGCCGCATGCATTTGTCACACGTGTGCATGTGTGAAAAATCTGTTAGATTTAATTGAGGGGTTAGATGAATGGGGAAATTTGTTACAACTCCAAAGTTAATGTAACGACCCATCCTAAATGGATCCTACTCGAAACGACTCCATTACCTTTCACCACTGAGCACCTTGACTCAAGATGCAATCACATAAAACTTACAACTTCCAATAACATCCCTTTTTTTTAAAAACAATACAAATCCAAACAACATATTTCTTTACATACATGAAACTTATAATCATTCTCAAGGAAACTTTCAAATTTATGAAATTGAATCAAATCCAATTATACCCATACTCTCTTAGGTCATTAATTTCATATTTTACAATATCCACAACTCAAATAATGTTCAAGTATTTTTAATCTTAAGAAAAACTCAATAATTTCTCTAAGAACTCCATCTAACTTCAAACAACTCAAACTTTCTCAATTTAATTCCAAATTCAACCAAACAAAGCTTTAAATTTAAGTTTTCAAGCATACTTTAACTTAGAATAGGTTGGAAAATGATTCTATCTCAATTTCTCATAAAAAAAATCCAAAAGGAAAGCAAAAAAGGGAAGAAAATTTTGTCTGGCGCATGGGGCCCACGCACCACTGTAACCTGCTCTTCCGACGATGCCACTCCACTGGTGGCTTCCTCTGGCTACTAGGTACTTCCCTGCAAAGTCTTAGGGTGAGTGGACAAGTGGTGTGAAGGGTAGAGCTCTTGGAAATTTAGGGAACTTTTGGGTTTTGTAAGAAATAAATGAGAAGAAGAAGCTTAAGCTTTTGCCGAAAATTTCAGAGAGGAAATGAGAGGATTTCAACTATTTTCTAGGTCTCAACCCTTATATAGTCCCACTAACAATTAGTCTTTTACCTCTTTACCCTTCATTTTCTTTTTTAATTAAATTGCAAGCCATTTCCTTCATTTTTCCTAACTATTCGTATTAAGACCCCAAATGTTTTCTTCAAATCAAATCTATATAAGCAACTTTTAGCTTTTAAATACATTCTTCCAATTTAGGTACCAACCTCTACAA
Organism: Bretschneidera sinensis; assembly: GCA_023935145.1. Classification (NCBI taxonomy): domain Eukaryota; kingdom Viridiplantae; phylum Streptophyta; class Magnoliopsida; order Brassicales; family Akaniaceae; genus Bretschneidera; species Bretschneidera sinensis. Next base: position 108,876,165 of record CM043700.1, read on the forward strand.
TTAAGGGGATAAATTGTTTGATTTTAAAATTCAGAGGTCAATTTGTTACAATGATAAAACCCAAAGGGGCAAAAGTAATATTAACCCTAACTTCATAATATTTACAATAAAACGCAAGGGTCGTGTAACAACCCATCCCGGGTTAGCCATCACCGAGATGTGTCATCAATTTTAAAATCCCAACACGACACATATATGCAACAATATAAAAATACCAACTGAAATTTTCTACATACATAAATCCTCAACCCTCAACAAGAGAGTTACATTATTAAGATTCCAACTGACACATTATATACAACATATTATGCATGAATATTTACAAATATTTTTTTCTCATTAGTCTGAGTATGTGGACCACGTGGCTTACAGATAATGACTCAGTCTGAATATCAGCTCGCCAATCTATCTATCATGTCTGCTACCTGAAATTATTTAACAATGAGAAGTGAGCTTCACAAGCTTAGTGAATTAAATTTACCAGAAGTATTTAATTTGTATAAATAGTCTTCCAATATTCATTCATCTATATCTCATATAATTTGATAATAGCATTCTATTATCACTACTCATATCATAATCCTCATCCTTTATCAATCTCTTTATCTCATATATTTAATCATCTTGAGACTATCAATTCTATCTCATAATTATCTCGTGTAAACCGATGTTCAAACCCAAGAGTGTGGCGAATTGGGTTTTAATTTTTTTTTATTTTGAACTTGCTAGTTTTTAAATAGTTAAATACACAATGCATACAATCAAAAAAATATACTTGAAAGTAAAGGAGTTCAAAGGAAGAGAAAGTGCGAACTCCGTTTATAGTGGTTCAGCAATATTGGAATCCTTCAGACCCTATGTCCACTCTTTTCAAAGAACCTCCTTGAAGCAATCCACTAAAACTTTAGTTGTGCAACTTCATGGGTGTTGCAAAAACCTTACAACCAATCCCTTCCTTATGGAAGCTAATCCCTTCCTCACGTACACTAATCCATTCCTCACGAAAGTTACAAAGAAGTGTTTACTCCTAAACACTCTAAGGGTTATTACAATTTTTTCCCCTTTACAATAAACAAGATTTGTTGTAAAGTAAATGGTAGAGAGATAGCAATAAGTGTTTTTACAAATGAATAATATCTCTCTTTCAAGAACAAGCTTGAAGAATGGCTCAACAATAAGTATTTCAAAGCTTTTAAGGATTAATGAGTTTTCTTGTGAATTGAATGTGTTCTCTTCTTGTTTTAAATGCTCATTGAAGTGGGTTTATATATCCTTGAATTAATATGGCCGTTTGACACTGACTTGGTAGGTTTGGGGCATTAAATACTCAAGTCCCGCATCTCGAACGACCATATTTTTTTAATTACCAATCGACTGAGTCTTTGTACCAGTCGACTGGGTCAAGTAAGAAACTTCACTTTTTAGGCTATGGAAGAGTACCAGTCGACTAGGTCCCGAGTACCAGTCGACTAGGTCCCGAGCACCAGTTGACTGGGAATTTTTTGTCCCAAATAGCAGTCGACTGAATCCTCAACACCAGTTGACTAAGAACTTTCTGTCCTATATCCGAGTCGACTAATATAAGGAGCCAGTCGACTGGATTGTTCTTCAACCCAGTTTTTCATGTTTTAAAACTGTTTTTGACTTATAAACTTTTCTATGGTTAGTTTTGTCAAAGTCTTTTGTAAAATGAGCTACAGATCAAGCAACACAATTGAATATGAGAGATTTCCAATTTTTTTAATTACCTTAATACCTATTCTAGATCTCCTGTCTTGTCTTGGTGTTTGAATTGAATTGAGTTCTTGCATTTTGTTTCTATGCTGAATGCTTTTGCAGCTTAAACACTTAGATAAAACTGTTAGTGCAATTAGTGTAGTATTTTTTCATTATTAAAATCAAATATGGGTTAATAGTCTCCTTTTTTTTATGATAACAAAACTAATGAGAGAAAAACAGTTTTAAAAACTAAGTGTTGGGCTTTTAGGAAAAATTGGGCAGAGTTTCCTTTATTTTTCGGATAAAACCAACCTGTTAAGCATTCCAATGCAGTTCATATATAGTTATATCAACCCAACCAATCAACGCAAGATAATAGTACATTTTTCAATGTGTTCGAAGCAATGCTCCCCCTTAATATATGCTTTATTCTAAGTTTATATACAGTTTATTGGTTTTTCTCATTTTTCTCCCCCGTTTTGACAACATCAGAAAATTGGGTGTAAACTAAAAAAATAAGCAAAAGAAACACCACAACCATGAAGATAAGGTAAAAAAAAAAAACTTGTGTGTGAAAACTAAGCATGATTAAGAATTAGGAAGACTTCTTGAGAAGAATCAAAAGTTTCCTACACTTGTATAAGCAGTTACAGCATATAGGGTAACATCAAATGCTTAAACTAAGTAATCATCTAGCTTATAAGTAAAGCATATATAAGAGCAAAAATCTAAATAACTGAAAAGTATGCATCTATATATAGTCATCCATACATCATAAGCTTTACAAACGTTGTATCAATAAGTATAAGTAAATAAATGTATGTGAAGAAAAAAAATGTTCATGCGTAGTATCTATGGAGCTAATAAATATACATAATAGTAAGAAAAAAAAATAGCTCAGCGAGCGGGGGAATCAGAGCCGTCTCGAAGAAGATCCTGAAGCTCAGCCAAAGAGCCCTCTATGTGCTCCCGGTGCAACTCGAAATCATCTTGAAGTGTGCGGAGGTTGCGATGCATGTGATCAATAGAAGAGTTCAAGCTTTAGAATCTGGACTACGTGGACAGTTGGAGGCTCGTCATAGCCTAAAGTAGGTCATCGTATCCAGCCTAACCAGCACCATAGCCACCATGTTGTGGACTAGGTGCTCGTTCATCAGTGTCCATTACAGTAGTAGGAGCTGCATCACAACGAACCTCGTCATCCGCCTCGCTACTGTCATCCTCAGCACCAATCTGTATATTCATCCCTACTTTGGAGTATATTATACCCTCTTGGATAGTTGTTGCACGATTATCTACCTAAATTAATAGGCAAATAATCGCTCTAGTTTTACTTGCAAGTGCACAAGGTCAACAGTGTAGTATAGTGTGCGAAAGCAAGATCATCTCCATAGGGATTGGTAAAGTTCGATTTAGAATTATATTCACAATGTAAAAAGATAGAAATAATAAAAGAGTTGATTTTGATAAAGGTAAAATACTAAGGATAAAGGCGTAGGGACTTGATATCCACCACTAATTATGCTACCACAATATAACAGTAAGCCAATGCTTTACTCATGTCATGAATACCTAATGTTTGTCAACCTAAGGGCATGGTATCTACTCCTTAAGCTATTGATCTCCCTAAGCAACGAGTTAGGCATGGTATCTACTCTAACTCTTTTCTCTTTCAAGGGATTCAACATGGTGTATGCTGAGTTGTTCCTTAAGAGAGCATAGGATCTGTGAAAATCGACAACCACACGGGACCTAGGGCATGGTATCTACTCTTGGTTTCCCATGTTGATTAACTCAAGAATCCGGTGTGGATATCTTTTGTTACTAATGTCAAACCTAGGACTCGGTCATCCAAATTGATCTAACTAACAAGTCCATACCACATGGACATATTGATCAGGCATATACATATGAGGAATTTAAATAAAAGCAGGTATTAATCAAGTTAAGCAACACAACATAAATATCGCAAAGGCGCCTGTAGCTCGAGGTTTCAACCCAAGAGGGGGGGTGAATTGGGTTTTTAAAAAATTTTGCGGAATTTATACAAGTTTATAAAAACTGATAAGCAACAAATAATTAATACAAGTAAAAAGCTGTAAATAAAAAGTTTAAGGAAAGAGGATGCAAACACAGTTATAGTGGTTCGGAAATATCGGATTCGTTCCGACCCTACGTCCACTCTCTTCAAGGAACTCCTTGAAGTAATCCACTAAGAAAACTTAGTCGCACAACTTAGCCGGGTGTTGCACAAACCGTACACAAGCAATTTACAGGAATTGTTTAAACCGAAAAATCCCCTTCCTTTCGGAAGTTTCCCCTTCCTCTCGGAAGTAATCCCTTTACAAAGATGGTGTAAAGTAAAAGGTAGAGAGACAACAAATGAAAGCTTATTACAACAGAAATGTCTCTCTTTCAAAGTAAAGCTTGAAGAAATGGCTCAATAAGATTATTTCAAAGCTTTTTGTGTTTCAAGAGTATAAAAACTTGATTATATGAGATCAACTCTTTTTGAATATGTGCTGCTTGTTTTTGAATGCTTTGCTGAATGGGTTTATATAGCAATCAATTAATATGGCCGTTTTGGACTTTAGTTTGAAAAAGATTTACTTTAAAACATTCAGATTTGGAGTCCAACGGTCATATTTTTGAACTACCAGTCGACTGGGTCGAGATACCAGTCGACTGGGTTCACTTGAAAAATATACGTTTTCAGACCTTCTGGGTATCCAGTCGACTGGTATATATCATCCAGTCGACTGGGGACTTTCTGTCCATTTTACCAGTCGACTGGGTTGATTCATCCAGTCGACTGGGAAATTACTGGTCAAAGTACCAGTCGACTGGGTTAATTCATCCAGTTGACTGGGTACCTTCTGACCCATATACCAGTCGACTGGTATATGTACCCAGTCGACTGGGTTGTCTTCCAACCCAGTTTTTCTTCTGTTTTTTTATTAAAAACATTAAAAATAAATGGTTTTAGAAAAACCTTTTGTGTTTGAGCCATTGAACAAGCTAATGCAATGTATGAGTGAGACTTACATTGGTTCTAAACCTTAAGACCTATACTAGATCTTCAGTCTTCACTTGATACTTGATTTGGTTCGAGTTTTTGCACTTTGTTCCTTGGTTGAATGTGTTTGATCCTTAATACAACTTAGTTTAAACATGTTAGTTAAATAACAGTTGTGTTTTGCCATCATTAAAATACGGGCGAGGGTCAACAATCTCCCCCTTTTTGATGATGACAAAACTAATAATGTAAAAACAGTTTTAAAAACTAAGTGTTAAGATTTTACAAAAAATTGGACAGAGTCTCCTCTGTTTTTCGAGTAAAACCACCCTGTAAACAAGCAAACATAGTTTATATTTCTTTCAACCAATCTAAAATTAAACTCAACCAATCAATAAACATTTTTACACAGATATGGAGCAATGCTCCTGTAAACAAGCAAACACAGTTTATATCTCTTTCAACCAATCTAAAATTAAACTCAACCAATCAATAAACATTTTTACACAGATATGGAGCAATGCTCCCCCTAAATCTATGCATTGGTTGCGTTTTACTTAGATTTTCTCGTTTTTCTCATTTTTCTCCCCAGTTTTGACAACAGCAACCAAAGGGGGCATAACATAAAAAATAAGCTAATTAGCCAATACAGTCAAATAGGTTATAAGAATACAAATATGTACGCGAAGATGTGGCTTCATTTGAATTTCAGAAGCCTTCCCGGGAAGAACCGGAAGTTTTTCAAGCATATAAGCATTTTATAGCAATTTTAGTGACCAAACAGATATTTAAAACAATTCTAACATATCACAAATAGTGTAAATAGATGCAAGAAATATGGCTAATAGTAGTACATCATCATAGAGAAAAAGTCAATATAAGTAGGGCCTCATAGAGCCATAGCTAAGAAAAACAAACATGAGATGTCCGTGCTATGTGACAAAAACTGGAAAAGTGCTAAGAACTTATAAACGAAAGAGACCCATGGTGCAGGAGAGTCCGAGCTGTCACGAAGAAGTTCCCTAATCTCAGCTAGGGAACCCTCGGTGTGCTCTCGATGTAACTCGAAGTCATCCCGTAGGTGGTCTATGGAGGAGCTCAGCCTCTGATAATCGGACTGTATGGACTGAAAACCGGACTCCATCGTCATCTGAAGACTCGTGATAGCTCGTAGGATGTCACCATATCCAGTCTGACCAGTACTCGAGTCACCAATGGGAGGTGCTCGGGTATCTGTCTCCATCTCAGCAGCCGTATCAGCATCCTCATCACTGTCACTCGCATCCTCTCGAATCCTTAGGCGCTTTCTGGCCTTAGGATAGAGAAACCCTTCACGAACAGTGCATCCCATCTTCTTTAGAAATGAGATGTTGATGATATCCGTCAATCCGATATCCTGAGCCTCGGAGGCAGGCAAAGGTACCCGGAAGTGCTGGAGGATGAGTGTAATGAGCATCCCATAAGGAAGACACCCGGAGTCGTTTGCTTCGCCATTTATCATGTTGCCGAGCAGCAGAGGATATATATTGAAGTGGTGCCCAGATTTTAGGCACCAAATCAATACCGTATCTATTTTAGATAGATACCCTCGACTCCCGAGTCTCGGGTGGATGGTCCAACTGACAATCAATTGAAACATTTTTGAGTCGAGGGGCAAGTCACTACATGTGTGAAATGTAGTGGGTCTGTACACATAGTTAGGGTCGCCCCTGACTATCCGACAGGCCTCCTCAACTTCAAAGTTGTCTGGCCATCCATCCAGACTCCATTGAACCCCCCTTATAGGGATTCTCAGAATGCTCATTAAGAGGTCAGTGTTGACCTCAAACTTCACACCGCTAACTCTGGTTCTGAATCTCAGAGCCAGAGGACTGGGTTTCACCAAGTTCGCATAGAACTGGTGAATCAGTCGCGGGTAATATTTTTCATGAATTCTGACCAGTGGGGTCAGATTTATTGCCTCAAAGGCTGGTAGAATATCGAAATTACCATGACGAATGGAGTCGAAATCACCGACTCTACCCGTCATGATTTTCTTGTGACGGATTATAGAGTTATACCTCTTATGAGCAGCTGGGCTGAAAAACAGAGCCTGCTCCAACTCTGTTCTGGGCTCCTTGCTGGATGACCCTGCTACTCCCTTTCCTTTTGATTCCGAAGCCGAAGGTTTTGAAGACCTAGGCTTTTTGGGCGCATTAGGTCCACTTGTTGTGAGTTTTATACGGATTTTGTCACTCATTTTCGAGAAATTTGAAGTTTTTGGAAAAAGGAAATTTGGTAAAAATGAGAGATTTTAACCGTAGAAAGTTAAAAATCTCTTTAGGAATGAGTAGATCGGTGTGTTTAGAAGGGATTTGGATGGTTTTTAGATCAAAAATATGAATTTTTCTAGAGAGAGAAAGCTTGGGCTCTTGGAAAATGGCGTAAGAAGGGCGAAAATGAACAGTCCCTTTTATAGAATCGCGATACCAGTCGACTGGGTAAACTTACCAGTCGACTGGGCCCCTTTGAAAAGATGAACAGTTTCTCTTACCAGTCGACTGGGTAAACGTACCAGTCGACTGGATCAACTGACAGTGAGATACCAGTCTACTGGGCTATCGTTACCAGTCGACTGGAGGTTCAAAAAAAATGAAAAAATTTGGCTCCAAGCAGGATTTGATCTTATAGACGACTGGAGAAGACTTAACAGTCATCTGGAAGTTTTGACAGAGAGTTACCAGTCGACTGGATCAAAATTACCAGTCGACTGGAAAAACAGGCAGAGACTTACCAGTCGACTGGGTTATATGTACCAGTCGATTGGACTCTTAGCAAAATTTCCAGTCTGTTATTTTAAGCACGAATTTGTTTTATCTTTGACATTTTTGAGTGAGGGAAATAATTAAACAACGATTAATACTCTTTCACTCAATGTCAAACATGCAAATGATGAAATGAGATGCAATCAAACATTCAATTTATCAAAATCAAGCAATCCCATCAACTTTCTTATTTTGCAAAAACTAGCTTCACTTAAGGGTTTTGTAAGAATATCAGCTATTTGATCTTCTGAAGGTATAAATTCTAATCTTATATCACCTTTTTGAGCATGGTCTCTTAAGAAATGATGTCTAATCTCTATATGCTTGGTTCTAGAGTGCTGAATAGGATTTTTGGTTAGGTTGATGGCACTAGTATTATCACAAAATATAGGAATATTTTTGAGACTCATGCCATAGTCTTCTAGTTGTTGTTTCATCTATAGTACTTGGGCACAACAACTGCCAGCTGCTACATATTCCGCCTCAGCGGTTGATAGTGCAACTGAATTCTGTTTCTTGGAGAACCAAGAAGTTAACATAGCACCTAAGAATTGGCATGTTCCACTTGTGCTTTTTCTATCTAACCTACATCCAGCAAAATAGCATCCGAATATCCTACTAGCTCAAAAGATGATTCTCTAGAATACCATAATCCTATGGTCTGAGTCCCTTGTAGATATCTAAGGACTCTTTTTACTGCAACTACATGTGATTCCTTAGGATTAGATTGAAATCTAGCACACATGCATACACTGAACATTATATCAGGTCTACTTGCAGTCAAGTACAGTAAAGCACCTATCATGCTTCTATAATATTTAGAATCTACAGTTTTACCTCCTTCATCAAGATCAAGTTTGGTGGTTGTGCTCATAGGCGTTCCAATTGGCTTTGAGCTTTCCATCCCGAACCTCTTTAGTAGATCTTTGATGTACTTTTGTTGATTGATGAAGATACCTCCTTTTAATTGCTTGATTTGCAGTCCAAGGAAGTAGGTAAGTTCTCCCATCATGCTCATTTCAAATTCGTCTTGCATGCACTTTGCAAACTCTTGACACATAGATTCATTAGTAGCACCAAATATAATATCATCAACATATATTTGAACTATCAAAGTGTCATTTTTGTGAGTTTTTGTGAAGAGAGTTGTATCTATTCTTCCTCTTACAAAATCATTATCAATCAAAAATTTGCTTAGTCTTTCGTACCATGCCCTTGGAGCTTGCTTCAGCCCATATAAAGCCTTAGAAAGCTTGTAGACATGATTTGGAAGACTAGGGTTTTCAAAACCAAGAGGTTGTTCAACATAAACCTCTTCTTCTATAAAGCCATTTAAAAAGGCACTTTTCACATCCATTTGAAATAGCTTGAATTTATTAAAGCATGCAAAGGCTAATAACATTCGAATAGCTTCTAATCTAGCTACGGGAGCATAGGTTTCATCAAAATCTATTCCTTCCTCTTGGTTATATCCCTTAGTAACTAGTCTAGCCTTATTTCTAGTTACTATACCATTTTCATCCATTTTATTTCTATATACCCATTTAGTTCCAATAATTGAATGATCTTTAGGTCTTGGAACTAGTTCCCAAACATTGTTTCTCTCAAATTGATTTATCTCTTCCTGCATTGCAATTATCCAATCATTATCTTTTTCAGCTTCTATAAATGTCTTAGGTTCTACTTGAGACAAATAAGCTACAAAATTACAAATATTTCTAATGGAAGAGCGAGTTCTTACCCCTTGTGAAGGATCACCAATTACTTGATCAATTGGATGATGATTTACATACCTCCAATCCTTGGGTAGATTTTCCTCTTGTTGACTTGAGGATGGTTGGTCCAAATTTGGAGTTGCCATCCCTTCATTTGTTTGAGAAGAACTCACTTTTGGGTCAACAATGGGAGTAGAAGTTTCCATTCTTGGAATAAAATCTGCATCATCTTTAAAGGAAACTTCTCCACTACTCATTGGGTTAGATTCATCAATAGTTACATGCACAGATTCTTCTACTACTAGAGTTCTCTTATTGAAAACTCTATAAGCCTTACTAGTAGTAGAATATCCTAAAAATATCCCTTCATCGGTCTTGGAATCAAATTTACCCAAGTTAGTTTTATTGTTATTTAAGATGAAGCACTTACTACCAAAGGCACGAAAATAGGAAATATTGGGCTTTCTCCCTTTCCATAGTTCATAAGGAGTTTTATCAAGCAGGGGCCTTATCAAAATTCTATTTAAAATATAGCAAGAAGTATTCACGGCTTCAGCCCAAAAATATTTTGGTAAATTATTTTCACAAAGCATTGTTCTTGAAAATTCTTCTAGAACTCTATTTTTCCTCTCAACAACTCCATTTTGTTGAGGAGTTCTAGGAGCTGAAAAGTTGTGATTAATTCCATTTTCATCACAAAATTTTGAAAAGCTTTGATTTTCAAATTCTTTGCCATGATCACTTCTTATGCTTGAAATACAAATTCCTTTTTCATTTTGTACCTTTTTGCAAAACTTTTCAAATCCTTTGAAAGCTTCATCCTTATAAGCAATAAAAATAACAAAGGTATATCTTGAATAGTCATCAACAATAACAAGAGCATATTGATGGCCACCTAGACTAATGGTACTAATTGGACCAAATAAGTCCATATGCAAAAGTTCCAAAGGTCTAGTAGTTGAGACAACATTTTTTGCTTTGAAAGATATCCTAGATTGTTTTCCCATTTGACAAGCATTGCAAATTTTGTTTTTCTCAAAATTGATTTTAGGAAGACCAATAACTAAATCTTTTCTTGAAACAATTTTTAGCAAGTTCATGTTTACATGACCAAGCCTTCTATGCCACAGCCATTGATTTTCACTAAAAGCAGGAAAATATTTTTCATTATTGGAATGTAAGGATTTCAAATCAACTATATAGACATTTTCATGTCTATGGCCAATGAATTTGATCTTGTTGCTCTTGATGTCTATAACTAGACAATGAGAGGTTTCAAATGTGACTTTATATCCTTTGTCACATAATTGACTAATGCTAAGTAAATTTGGCTTTAAGCCTTGTACTAGCAATACATTATCTAAAGTTGAGAAATCATTACCGACTTTTCCATGCCCGATGATCTTTATTTTAGTATTGTCTCCAATGGTCACAAGTCCACCATCTCTTAGAGTTAGCTCCTTGAATACGCTTTTATCACCGGTCATATGCTTCGAGCAACCGCTATCAAGGTACCAACAGTTACCTTTCTCCTTGGTGTGAAGGCAAATCTACATCACACAAGGATATACGATAGCATTTTTAGGTACCCAAAATTTCTTGGGTCCTTTGGGGTTAGTTCTTGAAAATACGGTTCCTTTTGGGACCCATACTTTCTTAACAATATATGGTGCTCTATGAACATGTTGATGATGCACAGACCTATCATTATAGTCATAGAAATTTCTAGGAAATTTTACATGTGCATTCCTATAATCCTTAGGATGATAGTTCCTAGGATACATGATTCTGTGGTAAGGGGTATAAAAATGCATGTCATTTCCAGAAAATGAACGATGATGCATTCTAGGATACATGCTAGCATATGTATGCAAGTTATTTCTAAAATAGCTATGATGGTGATTCCTAGGTTGAGCATGAGCAGAATGCATTCTTTGATTATACACATTGTTCCTAGAATGAGCATGATGATTATTTCTAGGATGTGTATGAGCATTTCTAGAATGAGCATACAAATAAGCATGAGTATTTTTAGGATGCTTCAATTTAGTATGATCATTTAAGTTTCTAGAGTTCCTCAGATTTATTAAGGGAGTGCTTTTAACAAGGTTAGGAGCTTTCGAAGTAGAAGCTCCATCTACACAAGAGGCTTTCATGAATAAGCTCTCTTTTGTTTTTTGTTTTCCCAATGGAGAATATCCTACACCAGATTTTCCTCCACTTAATCTTTTGGAAGAAAGCACTTTATCAAGTTTTTCTTTACCAAGCATAAGTCTAGATACAGTGCTGTTTAATTCAGAAATTTTATTTTTCAAATTCTCATTTTCATCTTTAAGAAAATCTTGAGACGAATTATACAGTAAAGATGATAATTTTTCTTTTTCTTCTCTAAGAACTATCATTTCCTTAGAAAGAGATGATACTTCTTTCTTAAGAACAGAATTTCTAGAATCAAATTTCTTTAATTCTTCATGCATTTCATTTATGACTTCTAGTAATTCTTCACTACTAGTAACAATATTATTTTTTGAAGAGGGAGAAGATGTTACCTCACTTTCATCATCGATTGCCATTAAACAGAGCTTGGCAATCTCTTCGTATCCAATTTCTTTGTCTGATGACTCATCTTCTTCGTCATCGCTCCAGGTAGTTGCTACCATAGCTTTCTTCTTGAAGCCCTTGTATGGTTTGCTTGAAACCGGACAGTCAGCTTTTATATGTCCTGGCTTCTTGCAGCCATAGCACATAAGTGGTTCCCTTTTTGAGGTGGGACCCTTTGAGTAAGGTTTCTTGCCAAGCAATTTTAAACTATTTATAATAGTAGTAAATCGTGAGTGCATTTCAGAAATGGTTTCGTTAGGAGACATCTTAAAAGATTCATATTCAGAAATTAGCATGTAAATTTTAGACTTTTTTACTTCACTTGTTCCTTCATATGTGACTTGCAATTTGTCCCATATTTCTTTAGCAGAAACGCATGCAGATATTTTGTTATATTCAGAAATATCTAATGCACAATGTAGCATGCTTGTTGCTCTGCTATTGAGAGACATCGTTCTACAATCCTCGTCAGTAAACTCAGTTTTGAGTTTAGGCATTGTATGAAGAGTCTCTCCAATAACTATTTCTTTTGAGGGAATTTTAGGTCCCTCTTCTATAATTCTCCATAGATTGTAATCTTGTCCTTCGACAAAGATTTTCATTCTATTTTTCCAGTAGTTATAATTTGATCCATTGAACAATGGTGGTCTAGTATAAGAGTGTCCCTCAGAGTAGCTATTTGCTGCCATTGGATCAACTCTAGGAATTTAAGCCTTATAAAGAGAACGAGGCTCTGATACCAATTGTAGCTCGAGGTTTCAACCCAAGAGGGGGGGTGAATTGGGTTTTTAAAAACTTTTGCGGAATTTATACAAGTTTATAAAAACTGATAAGCAACAAATAATTAATACAAGTAAAAAGCTGTAAATAAAAAGTTTAAGGAAAGAAGATGCAAACACAGTTATAGTGGTTCGGCAATATCGGATTCGTTCCGACCCTACGTCCACTCTCTTCAAGGAACTCCTTGAAGTAATCCACTAAGAAAACTTAGTCGCACAACTTAGCCGGGTGTTGCACAAACCGTACACAAGCAATTTACAAGAATTGCTTAAACCGAAAAATCCCCTTCCTTTCGGAAGTTTCCCCTTCCTCTCGGAAGTAATCCCTTTACAAAGATGGTGTAAAGTAAAAGGTAGAGAGACAACAAATGAAAGCTTATTACAACAGAAATGTCTCTCTTTCAAAGTAAAGCTTGAAGAAATGGCTCAATAAGATTATTTCAAAGCTTTTTGTGTTTCAAGAGTATAAAAACTTGATTATATGAGATCAACTCTTTTTGAATATGTGCTGCTTGTTTTTGAATGCTTTGCTGAATGGGTTTATATAGCAATCAATTAATATGGCCGTTTTGGACTTTAATTTGAAAAAGATTTACTTTAAAACGTTCAGATTTGGAGTCCAACGGTCATATTTTTGAACTACCAGTCGACTGGGTCGAGATACCAGTCGACTGGGTTCACTTGAAAAATATACGTTTTCAGACCTTCTGGGTATCCAGTCGACTGGTATATATCATCCAGTCGACTGGGGACTTTCTGTCCATTTTACCAGTCGGCTGGGTTGATTCATCCAGTCGACTGGGAAATTACTGGTCAAAGTACCAGTCGACTGGGTTAATTCATCCAGTCGACTGGGTACCTTCTGACCCATATACCAGTTGACTGGTATATGTACCCAGTCGACTGGGTTGTCTTTCAACCCAGTTTTTCTTCTGTTTTTTTATTAAAAACATTAAAAATAAATGGTTTTAGAAAAACCTTTTGTGTTTGAGCCATTGAACAAGCTAATACAATGTATGAGTGAGACTTGCATTGGTTCTAAACCTTAAGACCTATACTAGATCTTCAGTCTTCACTTGATACTTGATTTGGTTCGAGTTTTTGCACTTTGTTCCTTGGTTGAATGTGTTTGATCCTTAATACAACTTAGTTTAAACATGTTAGTTAAATAACAGTTGTGTTTTGCCATCATTAAAATACGGGCGAGGGTCAACAGCGCCAATACTAAATTTATTGAGTAAACATAATTAGGGCTTCAAGCAAGCCCTACTAAGAATTTAATTATACATAATAAAATAAAAAAGAAAGAAGAAACCCGAGAGAAGAGTCGTCAATTCCGCTCCACGGTCTCTTTCTCCAAGCTAAAGCAAAAGATAAAAGAAGGGATAAAAGAAGTGATCCCCCCCAAGAGGTGATGCCTTTTGTGTGTGATTTACAAGTGTATTTATAGGTATTTGAGAAGTCCTAAGAGGCTCATGAGTTCCTAAACTTTCCTAAAACACAAAACTCTTTTATTTCCAAAATAGGGTTATTTCCAAAACAGGGTTCTGCAGTTTATTGTTCAAGCCCGTACATGTGCGCTCGATCGCATATGTGGTGCGCTCGATCGCAATGCTGCGCTCGATCGCACAGAGGAGTGCGCTTGAGCGCACTCTAGCCAGCAGCTGCTCCAGGATTTCCAGATTTCTTCCTTTAAGTGCCAAAAATGCTTCTTTTTCTCCAAGACCCTATAAAAACGTGTAAAACACAAAAATGAAGTAAAATAGACTAAAATATATAAATAAAGAACTTAACAAATGTAAATTAAGGGGCTTAAATATGAATAATTAAGCTCCTATCAATAGTGCACCCCATCTTCTTCAAAGAAGAGACGTTGATGATATCTTTCGGACCGATGTTCTGAGCCTCAGAGATGGGTAAGGGGACTCGTAAATGCTGTAGGATTAGGGTAATAAGCTGTAATGCCTGTATTTGTAAAGTAAAGGTAAAGAAGTAATTTAATAAATATGATATGGAATTAAAATCAAAAATCTATATGAAGGGTTTAGTAGTATTTGAATAAAGCAATTCTTAAAAAAAAATCTGGGACCTGAACGTCCTAGACAGTAGAACAGCAAAAGAAAGAAAAAGACAAAACTGAAAAGTAAAAAAAAAAAAAATCTGTGAACAGTAAAACATGGCAACAGGTGGCAGCCACCTGCTGCCAACTAAATTGTTGATTGCCAAGTATAAAGGAAGGCAATTGTATGCCTTGCAAGTGTCCAATACGTAGAGAAATTTTAGAGATTCCATAGTGACTATGCAAACAACTTTTAGGAGTTGCAGAGATTTTTTTCAGCCAACTTGTATATATACATGTAGTATGCGTAAACTTAACTTATGCTTACCAAACTTGTTTAGTTTTCTTTCCATTACGCGTCTTCTTTAAACACTTGGGGACCGAAAGAAAGATTGAAATAGCAAAATTTTGAAGGGGTTTATGGTGAAAATTTTTACGAGAAGCTATCGGAAAAATAGAAGGTAATAACATAATATTTATTTTTGAAATTTTTAGCATTTATGAAATTTCCTGAAAATCAAAGTGGGATTTTTCAAAGGGTGTAGTTTATGAAGAATTTAAGAAATAATTAGAAATTTAAACTAATATTATGTCAGGTATTGACGAACAGCGACCGGAGGAAATTCTTGAGAGGAACGAAAAAGGAAAGGAAGTGATCCACGGGTAGCTTTAAGTGCTACATGGTGAGTTGGATTTACTTTAAGTAATCTAAATAAAAAGTAAATATCTAGTAATAATATTAAAATAAATTATTAGCTTATGCTTGTTGGTAGATAAAAATTAAATTGATATATAGGATATGAATATTAGACACGTAGAAAATTATTATGGGAAAACAAATATTATTAGAATAATGAGTTGATTTAATAATGATGGTGATAAAGAGATTTTGACTAGTTTGTGAGTAAATTAATGTGATATATGAGGAGAAGAAAATTTTGAAATTTATTAAGCAGAAAGTTGAGGAAAGACTGGATAGTTAATTTAAATATTTTGAATTCATGTGGTGTTTATATTACTCTTCATATGCATATTTAATATCATTGTTCATGTGCATATGCATTTAATAATATAACCGAAAGAACCAGGAAGGGACCAATCTAATGGAACCACCGTGACAGCCGGTATATGATGGAAATAAAAGGGACACCGTGACAGCTGGTATATACTGGAAATAAATTCCGTGACAGTCGGGATAAGCTGTAAAAAACCAGAAAGGGGTCGGTCTAAGATAATAACAACTTGTCGACTGGTGGGAAGACGTTCCCATCATAAGCATTCATGCATTGCATCTGTTTTAATCATTGCTTGCATTATTGAAATGTTGATGTGTGGTGTACTATCGATAATTTACTTATAGATGAATGAGTCTCCCAGAGAGAGACAGTTACAGTGAGAAAAAGAGAAAAGACATAGAAATATGATAATATGGGAATTATTTAAATGTTAGACATTATACTATTATCCAATTATAAGAGAAATAAATGATTAAAAATTAAAGGGCTATTTATGAAATTGGAATATTTTTAGTAAATTTAATTCACTGAGCTTGTGAAGCTCATCCCTCATTGTACAATGATTTCAGGTAGTAGACAGGACAAGTATTCATGCATCTTACGTTGTATATTATGTGTAAATTAATATTAGATTTACGTATCTCCCCTGTTGAGGGTTGAGGATTAAAATAAAAATTTTCTATTAGTATTTGTTGCATATATGTGTCATGTTAGGATTCTCAAAATGTGATGACACCGTCTCGGAGGTGGCCAACCCCGGATGGGTCGTTACAATTTCGGTATAAGAGCATTAGGTTTTAAGATTCTGTAGACTGCATGAGAACTTAAAAAGTGGAAGATCTAAATAAACTATATTTTTAAATGCAGAGTCTAAGGATGACACGTGGTCGTGCTAGAGCTAGAGGTAGAGTTCTGAATCAGAGGGGACATGGTACACCCCCAATTTTTAGGAGGCCTGAAGCAGAAGAGAAAGTTGAGTCCGTGATTCTCGCAAGGGAACATGTTGATAGCACAGCTAGTACCAGTAGAGCTGGGATAATATTTGAGGGTAGGAATGACGAATTGAGAGAAAATCTTAATCGTGCTATAGAGAGGATGAATGCAGCTGAAGAAAGGGCTGATAATTTACAAAGAAGATTAGAGGAAAGGGATAGAAGAGAACCTGATGATTTAAGGCAAGATGGCTATGAGGGAGGTGTGTTTGCACATGAGATGCAGGGTAATTGTTTTGTGAGATTTCTTAAGTTTAAACCTCAGTCTTTTAAAGGATTTGTAAATCTGGTAGAAGCTGAGCAATGGATTAGGCATGTGGAGAAATATTTTGAGGTCTTACCGATGCCTGATAGACAGAAAGTGGCTTTTGCTTTGTTTATGCTGGAGGGTGAGGCTTCTCAATGGTGGGAGGATATTTTGCCTAGGGTAAGCACACGGGTAGATCAACCTTTGACTTGAAGTAAGTTTAAGGATGAGTTCTTTGCAAAGTATTTCCCAGATACCTTTCGAGCATAACAAGAAAGAGATTTTATTCATCTAAAGCAGAGAAATTTATCAGTGGTTGAATATGATAGTAAATTCATAGTCCTGTCAAGGTTTTTACCTGAGTTAGTAAATACGGAGGAGATAAAATGTAAGAGATTTTTAGACGGATTACACTATGATATTTGGACTAAACTCTCTTATATGGGCATAAGGAATTATACTATACTGGTGGATAACGCATTACAGATTGAGAAGGATCTGATAGAGTTGAGAGGTAGGAGGGATTGACTAAAGATGTCTAAATTTAAGGGACCTAGAGGAGGTAGTAGTATGAGTGTACAGGGTGGGAGACTACCCTAGAGGGGGCGTTCCTTTTCATAAGGAACTGTGGTGCAGAGGCAGGCATGATCTGTTTCTTATGTAGCTCAGAGTAATACTAGAGGGACCCCTAGATTTGGGGGGGCAAGCCGTGGGAAGTGGGAGTTATGGTGGAGGAATAAGTATGCCATCAGGGGGAAGTGGTAACATAATGTATGATCGAGAAGCAAGGGTATGCTTTAAATGTAATCAGACGGGGCATCTGGCTTAGAATTTTCCTATGCATATATGCTTTGTATGTGATAAGAGAGGACATGTGGCAGCAGATTGTCCAGCGGGAAAATCTGCTGAGGTAGGTGTGGGGAGTGTTGAGAAGAGATCGATGGAGAGAGGTGGTGGATCAGGGGCTGTGCGGGACAGAGGTCGAAGATCAGTAGTAGAGCGAGGATGTGGCAGTCAGATGCAATTCAAATATGGCAGAGTCTATGCATTGACCCAATAGGATGTACAAGCCACTCCTGATATTGTTATGAGTATGATCTCTATCCTTAGTAGGCCTGCTAGATTATTGATTGATTCTGGTGCGACCCATTCTTTTGCATTTAGTAGTTATATGAAATCTATTGATACTAGTGCTAGTCCTTTGATGCATGCCATTATTGTTGAGGTTCCTACTAGAGATAGGGTTATTATTAGAATAATCTATCGACGTTGTGTGATTAATATTGCTGATAGAGAATTTATAGTTGATTTATTGCCTCTAGATATGATAAACTTTGATTTAATTCTGGGAATGAATTGGTTATCTGCATATCATGCTTAGGTAGATTGTTTTAGAAAAATTATGGTGTTTAAGATACCCGAACATGAAGAGTTTAATTTTCAGGGAGAACGTAAGATACTTGCTAATTGTCTTATTTCTGCCTTAACTTTTAGTAAATGGTTGAGGAAGGGTTATAAGGGGTATTTGGCGCATGTAGTGGATTCTAGCAAGGAAGGTAGGAAGTTAGAAGATATCTTGGTAGTAAAGGATTTTTCTGATGTTTTCCCTGAAGAGTTGACTGGGTTGCCTCCTAATAGGGAGATTAAATTTTCTATTGAAGTGATTCCATGATCAGCACCCATATCCATAGCACCCTATAGAATGGCCCCAGCTGAATTGAGAGAGTTGAAAGTTCAGCTTCAGGAGTTGCTAGATAAATAGTTTATCCAACCTAGTACGTTACCCTAGGGAGCCCCTGTGTTATTTGTTAAGAAGAAAGATGGGACATTGAGGTTATGTGTTGATTATAAACTGTTGAATAAGATCACCATCAAGAATAGATATCCTTTTCCTAGGATAGATGACTTATTCGAACAGTTACGGGGAGCTAGAGGGTTTTCTAAGATAGATCTGAGGTCGGATTATCATCAATTAAGGATAAAGGAGGGGAATGTGCCTAAAACTGCTTTTAGGACACGTTATAGCTATCATGAGTTCTTAGTGATGCCTTTTGGGTTGACCAATGCTTTTGCAACATTTATGGACCTTATGAATTAGGTGTTTAAACCATTCTTGGATAGATTTCTTGATAATATTTTTGATATATTCCAAGAATGAAGAGGAGCATATACAACATTTGAGGATAGTTTAAGAGATTTTGAGGAGAGAGAAATTATATTTGAAGTTCTCAAAGTGTGAGTTCTGGTTGAGCGAAATATCTTTCTTGAGGTATGTTGTGTCAAGAGAAAGGATAGTAGTTGACCCACAAAAAGTAGAAGTAGTGTTGAATTGGGAAAGACCCACGAGTGTAACTGAAATTAGAAGCTTTTTGAGGTTGGCTGGTTATTATAGGAGATTTATCTAGAATTTTTCTATGATTGCTGAACCTTTGACTAAGTTGACCAGGAAGGATGTGAAGTTTAGGTGGTCTGAGAAATGTGAGAGGAGTTTCCAGCTGTTGAAGGAGAAACTTACTACTGCCCCGGTATTAGTGCTTTCTTCTGGTGATAAGGGATTTATGGTTTATAGTGATGCGTCATATCAGGGGTTGGGATGTGTATTGATGTAACATGAGAGAGTTATAGCTTATGCATCTAGGCAACTGAAGAACCATGAGAAGAATTACCTGACCTATGATTTAGAATTGGTTGCTATAGTTTTTGCTTTAAAAATTTGGAGACACCATCTATATGGAGCTAAGTGTGAAATTTTTACTGATCATAAAAGCTTGACGTATTTACCAACCTAGAAAGAGTTGAATTTGAGGTAGAAGAGGTGGATGGAATTGATTTGTGATTATGACTGTACAATTCATTATCATCCAGGAAAAGGCTAATGTAGTAGCTGACGCATTAAGTAGAAAGGCTACCGGGAGATTAGCTATTATTGGGAGCCATAATACTAGCCTGATGATAGAATTAAGAAGAATGATGATGCAATTGAGTTTCAATGATAGAGGAGTATTAATGGCAAATATGGTAATACAATCTCCTATTATTGATCGTTTATTACAGCTGCAGGGTAAAGATGAGGGGATAGAGAAAATCAAGCAGGTAGTGTTGAGTGGGAAGCTGACCGAGTTTAGAATTAGAGAAGATGGTATGATAGTATTGGGGTATAGAATTTGTGTTCCCAATGATGTGGAGATGAGAAATAAGATATTAAGAGAGGCTCATGATTCTGTATATTCCATGCACCCAGGTAATAATAAGATGTATAGGGGGTTGAAACAGAATTATTGGTGGTCAGGAATGAAGAAAGATATAGCAGAATACATTGCTAGATGTTTGACTTGTCAACAGGTAAAATCTAAGAATAGACATCCAGCAGGTTTATTACAACCTCTTCCAATACCTGAGTGGCCATGGGAAAATGTGAGTATGGATTTTGTCTCTGGTTTTCCCCGCACCCAGAGGGGACATGACGCTGTGTGGGTTATAGTAGATAGACTTTCTAAATCTTCACATTTTCTTCTTATTAAAACTACTTAGAGTCTATAAAAGTTGGCCGAGTTGTATGTGGTAGAGATAGTAAAATTACACGGAGTACCTTGAGTATCGTATCAGATAGAGATTCTAGATTTACCTCTAGATTTTAGAAGGGTTTCCAAGAAGCTATGGGTATGCAATGACAGTTTAGTACAAATTTTCATCCACAAACTGATGGGCAGACGGAGAGAATCATCAGAATACTAGAAGATATGCTGAGGGCAAGTGTACTAAGCTTCTCAGTGAGCTGGGATGCTTATTTGCGTTTAATCTAGTTTTCATACAATAATCAGTATCAAACTAGTATTGGGATGGCACCTTTCGAGGCTTTGTATGGTAGAAGGTGTAGAACTCCAGTTTGCTAGGAAGAAGTTGGAGAGAGAAAAATATATAGCTCGAAAATGATAGACTTGACTACTGAGAGGATCAAACTGGTTAGAGACAACCTCAGAGCAGCTCAAAACAGACAAAAAGGATATGCTGATAAAAGAAGATGACCTCTCGACTTCCAAGTTGGTGATTGGATATTCTTGAAGATATCTCTGTGGAAGGGAGTATTGAGATTTAAAAAGAAGGGAAAGCTGACCCCGAGATTTGTGGGGCCGTATTAAGTGATCGAGAAGATTGGACTGGTAGCATATCGTTTGAATTTGCCTCCAAAATTAAAGCAATTACATAATGTGTTTCATGTGTCACTGTTGGGAAAATACTTACACGATGAATCCCATAGTATCTCTGATCAAGCAATAGAAATTCAGGAAGATTTGACTTTTATGCTAGTACCAGTTAGAATCCTAAACAGAAAGGAACATGTCTTACACAATAAAGTCATTTCTTCGATTCAAGTATTATGGCGAAATAAAGATGTCGAAGAGATCACGTGGGAGCATGAAGCAAGTATGAGAAAAGATTACCCCCAACTCTTTTCTTGATTTTAGTTAAGGAAATTTCGGGGATGAAATTTTTGTATGGTGGGTAGAATTGTAATGCCCGTATTTGTAAAGTAATAGTAAGGAAGTAATTTAATAAATATGACATGGAATTAAAAACAAAAATCTATGTGCAGAGTTTAGTGGTATTTGAATAAAGCAATTCCAAAAAAAAAAATCTGGGACTTGAACATCCCAGACAGCAGAACTACAAAAGAAAGAAAAAGACAAAACTAAAAAGTAAAAAAATATATATATTTGTAAACAGTAAAACATGGCAGCAAGTGGCAGCAGGTGGATTGTTGATTGCCAAGTATAAAGGAAGGCAATTGTATGCCTTGCAAGTGTCCAATCGTGGAGAAATTCTAGAGATTCCATAGTGACTATGCAAACAACTTTTAGGAGCTGTAGAGATTTTTTTTCAGCCAACTTATATATATACATATAGTATGCGTAAACTTAACTTACGCTTACCAAACTCGTTTAGTTTTCTTTCCATTGCGCGTCTTCTTTAAACACTTGGGGACCAAAAGAAAGGTTGAAATAGCAAAAATTTTAAAGGGTTTACGGTGGAAATTTTTACGAGAAGCTAACGGAAAAATAGAAGGTAATAACGTAATATTTATTTTTGAAATTTTTAGAATTCATGAAATTTCCTGAAAGTCAAAGTGGGAATTTTCAAAGGGTGTGGTTTATGAAGAATTTAAGAAATAATTAGAAATTTAATACTAATATTATGTCATGTGTTGACGAACAGCAACCGGAGGAAATTCTTGAGAGGAACGGGAAAGACAAGGAAGAGATCCACGAGTAGCTTTAAGAGCTACGTGGTGAGTTGGATATACTTTAAGTAATCTAAATAAAAAGCAAATATCTAGTAATAATATTAAAATAAATTATTAGCTTATGCTTGGTGGTAAATAAAAATTAAATTGATATGTAGGATATGAATATTAGATAAGTAGAAAATTATTATGAGAAAAGAAATATTATTAGAATAATGAGTTGATTTAATAATGTTGGTGATAAAGAGATTTTGACTAGTTGGTAAATAAATTAATGTGATAAATGAGGAGAAGAAAATTTTGAAATTTGTTAAGCAGAAAGTTGAGGAAAGACCAGATAGTTAATTTAAATATTTTGAATTCATGTGATGTTTATATTACTATTCGTATGCATATTTCATATCATTGTTCACGTGCATATGCATTTAATAATATAACCAAAAGAATCGGGAAAGAGCCGGTCTAATGGAACAACTGTGACAGCCGGTATATGCTGGAAATAAATTTTGTGATAGTTGGGATAAGCTATAAAGAACCAGGAAGGTTTCGGTCTAAGATAATAACAACCTGTCGACAGGTGGGAAGACGGTCCCATTATAAGCATTCATGCATTGCATCTGTTTTAATCATTGCTTGCATTATCGAAATGCTGATGTGTGGTATACTATTGAGAATTTATTTATAAAATGAGTCTCCCAGAGAGAGATACTTACAGTGAGAAAAATAGAAAAAGACATAGAAATATGATAATATGGTAATTATTTAAATGTTAGACATTATGCTATTATTCAGTTGTAGGAGAAATAAATGATTAAATATTAAAGGACTATTTATAAATTAGGAATACTTTTAGTAAATTTAATTCACTGAGCTTGTGAAGCTCATATCTCATTGTACAATGATTTCAAGTAGCAGACAAGACAAGTAGTATGGTGGGTTAAAGGTCAGACAGATTCATTCTCTGTAAGCCACGTACGTGTCAATATCCTCAGACCAGTGAGGAAATGAAACAAATATTTTATTTGTAAATATTCATGCATCTTACGTTGTATATTATTTGTAAATTAATATCAGATTTACGTATCTCCCCTGTTGAGGGTTGAGGATTAAAATAAAAATTTTCTGTTAGTATTTGTTGCATATATGTGTCGTGTTGGGATTCTTAAAATGTGATGACACTATCTCTGGGGTGGCCAACCTGGGATGGGTCATTACATAAGCATCCCAAAGGGAAAGCACCCTGAGTCGTTCACTTCGCCGTTTATCATGTTGGCGAGTAGTAGGAGGTAGATATTGAAATGGTGTCCTGTTTTGAGATACCAAATCAATACCACATCTATCTTCGAGAGATAGCCCCGACTTCCGTGTCGTAGGTGGATGGTCCAACTCACTATGAGGTTGAACAACTTTGAATCGAGGGGTATGTCACTATATTGGTGAAATGTAGTGGGCTTGAAGATGTAGTTAGAGTCGCCCCTAACAATCTGGCATGCCTCTTGGTAATCAAAGTTGTCTGGCCATCCATCCAGACTCCATTGGATCCCTCCCATAGGGATCCTTAGGATGTTAACCAAGAGGTCAGTGTTTACCTCAAATTCTATGCCCATTACACTAGTTCTGAAACGAAGAGCCAGTGGACTAAGTTTCACTAGGTTGGCATAGAACTGGTGAATGAGGCGGGGGTAGTATTTTTGGTGTATCTTGACAAGTGGTTGCAAGTGAATGGCTTCAAAGGCAGGTAAAATATCGAAATTTGCATGACAGATAGAATCAAGGTCAACGAATCTACACGTCATGATCTTTTTGTTACAGATTATAGAGTTATACCTGCTTTTAGCGGTAGGGCTCCAAAAGAGCGAGTCATCGAGCTCCGACCTCGCCTTCTTGCTTGAGGAACCCGCTAAACCCTTCCATTTGGCGTCGGATCCCGAGGTCTTTGTAGACCAAGGCCTTGTAGGTGCGTGAGGTCCTCTAACTGTGGTTTTGATTCGAATTCTCTTTGACATTGTGAAAGGGTCTTTTTAGAGAGAGATTATAAGGAATAAGGAATTTTCAACCATGAAAAGTTGAAAAATGGGTGATTTGAGGAATGTTTGAAGGTTTTATGAAGCTGTTATGAGAGATTTTGGATTAAAATCACAAATTTTCTAGAGAGAGAAAGCCTAGGGTTTTAAAAATGGCGTGAAAAATAGAAAAATATGATGAGACTATTTATAGAATCGCGATACCAGTCGACTGGGTCTTTCATCATTTTGGGAATTTTTGACATACCAGTCGACTGGGTGATCCTTACCAATCGACTAGGTAGGCCACCAAAATTTTAAATTTTAGCTCCAAACAATGTCTTGTAGTACTGGTTAATACTAGTCGACTGGTAAAATGGGCTGTGGGATACTAGTCGACTGGGGTGAACACACTAGTCAATTGGATCCTCTAGAAAACTTAAAATTTGAGCTCCAACTTAAGATTTCATCACATAATTGTTTATCTCTGCCATCTTGAGTGAGAGAAATATTAAACGAGAGTTAATACTCATTCACTAGATGTCAATTTATGCATATGATGAATGTGAATGCAATCAAACATATAGTTTATCATAGTCTTTCAAGCCCATCAATAGTCTAATCTTACAAAAGTTATCTTCTCTTAAGGGTTTTGTAAGAATATAAGCTATTTGATCTTCTAAAGAAATGAATTCTAATCTAATATCACCCTTTTGAGCAAGGTCTCTTATGAAATGATGTCTAATTTCTATATGTTTGGTTCTAGAATGCTGAATAAGGTTTTTAGTCAAGTTGATGGCACTAATGTTATCACAATGAATTAGAATATCTTTAAAGTTCATGCCATAGTCTTCTAGTTGTTGTTTCATCCACAACACTTGTGCACAACAACTTTCGATAGCAACATATTCCGCTTTGACGGTAGATAGTGCAATCAAATTTTGTTTCTTAGAAAACCAATAGGTTAACATTGCATTTAAAAATTGACATGTACCACTAATAATTTTCTGTCTAGTCTACAACCCACAAAATCAACATCCGAATATCTAACAAGCTCAAAAGATGATTCTCTAGAGTATCATAATCCTAGGTTTTGAGTCTCTTGTAGATATCTAAGGATTCTTTTTACTGCAATTACATGTGATTCCTTAGAATTAGCTTGAAATCTAGCACACATACATACACTGAACATTATATCAGGTCTATTTTCAGTTAAATAAAGTAAAGCTCACATCATGCTTCTATAAGTTTTAGTATCTACACACTTACCTTCCTCATCTAGGTCAAGTTTTATAGAGGTGCTCATAGGAGTGCCTATTGACTTTGAGCTTTCCCTCCCGAACCTCTTTAATAGGTCCTTGGTGTACTTTGATTGATTGATGAAGATCCCTTCCTTCAATTGTTTGATTTGAAGTCCATGAAAGTAGGTGAGTTCTCCCATTATGCTCATTTTAAATTCTCATTGCATGCATTTAGCAAACTCTTGACACATAAATTCATTAGAAGCACCAAATATAATATCATCAACATATATTTGGGCTGAAAATGTCATTCTTGTGTGTTTTTGTGAAGAGAGTTGTGTCTATTTTCCTCTTGTAAAACCATTTTCAAGCAAAAACTTACTTAGTTTTTCATACCATGCTCTTGGAGCTTGTTTCAACCCATATAGAGCTTTAGAAAGTTTATAGACATAGTTTGGAAGACTAGGATTTTCAAATCTAAGAGGTTGCTCAACATACACCTCTTACTATATAAAGCCATTTAAAAAGGCACTTTTTACATCCATTTGAAATAACTTAAACTTATTAAAGCATGCAAAGGCTAATAACATTCGAATAGCTTCTAATCTAGCTACGGGAGCATAGGTCTCATCAAAATCTATTCCTTCTTCTTGATTATATATCTTAGCAACTAGTCTAGCCTTGTTCCTAGTTACTATTCCATTTTCATCCATCTTATTTCTAAATACCCATTTAGTTCCTATTATATTGTGATAGGAACTAAATGGGTATTTAGAAATAGATTCAATACCTTGTTTCTTTCAAATTGATTTAGTTCTTCTTGTATAGTATTTATCCAATCATTATCTTTTTTGGCTTCTATAAAAGTCTTAGGTTATACTTGGGATAAATAAGCTCCGCAATTGCAAATATTTTTAATAGAGGATCGAGTTCTTATCCCTTGTGAAGGATCACCAATCAGTTGATCGATTGGATGATAATTCACATACCTCCAATCTTTGGGAAGATTATCCTCTTGTTGACTTATAGATGGTTGATTAAGATTGCGAGCATCTACTTCTTAATCTATTTGAGGTTCATTCTCTTTTGGGTTAACAATGAGAGTAGGTGTTTCTATCCTTGGAATAAAATCTGCATCATCATTAAAAGTAACTACTCTACTACTAATAGGGTTAGATTCATCAAAGACTACATGTACGGATTCTTTAACCACTAGAGTTCTTTTATTAAAAACTCTATAAGCTTTACTAGAGGTTGAATATCCTAAGAAGATCCCTTTATTGGTCTTTGAGTCAAATTTACCCAAGTTAGTTTTATTGTTATTTAGGATGAAGCATTTACAACCAAAATCATGAAAATAAGAGATAGTAGGCTTTCTACCCTTCCACAGTTCATATGGAGTTTTATTTAGTATAGGCCTAATTAATACTCTATTTAAAATATAGTATGAAGTATTTATGGCTTCTGCCCAAAAATATTTTGGCAAACTATTTTCACAAAGCATTGTTCTTGTAAATTCTTTTAGAACTCTATTTTTCCTCTCAATAACTTCATTTTGTTGAGGAGTTCTAGGTGCTGAAAAATTGTGATCAATTCCATTTTCATCACAAAATTTTGAAAAGCTTTGATTTTCAAATTCTTTTCCATGATCACTTCTAATGCTTGAAATGAAAATTCATTTTTCATTTTGAACCTTTTTACAAAAGTTCACAAATCCTTTATAAGCTTAATCCTTGTAAGCAATAAAAATAACAAAGGTATATCTTGAATAGTCATCAACAATAACAAGAGCATATTGATGGCCTCTTAGACTTATGGTACTTATTGGACTAAATAAGTCCATATGTAGAAGTTCCAATGAGTCTAGTAGTTGAGACTATATTTTTTGATTTAAAAGAGATTCTAGTTTATTTGACAAGCATCACACACCTTGTTTTTTTTCAAATTTGATTTTTGGAAGTCCAATGACTAAATCTTTTCTAGAAATGATTTTAAGCAAATCTATATTCACATAGTCAAGTCTTCTATGCCATAGCCATGGGTTTTCATTAAACGCGAGAAAATATTTTTCATTTTTCGAATGCAAAGATTTTAAATTAACTATATAGACATTTTCGTGTCTATGCCCAAAAAACTTGATCTTGTTACTCTTGATGTCTATAACTAGACAATGAGAGGTTTCAAATATGACTTTGTTGCCTTTGTCATATAGTTGACTAATACTAAGTAAATTTGGCTTAAGACTTTGCACATATAATACATGATCAATGGTTGAGAAATCATTACCAACTTCCCATGCCCGATGATCTTTATCTTTGTGTTATCTCCAACGTGACATGCCCTCCATCCCTTAGAGTTAGCTCTTTGAATACATTTTGATCACCAGTCATGTGCTTTGAGCATCCACTATCAAGATACCAATAGTTACCTTTCTCCTTAGTGTGGAGACATATCTTATTTTCATCGTCGATTGCCATCAAGCATATTTTGGAAATCTCCTCGTATCCGACCTCATTGTCTGAGTATTTTCTTCTTCGTCATCACTCCAAGTGGTTGCAATCATAGCATTTTTTTAAGCTCTTATATGGTTTGATTGCTATTGTACAATCGACCTTGATATGACCGAGCTTTTTGCAACCGTAACACACAAGAGGTTCCATTTTTGGAGTGGAATCCCTTGTGTAAGCTTTCTTACTCTTTTTCAAGAACTTGTGAAACCTTTTGGTGATTAGAGCCATCTCACCATCTTCTTTGCTGCTCTCTAACTCTTGTTCCGTTTCTTCATCTTTGTTGCTCGTAAAGGCCTTGAGAGCAATAACCTTTTTCTTCTTTTCATCATCATTGACAATGAGATTCGTTTTCTCTATCTCGTATGTCAATAGTGATCCAAGAAGTGTTTCGACATTAAGTTTGTCGAGATCTTTGGCCTCGATGATGGCCATCTTCTTTGCTTTCCAACTGGATAGAAAAGACCTTAAGATCTTCCTTGTTAGTTCAAATTCCTCAATGTTCCTACCAAGAAGCTTTAGACCGTTAACAATGGTAGTAAAATGTGAGTGCATTTGAGAAATAGTTTCATTTGGAGACATTTTGAAAGATTCATACTCGGACACTAGCATATAGATTTTTTATTTTTTAACTTCGCTAGTTCCTTCATATATAACTTGCAATTTGTCCCAAATTTCTTTAGCTAAAATACATGCAGAAAGTTTATTGTATTCAGTAATATCTAGAGCATAATGTAATATGCTAGCCGCTCTACTATTGAGAGACATCATTCTATAATCCTCTTCATTAAACTTTGTTTTGAGTTTTTGCATTGTATAATTGATTTCTCCAATGATTATTTCCTTTGTAGGAATTCTAGGTCCCTCTTCAATGACCCTCCATAGATTGTTGATGAGTGCCAAATATTGCATATTTTGACCACTTAATTTACATTTGTTAGCTTAGGAATTTGTTACTTTGAGTTGTTTTTTATTGTTTTATAGGTTTACAAGCTTGGAAAAGAGTTTCACTAAATTGCCAGAATTGCTCGTACAGATCAGCCATTTTTTAGGATTAAACTGTATTGATTCAGGAAGAACCAGAAGATGAGCCATATATGCTTGGAAATATTCGGATGTCTATTTTATGGGGAATTTTACGGATCAATAAAATGATTTTTCTAGAGAAAGTTATGGTAGTTTTAGTAGACAAAGGTCAGGTTGTGCATGATTTCAGCGTGACAGATCAGCCATTTTTGAGGATTTAACTGTATTGATTCAGGAAGAACCAGGAGATGAGCCATATATTCTTGGAAAGATCCGGATGTCTATTTTCTGGAGAATTTTACAGATCAATAAAATGATTTTTCTAGAGAAAGTTATGGCAGTTTTAGTAGACAAAGGTCAAAAAGAAAAAGCTGGAATCTACAGTATCCCACATCGGATTGGAAACACATTGCACTTGTGATGTTTCCCTATATAAGCCCCTCTTCACTTCATCTTTAGTGTGCAATTTCTGGGCCATTTGGTGTAATCCGGTGGACGTCTGCTAGCATTCTGGTGGATCCCGAAGGCTTTGCTACCACGAAGGGAAACGCCACCCAACAACGAGTGGAATTTCTCCCATATATAGTAATTTATTTCTTTTTATTTAGTTTTAAAGTTTAATGTTTAGCACTTGTATTGTGAACTACAGTTTCATAATTATGAGAGGCTAAAATCTTCAGTTAAGGTTGAAGATGAAGCCTTTCCTTTGTTTAGCATTATATTTTCAGATTTGCGCATAACAATTCTAATGTTTTTACTATAAATGTTTTGTTCAATTATTTGAGTAGATCTTATGATTGATTGCTTTTAGTTGTTAAATTGGATATTTCTTGTGTTTCATCTGATGGATACATCGAATTATTTTTGATTAAATTGGATTTCCTTTGTGGTTTGTTAAAAGCGGATACATTGGATGCTTTTGGTTTAATTGGGATATTCGTTGTTTTTTGTTTAAAGTTGGATTCATGGAATTTTTTGATTACTTTTATATAGAACATGAAACTGTATGCTTAACTTTGGTGGGGTGGATTCAGAAACCTTAGTCTATTTATCATTTACTTTAAAAACAATTAGGTTTAAGTTTATATTTCTTTGCACAATATAATACAAAATTCGGAACTACGTTAAAATAGGGTTAGTTTAGATAAAATTATATTTTCACAACGCAATTCCCTGTGGATTCGACCTCGCACTTGCACAACACTATATTGCAAACGACTCGTGCGCTTGCGAGTAATTTAAAACTCACAACAAGTTTTTGGTGCCGTTGCCGGGGAACTGTTTGGTTTGTGAAAATTAAATTTTTGTCTGAATTGATTTTATTTTTCTACTAGTTTAGTTAGCATTTTTGTTTTATTTTTCTTTTGCAATTTTGTTTCCATTAGCAATTGCCCATAATAAAAAAATAATAATAAAAAATGCAGAAGAATCCAGCGCCGGTTTCACAGTCTTTAGAGGAAGCCCTCAAGGATTTCATGAAAATGACCGGCCAGTCCAGCAATACGGCCAATACATTCAATGTTGATAGTTGTTCCATCTGTGCTAGTCCTATGCATTTAGCACAGAATTGTCGATCCACGCCGGTTTCTGCCGAGTATCCCATAGAACAAATGAATACTTTCAATGACTGTTGTTGGCAATCAAATAGATCTTACTTCGAAACGTATAATCCAGGGTGGTGGAACCACTCTGATTTTTCATGGAAGTAGAACCAACTAATGAATCAGGGAGGAGCCCCTCATTATGCTCAAAATCAATACCCTCCCGGATTTCCTCCACTAGTTACAAGTTATGGTCTCTTAGCCCATTCAGCACCATCACCCGCTTACCAAGCTCCTACTAAAGCGCCAGCATCGGTTTCACAGTCATTGGAGGACGCCCTCAATGATTTCAGGAAGATGATTGGCCAACCCATAAGAGAAATCAGGAGTGTGCAAATAGTAAACACCCAAGCGATTGCTAAGATAGAGAGTCAAACGGGTCAAATCGCAAGTCACTTGGGTGAAGGAGAGAAGGGAAGGTTCCCTTGTCAACCTGAGCCTAACGCAAGGGAATAGTTTGCGGTGAAAAATTCATCAACTCCTATGCACGGGCAGGAACAAGTGCAATCGATTGTCCCATTGAGGTCTGGGAGACAAGTGGACAATCAAGTGGAAGAGAACCCTGCTATGCAACAAGGGCAAGAAAGTGGCAACAAGGAAAAGAGAGATGCTGAGCCATCTACAGCCACACCTATTATTAAGGATCTCCCTAGGTCGTTTGTACCTAAAGCGCCTTACCCTGAGAGATTACAAGCACCCAAGAAAGAAGGGAAGTCTGAGGACATTCTAGAGGCATGCTTTGCTCAGTTTGGAGAGGATTTGGACTTGGATAAGCTACTTGAGCAAGCAAATGATATCTTGGAGTCTGCTTCTCCGGAGAGCAGTAAGACGGAGGAGACTGTGGGTGAATTAAGCATTGAGGACCCCCTGGAGGCACGCTTTGCTCAGTTTGAAGAGGATTTGGATTTGGATAAGTTGTTTGAGCAAGCAAATGCTACTTTGGAGTCTGCTCCTCGGGATAGCAGTGAGACGGAGGATACCACAACACCCGAACCTCCCAAGAAGGAACTTAAGCCTTTACGGACTATCTTAAGTATAAGTTCCTAGGTCCAGCAGATTCTTTGCCTGTGACTATAGCTTTAGATTTGGTTGATGCTCAAGAGGAGAAATTAGTGGACATTTTAAGAGAGCACAAGGAAGCTATCGGCTGGACTATTGAGGATATCAGGGGAATCAGCCCCTCGATGGTGATGCATAAGATACATTTGGAGGAGAATATCAAGCTATCGAGGGAGCCACAAAGAAGGCTCAACCCAACTATACAAGAGGTTGTGAGGACTGAAGTGATAAAGCTGTTGGATGTAGGGATCATTTATCCAATCTTTGATAGCGAGTGGGTGAGCCCGATTCATGTCGTGCCAAAGCAAGCTAAATTGATGGTAGTGATAAATAAAGACGACGAGTTGGTTCCAACTCGTGTGCAATCAGGATGGAGAGTGTGTCTAAACTACCATAAGTGGAATGCTACCACAAGGAAGGATCATTTTTCACTCCCATTTATTGATCAGATGGTGGACCGTTTAGCTGGGCATGATTACTAATGTTGGGTCTGGCTGAAGATGTTAAACTTAGCGCTCGTGGGAGGCACCCCACAACATATCCTTTTTATTTGTTTATTATTTTACATATTTATTGTTACTACTTATTTCTAGTGTTTCTTTTGTTTTTCAGTCTTTATTTTTCAGGGACAACGCGTACTTCAGTTCAAGTTTGGGGGTATGCTTTGAGCCATACCAGTCCAGCTAGTTCTCCATCTCCCATGTTAGCTCTTTCCATATTATTCACACATTGGGGACAATGTGTAAATTAAGTTTGGGGGTATGGGAGACACGTTACACACACTTTGTCCTAATTTATTGTTGTTTTTTTTTCTTCGTGAAGATAAATGCATGTTCATGTTTGTCTGAAAATTTTGGTTGACCTGAAAAATTGTGATGTGGTTTCATTGGTGAGCTTAAAAATTTTGAACACATGATCTGATGATAGAGTTTTAAAACTTAGTTACTTACTTTAGGCATTCGAGAGTTCACATGTTTGATTTAATCTAACACGAGCACAGTAGCACATATTTGTGTGAGGTATGACATGTGATTTTAATGTGTATATTTCCTTATCTTAACTGAAACTGGATGACTTGTTGGATAAACACTTGGTCATAAAAAAAAAAAACAAAAACAAATAATACTACTAATATTTATAATAATCATCATCAATAAACTTTCCACTGAGTAACTGGACCTCTTGCCTCAGTAAGCAGTGAGTGTTCACGTCAAATGGTGGGAATTTTATTCATAATGATCATTGCAAAACTTTTCGTTGAGTAACTGGACCTCTTGCCTCAGTAAGCAGTGAGTGTTCACGCCAAAATGTGAAAATTTTGCTTCGTAGCATTAAGGCTAGTTCAGTTTCTTAGCCTTTTTTACTCGAGTTAGTAAGTCCTTAGGGGTATCTTTACACCTAATGCCCTAAAACCATTTGGTTTGAGAGTTATTGACTCAACACTCGCTACATGGGTCAATTAGAAAGCTTAAGGAAACTAATCATAGCAGAGCCTTATATAAAAAAAAAGGGTAAAATGAAACTATGCCATCATTGTTCATTCTGATGAGAAATCCTGTGAATATTGAGACATGGAGACATTGTACATTGAAGTTATTTGGAAACCTCATATGTTTATGCTAATTCACTTTACACTGATTCAAGCTTGTGATGTCTTAGCCCGCCTCTTGTAAGTAATTAAGTTTTAAAATTCTTATTCATTGCGAAGATGAGTTATATTTTTTTAAGCTTGCTCATGAATGAATATCATGGTTTTGAGTGCTCCTTAAATTTTTGGATACCATGAGTGATGAACTTATCTTGATGTTCTTTGTTTTCCACTTAGTTTTTTTATTTTGTTTTGCTAAGGGACTAGATAAATGTAAGTTTGGGGGTATTTGATGAGTGCCAAATATTGCATATTTTGGCCACTTAATTTATATTTGTTAGCTTAGGAATTTGTTACTTTGAGTTGTTTTTCGTTGTTTTGCAGGTTTACAAGCTCGGAAATGAGTTTCACTAAATTGTCATAATTGCTCGTACAGATCAGCCATTTTTTAGGATTAAACTGTATTGATTCAGGAAGAACCAGGAGATGAGTCATATATGTTTGGAAAGATCCGGATGTCTATTTTATGGGAAATTTTACGGATCAATAAAATGATTTTTCTAGAGAAAGTTATGGCAGTTTTAGTAGACAAAGGTCAGGCTGTGCATGATTTCAGCGTGACAGATCAGCCATTTTTTAGGATTTAACTGTATTGATTCAGGAAGAACCAGGAGATGAGCCATATATTCTTGGAAAGATCCGGATGTCTATTTTCTGGAGAATTTTATGGATCAATAAAATGATTTTTCTAGAGAAAGTTATGGCAGTTTTAGTAGACAAAGGTCAAAGAGAAAAAACTGGAATCTACAGTATCTCACATCGGATTGGAAACACATTGCACTTGTGATGTTTCCCTATATAAGCCCCTCTTCACTTCATCTTTAGTGTGCAATTCCTGGGCCATTTGGTGTAATCTGGTAGATGTCTGCTAGCATTCTGGTGGATCCCGAAGGCTTTGCTACCACGAAGGGAAGCGCCGCCCAACAACGTGTGGAATTTCTCCCATGTACAGTAATTTATTTCTTTTTATTTAGTTTTAAAGTTTAATGTTTAGCACTTGTATTGTGAACTCTAGTTTCATAATTATGAGAGGCTAAAATCTTCAGCTAAGGTTGAAGATGAAGCCTTTCCTTTGTTTAGCATTATATTTTCATATTTGCGCATAACAATTCTAATGTTTTTACTATAAATGTTTTGTTCAATTATTTGAGTAGATCTTATGATTGATTGCTTTTAGTTGTTAAATTGGATATTCCTTGTGTTTCATCTGATGGATACATCGAATTGTTTTCGATTAAATTGGATTTCCTTTGTGATTTGTTAAAAGCGGATACATTGGATGCTTTTGGTTTAATTGGGATATTCGTTGTTTTTTGTTTAAAGTTGGATTCATGGAATTTTTTGATTACTTTTATATAGAACATGAAAATGTATGCTTAACTTTGGTCGGGTGGATTCAGAAACCTTAATCTATTTATCATTTGCTTTAAAAACAATTTGGTTTAAGTTTATATTTCTTTGCACAATTTAATACAAAATTCGGAACTAGGTTAAAATAGGGTTAGTTTAGATAAAATTATATTTTCACAACGCAATTCCCTGTGGATTCGACCTCGCACTTACACAACACTATATAGAAACGACTCGTGCACTTGCGAGTAATTTAAAACTCACAACAATTGTAATCTTGTCCTTCAACAAAGAATTTCATTCTATTTTTATAGTAGTTATAGTTGGAGCCATTGAAAATGGGATGTCTAGTATAGGAATGCCCTTCGATATAGCTATTAGATGCCATCACATCAACTCAAGGATTTTAAGCTTCAAATTGAGTACGAAGCTCTGATACCAATTGTAAACCAATGTTCAAACCCAAGAAGGGGCTGAATTGGGTTTTAAAAACTTTTTGTATTTTGAACTTGAAAGTTTTTAAACAGTTAAATACACAATGCACACAATCAAAAAATATACTTGAAAGTAAAGGAGTTCAAAAGAAGAGAAAATGCAAACTCTGTTTATAGTGGTTCGGCAATATTTAAATCCTTCCGACCCTACGTCCAATCTCTTCAAGGAACCTCCTTGAAGCAATCCACTAAAACTTTAGTCATGTAACTTCACGGGTGTTGCACAAACCTTGCAACCAATCCTTTCCTCAAGAAAGCTAATCCTTTCCTCACGGAAGCTAATCCCTTCCTCATGGAAGTTACAAAGAAGTGTTTACTCCTAAACTGTCTAAGAGTTATTACAATTCTTTCCCCTTTACAATAAATGAGATTTTTTATAAAGTAAATGGTAGAGAGATAGCAATAAGTACTTTTACAAATGAATAATATATCTCTTTCAAGAACAAGCTTGAAAAATGGCTCAACAATAAGTGTTTCAAAGCTTTTGAGAATTAATGAGCTTTCTTGTGAATTGAATGTGTTATCTTCTTATTTTAAATGCTCATTGAAGTGGGTTTATATAGCCTTGAATTAATATGGTCGTTTG
Source organism: Bretschneidera sinensis (assembly GCA_023935145.1). Lineage (NCBI taxonomy): Eukaryota > Viridiplantae > Streptophyta > Magnoliopsida > Brassicales > Akaniaceae > Bretschneidera > Bretschneidera sinensis. The sequence continues at coordinate 108,911,870 of CM043700.1, forward strand.
ACACTAACTTGGTAGGTTTGGGGCATTAAATGCTCAAGTCTCGCATCTCAAACGGTCATATTTTTTGAATTACCAATTGACTGGGTCTTTGAACCAGTCAACTGGGTCAAGTAAAAAACTTCACTTTTTAGGCTATGGGAGAGTACCAGTCGACTGGGTCCTAAGCACCAGTCGACTGGGAACTTTCTGTCCCAAATACTAGTCGACTGGATCCTCAACACTAGTCGACTGAGAACCTTCTGTCCTATATCTCAGTCGACTAGTATATGGAGCCAGTCGATTGGGTTGTAAACAGTTTTTCATGTTTTAAAACTGTTTTTGACTTAGAAACTTTTGTATGGTTAGTTTTGTCAAAGTATTTTGTAAAATTAGCCACAGATCAAGCCATGTAATTGAACATGAGAGATTTACAATTGTTTTAATTACCTTAATTCCTATTTTAGATCTCCTGTCTTGTCTTGGTGTCTGAATCGAGTTGAGTTCTTATATCTTTGTTTCTATATTGAATGCTTTTGCCACTTAAACACTTATATAAAATTGTTAGTGCAATTAGTGTAGTGTTTTGTCATTATTAAAATCAAATATGGGTCAATACTTCATTATGAGGGTCACAACATATAATCAATCACTCAAATAATTCTCATCATATCATACTTTCATATTTCTTTCTCATCATATTTGTCTTTCTGTAAGACTTATTCATCTGTCAATAAATTTACAATCAAGAATAACACTTTAGCATCTCAAGCAATAATAATAAATATTTAAAGCAAATGTAATGCGTGAATTTAAATGTTATTATTATTTGGGAACGTCTTCCCATATGTCGACATGTTTTAGCTTAGACCGGCTGCTTTCTCGGTTCTTTTATTTTATTTAGATCGGCTACCCTCCCAGTTATTTTATTTCCAGCATATATCAGCTGTCACAGTTTTCATTTAGATCGGCTACCTTCCCTTTTTTTTTTTCAGCCTATACTGGCTGTCACGGTTTTCATTTATTTCATTTAGACTGGTTAGCTTCCCGATTCATTTCATTTCATGCATATGCATATGAACAATAATATGAAATATGCATATTAGAAATAATATAAAAACAAGCATACATTAAGACATTCAATTTAGCTATCCAGCTCTTTCTCAAAATTATTATTTGATCATATTCATAAAATTATCTCCTCATATATAATATCAAATTATCAATCATAACTTGTCACGAATTTTATTTATCCCTTCATTATATATTTAATCAACTCATTATTTCAATAATATTGCTTCTTATATAATAAATCGTTAACATATCAATTATTCCTATCATACCTATCAACCAACTTTCATCTATCATCCAATCATAGGTTAATAATTAATTCAAATATCATCACTTTATATTTCATATTTATCTCGATTACTAAAAGTAAATCTAACTCACCATGTAGCACTTAGAGCTACCTGCGAATCATCTCTTTGTATTTTCTGTTATTTTAAGCAATTTCTCCCGATTGTTGATCGTCAACACTTGATATAATATTTATATTAAAATTTCTAATTTATTCTTCAATTTGTCCATAATTCGTACCCTTTAAATTTCTATATCAAATTCTGAGAAATTTTCATGTATGCTAATTTTCAAAAATAAAATTTACATTATTACCTTTTGTTTTTCTTAGAGCTTTTCTTGACTCTCTTTAAAATTCTTTCGTAAACCTCTTCAAAATTTTACTCTTTCAACATTTCTTTCAGTCCTCAAGTGTTTAAAGAAATAGATAAATTTATATTAAAGAAAGAAGAAAACCAAATAGGATTTGGTACGATTTAAATAAACAAAAAAAAATTTATATTGAGTTCCTGCCGTTGCCACCGTTTGCATCGTTTTGTTAAGGTAAGTTGTCAAAATGCATGAAATGCATGCAACACCTGGAGCCAGGTGTTGCATACCCCCTTTTTTTTCTCCCAAACGTCTAGATATTTTTTTTCTTCAAAAGAATTATTTTATTCAAAAATAAATCTTTCATATATATTATTCTAATTCTATGTCATATTTATTAAATTACATTTTTACCTTTACTTTAAAAATACATGCATTACAAGTCGGGTAGACACAAATTAAAGCCTCTAAATATCTATAAGATCCATGTACAAAGTACCCATCAAATCAAGTAGAAGCATATAATTTTCATCTAGATTGAGTTAAAAAAAATCCCATTAAAATACATACATTCTAGCGAGAAAAAAGGAAGAAGATTTATAAATTTGAAGAAACAATGAATAAAAAATAAAATCCAACTCCAATTTTTCGATAAATACATACATGGTTTTGTCTATCCAAAATTATTAATCCACAACTATACTTCTATACATGATTAATTACAAAATTTAAAATAATTAAACAAAAAATAAGTAGGAATTGAAAATTTTAGAAGAAAAACACTAGTTCATATCCTAATTTACATTTTTCCATATGTTTTGAATTGATTTCTATATGCATTTACTTGAGAGTCCATATGGATTGCTGAATAACAACTATCATTTTTTCGTTATAAATGCATGTATGGTTTTACCAATCCTAAATTATTAATTCGCAAGTACAACTCCACACATGATTATCTGAAGAAAAAAAAATAAAAATACATAAACAAGGAAATAAGGATAAAATTGGAAATTGTAGAAGAAAAAACACTATCCATATCTAAGTTTGAATTTTACCATATGTTTATAACTGACATCCATATGCATCTACTTCAAAGTCCACATGGACTGCTAAAGAACAATTTTCAATTGTAATTTATTAACCCACAAGTGCATCTCCACGTGTTGTAATTTTTGCATGAATATTTTTTATTATAAAATATCAAATAAATTTTAATATTTTGATAACTAATTGTAGTTAACCTTATATTATTTTTTTTATGGACCCACAAGGTCTACTTGTGGGTTAATAATTTCGTCAGGGCAAAATCATGCATAACGAAAAAAAAAAAAAAGAGTTGTTTTTCAGCAGTCCATATGGACTTCAAGTATACACATGGAAATCATATTAAAACATATGGAAAAATCCAAACTAGGATATGGACTCATATTTTATCTTCTCAAATTTGTAATTTTATTTTTATTTGATTGTTCAATTATTTTCAAATTTTGTATGTAATTATGTGTAGATGTGTACTTGTGGGTTAATAATCCGAGCTTGGTAAAACCATACGTAACATAAATAAATCAGGACTTGATTTACACAAAAAAAATCTTTAAACATATTTAATCAAATTTTTTTCCTTTTCCATCTTCTTTTTCTCTTCCTATATGCGAGTCAAGCTTTTTAGCTCCAAAAATTATGCGGGAAGATTTTCCCTTCATGTGATGCTCTATTGATTTCTTTTCTTATTCCTTATGCTAAAAATTGTTGGAAATTTTCAAAATGTTAAATGGCTTTGGGATGTGATTTTTATTGTTTCCAAGAAGATGAAGAAATTTTTATGGTAAGTTTTTCCCACATTGCAAAGTCTATACAAGGAAAGAGTGTATATAAATATACACACTTAATAAGATTATATTTATATGCATGTGGATACACCATAAAGCACCATCCGCACATGCACGCACGCGCGTGTGGGTTGTTAGGCATTTGTGGTGCATTTGATTGCACACGCGCACTTAGCACTTTGCACGCTTACTAGGAACTAGAGCAATAACAACCATTTGAAATATATAAAAATTTTCCCTCATTTTTCTTCTTTTTTTATTATTTTTTATAGATCTTCTAAAATACTATTTGTTTGCAGCAAATAATTCTTGTAGTCTTGATTATTTTGAAACCTAGGAAAGAGTCCATGGATTGTTCATCATTGTGCAGACGCTGAACAATAGAGTGTTTCGTTGCATCTTGGAGTGCATTTGCTTGCAACCCACTGCGCATAAGAATTGGTGGGGGAAAATATAAACTTAAGGAAAGTGACCTGGTCATTACTTGAAGTTAGTTTCTTCAACAAAAATTACTTATAATTTCATTAATAAATTTTTTGACCAAAAATATTATTAACAATTAAAATACAATAATAATAATCATTTATATTTTAATATGTATATATAATAAACTGTAATAACTGTTTTTATTTGCTGAAGTAATTTTTACTTTAAATCTTTTTAGAAATTAACAAAATAACAGTTAAAACTAAATAAATCGATTGATTTTGCAAAAGTATTTATTAAACTAAACAATTTTACTTGTAATCACGATTATGATTCTTAAGAAATTAGGGTTGAAAATTTAATATTACAATGATCTAATATCCAAATTGCAAAAAAAAAAAAAAAGGACCAAATGTGGTATAACTTGCAAGCACTCGCTCACTTTCCCAAAGGAATATTTTTAGTATGTTAGTTTATCTTCTTCTTCTTTTGACCTCATTTTTTTCATTTGACACTGGTATCAAGCCTTAAATTCATCTTTTGAAGCAAATTGGAGAGTGGCTCAACATTCAATCGATTATAAGCATGGCACAACGACCACAGTCAACCTTATCATGTCTACCTTACTACATATAATCCAAAACAAACAAAAAATCAACCCATCAATAATGATTAATGATTATGCCTTGGATACCAAAAATCAAAAGATCTTCTCCATTTCTTATCCGCTTAAATGATCTTTAAAATGTAAAATCTATTTTTCTTCTTTGATGTTTAGTTTTTTTTTTTTTTTTTTCAAAATCCAAAATGATCAGTGCTTTTAGTGGTTAACTCTTCTCTTTAAAAAAAAATTTCTCTTCGAGAGATTGGAAGAAAAATAAGAAGAAAGAGAGATGATAGAAAGAAGATGAGAGAGAGACATAAATAATATTAAAGAAAGAGGAAAGGTACACTAAGAGATTGTTTGGGAGTTGCTTAAATGCAACTTAAATCATCAAAACTTCAAGTTTTTAGAGTTAAAAGCTAAAAAATCTTTAAGTTGCATTTAAGTAAATGCTCAAACAACATCTAAGACATGCGAGGGAGGAGGAAAAAGAAGAAAGGGAAAAGAAACGATGTTGTTGTTAGAGGAGAGATGATGGGTTTAAAAGAGTCGTGTATGGTCATGAGTGAAGATTCTCACATCTGGATGAATTAGCCGACTTTTATGGTATTATTGTTGTTTTTTACACTCACCTGTTATTACTTTATTGCTCCACACAAGGATGATATTCCCTTTTTCGTTCCTTTGAATAACTATATTGCTCTCATCTAATAGATTTTGTTATGTATTTTAATAAAAAGAAAATAATAAATTTCATTTTTAGTTTTTTTTTTTTAATTTGTCTCGTGTTTTTATTGGGTCCTTAAAATTTAGCACGTTTATATTTGGTCCTTTAAGTTTGATACCCGTTCCAATTAAGTTATTCACCCAAATGATTTTGTTTCATTAATTAGTGATTCAAATGTGTATGCTATATGCATAAAAGTTCCTAAAGTCAAGAGTCGTTGAAATTTATTTGGAACGTAGAGTTCTGATTGATGTAATGAAAGACTAGTTAAATAAGGTTGATGAAGATGTGGTGATTACAAATGATGTGAGAATTTAATGAAACTGTTTTTGACTATGTTGTTGAACATGATGTAAATAAACCTGTTTTGAGTGAACCTATTGTGAATGAGTCTGCTGTGAATAAACTTGTTATTAATAAACCTGTTGTGAATGAAATTATTGGGTCATTTAGGTAAATGACTTGATTCGAACAGGTACCAAACATAAATGACCCAATAGAGACATTTTAAATTTCAGAGACCTAATAAGAATACGAGGCAAACTAAAAGGATTAAAAATGAAATTTACTCAAAAGAAAAAATATGCATGTGTGAGTTTGAGTCAAACTAACCGTTAGGACCTTAATAAAGTTACTAACTTACAATTACACTTTAAATTGTTGGGTTTTTACTAGCCATAATTTAACACCTTTATACTACCATAATTTTATCATTAGTGGGCTTATAATTTCCAAGTCCAATAATCTATAGAAAAACCCAAGAATTCACCAACACAAAATATACACATTCTTCAAACATTGTCACCCTCTTCAAATCATTGGTGAAATCTATTTAATCTGTTTTTGTCTGTTAATATATAAGCTGCCACATATTTTTTTCCTTTATGCTTTGGGATTATATCATTATATGCTTTTTTCTTATGGTGGTATTTAAACTTTTTGTACATGACTAATCTTTGAATATACTAAAATTTATTTCTTTCACATGCATCAAATAAAAATAATATATGATATTTAAAAAATTATTTATATTCAGTAGAGAATTAAATCCAAAACATATATTATAAGAGATGCTTATTTTTGTTCGTCCAATCACTTAAATTAATTTTTTGAATTTGGTTATCTTTTATTGCGACAATCTTTTGAAACATTGCTAAAATATTGATTTCCCTTGCTTAATTTTTTTTTGCATTGAAAATTTTGAATCATTTCTCGATTTATACGTGTCAGTCTTATCTAATCCACATTCTATTATTCATTTCTCCACTAATTAGGAGTAACGTTTTTCTTAATCGTATTTTAAAACTAATGTAAAAAAAAATTCTTTTCACTGACTTTATCATATTTGTAAAGTTTTTATCAAGAACATTTTTTTTAAGGGTAAACCAAATCTTATTCAATGGTTTATATGGAACATATCTACATAGGATGAGTATGGAATCCAAAAAAGCCTACTAGTGGAGAAATAGTTGTTAAAACATTAGACGATTGGCACCAACTGGACAACAGGCAATAACTTAATTATGTGAGACATCCAAATATGATAGATCCTCTAAATGGCCCTTTCTTCATGTTTCTTCTTTTTCTTTTCTTTCTATATTTGACCAATATTGAATCCAAAAGAATAATGGATGCAGAAACAAAGGATAAAATAGTAAATTCATGGAATAGTAGTTGTGGTCAAAGCCTTAAAAAGGGTCCATGGAGTTTCCACAAAAACATAAGGCTGCCAGTTCAATTGTGAGCTGAAATATTTGGTAAGAATATTGGTTGTGGTTGTGTTGTGGTTGTGGCTGTGCAGAACTTGTCTATGTCAGAGAGGCTGTGGAGTTGTTGAGTACCTTTATCTGCCGCATTGTCAAATCACTACTACAACTACTACCAGTCAAAGCCCACCGCAATGGAGTTACTAATTCATGATATTTTTTTTCTCCTCATGAGATCAGTTGCTTAGAAAAGAAAAAAATTGGAATCGAACTTTTATCCAAGCCATTTGAATTTGTTTTCGGAATCAAAGGTTGGTTTTATCGAGTTTAAATTTAAATTTGAGTTAGAAAATTAAAGTTGAATGGTTTATCGGATAGAACTCAAATATTTTAATATTCGATTTAAAATTTTTCCGAACAATTTGATAAAGTATTATCAAATTCAAAATTGATTACGAAATTACTTATAAATAAGCATTTGAAATTCATTTGATATAGTGAGAGAATTCTTGAAATTTCTTTTGAGAAAGATTTATTTGCACTGAAATCAGATTCTACTCTATTTACTCACAACTTTTGAGAGATTATTATTGATGGGGCTTGATGTAGCCCATAACACTCCGGTCCATAAACACTCCAGCCCAATAAGAAACACCTATGATGTAGCCCATAAAACTCCGGCCCGTAACACTCTGGCCCAATAAGGAACGACCCAATAGACCTACGCCCGGGCTCCCTCTACAACATGTCGCGCTGTAGCCGCCCTACGACACGTCGCCCTGTAGCCGTCCTATGACACACCGCCCTGCATCCACCCTACAACACGCCGCCCTGTAGCCACCCTACTACACGCCGCTCTATAGCCACCCTACAACATGTTGTCCCCTGATCATGCAATCAATGCCCTAACACTGATGAGACGTAGGCAATGCCCGTTCAAAGGGCTATAAATAAGCCGAGGTATGAAATTCATAATTCATTTAGACTTAATCTACTTACACCCAAGCTCCTTTAGATTTAACCCTCGGCGTCGTCCCTTTTTAAGCTTTCGTTCTAACTTAAGCTTCGGAGCGCCCTCGGAGGTCTCCCCCTCCCCTCATTCCGAGGGCCTTTAGTTTATCCCTGTAACCTGTGCAGAGCCCAGGCCACGTCAGCACCCAGACCACGTCGGTCACAGTGACTTTTTTGGCATCAACAGATTGGTGCCGTCTGTGGGAAACCACAATCTCTCGCTATAACAAAAGCGAAGAAGTACAAAAGAACTCATCTGTTACGATGCCACCCAAAAGTAGTACGAGAAAGACCGACAAGGAGGCCCTTATAGCATGCTCTGCTCCTATCCAGAGCAGTATCCACAACCAACAATCTGGACCCATGTTCCCTGCAATCTCCGAACACGCGACCCCCGGGTCAAGCAGGCGGCCCCCCGTCAGAGAGCAACGCCCTCATCTCTTCGGAATCAACTCTCCTGATTACGAGGAAACCACTGCGAATCCCCAGGCCCCTATAACTCAAGCACAATTCCAAGAGCTCTCCCGGATGATAGCCAATTTGGTAGCCCAAGTTCGAGGCGGAGGCCAACAACATTCCTTTTCTCCCCGCCGAGCTCCGGAGCAAGCTAGGTCATCTGACAGAGATGATCCTACCTACAACTAGCCCTCTACCCAGCCCTTGCTGCGTGGCAGCCGGTCCAAGGAGAACTCCTCTTCGAAAAGCAACTTCAACTTGGACAGATGGTTCTAGAAAATGGAAGAGAAAATAGACTTGGCCTTAAAACACAAGAATCTCAGTATCTTGGATGAGCTTAGCATCCAAGATCCCCCATTTACAGAAGTTGTTCTCGAGACCCCGCTCCCCCTCAACTTCAGAATGCCACATGTCAGAATGTATGACTGTTCATGAGACTCCCTAGACTATTTGCAGCACTACAAGACGATCGTGATGCTACATCGACATTCTGACCCCATCATGTGTCTTGCCTTCCCCTTGACCCTTGAGTAGGCTGCAAGCATTTGGTATTCACGCCTGAGGCCGAGGAGCATCGACAATTTCAAAGAACTCAGTTATGCCTTTGCTTCGCACTTCCTCAGCAGCAAGGGACCAAAGAAGACCTCGGAAAGCTTGTTCAAAATTATTCAACACCGAGTAGAGAGGCTTCGAGCCTACATATCCAGGTTCAACTCAACAGCCTGGGAAATCCCTGACCTCGACCTAAATGTTCAAATGATGGCGTTCAAAAATCTGCTGAGGTTCGGGATCTTCAGCTCCAAGCTCACAAGACACTCGCCCAAGGACATGAACGAGGTCTTAGCCTGAGCAAAGAAGTATATGCTGGCAGAGGATGATCAGGCATTCAGGAGGGAAAGAGAAGGAGAAACAGAAAAGAAGAGAAAGGACATCGATCCACAGAGAGGAACGGCTAAGAGACCCCACCAAGACTACAGGTACAAGCCCCACCCCCGGTTCGATAATTTTACTCCCCTTAATGCATCTAGGACTCATGCCATTATGCAGCTTCAAGATAAGTCAATCCTCTAGTGGCCACCTAGGATGTAGTCCCTCAGCGGAGATCAAAGAAAATGGTGCCATTTCCACAGAAATTACGGCCATGATACCGAAGATTGTCATGCCTTGAAAGAACAGATTGAGGCCCTTATCAATTTGGGACACTTGAAGGAATTTACAAGTTCCCAAAGAAGAGAGGCGCCCACCTAGCCAAGAGGAAACTCCGGGCATCCCCATCCTTGAGAGCAAGAGCGATGAGGCCCTCGGCAATACTCTAGAGCCGGGCGGGAAGCACTCGGTTAGAAACACCAAGAAGTGGCAACTACCACCCGGATCATCAAGACAATATGTGGAGGCCCTGCCGCTGGGGGGAGCACGAAGCAAAGCAGTAAGGCGTACGCTAGAACCGTGGCCTCTGTCAACGGACCTCATAAGCGAAGGAAGTCAGAGCTAGCTATCTCTTTCACAGAGGATGACTTGGAGGATGTGCAGACTCTTCATGATGACGTAGTAGTGGTCTCTCTCTTAGTAGCCAACCACGAGGTACGACGCGTCTTGATTGATAACGAAAGCTTTGTAGATATATTATTTTACGATGCCTTCCAACGCATAGAACTGAAGGACGAGCGTCTAGAGACGGCCTCAGCCCCGCTTTATAGTTTTGGCGGATCTTCAGTTTTTCCCTAGGGAAGTATAGTCCTCCCTGTCACCGCAAGGACAACGCCACAGACCTCTACTGTGCAAACCATATTTTTGGTGGTAAAGAAACCCTCCTCTTATAATATGATTATCGGGCGACCCACCCTCAACAAACTAAGGGCTGTTGTCTCCACATACCACCTGAAGGTTAAGTTCCCTACCAATGATGGAGTGGGAGTAATCAGAGGTGATCAGAGGGCCTCTCGATCTTGTTATTTAAATGCAATCAAGGAAGGAAAGAAGACAAAAGCCCTATCCCTTGAGATGGAAGACCTTAGGGATGAGATAAAAACCCCGAGAGAGCGACCAGTGGAGAAGCTGACATCAGTGCCCCTCGGGGAAGACCCTATCCAAACTGTCCAGATAGGGTCAAACCTCTCCAAAGAGCACAAGAAAGAGCTCATTTCCCTCCTCTAGAAGAACCGAGACTTGTTCGCCTGGTCCACGTCAAACATGCCTGGGATTGACCCCAGGACCATTGAGCATCGCCTGAATGTGGACCCAAAGTATAAGCTAGTTGTCTAGAAGAAAAGATCTTTCGCCCTAGAACGCCAGGTTGCCATCAATACTGAGGTAGACAAGCTACTTGAGGCTGACTTCATCTAAGAGGCGAAATACCCCGAATGGTAATGATTCGAAAAGTCAATGGTAAATGGCGGATTTTCTTCGACTTTACCAACCTAAACAAGGCCTGCCCAAAGGATAGCTTTCCCCTCCCCCGTATTGATCAGCTAGTGGACACTAATTCGGGGTATGAACTCCTCTCTTTCATGGATGCGTACTCCGGTTACAATCAAATTTTCATGTACAGGCCAGACCGAGAGAAGATTGCCTTTATCACGGACCGAGGGTTGTATTGCTACAAAGTCATGCCCTTTGAACTCAAGAATACCGGCGCAACCTACCAAAGGCTGGTGAACAAAATCTTCATAGGGTAAATAGTACGAAACATGGAAGTCTATGTGGATAACATTCTAGTCAAGACTATGAAGGCTGGGGACCACAGAACTGATCTAGAAGAAGCATTCGAAGTACTGTGCAAACATAACATGAGATTGAATCCAGTCAAGTGTGCCTTCAGAGTAACTGGAAGGAAGTTCTTAGGATTCGTGGTCACCCAAAAAGGGCTAGAAGTCAATACAGAGAAGATAAAAGCCATCCTCGACATAGCCCCTCCTAGATCTGTGAAAGAAGTGCAACGGCTCACCAGGAGAATCACCGCCCTGAGTCGCTTTATGTCCAAATCCGCAGAAAGATGCCTTCCTTTTTTCAAGGTCATCAGGAAGACAAAAGATTTTTCTTGGACAGAAGATTGTCAGGGAGCATTTGAAGGGTTAAAAAACTATTTAAGCTCACCTCCACTCTTGATCAAACCTCTCCTGGGTGAAGAATTGTTCCTATACTTATCAGTTAGGGAAAGTATTGTGGCCTCTGTCCTGATTCAGGAAGATGAGGGTATCCAAAAACCCATTTACTATGTCAGTAGAATCCTTAATGAGGCAGAACTGAGGTACCCTCCCATTGAGAAGATGGCTTACGCCCTTGTAATAGCCGCACAGAAGCTCCGACTGTATTTCCAAGCGCACGCAGTCGTACTCTTGACCAACCAGCCCTTGAGACAAGTCCTTCATAGTCTAAGTGTCTCCGGGAGAATGGTGAAGTGGTCAGTGGAACTCGGAGAATTCGACATCTAATACCGCCCTCGGTAGGCTATTAAAGGTTAGACTCTAGCCGACTTCATCATTGAAACAACTCTCCCAGTGGTTCTTAGTGTGGAAGTAGAGTCGACACCAGATAAGACGCCAGACGAATCACCTCCAAGATGGACCCTCCAGGTGGATGGATCTTCAAATACAGTGGGAAGTGGAGCAGGACTCATCCTCTACAGCCCTAACAGCTTCACAGTCGAGTACACCCTGAGGTTTGAGTTCAAAGCTTCCAATAATAAGGCAGAGTATGAAGCCTTACTAGCTGGCCTAAGGTTGGCCAAAGCCCTAGCCGTCGAGGTTGTAGATGTGTTCAGCGACTCCCAGCTAGTAGTAAGTCAGGTAACAGGAGAATTCGAAGCTTGGGGAAAGAAGCTCGCCCGGGTACCTCCAAAAAGTGAAAGAGCTCGCCACCAAGTTCAAAATGTTTCGAATAACTCAATTCCACGGGCCGAAAACTCCAAGGTAGATGCCCTGGCCAACCTGGCCTCATCTCGGCACCTAGAACCAACTCAAGCTATTTATCTAGAAACACTCTCCGTTTTTAGCATAGACGAAGCCCCGGTCCTACCGGTAGAAGAGGGTGCGATGTGGATGGACCCAATCCTGCACTACCTGAAAGATAGAAAGGTCCCCGAGCAGAAAAGCGATGCCAAAAAGCTAATCTCCCAAGCCTCCTGATACACTATCATTTATGAGCAGTTGTATAAGAGAGATCTGACTATGCCTTACCTGAGATGCCTCAGCCCCGCCGAGGCAGATTACACTCTCTGAGAAGTCCACGAGGGCATATGCGAAAATCACCTAGGAGCTCGAGCCCTCGCCTTCAAGGTTCTACGCCAAGGGTATTACTGGCCCAAGATGAAAGAAGATGTAACTGACTTAGTCAAGAAGTGCAGAAACTGTTAACAGTACTTTCCAGTGCCACACTGACCTGCTAATCCCCTCAACTCGATCACTAGTCCACTTCCCTTTGCTATGTGGGGAATGGACATACTAGGCCCGTTCACCACAACAGCTGGGCAAAAGAAGCACTTGATTATTTCACCAAGTGGGTTGAGGTAGAACCATTGGCCAGCATCACGGATCACCAAACCAGGAACTTTATTTGGAAGTCGATCGTATGTCGGTTTGGGATTCCTCGGGTATTGGTCACTGATAACGGAAAGCAATTCGATAGTTCCCGTTTTAAAACATTCTATGAAGACCTCCAAATCGAGCATCGATTCTTATCCGTCAGATACCCGCAGTCCAATAGCCAAGTTGAAGTTACCAACAGGACCCTTCTCCAAGGTATCAAGAAAAGACTGGACAAGGAAGATAGATAGTGGGTTGACTAACTCCCTAATGTTCTCTGGGACTACCGGTCGATCGTGCATACGCTAGCAGGAGAAACCCCGTTCTTCATGATGTACGGTTCAGAAGCTGTCATCCCAGTTGAAATCAGAATTCAATCGATGCGTATATAGTTTTTTGAACCAAGTAACAATGAGGAAGCCTTAAGGATGAACGTGGACTTGGTTGACGAAGCGCGAGACAAAGCCCAGATCCATTTAGTTACGTACCAACAGAGGATGGCCTAGTATTACAACTCCCGAGTTAGGAACTAGAGCTTCAAACTCTATGACCTCATCCTGCGGAAGAGCGAAGTGTCTCGCCCTCAACAAACAGGAAAGCTCGTTTCAAACTAGGAAGGCCCATACAGAATCTAAAGAGTTTACCGAATAGGTACTTTTGAGCTTGAAGAATTATATGGCAAGCCGGTCCCTCGTATTTGGAATGCGGAGAACCTCCATAAATTCTATCAGTGATATGAAATGTAAAGTAAAGAATTAATAAGGTTTGAAGTTTAAAGGAAGATTCTGAAATTTTATTAAGTTAAGAATGGAGGTACAAAATTAGGTGCTATCGGCCTCGGATACAAAAAACAAAAAATCTATTCTAAAGAAGTAGGGGCCTCATGGGCCTCGCCTTCGTGCCCTGCTACCTCCTGAGCCTCGCCCTCCGTGATCTCCTCGACGCCAGTCACGGTGGTGCCTTCCGCATCTCCACCAGCAGCAGTTGCACCTGATCCCCCTGAAAGAGCACTCAGGTCAAGGTCGAAAAAATCGAGCCCCAGGTAGGGAGACTCAGCCTTCCTCCTGGCCTCATTAAAGCCCATCAGGAACTGAGCCCCGGCCTTATCCAGCAAGACCTCTTCGGCCCTGGCTGCCACTTCCTCTCTCTCAGTGGCCTTGGCAACCACCTCTTCCATCTGGGCATGGATCAGGTCCCTCTAATTCCTGAGGGCATCCTCAGCCTTACACCGATGATCTCTCTCGAAGATGGCATCATCTTTGGCCCTTTCGATCGCCTCCAGGGAGGAGGACAAAGCTCGAACCAGCTCCCAGGTCTCCTCCAGCCTGTACTCAGTTTTTGCTAAGCACTCAGCCATATTAGTGCTTCGTTGAGCAAGGACCCTGCTAAGGACTCCAGCCTGAAACAAGGGTATTGTTAAAAGAAAAACAAATGGATTGAAGAGCCAGAACGAAGGAAAGAAACAATACCTGGGAGAAAGCGATCTCTGCAGCCGAGCAAAGTGCCACGAAGGGCTTCGCGGAAAGCTCCACCATATCGCGGGAAGGAATCCCAAAGATAAGGTGTTCGCGAGCAACCTTTGGATGCGCGAACACCGAGTCATCTCCCCTCAGCGCCCACCGTGGCGTGAAGATGGTAGTTGCCCTAGGTCCCTCCCTGAATAAAGACGGTCCTAGGGGAGGAGTGGGTGCAGTGGGATCTGCTCTCTCCTCCAAAACTGGAACCCTTAAAGGGCTCCTCACTACAAGGGGCACCGGGGTTGAGTCCCAGGCCTTTTTCTTCTGCTCCTACCTAGAGCCACCAGCCTCTACAGCCCTCTTCTTCTCCCAAGCCATGCGTTTGGACCCCTCCCTAGCTTTAGCAACTACCTCCATCTCTGCACAAAGAACGAGCATTAATAACTTGGAATAAAAAATCAAAATTGCTAAAAGCTAAAAGACTAAGGGCTACCGTGCTCGAGGTTCAGCGGAAGGATAGTAGGGCAGAGGCCGCGCCTGTGAAGCTCTTCGTTATCTCCAAGCATCTCGATATCTAAGGGCGCGGCCAGCATGGCATTCAACGTCTCCAAGCGAGAGAGACATCGAAGCTCTCAGCACTCTTTATAAAAAAGAAAGCCTCCTTCCACTACTTTATGGAAGAAGGTTTGTTCTTTAAAACCCTCTTTTGCCTCCTTGAACTCATGATAACGCACCCCGAATGACTAAGACGGGCTAGTTAGAAGTGGGCTTTATATATGTTCATGTTCATTACCCCTCCCACCTCCTAGCACACGGCAATGAATGTCAGGATCAGCCGGATGGAGTTGGGTACCAGTTGACTCAGCGTGATACCAAAGAATCTAAGCACCGAGCAGAAGAACGGGTGGAGAGGGAACCTAAGCCCAGCCTTTAGCTACTGTTCGTAAACATACAACTCATAAGGAACCTGGCTAGGAAGAGCATCACAAGCCCTCTCCCCTCCTTCTGGTGCCCTTAAATGGTACTCTATGGGGATCCTATACCTAATTTTCATCCCCACAAGTTCAGACTCCTCTACCACACTTGAAATGGTTCGCTTTGAACGTCCACTCCTCCCTCTCAGTATCTAGGGTGTCATCCCTAATGAACATCGATGCCCGGACATCCTCCTCTCCAGATGACTCTCCATCCTCACTCTCCTCTCCATCCCTTCTCTCTGGAATATAAGGCACAAGGGCCAGAGCCCCATCATGAGGGGCAGCCTCCAAAGAAGAGGCTTCGTCGCTGGAGGAAACACCCATTGCCTCCTCTAACTCCCTTGAAAGATCCTCGCTTATTTCACTCTCAGACATTCTACTCACCAAGAGATCTTTTTGGGTCACCTCCTAAGGAAACCGAGCACTCTCGAAGTGTTTCTCTAACTATGTGCTCTCAAAATCACTCAAAGTGCAAATGAGAGATAAAACAAGGATGGATCCCCTTTTATAGAAGCTGTGGCAGCAGAACCGATGAGCATTAACTCAACTCTCCATGCGAAGCGACACACCCTTTGCTGTCACCAAGGGGTCGTTTTCATTCCCCGATGTGCCAACTGTCACCAAAACACACCCCTTGCTATGCCCAACGCGCCGCCATTATTCATTGTGCCTATAAAAAAAAAACTTGTGGGCCCAAGATAAAGAAAGAACCCATAAGGCCCAAAGCAAAAGCCCAAGAGAGCACAATGGTAGTAAACCCATAAGCATGATTTCGCCAAGTCCTGATAACTCGGCCTAAATTCGCCAAGTCCGAGCGTATGAACTGCTTGTCATACACTCGGCCTAATTTCACCCAGTTCGAGCATATGAGCTGTTTTTCATATGCTCGGCCAAAGTTCACCAAGTCCGATCGTATAAGCTACTTGCCATATGCTCGGCCTGATTTCGCCAAGTCCGAGCGTATGAGATTCTTGTCATACACTCAGCTAAAATTTGCCAAGACCGAGCATATAAACTGATTGTCATATGCTCAGCCAAAATTTGCCTAGTCCGAGCATATGAGCTGCTTATCATACATTTGGCCAAAATTCACCAAGACCGAACGTATGAGCTGATTGTCATACGCTCGGCCAAAATTCGCCAAGTCCAGGTGTATGAGGTACTTGTCATACGCTCGACCTGATTTCGCCAAGTCCGAGCGTATGAGCTGCTTGTCATACACTCGGCCAAAATTCGCCAAGTCAAAAAATATGAGCTGCTTGTCATACACTCAGCCACAATTCGCCAAGTCCGAGCGTATGAGCTGCTTGTCATATACTCAGCCTGATTTCGCTAAGTCTGAGCGTATAAGCTACTTGTCATACACTCGGCCAAAATTCGCCAAGTCCGAGCTATGAGCTGCTTGTTATATGCTCGACCAAAATTTGCCAAGACCGAGCGTATGAGCTGCTTGTCATACGCTCAGCCAAAATTCGCCAAGTCCGAGTGTGTGAGTTGTTTGTCTTACACTCGGCCTGATTTCGCTAAGTCCGCGCGTATGAGCTTTTTGTCATACGCTCGGCCTGATTTTGCCAAGTTCAAGCGTATGAGCTGCTTTTCATATGCTCGGCCAAAGTTCGCCAAGTCCGAGCGTATGAGCTGCTTATCGTATGCTCCGCCTGATTTCACCAAGTCCGAGCATATGAGCTGTTTGTCATACACTTGGCCTGATCTCGCTAAGACCGAGTGTTTAAACTGTTCTTCATACGCTCGGCCAAGATTTCTCCAAGACCGAACGTTTGAACTGTTCTTCATATACTCGGCCAAGATTTCTCCAAGACCGAGCGTTCGAACTTTTCCTCAAACACTCGGCCAAGATTTCGCCAAAATCAAGCTCTTGTTTTATGGGAAACAAAGTATAAAAGCAAGAAAATAATGTATGCAAGGCAAAATTGAAAGAAGGATATGTTATTAATTTATTAAAAGATTACAGCTAACGACCTCGTAGTACAAGCAAAAGAGGACCCTAATGGCCTCAAAGTGCAAAGAAAAAAGCAATAATTCTAGTGCAAGTCAATCAAGGAGGGGGCTACCTCAGCCTCTTTGTCTTGAAGACCTCCCCCCTCTATGACAGACTGCACTCATCCTGAGCCTAGATGTTCATCTTCTACGGAGGGCTGCCCCGTACCTTGATGTTCTTCTTGCCCTCCGTCTGCTCCTGCTCCTCAGGCTGCTCCCCCACCAAACAGGCTCTTCCTCCTCCTCAAACTCCAGTAGATCAAGGCCTGAGGAGTCTATCTCCGAGAACGTAACCTTGAACTCCCTATTGGCTTCCATAAATCCCTCAAGAAGCTGTTGACTCCCTTCCCTCTCCAGGACCACTACCATCCGAGCACTGGGATTTTAGTTCTAAACTCTTAAACTCACTTTGGTTTGAATTTGCTAACATAAACTCCCTTTTTATAAGAAGGGAAAACATGTTCAACGAGGGAACTTAATGCAAGCACAGAAAAAGATGAGACCCTTAATATCCCAAGACCACTCACACGTTTCTCTAGGCGTCTTCTCGCTTCCCAAAAGCAACAAACCCTTTCCCAAGGTCTGCCATTTAATGCAAGGTTGACTCACGCTTGCTGCAAGTGTCCCCAGGGTCGGATACCCAATGCTCTAAGTCCGAGCACTCGGACTGCTACATACATGCTCAGCTCCATTCACGCTCGGGCCCATACGAATTACCCCCACGCATGCCTGGCTCGGTTCTGTCTAAGTGCGACACACTGTCTCTTTCATTAAAAGACCGTGCCCCACAATACTTCTTTAGGCACATAAATGAACCCAAGGAAGTGGGGGGCCTGTGATGGGGCTTGATGTAGCTCATAACACTCCGGCCCATAAACACTTCGACTCAATAAGAAACACCTATGATGTAGCCCATAAAACTCCGCCCGTAACACTCCGGCCCAATAAGGAACGACTCAATAGACCTACGCCCGGGCTCCCTTTACAATATGCCGCCCTGTAGTTGCCCTACGACACGCCGCTCTGCAGCCGCCCTACAACATGCTGCCCTATAGCCACCCTACCACACGCCACCCTACAACACGTCGTCCCTTGATCATGCAGTCAATGCCTTAACACTGACGAGACGTAGGCAATACCCATTCAGAGGGCTATAAATAAGCCGAGGTATGAAATTCATAATTCATTCAAACTTAATCTACTTACACCCAAGCTCCTTTAGATTTAACTCTCGGTCTCGCCCATTTTTAAGCTTATGTTCTAACTTAAGCTTCGAAGTGCCCTCGGAGGTCTCCCCCTCCCCTTCTTCCGAGGGCCTTTAGTTTATCCCTGTTACCTGTGCAGAGCCCAGGCCACGTCAGCACCCAGGCCACGTCAGTCACAGTGACTTTTTGGCATCAACAATTATATTAAGAAATAAAATGATACCAATAAATTAGTTTGATTTTTTAATTTATTTGACTGATAACTCCATTTTTCATGCCAAATTTATAATTATGTGATTTTAACCTCTACAAAGAGTGTTCAAAGATGTCAGTTAATTTCACTGTTACGTGGTTTGAGCAATGTCCAGTTAATGAAAGTAACCACATCTCTTATCAAAAGATGAGGCCCAACTTCAAATCTCCTAATCCCAATTTTCAAAAAAGAAGAAAAAAAATTACTGCTGTAATCTTTTTTGACTGTGAGCCAACCTTTCTCATTAGATGCAAATATTGTGCCATTCAATATAAACAAAGTTATATTATTTCTGGTTCCATTTGATAGTACTTTGAGATCTCAGTTTCTACTACTTAAGAGATGAAGCTCTGCCAGTTCAAGCGTGCACTGAACTTAATCTGCAACATTGCATAAATCATCACTACCACTACCACTGCTTAATTAGTACTAACTCAGGATTGTTTTGTTTCTCATCCAACGAGATCAGTTACTTCCTAGTATTGAAAAATAAAGGGAAAAATAATCGTTTCATTCAATTTATTTTTGAACTTTCAATTCTATAAATTATTTCAATGTCTTTTTTTTCTGATAATTTCAATCAAATTTCGCTATTAAATCGTATTTGTAAAACACAAATGTGTCATCACGATTGGTAAAATTAGGTTTGATTCAATTTTTAAGAACAATTTTACCTTTAGTGATAGCGCACATCTTTTTTACATTTTTGATTTAACAGGAAACTTTGATTGAAATTAACTAAAATAAAGATAACGAAACAATTTATAAATTTGAAGGTTTAATAGATCCAAATTAAAAATTTAAAGGAAAACTAAAACATTTATAAAACCTCAAGAATCACAACAAAATTTTTAAAAATTAAAAAAAAAGATGAGATCAATTTGCAGTCGGCAACTAGGCCTGAAAGGTTGGCCCAATTGAGGACGGTGGAACTCAATTTTAGCCCATGTACTTTTCCTCCATTCAGTTCAAAATTTCATGGCAGATATTATATATATAAAATCATGGTAGATTCCACATTACATAATTCTTCAATTCCAGAAGTCATTTGAGTTTATCTCCAAGGATTATTTGCAAGGAAATGTTCAATCAAGTAACAAGCGTAGCAAGCAGAAGAACAAATAAACCAAACTATAAAGAAATAATGGATACTTGTGAGTAGAATCATAACTTTTTGACCTAATTAGGAAACTCATCTTCACAAATCACAATTCTATAACAAAAAAAAAAAAAACCCATCTTCGCATCTTCAAACTTTCGGCTGAATCACTATCTGCTTAGATTTTTTTTTTTTCGCAATGTCGCCGTATGGGTTTTATACACTTATGATCTATTTGATTCACAAACAAAATTACAGTGGGATATGATTAAAATTATTGTAGGACAGAATTAGGTGGGATTATCTTAATACTATGTTTGGTTTATGGGATTTCTTAATTGGGATTAAATTAGGATAACATGTATAAAGACTAAAATACCATTCTTATATTTTCTTATAAAACACACACACACACACACACACACACTCTATATATATATATATATTATAAAACTGTATAAAGCCTTAATCAAAGAGTTTTGGCTTTAATTTGTGTCTTCTTCATCCTCTGTGTCATGACAAAGATGCATTTTTTTCTTTATCTTCATTCTCTTCCTCTTTCATCTTTCTTTAGTGGTGTTGATTTGGGTCTTGATTTACAGATATGGAGGAAGAAGAAGAAGGGAAGCGCGGGGGAAGAAGTGGAAGGAGAAAGGAGGCACGGGGAAGGAGGGGGAAAGAGAAGGGAGGGGCAGGAGAGGAGGAGGAAGGAGAAGGGAGGGGCAGGGGAGGAGGGGAAAGGAGAAGGGACGTGCGAGGGAAGAGGAGAAAGGAGGTGAAGGGGGAATGAGGGGAGAAGGAAAGCGTGCAATGCTGGGAAAGGAGGAGGAGAATGAAGGAGAGAGGAATAAGGAGATGGGAAGGGGGAGGAGAATGAAGGAGAGAGGAAGAAGGAGATGGGAAGGAGGAGGAGAATGAAAGAGAGAGGAAAAAATAGATGGGAAGGGGAGGAGAGGCAGTGCGCGGTGGTGGGGAATGAGGAGGAGAGGGAAGGGGACAGGAAGAAAGAGGAGGGAGGGGAGCAGAGGCGGCGTGCACCGCTAATGAAGAATATGGAAGAGAAGGAATGTGAGTGAAGAAGATTGAAGAGAAGGAGGAAAAGAAGGAAGGAAAGAGGAAAAAGAAAGAAAGAAATAGTGAAGGGAGGGAGAGGAGAGGTGGCACTACGTTGGGGAAGAAGAAAACAAAGACATGGGCCAAAATGGAAAGGGCCAAAATGATTTAGTCCTAGGAACTGGGATTATTTCTATCCCGAGAGGTGGGTGGGACATAAATTCTGGGATTAGGATTATTTCCATCTCAACTTAATCCCAAGTGAACAGTTAGTCTCTTCAACCAAACGTGGGACTAACTATTCATGTGGGATTAGCTAGTTCTATCTTACTTTTGTCCCAGCTACCAAACTGGCCCTTATAGTGAACTGACTGCCACATGATTAAGATGCAACAAAAAGGTGAAGGGGTTGTTGTTAGAGACAACGATGGCTTTTTACTACTTGGACTCAGGTATGAGTGTCGGACACAGGTACATGTCTAAGTGTCAAACTCTTCTACTTCTAATATTTTTCGTAATTTTTTTTTAATTTGGAGTGTTCGAGTGCTATACCCTTGTCCAAATGTCAAGGGTCCGACATAGGTATGACATAGTAAAGTGAAAAGTCCATGTAACATAGCTTATAATTTTCTTCTAATGCAATTTTCCTTCTTGTTAAAAAAACAAAAAAAAAATGTAACATAGCTTATAGCCACATCATTATGTTGGGAACTAATGACTGATCCTCTCTTGGTTGAGGCTCGAGCACTACTGGAAGGGTTGCATCTAACATCTGAATTAAGAATTGAGAGACTCATCCTCGAAAGCGATTGCCTTGCTTTGGTCCAACTTTGCAATTCTGAAGAATCAAACTTAGTTGTAGTTGGAGTTGTTTTATCAAATATCAAGACTGCAGTCAGTTCCTTTGTGTCATTTTCTTTTGATTTTGTTAGTCGAGGAGGTAACCAGGTGGCTCACCATTTAGCTTATCCTGCTTTGAGTCTAAATGGCAGATTGTCTTGGTGGGGAGAGATTCCACAATTTTTAGAATCCTCTATTTTGTTGGATATGTAGCTTGAGTTCTTTTTTTAAAAAAGGAAATTAAGGACTTTTATTCAAATATGAGCATCCAAAGAAACTTGGGCAGCCAAGAATTAGGGGTAGTCCCCTCTCAACTAATAGCAACATCAACAAATAAAGCATTCTTTGCTAATAAATGAGCAGCTTCATTAGCTAGCCTAGGAGTATAATTGAAAAAGCACAAAGTAAAAGAAGAAAATAAAGCTTTTAAATCATGGATGATTACTGCCCAGCTAGACAGTGAAGGATACGAGCTCCTCATCGCCTTAACCAGCCTCAAACAATCTGTTTCCAACTCAATCTGCAGCAGACCTTGTTGTGATGCGAGCTTTAGTCCTTCCCATGCAGTCATTAACTCTACAAGAAAATGATCCTTTTCCTGTTTGAATTATATTGACACAGCTACAATAAACCTGCCATCTTTGTCCTGTAAAATGATCCTTCCACCAACTGCCTGATAAGTGCTTAAATATTCATATTTAAGCCCTTTAATTTACATGTGTTAAGCTCTTTGTCTATACATTTTAGTCTGTTTTACTTCATTTTGTGTGTTTCACATGTTTTTATAGGTCTTGGAGAAAAAGGAAGCAGTTTTGGCACTTAAGAGAAGAAGCCTGGAAATCTTGGAGCAGCTTCTGGTCAAAGTGCGATCGATCGCACTACTGCATGCGATCGAGTGCACATGCAATCATTCGCACACATGAAAGATCGAGTGCAGCAATGCGATCGAGCGTAAGGCGCATGCAATCGAGCGCACATGTACGGGCGTGAATAGTAAACTGCAGAACCTTATTTTGGAAATAAAGGAGTTTTGTGTTTTAGGAAAGTTTAGGAACTTATGAGCCTTCTAGGACTACTCAAGCCCTATAAATACACGTGTAAAGCACACACAAATCATGACTTCATAGATCCCTTCTTTTATCTTTTGCTTTAGCTTGGAGAAGGAAACTGTAGAAGAGAATTGACAACTCTTCTCTCGGGTTTCTTCTTTCCTTTATTTTTATTATGTGTACTTAACTTTTAGTAAGGGCTTGGTTGAAGCCCTAATTATGTTTATTCAATAATTCAATATTGGCGCCTTTACGATATTCATGTTGTGTTGCTTAAGTTGATTAATGTCTGTGTTTATTTAAATTATCATATGTGTGTGTCTGATCAACGTATGTATGTGGTATGGATTAGTTAGTTGAATCAATTTGGATGACCGAGTCCTGAGTTCAACAATAGTAACAAAATAAATCCACACCGGATTCTTGAGTTAATCAACATGGGAAACCAGGAGTAGATACCATGCCCTAGGTCTCATGTGGTTGTCGATTTCCACAGATCATATGCTCTCTTAAGGAACAACTCAGTATACACCATACTGAATCCCTTAAGACAGAAAAGAGTTAGAGTAGATACCATGCCTAACTCATTGCTTAGGGAGATCAATAGCTTAAAGAGTAGATACCATGCCCTTAGGTTGACAAACATTAGGTATTCATGACATGAATAAAGCATTGGCATACTATTTTGTTGTGGTATCATAATTAGTGGTGGATATCAAGTCCCTACGCCTTTATCTTTATTATTTCAAACTCAATATTTATTTCTCATTATATATCTTTTTATTACTGCGAAACTAATTCTAAGGTTAAATTTACCAATCCCTGTGGAGATGATCTTGCATTCGCACACTATACTACGGTTGACCTTGTGCACTTGCAAGTAAAACAAGTTCGGTTATTTGCTTATTTATTTAGGTAGATCGCACAACAAGTTTTTGGCGCCGTTGCCGGGGATTGTGCTAAATTTCTTTTTGGAATTATTTTCGTTATTTTTTATTTTATTTTGTTTTAGTTTATTATCCTGTTCTATTTTATTTTTATTTAAAATCTGTTTTTTTTTTTTAGTTTTACTTCTTCTTTTTGTTTTCTGCTTTTTGCAGGTCTGTGGCAGCGTTGTTTCTGGCCTTGCACTCGAGCGCAAGCTCAAGTGAGAGATCGAGCCCACTCCTTGGTGCGATCGATCGCATTTGAGGCTGAAGCTACCCCGAGCAGCAGTGCTGAATTGCTGAAATGAAGCTGTTTTTACTAATTCATCCGAGGGAGAGGCACCAATGATGGAAGCTAGTTATGCTTATCTAGCTGCTATGGAGAGGAAGCTAGATATGCTTATAGAAGCCATGACTACTCAGAGCATCCCACCTCGACCACGAGCTACACAACTCTAGGTATGTGTTATATGTTCTCCTTTTGATCACACTACTGAAACTTTCCCTTTATATTTATATGCAGATCAAGAGCAAGCAAATTATGAGGGACCGAACAATGCATATGCATATACCTACAATCCTGGATGGCAGAACCACCCCAACTTCACATGGAACAATCAAAATGCCTTGAACCTTCAAGGGCAGCAAAAGGACTTCCAACAAGCAGCTCAATTAGTCCCAGAATCAAGAGAGAGTGACCCAGAGAGCATTGTGAGGGAATTGGTCATTCAACAACAACAACTACTTATCTACCTAAATAAATAAGCAAATAACTGAACTTGTTTTACTTGCAAGTGCACAAGGTCAACAGTAGTATAGTGTGCGAATGCAAGATCATCTCCACAGGGATTGGTAAATTTAACTTTAGAATTAGTTTCGCAGTAATAAAAAGATATATAATGAGAAATAAATATTGAGTTTGAAATAATAAAGATAAAGGCGTAGGGACTTGATATCCACCACTAATTATGATACCACAACAAAATAGTATGCCAATGCTTTATTCATGTCATGAATACCTAATGTTTGTCAACCTAAGGGCATGGTATCTACTCTTTAAGCTATTGATCTCCCTAAGCAATGAGTTAGGCATGGTATCTACTCTAACTCTTTTCTGTCTTAAGGGATTCAGTATGGTGTATACTGAATTATTCCTTAAGAGAGCATAGGATCTGTGGAAATCGACAACCATATGAGACCTAGGGCATGGTATCTACTCCTGGTTTCCCATGTTGATTAACCCAAGAATCTGGTGTGGATATCTTTTGTTACTAATGTCAGACCCAAGACTCGGTCATCCAAATTGATCTAACTAACAAGTCCATACCACATTCACATATTGATCAAACATATACATATGAGGAATTTAAATAAAAGCAGGTATTAATCAAGTTAAGCAATACAACATAAATATCGCAAAGGCACCAATACTAAATTTATTGAGTAAACATAATTAGAGCTTCAACCAAGCCCTTACTAAAAGTTAAGTATACATAATAAAAATAAAGGAAAGAAGAAACCTGAGAGAAGAGTCGTCAATTATCCTCCACAGTTTCCTTCTCCAAGCTAAAAGCAAAAGATAAAAGAAGGGATCTAAGAAGTCATGATTTGTGTGTGCTTTACAGGTGTATTTATAGGGCTTGAGTAGTCCTAGAAGGCTCATGAGTTCCTAAACTTTCCTAAAACACAAAACTCCTTTATTTCCAAAATAGGGTTCTGCAGTTTACTGTTCATGCCCGTACATGTGCGCTCGATCGCATGCGCCTTGCACTCGATCACATTGCTACGCTCGATCCTTCATGTGGGCGAACGATTGCATGTGCGCTCGATCGCATGTGCACTCGATCGCATGCAATAGTGCGATCGATCACACTTTGACCAAAAGCTGCTCCAGGATTTCCAGGCTTATTCCTTTAAGTGTCCAAACTGCTTTCTTTTTCTCCAATACCTATAAAAACATGTGAAACACACAAAATGAAGTAAAACAAACTAAAACATATAGACAAAGAGCTTAACACATGTATATTAAGGGGCTTAAATATGAATATTTAAGTACTTATCACACTCCCAAACTTACATATTGCTAGTCTCTTAGCAATACAAAACTAAAAACTAAATGAAGAAAAAAATTAAAGATAAATTCACTTCCATGATACTCAAAGATTTGGGTTGCACAGAAAACTATGATAACAGTTCATGAGTAAGCTTAAAATAAAAACAACTTTTTGTATTGAAAAAGGATTTTCAAAAGTTCATGTTACTTACTTAAGGTTGGCTTAAGGCATCGTAAGTTTGATTTGTGTGTGATGAATTAGCACATATAAGATGGGGCTTCCATATAATTTTAGTGTATAGGGTTTCGATGCCCAAACCTTTATCGAATTCCTTATCAAAGAGAACAAAAATGGCATAATACTTTCTTCTTCTTTCTTTTTCTTTCATCAAGCGATCTTTGCCATGTTGAGTTTCATCGAGCTTTCTATTTGACCCTTGTAACGAGTTTTAGCCAATGACTCCCAAACCAGATGGTTTTAGGGCATTAGGTGTAAAGACACCCCTAAGGACTTACTAACTCGAATAAAATAGGCTACGGAACTAATAGGTTTTAATGATTCTAAATGAAATTCCCACCTTTTGACGCGAACACTCAATGCTTACTGAGGCAAGAGGCCCAATTACTCAGTGGAAAGCTTAATGATCACTTTTTGCATGATGAACATTTTTCTTATATTTTTTTTCTTCTTTATTTTTCTTATGCCAAAGTGTTCTTTTCAACAAGTTATCCGATTACAGTTAGATTATGGAAACAGATACAAGAGAATTATATGTCATTCCCCACACAAATGCGTGTTTAAATGTGCTCGTGCAAATTTGGATCAAACTCGTGAATTCTTAGGTTCCTTGAGGTAGGCAACTAAACTTTGTAAAATTTCCATTGCAATACTGTGTGTTCTAGCTTTTAAGCTTACTAATGAAGTGTTATCAAATTTTTAAATCAACCAAAATTTTTGTTTACCAAAAGAACATGCATTTATCTTCCTAAAAAAAACTGAGACTTAGTGTGTGTATGTGTTTCAAGTGCGTGTGTGATAGTATCTAGTATCTCCCACTACCCTCAAACTTAAAATACACATTGTCCCCAATGTGTGTGGCATGGAAAGATCTGACCTGGGAGATGGAGAGCTAGGTTGCTTGCTTTGCTTGTAACATGCCCCCAAACTTGAACTGGATGCACGCACTAAGTACCGGACAAAGAAAAATAAACATTATTCCGAAAAACAAGAAATATAAATAATAGATATGTAAATATAAATATGAATAAAAGAAAAATACTAAAATGAAAAGAATAAGTCTAAGGTGCCACCCATGAGCGCTAAGTTTAACGTCTTCAGCCGGACCAAGCCTTATTTTTTCTCAAAAGTAAGAGTGGCAACAGCTAGCATAGAAAGTGTCTTATTCTCTCCCATATAAGCATAAGGTAAGTGCTCTGGCAACTGCTTGAATTCCAAGTTAGGTGCCTATACAATAAAAGGGAAAATAGTATTAGTAGGCACATGAATATCAAATGGATCAGTGTACTTACTTTGATGCTTTGGAGAGGCTTCAATGAGGCGCATAGTTTCGATGATGTCATCAGTAACATCCTCAAATTCTGGCACTGTACTCGATTTTGTGAGACTATATGTAAGAGTAGTTTCTAATGGATCAAAGTGATGGTCATGAAAAACTTGTTCAACAATACCTTGCTTTTGTTTACTTAGCTCCTTAGCTATATGCCCTACTTGTACATCTAATCTTTGAATAGCTTGCTCATGCCTTGCATTTATTTGTCTTTGCTCAGTCATAAACTGCTCTTGTAAGGAAAGCAGTTGTTGTTGTTGAATGACCAATTCCCTCACAATGCTCTCTAGGTCACTCTCTCTTGATTCTGGGACTAATTGAGCTGCTTGTTGGAAGTCCCTTTGCTGCTCTTGAAGGTTCAAGGCATTTTGATTGTTCCATGCGAAGTTGGGGTGGTTCTGCCATCCAGGATTGTAGGTATATGCATATACATTGTTCGATCTCTCATAATTTGCTTGCTCTTGATCTGCATATAAATATAAAGGGCAAGTTTCAGTAGTGTGATCAAAATGAGAACATATAGCACATACCTGGAGTTGTGTAGCTTGTGGTCGAGGTGGGATGCTCTGAGCAGTCATGGCTTCTATAAGCATATCTAGCTTCCTCTCCATAGCAGCTAGATAAGCATAACTAGCTTCCATCATTGGTGCCTCTCCCTCGGATGAATTAGTAAAAACAGCTTCAGTGCAGCAGTTCAGCACTGCTGCTGGGGGTAGCTTCTGCCTCAAATGCGATCGATCGCACCAAGAAGTGCGCTCGATCTCACTTGAGCTTGCACTCGAGCGCAAGGCCAGAAACAACGCTGCCACAGACCTGAAAAAAGCAGAAAACAAAAAGAAGAAGTAAAACTAAAAATAAATTAAATTAAATTAAATTTTAAATAAAAATAAAATAGAACAAGATAATAAACTAAAACAAAATAAAATAAAAAATAACGAAAATAATTCCAAAAAGAAATTTAGCACAATCCCCGGTAACGGTGCCAAAAATTTATTGTGCGATTATCTACCTAAATAAATGTTGACCCTCACCCGTATTTTAATGATGACAAAACACAACTGTTATTATACTAAGTGTAGTAAGCAACAAAAGTGTTCAGCCAAGGATCAAAGTTCAAGAACTCAAACCGAATCAAAGTATCAAGTGAAGACTGCAGAACTTGTATAGGTCTAAGGTTTTAGAACCAATGTAAGTCTCACTTATACACTGTAATAGCTTGTTCAATGGCTCGAACAAAAAAAAAGGGTTTTATAAACCGATCGTTTTCAAACAAACATTTTAAATTAAAATAGAAAAACTGGGTTGGAAGACAACCCAGTCGACTGGGTACATATACCAGTCGATTGGTATATGAGACAGTATGTCTCCAGTCGACTGAGTCATTCATACTAGTCGACTGGTAAAACGGACAGTAAGTCCCCAGTCGACTGGATGAAAAATACCAGTCGACTGGATACCCAGAAAGTCTGAAAAACGGGATTTTTCCAAGTGAACCCAGTCGACTGGTATCATGACCTAGTCGACTGGTAGTTCAAAAATATGACCGTTGGACTCCAAATCTGAACGTTTTAAAGTAAATCTTTTTCAAATTAAAGTCCTAACGGCCATATTAATTGATTGTTATATAAACCCATTCATTTAAGCATTCAATAACAAGCTGCATACATTCAAAAAGAGTTTATCTCACACAATCAAGTTTTTTATACTCTTGAAACACAAAAAGCTTTGAAATATTCTTATTGAGCTATTCTTCAAGCTTTACTTTGAAAGAGAGACATTATTCAGTTGTATAAGCTTCCATTAGCTGTTTCTCTACTATTTACTTTACATCATCTTTGTAAAGGGATTACTTCCTAAAAGAAGGGGATTACTTCCGAGAGGAAGGGGATAGCTTCCGAGAGGAAGGGATTGTAAGGTTTGTACAACACTGGGAAAGTTGTACGACTAAGTTACTTAGTGTATTACTTCAAGGAGTTCCTTGAAGAGAGTGGACGTAGGGTCGGAACGAATTCGATATTGCCGAACCACTGTAATCTGGGTTTGCATCCTCTTCTCTCTAAACTCTTTATTTACAGCACATTACTTGTTTAAATTGTTTCTGCTTATTCGTTTTTATAAACTTGTATTAATTCCGCAAAAAATTTTAAAAACCCAATTCACCCCCCTCTTGGATTGAAACCTCGATCTACAATTGGTATCAGAGCCAGGTTCTCTATTTTAGGCTTAACATCCTAGAGTTGATCCTATGACAACTATATTTTTAGAAGGAAAAGATCCTTCTAGTCCTCCTCTTCTCCATGGAACAAATTTCACCCATTGGAACGCTCAAATGAAGATTTTTATTCGAGCACATGATTATTATGCTTGGTATTTCATTCTTGAAAATGAAAATGACTTTGATGTAAATGAAAGTAAATTCATTCAACTAAGTGCTAAAGTTATGAACATGTTTAATAGTTCTCTTGATCAAAACGAAGTTGATCAAATTTCCTCATGTAAGACTGCAAAAGAAATTTGGGATTTATTGGAAGTCATACATGGAGGAAATGAGAAAGAAAATAATTTTAAATTAAAAAACTTTGTTCATGACTTAGAGCATTTTAAAATGAATAAAAATGAATCAATTTTTGATTCGCAAACTCGTTTTACCATACTTGTTAAAACTTTATCTTTCATGGGTAAAATTTATTCTAACCTTGAACTTGTGAGAATATATCTTAGGTCTTTGTCAATCAATGGAAAATTATTTTGACAAAGCATTCTACAAGTGAAAGTTTAGAAGAGCTTGTGGAATCCCTCAAGAAGCATGAAAGCTACTTGGATTACAAAATTGAAGGTTCCACCACATCCTTACCTTTTATGGAAATTGAAGATCTTAATCGTGATGGTGATGACGAAGAAGAAGACTTCTCGAATAAAGAGATCGAATGCGAGGAAATTGCCAACCTATGTCTTATGGCAATCAACGATGAAAGTGAGGTAACATCTTCTCCCTCTTCTAAGAATAAAATTGTAAGTAGTAGTGAAGAGTTACTAGAAGTAATAAATGAAATGCATGATGAATTGAAGAAATTCGATTCTAGAAATTCAATTCTTAAGAAAGAGGTATCATCTCTCTCTAAGGAGATGATAAGTCTTAGAGAAGAAAAAAATAAATTATCTTCTTTACTGTATGATTCTTCTCAAGATTTCCTCAAAGATGAAAATGAGAATTTAAAGAATAAAATTTTAGAATTGAATGGCACTATATCTAGACTTATGCTTGGAAAATAAAAGCTTGATGAAGTGCTTTCTTCCCAAAGATTAAGTGGAGGAAAATCTGGTTTAGGATACTCTCCATTGGGAAAGCAAAAATCAAAAGAGAGCTTATTCATGAAAGCCTCATGTGTGAGTGAAGTCTCTACTTCAAAAACCCATAGCAAGATTAAAAGCACTACCTCAATGAATGCTAGGAAATCTAGAAATTCAAATGTTCATACAAAAATGAAGCATTCTAGAAATACACATGCTTATATGTATGCACACTCTAGAAATGCTTATACACATCCTAGAAATAACCATCATGTACATTCTAGGAACAATATGTGTAATCAAAATATGCACTTTGCGCATGCTAATCCTAGGAATTACCATCATGGTTATCCTAGAAATAATTTGCATACTCATAATAATGCTAGCATGTATCCTAGAATGCATCATTATACATTTTCTGGAAATGACAAGCATTTTCATGTTCCTCACCATAGAAACATGTATCCTAGGAATTATTATCCTAAAGATTATAGGCAAGCACATCTAAGATATCTTAGAAATTTCAATAACTATCATCCTAGGATTGTGCATCATCAACATATCTATAGATCACCATGTGTTGTTAAGAAAGTATGGGTCCCAAAAGGAACCATATTTTCAAGGACTAACCCCAAATGACCCAAGAAATTTTGGGTACCCAAAAGTGCAATCGTGTATCCTTGTGTGATGTAGATATGCCTCCACACCAAAAAAAAAAGTAATTGTTGGTACCTTGATAGTGGATGCTCAAAGCACATGACCGGTGATAAAAGCGTATTCAAGGAGCTAACTCTAAGAGATGGTGGACTTGTGACCATTGGAGACAATACTAAAATAAAGATCATCGGGCATGGAAAAGTCGGTAATGATTTCTCAACCTTAGATAATGTATTGCTAGTACAAGGCCTTAAGCCAAATTTACTTAGCATTAGTCAATTATGTGACAAAGGATACAAAGTCACATTTGAGACCTCTCATTGTCTAGTTATAGACATCAAGAGCAACAAGATCAAATTCATTGGCCATAGACATGAAAATGTCTACATAGTTGATTTGAAATCCTTGCATTCTGAAAATGGAAAATGTTTTCCTGCTTTTAGTGAAAATCCATGGCTATGGCATAGAAGGCTTGGTCATGTAAACATGAACTTGCTAAAAATCGTTTCAAGAAAAGATATAGTTATTGGACTTCCTAAAATCAATTTTGAAAAAGACAAAGTATGCGATGCTTGTCAAATGAGAAAACAAACTAGGATTTCTTTTAAAGCAAAAAATTTAGTCTCAACTACTAGACCTTTGAAACTTTTGCATATGGACTTATTTGGTCCAATTAGTACCATTAGTCTAGATGGCCATCAATATGCTCTTGTTATTGTTGATGACTATTCAAGATATACCTTTATTATTTTTATTGCTTACGAGGACGAAGCTTTCAAACGATTTGAAAAGTTATGCAAAAAGGTACAAAATGAAAAATGAATTTGTATTTCAAGCATAAGAAGTAATCATGGCAAAAAATTTGAAAATCAAAGCTTTTCAAGATTTTGTGATGAAAATGGAATTAATCACAACTTTTCAGCTTCTAGAACTCCTCAACAAAATGTAGTTGTTGAAAGGAAAAACAGAATTCTAGAAGAATTTTCAAGAACTATACTTTGTGAAAATAATTTATCAAAATACTTTTGGGCTGAAGCCGTGAACACTTCTTGCTATATCTTAAATAGAATTTTAATTAGGTCTATGCTTGATAAAACTCCATATGAACTATGGAAAGGTAGAAAGCCTAATATCTCCTATTTTCGTGCTTTTGGTAGTAAATGCTTCATCTTAAATAACAATAAAACTAACTTGGGTAAATTTGATTCTAAGACCGATGAAGGAATATTTTTAGGATATTCAACATCTAGTAAGGCTTATAGAGTTTTCAATAAGAGAACTTTAATGGTAGAAGAATCTGTACATGTAACTATTGATGAATCTAACCCAATTAGTAGTAGAGAAGTTTCCTTTAAAGATGATGCAGATTTTAATCCAAGAATGGAAATTCCTACTCCCATTGTTGACCCAAAAGAGAGTTCACCTCAAGCAAATGAAGAGATGAAAACTCCCAATTTGGACCAACCATCCTCAAGCCAACAAGAGGAAAGTCTACCCAAAGATTGAAGGTATGTAAATTATCATCCAATTGATCAAGTGATTGGTGATCCTTCACAAGGGGTAAGAACTCGCTCTTCCATTAGAAATATTTGCAATTTTGTAGCTTATTTGTCTCAAGTAGAACCTAAGATATTTATAGAAGCTGAAAAAGATAATGATTGGATAATTGCAATGCAAGAAGAGATAAATCAATTTGAGAGAAATAATGTTTGGAAACTAGTTCCAAGACCTAAAGATCATTCAATAATTGGAGCTAAATGGGTATATAGAAATAAAATGGATGAAAATGGTATAGTAACTAGAAATAGGGCTAGACTAGTCGCTAAGGGATATAATCAAGAAGAAGGAATAGACTTTGATAAAACCTATGCTCCCATGGCTAGATTAGAAGCTATTCGAATGTGATTAGCCTTTGCATGCTTTAATAAATTCAAGCTATTTCAAATGGATGTGAAAAGTGCCTTTTTAAATTGGTTTATAGAAGAAGAGATTTATGTTGAGCAACCTCTTGGATTTGAAAATCCTAGTTTTCCAAATCATGTCTACAAGCTTTCTAAAGCTCTATATGGGTTGAAGCAAGCTCCAAGAGCATGGTATGAAAGACTAAGTAAATTTTTGATTGACAATGATTTTGCAAGAGGTAGAATAGACACAACTCTCTTTACAAAAACTCACAAAAATGACACTTTGATAGTTCAAATATATATTGATAATATTATATTTGGTGCTACTAATGAATCTATGTGTCAAGAGTTTGCAAAGTGCATGCAAGGTGAATTTGAAATGAGCATGATGGGAGAACTTACCTACTGCCTTGGACTTCAAATCAAGCAACTAAGAGAAGGCATCTTCATCAATCAACAGAAGTACATTAAAGACCTACTAAAGAGGTTCGGGATGGAAAGCTCAAAGCCACTTGGAACGCCTATGAGCACAACTACTAAACTTGATCTTGATGAAGGAGGTAAAACTATAGATTCTAAATATTATAGAAGCATGATAGGTGCTTGACTTTATTTGACTGCAAGTAGACCTGATATAATGTTCAGTGTATGCATGTGTGCTAGATTTCAGGCTAATCCTAAGGAATCACATGTAGTTGCAGTGAAACGGATCCTTAGATATCTACAAAGAACCCAAACCATAGGATTATGGTACTCTAGAGATTCATCTTTTGAGCTTGTAGGTTATTCAGATGCTGATTTTGCTGGATGTAGGTTAGATAGAAAAAGCATAAGTGGTACATGCCAATTCTTAGGAGCTATGTTAACCTCTTGGTTTTCCAAGAAACAAAATTCCATTTCACTATCTACCGCCAAGGAAGAATACGTTGCAGTCGGAAGTTGTTGTGCTCAAGTATTATAGATGAAACAACAACTAAAAGACTATGGCATGAACTTCAAAAATATTCCAATATTTTGTGATAATACAAGTGCTATCAACCTAACCAAGAACCCTATTCAGCACTCTAGAACAAAGCACATAGAAATAAGACATCATTTCTTAAGAGACCATGCTCAAAAAGGTGACATAAGACTAGAATTCATTCTTTCAGAAGATCAAATAGCTGACATTCTTACAAAACCTCTAGGTGAAGCTAGTTTCTGTAAGATAAGAATGTTAATGGGATTGCTGGATTATGATAAACTGAATATCTGATTGCTTCATAATTCATCATTTGCATGTTTGACATCTAGTGAAAGAGTATTAATTCTTGTTTAAATATCTCCCTCACTCAAGATGTCATAGATAAACAAATTTCGTGTTATATTTCAAGACTGAAAATTTTTATAAGGGCCTAGTCGACTGATGGATCTATACCAGACGACTGGTAAGTCACTGCCCTTTCATCCAGTCGGCTGGTAAGTTTGACCCAGTCGACTGGTAAGACTCTGTCTCTTTTTCCATACGACTGATAGATCCTGTCTAGAAGTCTGGTATCTGTAGACCCTGTTTGGAGCCAATTTTTTGAAAATCAGTTGTCATCCAGTCGACTGGTCAATTCAATCCAGTCGACTGTAATCTTACTGTCAGTTCACCCAGTCGACTGGTTTATAAACCCAGTCGACTGGTATGGAAACTGTTCATCTTTCCAAAGCTACCCAGTCGACTGATAACTCGATCGAGTTGACTGGTATTGCGATTCTATATAAGAGACTGTTCATTTTTCTGATTTTTTACGCCATTTTCGAGCACCCATGTTTTCTCTCTCTAGAAAAATTCACCCTTTTGATCCAAAAATCATCCAAACTTCATATAAACACACCAATCTACTCATCCACAAAGAGATTTTTGACTTTCTACTGTTAAAATCTCTTATTTTCACCAAAATCCTTTTTACCCAAAAACTTCTTTTTCTTCAAAATGAGCGATAAGATCCGTGTAAAACTCACAACAAGTCGACCTAATGCTCCTAAAAAGCCAAAGTCTTCAAAACCTTCGGCATCGGAGTCGAGAGGAAAGGGAGCAGCAGGCTCATCTAGCAGAATGCCCAGAACAGAGTTGAAGGAAACTCTATTTTTCAGTCCGGCTGCTCATACGAGGTATAACTCCGTAATCCATAATAAAAAGATTATGACGGGTAGAGTTGTTGATTTCAACTCTATTTGTCATCGAAATTTTGATATTTTACCAGCATTTGAGGCAATAAATATGACCCCACTGGTCAGAATACATGAAAAATATTACCCACGACTGATTCACCAGTTCTACGCGAACTTAGTGAAACCCAGTACTCTGGCTTTGAGATTCAGAACCAGAGTCAGCAGTGTGGAGTTTGAGGTCAACACTGACCTCTTAATGAGCATACTGAGAATCCTATTAAGGGGGATTCAGTGGAGTCTGAATGGATGGCCAGACAGCTTTGACGTCGAGGCGGCCTGTCAGATAGTTAGGGGAGACCCTAACTATGTGTACAGACCCACTACATTTCACACGTGTAGTGACATGCCCCTCGACTCAAAGATGTTTCAGTTGATTGTCAGTTGGACCATCCACCCTAGACTCGGGAGTCGAGGGTATCTATCTAAGATAGATACGGTATTGATTTGGTGCCTTAAATCTGGGCACCACTTCAATATTTATCCTCTGCTGCTCGTCAACATGATAAATGGCGAAGCGAGCGACTCTGGGTGTCTTCCTTACGGGATGCTCATTACACTCATACTCCAGCACTTCTGGGAGCCTCTGCCAGCCTCCGAGGCTCAGGATATTGGACCGACGGATATCATCAATGTATCATCACTAAAGAAGATGGGATGTGCGGTTCGAGACGACTTCCTCTATCCAAAAGCCGGGAAACGCTTACGGATACGAGGAGATGAGAGTGATGATGATGAGGAGGAGGAGGAGGCTGCTACCTATGCTGATATGGACACTGACATTCGAGCACCTCCGATTGGTGACTTGAGTACTGGCCCGACTGGATACAAAGATATACTTCAGGCTATCTCGAGCCTTCAGATGACGATGGAGTCCGGTTTCCAGTCCTGCAGTCGGAGTATCAGAGATT
Source organism: Bretschneidera sinensis (assembly GCA_023935145.1). NCBI lineage: Eukaryota > Viridiplantae > Streptophyta > Magnoliopsida > Brassicales > Akaniaceae > Bretschneidera > Bretschneidera sinensis. The sequence continues at coordinate 108,948,233 of CM043700.1, forward strand.
GAGCTCCTCTATCGACCACCTACGAGACGACTTCGAGTTACATCGAGAGCACACTGAGGGTTCCCTAGCAGAGATTAGGGAACTTTTTCGTGATGGCTTAGACTCTCCCAGTCCTTGAGTTTTTTATTTCCTTATTATGTACTTAGGGTATTCCAGCTCTTATCACATAGCACGAACATATTTTGTATTATTTTGTCTTAGTTATGGCTATATGAATTTATGTATTGACTTTTTAAATATGATGTTATGTTTCTATTAGCCATATTTCATATATCTATTTACTTTATTTGTGATATGTTTGCATAGTTTCAAACTGTTTTTATTCACAAAAATACTATGAAACTGATAATGCTTGTATGAAAACTTTCGGTTCTTCCCGGGAAGGCTTCAGAAATCCAAATGAAGCCAAATTTTCGCATGCAGGTTCGTATAATCATTCTCTAGATGACTGTTGGATATATAGCTTATTTTTCGATTTTTAGCCCCTTTGGTTGTTGTTGTCAAAACGGGAGAGAAAAATGAGAAAAACCGAGAAAAACTAAATAAAAGAAACCAATGCATAGATTTAGAGGGAGCACTGCTCCAAAAATTATTCTTTGATTGGTTGAGTTAATTGTGGTTGGTTGAAATAAATATATGAACTGCGTTTGTCTGTTTACAGGGTGGTTTTATTCGAAAAACAGAGGAGACTCTATCCGATTTTTCGTAAAATCCGAACACTTAGATTTTTTATCTGTTTTCACATCATTAGTTTTGTCATCATCAAAAAGGGGAAGATTGTTGACCCTCACCCGTATTTTAATGATGACAAAACACAACTGTTATTATACTAACTAAGTGTAGTAAGCAACAAAAGCGTTCAACCAAGGATCAAAGTTCAAGAACTCAAACCGAATCAAAGTATCAAGTGAAGACTTAAGAACTTGTATAGGTCTAAGGTTTTAGAACCAATGTAAGTCTCACTTATACACCGTAATAGCTTGTTCAATGGCTCGAACAAAAAAAAAAGGTTTTATAAACCGATCGTTTTAAAACAAACATTTTAAATTAAAATAGAAAAACTGGGTTGGAAGACAACCCAGTCGACTGGTATATGAGACAGTATGTCTCCAGTCGACTGGGTCATTCATACCAGTCGACTGATAAAACAGATAGTAAGTCCCCAGTCGACTGAATGAAAAATATCCAGTCGATTGGATACCCAGAAGGTCTGAAAAACATGATTTTTCCAAGTGAACCCAGTCGACTGGTAGTTCAAAAATATGACCGTTGGACTCCAAATATGAGCGTTTTAAAGCAAATCTTTTTCAAATTAAAGTCCTAACGGCCATATTAATTGATTGCTATATAAACCCATTCATTTAAGCGTTCAATAACAAGCTGCATACATTCAAAAAGAGTTGATCTCACACAATCAAGTTTTTATACTCTTGAAACACAAAAAGCATTGAAATATTCTTATTGAGCTATTCTTCAAGCTTTACTTTGAAAGAAAGACATTATTCAGTTGTATAAGCTTCCATTAGCTGTTTCTCTACTATTTATTTTACATCATCTTTGTAAAGGGATTACTTCCTAAAGGAAGGGGATTACTTCCTAGAGGAAGGGGATAGCTTTCAAGAGGAAGGGATTGTAAGGTTTGTACAACACTGGGAAAGTTGTACGACTAAGTTACTTAGTGGATTACTTCAAGGAGTTCCTTGAAGAGAGTGGACGTAGAGTCGGAACAAATCCGATATTGCCGAACCACTATAATCTGAGTTTGCATCATCTTCTCTCTAAACTCTTTATTTACAGCACATTACTTGTTTTAATTGTTTGCTGCTTATTCGTTTTTATAAACTTGTATTAATTCCGCAAAACATTTTAAAAACCCAATTCACCCCCCCCTCTTGGGTTGAAACCTCGATCTACAATAAATAAGCAAATAATCGAACTTGTTTTACTTGCAAGTGTACAAGGTCAACAGTAGTATAGTGTGCGAATGCAAGATCATCTCCACAGAGATTGGTAAATTTAACATTAGAATTAGTTTCGCAGTAATAAAAAGATATATAATGAGAAATAAATATTGAGTTTGAAATAATAAAGATAAAGACGTAGGGACTTGATATCCACCACTAATTATGATACCACAACAAAACAGTATGCCAATGCTTTATTCATGTCATGAATACCTAATGTTTGTCAACCTAAGGGCATGGTATCTACTCCTTAAGCTATTGATCTCCCTATGCAAGGAGCTAGGCATGGTATCTACTCTAACTCTTTTTTGTCTTAAGGGATTCAGTATGGTGTATACTGAGTTGTTCCTTAAGAGAGCATAGGATCCATGGAAATCGACAACTACATGAGACCTAGGGCATGGTAGCTACTCCCGGTTTCCCATGTTGATTAACCCAAGAATTCGGTATAAATTTCTTTTGTTACTATTGTTGAACCCAGGACTCAGTCATCCAAATTGATTCAACTAACTAATCTATACCACATGCATACGTTGATCAGACACACATATATGAGGAATTTAAATAAACATAGGCATTAATCAACTCAAGTAACACAACATGAATATCGTAAAGGCGCCAATATTGAATTATTGAATAAACATAATTAGGGCTTCAACCAAGCCCTTACTAAAAGTTAAGTACACATAATAAAAATAAAGGAAAGAAAAAACCCGAGAGAAGTGTCGTCAATTCTCCTCCACAGTTTCCTTCTCCAAGCTAAAGTAAAAGATAAGAAGGGATCTAAGAAGTCATGATTTGTGTGTGCTTTACAGGTGTATTTATAGGGCTTGAGTAGTCCTAGAAAGCTCATGAGTTCCTAAACTTTCCTAAAACACAAAACTCCTTTATTTCCAAAATAAGGTTCTGTAGTTTACTGTTCACACCCGTACATGTGCGCTCGATCGCATGCGCCTTGCGCTCGATCGCATTGCTGCGCTCGATCGCATGCGCCTTGCGAACGATCGCATGTGTGCTCGATCGCATGCAGTAGTGCGATCGATCGCAATTTAACCAGAAGCTGCTCCAGGATTTCCAGGCTTCTTCCCTTAAGTGCCAAAACTGCTTCCTTTTTCTCCAAGACCTATAAAAACATGTGAAACACACAAAATGAAGTAAAACAGACTAAAACATATAGACAAAGAGCTTAACACATGTAAATTAAGGGGCTTAAATATGAATATTTAAGCACTTATCACACTCCCAAATTTACATATTGCTAGTCCTTTAGCAATACAAAACTAAAAACTAAATGAAGAACAAAATTAAAGATAAAATCACTTCCATGATACTCAAAGATTTGGGTTGCACAGAAAACTATGATAACAGTTCATGAGTAAGCTTAAAATAAAAACAACTTTTTGTATTGAAAAAGGATTTTCAAAAGTTCATGTTACTTACCTAAGGTTGGCTTAAGGCATCGTAAGTTTGATTTGTGTGTGATGAATTAGCACATATAAGATGGGGCTTCCATATAATTTTAGTGTATAAGGTTTCAATGCCCAAACCTTTATCGAATTCCTTATCAAATAGAACAAAAATGGCATAATACTTTCTTCTTCTTTCTTTTTCTTTCATCATACGATCTTTGTCATCTTGAGTTCCATCGAGCTTTCTATTTGACCCTTGTAACGAGTGTTTAGCCAATGACTCCTAAACCAGATGGTTTTAGGGCATTAGGTGTAAAGACACCCCTAAGGACTTACTAACTCGAATCAAAAAGGCTATGGAACTAACAAGTTTTAATGCATCTAAATGAAATTCCCACCTTTTGACGTGAACACTCAATGCTTACTGAGGCAAGAGGCCCAGTTACTAAGTGGAAAGCTTTTTGATCACTTTTTGCATGATGAACATTTTTCTTATATTTTTTTTTCTTTCCTTTATTTTTATTATGTGTTCTTAACTTTTAGTAAGGGCTTGATTGACACCCTAATTATGTTTATTCAATATTTCAATATTGGCGCCTTTACGATATTCATGTTGTGTTGCTTGACTTGATTAATGCCTGTGTTTATTTAAATTCCTCATATGTGTGTGTCTGATCAACATATGCATGTGGTATGGATTAGTTAGTTGAATCAATTTGGATGACCGAGTCCTGAGTTCAATAATAGTAACAAAAGAAATCCACACCGGATTCTTGGGTTAATTAACATGGGAAACCGGGAGTAGATACCATGCCCTAGGTCTCATGTGGTTGTCGATTTCTACATATCCTATGCTCTCTTAAGGAACAACTCAGTATACACCATACTGAATCCCTTAAGGCAGAAAAGAGTTAAAGTAGATACCATGCCTAACTCATTGCTTAGGGAGATCAATAGCTTAAGGAGTAGATACCATGCCCTTAGGTTGACAAATATTAGGTATTCATGACATGAATAAAGCATTGACATACTGTTTTGTTGTGGTATCATAATTAGTGGTGGATATCAAGTCCCTACGCCTTTATCTTTATTATTTCAAACTTAATATTTATTTCTCATTATATATCTTTTTATTACTGCGAAACTAATTCTAAGGTTAAATTTACCAATCTCTGTGGAGATGATCTTGCATTCGCACACTATACTACTGTTGACCTTGTGCACTTGCAAGTAAAACAAGTTCGGTTATTTGCTTATTTATTTATGTAGATAATCGCACAACAAGTTTTTCACTCAACAAGTTTTTAGATGTAAAACTAAAAAAAAAAACAAAAAAATTTTTTTTTTTTGGCGCCATTCAAAAACTTGTGCGATTATCTACCTAAATAAATAAGCAAATAACCAAACTTGTTTTAATTGCAAGTGCACAAGGTCAACAGTAGTATAGTGTGCGAATGCAAGATCATCTCCACAAGGATTGGTAAATTTAACCTTAGAATTAGTTTCGTACTAATAAAAAGATATATAATGAGAAATAAATATTGAGTTTGAAATAATAAAGATAAAGGCGTACGGACTTAATATCCACCACTAATTATGATACCACAATAAAACAATATGCTAATGCTTTATTCATGTCATGAATACCTAATGTTTGTCAACCTAAGGGCATGGTATCTACTCCTTAAGCTATTGATCTCCCTAATTAGCGAGTTAGGCATGGTATCTACTCTAACTCTTTTCTGTCTTAAGGGATTCAGTATGGTGTATACTGAGTTGTTCCTTAAGAGAGCATAGGATCTGTGGAAATCGACAACCACATGAGACCTAAGGCATGGTATCTACTCCTGGTTTCCCATGTTGATTAACCCAAGAATCTGGTGTGGATTTCTTTTGTTATTATTGTTGAACCCAGGACTCGGTCATCCAAATTGATTCAAGTAACTTATCCATACCACATGCATACGTTGATCAGACACACACATATAAGGAATTTAAATAAACACAGGAATTAATTAACTCAAGCAACACAACATGAATATCGTAAAGGCACCAATATTGAATTATTGAATAAACATAATTAAGGCATCAACCAAACCCTTATTAAAAGTTAAGTACACATAATAAAAATAAAGGAAAGAAGAAACCGAGAGAAGAGTCGTCAATTCTCCTCCACAGTTTCCTTCTCCAAGCTAAAGCAAAAGATAAAAGAAGGGATCTAAGAAGTCATGATTTGTGTTTACTTTACAGGTGTATTTATAGGGCTTAAGTAGTCCTAGAAGGCTTATGAGTTCCTAAACTTTCCTAAAACACAAAACTCCTTTATTTCCAAACTAAGCTTATTTCCAAAATAGGGTTCTGTAATTTACTGTTCACGCCTGTACATATGCACTCGATCGCATGCGCCTTGCGCTCGATCGCATTACTGCGCTCGATCCTTCATGTGTGCGAATGATCGCATGTGCGCTCGATCGCATGCAGTAATGCGATCGATCGCACTTTGACCAGAAGCTGCGCTAGGATTTCCAGGCTTCTTCCCTTAAGTGCCAAAACTACTTCCTTTTTCTCCAAGACCTATAAAAACATGTGAAACACACAAAATGAATAAAAACAAACTAAAACATATAGACAAAGAGCTTAACACATGTAAATTAAGGGGCTTAAATATGAATATTTAAGCACTTATCACTACCATCTTCCTCATAAAGATGCCTCCATTAGTGTTTACTTTCACATAATTACGATTTGGGGGCGACCACCTATTTACAACATCTCGTCCTCCTAAATGATAGTCATGAGCAGCCAAATATGTCAACTCCCTGTACTCCAATAGCATGTCAACCACTAACATAGCAAGATCAGGTGGTGGTTGGCATTGTTTACCAACTGTTACATGATTCCTATTGTTTTTAAAGAACCAAGCCATAATAAAAAATAAAAAATCTTTTCTTTTTCCCATGATGGCAACACTGAAAACAACCATTCCCTCACACCCAACCTAGCACAATCCTCCAAGTTCACCTGACCTCCCATTACCTCTTGCCAAACAGGTCCGGCCAGTGGACAACATAATATTGCATGACCCAAGTCTTCTACTACTAACTTACACACCTCACATATTTCCATCAAGTTTAGCCCTTTTTATTCAAACTAGTTTTGCACGGGAGGATAGCATGGGTCAAACCCCAAACTAAGACTTGAATCTTATGAAGGAGACGTAGAGACCAGATGGTCTTACATGCTTGATCAGTAACAGGGCTTGGACCTCCGCCCAACGCCGACGAAGCCGCTGTAGAAAATGATCATTTGCAGTCGGCTAATAAAGCCACTTGATATCCACACTGAACAATATAGTAACCAGAAGAAGTAGAATTCCATAGGTACCGACCCTGAAGGTGGTGCTCGCTGAGAGGTATTTGAGAAATAATCTCCACTTCATGCTGGAGAAAGTGATCCCTTAAAGCATCAAGGTTCCAATAGTGTATTAAGGGATCAATCAATGTTGTAACTATTTCTTCCTGATAAAAAATGAGATTTAGTGAAACAACTTTGAAGGACCAGGGCATCAGGATCCAGGGATCATGCCATAATTTAATGTTTTCACCATTGCCTACTCTGTACCGTAAACCATTTAGCAAAACAGATCGATTTTCGCAGATACTTCTCCAAGTATAAGAGGGTCATGACCCTAGAGATGCTTGAAGAAAATTACGACTAGGAAAATATTTAGCTTTAAGCACATGATAACATAGGGAATCTGTATTAGTTAACAGCCTCCAACCCTATTTTGCAAGAAGGGCAAGATTAAGAAGATGAAGATCCTGAAATTCCATACCTCTTTTTGATTCAGGCTTGTACATTTTACCCCAGTTAAGTCAATGAATTTTTCATTTATAATATTGTTTCCCCCACCAGAATCGACTGATCATTACGCCGAGTTCATCACAAAAAGACTTTGGCAATTTAAAGTAACTCATTATGTACATAGGAAATGCTTGAGCCACTTTTTAAATCAAAATCTCTTTGCCCGTCTTGGACAAAAAATTTTCCTTCCACCCTTTTATCTTGCTCCATACCTTGTCTTTTATAGGCTTGAAAATATTAAGGAATGTGACACAAGGCAAGAATAAAATTCAAATTCAACAAGAAATCTGGAAGCAATCTGCAGCAACCATCAAGCAGAGAATCATGCTTTGTAACTGATCAATTTGTTGTATTTTAGTAAATAAAATCAGTAACTGATATAAACGTTATTTCTTTAGCTATACAATTCCTTAGATAGATTTGTAAGGTCTATATAAAAATCATTCATAGGATCAACACAAAGTGTGTTGAAATTTCCATTGTGAGCTCCAGAAAGATTTACTTTTCTATATGGTATCAGAGCAGCAAATCTCCAAGGAGAATTTGATCCTCATGTCTTCCGCAAATCAACCTACCTCTCCCTCAAAAATCCCTCTTGTTGTTTTTAACATCACGGCTCAGATCAATGAGAAAATCACACCCTGTTCTTTTCCCCAGTGGCAAGCTCAATTTGAGGCTCTCCTAATTGGCTATGATCTAATGGATTATGTCAATGGCGAATCGCATTGCCCCCACTCAAATGGAACCCCACCATCTATAGCCAAGAAACACCATTGGGTTAGACAAGATAAGCTAATTCTTAGCACTATCCTTGCATCTATTTCCCCAACAATCACGCCCCTTATTGCCACAGCCAAAACCTCCTACGAAGCTTGGAAAAAATTATCGACTATGTATGCAAGTAAATCGCGTACAAGGGCAATGCAACTCAAGGAAGAACTGACTTTGATTCAGTGTGGAAATCTCCCAATTCCAGAGTATCTTCATGCGGTTAAAGGCCTGGCTGATGAGATAGCCCTCATCGATCATCCAATCTCTGACAACGACATCACCCTCTATGTCCTCAACGGGTTAGGGCCTGAATTTCATGAGATTGCTGCACCTATTCGAGCTAGAGAAAAATCTCTTGCCTTTGAAGAGCTTCATGATCTACTTGTTGGGCATGAGAGTTACTTGCGAAGGATGGAGGCTGCTACCTAGCAGCTCGTGGCTGCTGCGAATTTCACAAGCCATCGTTCTGGCTTCTCTGCAACTCAGCAACCAAAAGGAAGTAACAGGGGTCAAGGGTCTTCACTTCAACAAGGCCAAAATCTTTCCTCCAATGGCCCACCTCATGATCAACGACGTACCAATAACTTGGGCCGCTTCAATTCAAACCAAAAACAATACCAGCCCAAATGCCAGTTCTGCGATCAAGTGGGCCACATAGCTAAGGCCTGCCCCCAGTTACATCCTTTTGAAATGACTGTTAATTGTGCAAGATCATCTGATGGTCAAGAACATAAATGGTTAATTGACTCTGCAGCTTCTCACAATATCACGGGTGATATACAAAATTTATCAATTCACTCCGAGTATGATGGCACTAATGAAGTCATTCTTGGTGATGGTATAGGTTTGGCAGTTACACATATTGATACTTTAGCCTTACCCACACCTAAAAAAATCTTTCATTTACATGATACATTATTTGTTCCAAATATTCACAAGAATCTCATTTCCGTTCATCACTTCACCAAACAAAATGATGTTTTTCTTAAATTTTACGCACTTTATTTTCTTGTGAAGGAACGATCCACGGGGGCGATACTACTAAGAGGAGCGTGTGAGAATGGCGTCTACATGTTTTCGAACTCAATGGTGGCTTTTTCCACTCCCAAAATAGTTGCTTATGTGCATGAACGGACTTCAATCGACGGGTGGCAGAAGTGTCTTGGATACCCTTCGATTAAAGTTGTTCAAAATCTTGTCAATCTTTTTTCCCTTCCTCTTACCACAAATAAATAACCATCTTCATGTACTTCTTGTTCAATAAATAAAGCACATCAACAACCATTTGGCTTTACAAGTTTTCAAAGTCATTCTCCGCTTGAGATTATATACACTGATGTTTGGGGTCCCGCTCACATTACTAGGTCCAATGGCGCACGATATTATCTCATTTTTGTGGATCATTATACCAAATACATGTGGTTTTACCCAATGTCTACAAAATCTCTTGTTTCTAGCATTTTCCCCCAATTTAAAACACTTGTTGAAACAAGGTTTAAATCTACCATCAAAAGTTTGTACTCTGACAATGGTGGAGAATTTCTAAGTTTAAAAAAATATTTGTCCGATCATGGTATAAGCCACTACACCACCGCCCCCTATACCCCCCAACAAAATGGCATTTCCAAAAGATGTCATCGTCATCTTGTAGAGGCGGGTCTTACTTTGCTTCATGATGCTTCATTACCTCTCTTATTAGCCTCATGCATTTCAAACCGTCACTTATCTCATAAATCGACAACCAACTCCCCTTCTCCAAAAACACATCTCCGTTTGAGGTTCTTTTTGGTCAATGACCAAATTATCTCAAACTGTGAAAATTTGGATGTCTATGCTACCCTCTCACAAGGCTATACAATACCCATAAATTACAACCAAAATCAATTCCATGTATTTTCATTGGGTATTCACAAACATAGAATGCTTATAAATGTATAGATCCATTAACGGATCAGATATATGTTTCCAGGCATGTGACATTCGATGAACTGCAGAGCCCAATTTCTTCAAACCTCACGCACAACCCAAGCTCCAGAGAAAGCCCACATGCCGATCCCCATTTCCTTCTTACACAGAACCTGTGCCCTAATTTTCTCTCCTCTACTCCTTCAATTCCTACGCCTTCACAAAGTCCTGATCGCTCATCACAGCCACCCCCAAGCTCAAAACATGCTGCTGTCATCTCTGCGCCACCTCCAGGTATATCCCTCTCTATCTCTACTCCTTTTCCTTGTGAATCGCATGAAAACCGAAGTGATGTGAATTTAAATTCAAACTTGGATGCTGGTTTAAATGTTACTGCACCGCATGCTTCATCATCACATCAACTTGCATCTACCTCTGTCTCTAATTCACACTGTTCTGCGCCAAATGAAACCTCCTCAATCCGAACCCATTCCATGACAACTAGATCCATGAACAACATTTTTAAACCCAAGCAATTGCACACTGTCTCTAAGCACTCTCTTCCGTTACCTCTAGAACCAACATATATGAGTTAAAACGTATCTCACCCTAAATGGCATGCAGCCATGTCAAGTGAATTAACTGCTCTTATGCGGCATGGTACTTGGGATTTAATTCCCCCACCCAACAACTGTAATGCAATGGGTTGTAAGTGGGTGTTTAGAGTTAAACGGAAAGCCGATGGCTCAATTGATAAATTCAAAGCACGACTTCTTGCAAAGGGCTACAATCAGTGCCCTGGGGTTGATTGTAAAGAAACTTTTAGCCCAGTGGTCAAACCAGCCACAATAAGGACCATGTTGAGCATTGCTGTCATGAATGGGTGGCCCCTGAGACAAATGGATGTAAACAATGCTTTTTTACATGGAAATTTGCCTGAAATTGTTTATATGATGCAACCTCCGGGTTTTAAAGATTTGTCTAGACCTGATTATGTGTGCAGGCTAAGGAAAGCAATTTATGGTCTCAAACAAGCCCCAAGGGCATTGTATTCAGCTTTAAAAAATGCTCTCATAGCACTCGGGTTTCACAACTCTAAAGCCGATTCCTCCTTATTTGTTTATCTTTGTGATTCAGTTATATCCTACTTCCTTGTTTATGTTGATGATTTAGTCATTACGGGTAATGACATAAAGTTTGTAGCTCATGTTGTTAACAAACTTGGTGATCAATTTTCCTTGAAAGATATAGTTTCCCTTCACTACTTCCTAGATGTGGAAGTCATCCCAACTACTGCATGTTTATTTCTCTCACAACATAAGTATGTTCGTGACATCTTGGAGAATACAAACATGGCTGGTGCAAAGGAAGTTTTTACACCATTGTCAACTACTCAATATCTTCACTTGGTGGATGGGACGGCTGCAGTAGACAGTATAGAGTATAGGTGCGTCATTGACAGCCTATAATATCTTTCCTTAACCCGTCCTGACATTTCCTTCACTGTCAATAAACTTTCTCAATTTATGCACAAGCCAACGGTCACCCATTGGACAGCTACTAAGAGACTTCTTCGGTATCTTAAGAAGATAATTTTTCACGGCGTTCACATCAAGAAAACTGCAGCACCATGCTTAAGAACCTACAGTGATGTCGACTGGGCTTGAAACATTGATGATAGAATCTCTACATCGGCTTACATTACATTTCTGGGCTGCATTCCCATCTCATGGAGTTCAAAAAAACAATGAGCTGTTGCTCGGTCCATTACGGAAGCAAAATATTGAGACATTGCAAACGGTGCATCAGAAACAATGTGGTTACTTGAACTCCTTCAAGAACTTGGATTTCCATTTAAGGTACCACCGTCTCTTCTATGTGATACTCTTGGAGCGACTCATCTCAAATTTAATCTGGTTCAACACTCAAGAATGAAACATATTCAAATTGATCTTCATTTTGTGCGTGATTAAGTTTAGAAATGTACACTTAAAATGAGTCATGTCCACACTCAAGACCAATTGGCAGATTTACTTACCAAGCCATTGTCTTGGGAACGCACAGAGTATTTACGAGCCAAAATTGGCCTTGCCGATGGAAGCTCAATTTTGCGGGGGCGTATTAAGGAAGGTGACACAAGGCAAGAATAAAATTCAAATTCAACAAGAAATCTGGAAGCAATCTGCAGCAACCATCAAGCCGAGAATCATGCTTTGTAACTGATGCGTTTGTTGTATTTTAGTAAATAAAATCAGTAACTGATGTAAATGTTATTTCCTTAGCTATACAATTCCTTAGATAGATTTTTAAGGTCTGTATAAAATTCATTCATAGGATTAATACAAAGTGTGTTGAAATTTCCATAGTGAGCTCCAGAAAGATTTACTTTTCTATAGAAAACATAATTTTTTGAGTGACCCACCATGATCAATAGACCCAGATATTTCTCAGGACAGTGAACTTATTGAACCTGTAACGTATCTGCAATATTCTCTGCAATCTGAACCCCACAATTAGTACTAAAGCAAGCCGTAGATTTATCAAAAGTTACCATTTGACCAGAGCTAGCCTTATACACCGCCAAAATATTAGAAATTTCAGCATATTCCTATGGATTCGCCCGACAAAAGAGAAGGCTTTCATCAACAAAGAATAGGTGGGAAACTACTGGTCCATTGCGACTAGCTTTAACCCCATGTAATATATCTGCTTGTTCTTTCTAATGTGCTGAAGCATTATCTTCCTTAATTCAATTGATTACTTTTTTAATAAAACATCGCTCATTATAAAAAAAATTATCAATGCTAATATTTTTAATAAAGATAATCATAATAAATATAAACTCCTAACGTAATTAATCTATAATTTGATCTTTACATCATTGACCATTTCTTCAAACTTGTTATGGATGAAAAAATATCTTTTAGATTGATAGATTACTTAATTTAATTTTATGAGCGTGGGTATTGTATTCAAGTATGACTAGATTTGTCCTTTCAATTAGCACATCTTAATTGCAATTGATGTACCCAAGAAAGCTTTACGGCACTATTAGTTTCAAATCGTATAGGAATTTGTGGATATTATCCCTCTGTGTGAGAATTTTTCACTTTAAAGGGAGGAAAATGGTAGCACATGAAGCATTCATGAGGAGAAAGAAAGGGATGCAGAATACGAAATAGAATATTTATTATTTTGGAATGTTGAGATTATGTTGTAATGACAATATTCTTGAACATGTAATTTAGAAAAATTAGATTTAGGTAATTAAATAGTTATTAGAATTTGATTTATTTTTTTATTTAAATAATGTTTGGTGCCTATATAAAAACATTGATATTAAGGTTGTAAGACAGACTTCGATTAAGGGATAAAATTGACTTTTAGTATATCTCGTGTCCCCTTCTTCATGTTCTTGGTCTACTCTCCCTTTATTCTGTTTTCTTTTCTACCTAGTCTATTTTTGTCTGTTCTATATGTTACTTCTATGTTGTTTCCCCTTTTTTCTCTATCTACTTCTCTTTTTACTTATCTGTCCGACATCAAGTGGTATCAAAATCGAAAAGTCCTGTATCCCCATCTCTATCTATCATTTAAATCACATACCGTATAAAAAAAATACCCAGACCCACTATTATCATACTTCCTCCATCAGTTTATCACTTATCTAAAAAAACCAACAGTGAACAATAACAGAAAGATTCGATCTGTTCACATTCGCCACCACCCACTGTGCATAACCACCACAATCAAAATCAGGATACATCAATGATTCCAACCTAGAAACTTCAGATTGTTCCGTCATCGAAATCGCATCCCCGCACCTCTGTCGCCGTACCGAAAACATCATCACCGGAATCTGCAACCACCTTTTTGATAGAAAATTGCCAACCTTTCTGCCCCCGTGAACCACGTATTGAATCCCTGCCGAAATTTTCCTGAAAGTCGCCACGACACTACATACCCGTTCCACCTTTTTACGCTTGATTCGTCGCCTCTAGCCACCATATGACCTAGTTATAGCCACCATCGTGACCGACATCTAATTTTCAATTGGTCCCCCACAATTTCGGCCCCGAAATACGCCAGATCTGGGATACTTAGATCTGAACCAACTTGTAGATTTGGATCTGCTTTGGACACCCAAGTCGAGCCTAGCTACCACCCATATAACCCAAACTGAGCTGACATCGAAGCCAAGCCACCACCCTAGTCGAGTCAGGATCTGAGTCGAAAAGGAAAAAAAAAAGCTAAGTTTATTCATTCATTTAATTTTTGCTTATGTAATTGGTGATTTTTGTCAAAAAAAAATACAGGAAAAAGGGAAAAAAAAAAAGAAAGAAATAATTACAAAAAAATAGGGAAAAAATGAGAAACAAATTCATTTTCGATGTTATTTATATTTCTTTTTTTTTATTTACATCAAATTAGAATCACTAGTGAGGAATGTGCGAGTTTACTCGAGATCTTCTAGTTACAGTTCATTATGTACTGTATCCCATTACAGAATATATGCACTATCAAATTTTTAGTTCATTTGGCAATGTGGAGAAAATTAGTCTTTTATCAAATTCAATGGAATTTCAGGTTCTCGTGCAATACTATTAGCCTCAAGAAGTTATTTGGGCTAAAAGCGAGTTGGATAGTCGGTGTATTTATGATAATTGTTGTCAATTGGAGATTGAATATTCTATATTTGAAACTCGAATTCACAAGATGCAACAACTTCTTGAACAAGTGGAAGCAACTTTCACTAAAACTTTTACCAATCAGGATTTCATTCAAGACGAGTTTGAAGTTGTTTCTCCATTCCATATAGACTTTGAAATGAACAAAAAAATCATTGAAGAAAGTTATACCATTCACTGTGATGATGTACCTATTGAATCACTTCAAAACAAACAAGTTCAAAGCCAAGATGAGGGAAAGATTTGTGTGCATGACCTTCCTTACATTGATTTTGTCCTCCCGCATTGGATTGAAGCTCTTCAACAACTCCTCTTGATATAATTCTTCTACTCAATCAAGTATGCTACATCTTGAAAATTGTATGTCTTTGCCATGCAACTTCAAGAATCACAAGTTTTAATACTTCACCACTTCAAACTAGTGGTTGAGTTTTTTGTAAGTAGGGGAGAATGATACAAAATATGAAAGAGAATATTTATTATTTTGGGATGTTGAGATTATATTGCAATGATAATATTCTTGGACATGTATTTTAAGAAAATTAGATTTAGGCAATTAAATAGTTCTTAGGATTTGACTTATTTTCTTATTTAAATAATGTTTGGTGCCTATATAAGAGCATTTATATTAAGATTGTAAGTCAAACTTTGATTATAGAATAAACTTGAGTTTTAGTATATCTCTCATCCCCTTATCCCAGTTTTTGGTCTATTCTCTTTTTGTTCTGTTTTCTTTTCTACCTAGTCTATTTGTTGTCTGTTTTCTCTACGGCTTCTCTATTGTTTCTCTCCTTTTTCTATCTGCTTCTCTTTCTACTTATCTTTCTGGCATCAGAATGAGAAATAGTTTTAGGTTGGGTGAAAGATTTTCTAAGATTTCATATGCAATCCATTTTGATGGAAAAATATGATTTCGAAAGCAAATGAGGATTTTATTGTGAAATGCAAATTTATAAAATTTCATAGGTTAAGAAAATCGTGGTACTTATAATGAACAATACTAATATTGCAATGAAGCTTCCATGGGAATTTTGCCAACAATAATAAAAATTTGAAACAATAGGGAGTTTGAGATAGTGCGTGATACTCTACCAGATTTACCGGAGCTGTAGAGAGTAAATGCGTTAGGAGTTTTTAGTTGCTAGTTTTATGTTTTCCTCATTGTTGTGTTTTTTTTCCTTATAATAAAATTTCTTTTCGAAACAATCTTTTAATAAATCCACGAGAAATTATGAATCTTCGTAACATGATTGAAGAATTGGTCAATGGTGTAATGATCATATTTAAAAATTGCATTACTTTGTAAGTTTATATTTATTGTGATTCTCTTTCCTTATTAAAAATATTAAACATTGATATTTATTAGTAAGTACTGGTTAAAAATAGAGTTTGAAACGTAATGATGTGGCAACTTATAGTTCACTGTAAGTGTATAGAACCTATACATTGATAGTGCATGAAATATAAACTTTTTTAACTACCCTTATTTAAGAAAAAAAAAACTCATGTTCTTTGCCACCAATTGCAGTTGGTTAGTGAGCCTATTTGTCATTCTCTTGAAAAAGTCTTGCTTGGCACCATGCCAGGTGTAGACTGAGGTTTCAACTCAAGAGGGGGGTGAATTGGGTTTTTAAAAACTTTCGCAGATTAAACACAAGTTTATAAAAACAGATAAACCAACAAGCATGTAAACAAGTAATATGTGTTGTAAATAAAGATTTTAAGGAATAGAGGATGCAAACTCAGTTTATAGTGGTTCGGTAATATCGGATTCGTTCCAACCCTATGTCCACTCTCTTCAAGGAACCTCCTTGAAGTAATCCACTAAGAAACTTAGTGTTGCACAAACCTTATAATCCCTTCCTCTCGAAAGCAAACCCCTTCCTTTCGAAAGCAAAACCCTTCTTTTCGGAAGCAAATCCATTTACAATAAATACTGTAAAGAAAACAGTAGAGAGACAACAATAGAAGCTTATACAACTTAATAATATCTCTCTTTCAAGATAAAGCTTGAAGAATGGTTCAAAAATCTATTTTTAAAAGCTTTTTGAGTATCAATGAGTAAAAACTTGATTTGATATATATTCTCCATTTTTTGAAATGCTCAATAAAGTGGGTTTATATAACCTTAATGTTATATGATCGTTTTGAACTAATTTGGTTCAAATTTTTGCAAGTTGTGCTGAATTCTCGTGTCCCAACGGTCATACTTTTTGAACTACTAGCCGACTGGGTCTTAGTATCAACCGACTAGGTCATGCTTAAAAATCACATTTTTAAGGCTATTGAAGGTACCAGTCAACTGGAAACCTTCTGCCCAAATTACAAGTCGACTGGGTATGACTTACCAGTCGACTGGGAAACTTTTGTCCAAAGTACCAGTCGACTGGTATGTTTGATCCAGTCGACTGGGGACTTACTGTTCCTTATACCAGAAGACTGGTATAAGTACCCAGTCGATTAGGTTGCTTAACAACCCAGTTTGCATGTTTTGAAGAGATTTTAATTTTAAAACATTTGATTAAAAGGTTATGTTAAAATGTTTTTCAAAAAGAGCCATTGGACAAGCTGATTACCTGAACAAGTGAGACTTACAACTTGTTTATAATGCCTTAGACCTATACTAGTTCTTCTGTCTTCACTTGGGTTGAGTTCTTGCACCTTGATCCTTGGTTGAATACTCTTATTTCTTAATACACTTAGATAGCATCGTTAGTATGATAAGAGTTGTGTTTTGTCATCATTAAAATATAGGTGAGGGTCAACAATCTCCCCATTTTGATGATGACAAATTTATGAGAAAGAAAAACAGTTTAAGAAACTAAGTGTTAGGTTTTTGAGAAAAATTGGGTAGAGTTTCCTCTGTTTTTTGAATAAAACCAACTTGTAAACAAGTAAATAACAATTTATATACAACTCAACCAACCAATTTATCATATTGAATCATACACCAAATTCTTTGGTGCAGTGATCTCCCCTAAGTCTATGCACTGGTTTACTTTTTTCATTGTTTTTCTCGTTTTCTCATATTTCTCTTCCGTTTTGACAATAGTAATAAAAGGGCAGTAAAGTAAGAAATAAATAATATAATTAGTATAGGCATGAAGAGCATATAGAAACAAACTTGTATGCGAAAATTTGGCTCCATTCGAAGGTCGAAAGCCTTCCCGGGAAGAACCGAAAGTTTTCATACAAGCAGAAGCAGTTTTAAAGCATATATATGAATTTACAAAGATATAAAACATGCAGACATATGTAAAGCAAGTACATGAAATATATCAAAGGTGAAATTACAGTCATATACGACAAAGGTCTATACAATGTAGGTTTCGTAGAGCCGTAACAGAAGTACAAATAAAGAAACTACATGAAGATATGTTCGTGCTAAGAACAATGAAAAGGTCTACATCAAGTACATCGAAAGAAAGATAAGAAAGTGACTTATGGAGTGGGAGAGTCTGAGCCGTCACAAACGAGATCCCGAATCTCAGCCAGGGAACTCTCGGTGCAGCTCGAAGTAATATCAGAAGGTCTCAATGGAGGAGCTCAAAGTCTGGAATCCAGACTGCATGGTCAGCCTAAAGTAGATCGCCATACCCAGTATGACCAGCACTCGAGTCACCCATAGGAGGTGCTCAGGCATCCGTATCTATATCAGCAGCAACAACAGCATCCTCATCATCACTACTGTCATCCTCTCCAATCCAAATGTGCTTCTCGGCCTTGGAGTAGATGAAGTCGTCGTAGACCGTGCATCTTATCTTCTTCAGTGATGAGACATTGATGATGTCCTTTGGCCCGATATCCAGAGCCTCGGAGACGTGGAGAGGCATTCGGAAGTGCTGGAGTATGAGAGTGATGAGCATCCCGTAGGGAAGACATCCAGAGTCACTTGCTTCACCATTAATCATATTAGCGAGCAGCAGAGGGTATATATTGAAGTGGTGCCCAGTTTTAAGGCACCAAATCAATACGGTATCTATCTTAGATAGATACCCCCGACTCCCTAGTCTCAGGTGGATGGTCCAACTCACTATGAGGTTGAACAATTTCGAGTCTAGGGGCATGTCACTACATGTGTGAAATGTAGTGGGTCTGAACACATAGTTAGGGTCACCCCTAACTATCTGACACGCCTCCTCAACCTCGAAATTGTCTGTCCATCCATCTAGACTCCATTGGATCTCTCCCACAGGGATCCTCAAAATGCTCATCAAGAGGTCAGTATTGACCTCAAACTCCACACCCATGACATTGGTTATGAACCTCAGAGCCAGTGGACTGGATTTCACCAAGTTTGCATAGAACTAATGAATCAGTCTAGGGTAGTACTTCTCATGTACCTTGACCAGTTGGGTCAAGTGTATTGCCTCGGAGGCAGGTAATATATCAAAATTACCATGACGAATAGAGTCAAAGTCGACAACTCTACCCGTCATGATTTTCTTGTGGTGGATAACCAAATTATACCTTGCTTTCGCCACTGGGCTGGAGAACAGAGTGTCATCAAGCTCTGTTCTAGACTTCTTGCTGGATGAGCCCACCACGCCCTTCCCCCTCAAATCTGAAACCATAGATTTGGTGGACCTTGGCCTCGTAGGTGCATTTGGTCCCCCAGTGGTGTATTTAACTTGGATTCTATCGGTCATTTTGGGAAAAAGAGTTTTTTTGGGTAAAATAAGTTTTTGGTGGAAATAGGAGATTTCAACCGTAGAAAGTTGAAAAAAGAGGTTTTGGATGAGTAGATCGATGTGTTTAGGTACTGTTTTGAAGGTTTTTGGATAAAAATAGCAATATTTTGTAGAGAGAGAAAGCTAGGGTTTTTGAACATAACGTGAAAATCTAGAAAAAATGAAGAGACTATTTATAAAATCGCGATACCAGTTGACTGGGGTAAGGATACCAGTCGACTGGGTCCTTTACAAAGATGAACAATTTTGCATACTAGTCGACTGGGTCAGGGTGCCAGTCGACTGGATGAATTGGAAGAAAGATACCAGTCGACTGGGTAGTTCATACCAGTCGACTGGGGTGATAACTAAATTTCCAAAAAAATAGCTCCAAACAAAGTCTAGATTAACTAGTCGACTGGTATTGACTTGCCAGTCGACTGGAAAATTAGACAGAGACTTTTCAGTTGACTAGACCTTTAAGAAGATTTTCAGTCTTGAGTATTAGCACCAAATTTGTTTATCTATGCCATCTTGAGTGAGGGAGTTATTAAACAGGGATTAATACTCATTCACTATATGTCAAGTATGCATAATGACAAATGATGAAGCAATTAGACATTCAGTTTATTATAATCTAGCAATCCCATTAACAGTTTAATTTTGCAAAAACTAGCTTCACTTAGAGGTTTTGTAAGAATGTCAGCTATTTGATCTTCTGAAGGTATGAATTATAATCTTATATCACCTTTTTGAGTATGGTCTCTTAAGAAATGGTGTCTAATTTCTATATGTTTAGTTCGAGAATTCTGGATAGGATTCTTAGTTAGGTTGATAGCACTAGTATTATCACAATGAATTGGGATACTTTTAAAGATCATGCTATAGTCTTCTAGTTTTTGTTTAATCCATAACATTTGAGTACAACAACTTCCTGCTGCTACATATTCCGCCTCTACAGTTGACAGTGCAACTAAGTTTTGTTTCTTGAAAAACTAAGAGGTTAACATTGCACCTAAGAATTGGCATGTTCCACTTGTGCTTTTTCTATCTAACCTACAACCAGCAAAATCAGCATCTAAATATCCTACAAGCTCAAAAGATGAATCTCTAGAGTACCATAATCTTATGGTTTGAGTTCCTTGTAGATATCTAATGATTCTTTTTACTGCAACTACATGTGATTCCTTAGGATTAGCTTGAAATCTAGCACACATGCAGACACTGAACATTATATCAGGTCTACTTGCAGTCAAATAAAGCAAGGCTCCTATCATGCTTCTATAATATTTAGTATCTACACATTTACCTCCTTCATCAAGATCAAGTTTTGTGGAGATGCTCATGGGTGTTCCAAGTGGCTTTGAGCTTTCCATCCCGAACCTCTTTAGTAGGTCCTTAGTGTACTTTGATTGATTGATGAAGATGCCTCCTTTTAGTTGTTTTATTTGAAGTCAAATGAAGTAGGTAAGCTTTCCCATCATGCTCATTTCAAATTCACCTTGCATGCATTTGGCAAACTTTTGACACATTGATTCATTAGTAGCACCAAATATAATATCATCAATATATATTTGAACTAGTAGAGTGTCATTTATATGAGTTTTTGTGAAGAGGGTTGTGTCTACTTTACCTCTTAAGAAATTATTGTCTATTAAGAATTTACTTAGTCTTTCATACCATGCCCTTGGAGCTTGCTTCAACCCATATAGAGCCTTAGAGAGCTTGTAGACATAACTTGGAAGACTAGGATTCTCAAATCTAAGAGGTTGCTCAATATAAACTTCTTCTTCTATAAAGCCATTTAAAAATGCACTTTTTATATCCATTTGAAATAACTTAAACTTATTAAAGCATACAAAGGCTAATAACATTCGAATATCTTCTAATCTAGCTACATGAGCATATGTCTCATCAAAGTCTATTCCTTCTTCTTGATTATATCCTTTAGCAACTAGTCTAGCTTTGTTCCTAGTTACTATTCCATTTTCATCCATCTTATTTCTAAATACCCATTTAGTTCCTATTATTGAGTGATTCTTAGGTCTAGAAACTAGATTTCATACATTGTTTCTTTCAAATTGATTTATTTCTTCTTGAATTGCAATTATCCAGTCATTATCCTTTTCAACTTCTATAAATGTTGTAGGTTCTACTTGAGACAAATAAGCTACATAATTGCAAATATTTCTAATAGAGGAACGAGTTCTTACCCCTTGTGAAGGATTACCAATCACTTGATCAATCGGGTGATAATTTACATACCTCCAATCTTTGGGAAGACTATCCTCTTGTCGACTTGTAGATGGCTGGTCTACTTTGAGAGTTTCCATCTCTCTATTTGTTTGAGGTGGACTCTCCTTTGGGTCAACAATGAGAGTAGGAGTTTCCATTCTTGGAATAAAATTTGCATCATCATTAAAAGAAACTTCTCTGCTTCTAATTGGGTTAGACTCATCAAGAGTTACATGTACAGATTCTTCTACCACTAGAGTTCTCTTGTTGAAGACTCTATAAGCCTTACTAGAGGTTGAATATCCTAAAAATATTTCTTCATCTATCTTAGAGTCAAATTTACCCAAGTTAGTTTTATTGTTGTTTAGGATGAAGCATTTACAACCAAATATATGAAAATATGAGATATTAGGCTTTCTACCTTTCTATTGTTCATACGGAGTTTTATCAAGCATAGGCCTAATTAAAATTCTATTTAAGATATAGCAAGAGGTGTTTACCGCTTCAGCCCAAAAGTATTTTGGTAAACTATTTTCACAAAACATTTTTCTTGAAAATTCTTCTAGAACTCTGTTTTTCCTCTCAACAACTCCATTTTGTTGAGGAGTTCTAGGAGCTGAAAAATTGTGATCAATTCCATTTTCATCACAAAATTTTGAAAAATTTTGGTTTTCAAATTCTTTTCCATGATCACTTCTAATGCTTGAAATACAAATTACTTTTTCATTTTGAACATTTTTAGAAAAGTTTTCAAATCCTTTGAAAGTTTCATCCTTGTAAGTAATAAAAATAACAAAGGTATATCTTGAATAGTCATCAACAATAACAAGAGAATATTGATGGCCACCTAGACTAATGGTACTAATTGGACTAAATAAGTCCATATGCAAGAGTTCCAATGGTCTAGTAGTTGAGACTATATTCTTTGATTTAAAAGAAATCCTAGTTTGTTTTCCCATTTGACAAGCATCACATACTTTGTCTTTTTCAAAATTGATTTTGGGAAGTCCAATGACTAAACTTTTCTTGAAATGATTTTCAGCAAGTTCATGTTCACATGACCAAGCCTTCTATGCCATATCCATGGATTTTCACTAATGGCAGGAAAACATTTTTCATTTTCAGAATGCAGGGATTTCAAATCAACTATATAGACATTTTCATGTTTATGGCCAACAAATTTGATCTTGTTACTCTTGATGTTTATAACTAGACAATGAGAGGTTTCAAATATGACTTTATTGCCTTTGTCACAAAGTTGACTAATACTTAGTAAATTTGGCCTAAGGCCTTGTACTAGCAATACGTGAAAGTTTTAGGTTCAAACCGTTAATACTTAGTGGTTTTAAGGTAAATAAATGTAAAATACTCATCCTATGGACGAGCCGGGAGTATCGACACGTCCGTACCATAGAATGTGAGTAGTGGGAACAAGTTTAATAGAATTTGGACCACCTATTTGGGTTTTGTTAGAAACAGTGGGAGTTTTATATTCAAACCATTAACACTTAGTGGTTTTATGGTCGAAAATGTAAAATACTAGGGGTCAGCATAGGTCGGTTTGGGTCGGGTTAGCCTAAAAATTCAACCCAACCCATCCATACTGGGTTGGAAAAATCTCAACCCAACCTAACCCATGAACCCATCCAACTTCAACTCAACCCAACCCATTCTAATCGGTTTGGGTCGGTTTAGGTTACTGGGTTGATATATTTTTTCTACTAAAACATTAAATCATACATATTACATAACAAAAAAATATTGTACTAAATCCAAAACCAAATCCATACATATTGCAACTAAAAGTTGTGTGCATCAGCTTTATATAAACTAATATTTAATTCTTTTGTTAACATCTTGGATATTATTATGAAAACAAGCAGTAATAGATACTGTAATGAAATTATTGAATAAAAGTAAAAGAATCAATTTATGAACAGTGTAAGGATAAAAAGAGGCATGACAAGAAAGGGATCTTTTCTTTTTAATTGGGGGTTATATTTCATCAATGCATGAACAATGTATGAGCCAAAACTGAAAATGCATGGACCAATCAGAGACAATATATGCCAGTTTGCAATATACATCAAAGACAATAGTAGAGACAAACCCCATGTCTAAAACCAGATTCACCATCATCACCAAACACAAAATCAAAGCATACTATTGTACCAATGAATCAAAATCAGTTTGAGAATTGATCTCTCCAGCTAATTCTAATACATTTTCCATATGGGCTTTACTTTAATGAGTGGGAGTTTAAGGAAAAAAAAAGGAACTTTGACTTCAGAAAATAATATAGTTGGCTTCACTTCACCAAAAATTTCCATCGCCCTTTTTTGGGTAGAGTTACAAACTGTAGATTCAGATCTGTCTAAATATACTCTGTAACCAATGAGCCTTAAACAGAAACCCCATTTAGGGTCAGAAATGTAAAATACTCATCTCGTTGACGAGCCAAGAGTACTAGCACGTTCGTACCATAGAATGTGAGTTGTGAAAACAAGTGTAATAGAATTTGAACCATTGGTTCGGGTTTTTTGAGAAAAAAATTAGAGTTTTAGGTTCAAATCGTTAATATTTAGTGGTTTAAGGGTCGAAATTGTAAAATACTCGTCCTGTGGATGAGCCACGAGTACCAAAGCGTCCGTACCATGGAATGTGAGTTGTGGGAACAAGTCTAATTGAATTCGAAGCACCAGTTTGGGTTTTGTGAGAAAAAGTGAGAGTTTTAGGTTCAAATTGTTAACACTTAGTGGTTTTAGGGTAAAAAATGTAAAATAATCGTCTCGTGATCGAGCCAAGAGTACCGACACGTCCATACTATAGAATATGAGTTGCAAGAACATGTCTAATTGAACTTCAGACCACTGATTCGGATTCTGTCAGGTTTTCGCCGTAAATATTTAATTTGATTATTCATTCTTTTCTATAATTAACGAATACCTTCTCTTTTGATTGTGAATATGCCTTATGATATGGTGTATTGATTGTAAAATTTGTGTTTTAGTTGAATAGATTAATTGAATAAGGTTTTTTTCTTTAAAAAAAAGTTTAAAAAATATTATTTGTGATGGATTCAAATCCATCACATATACTAAAATTCAATTTTTAATTCGTAAAAATAATATTTGTGACAGAATTGAATCCGTCCCAGATGTATTTCAAAGTATTTGCGGTGGATTTATCCATCACAAATAGTTTTAATAAAATATTATTTTTAAAAAATAAAAAAATAAGACTTATCTGTGATGAAAATTTTCGTCACAGTAGTATTTTTTTTCTTTCTACAGGTTTGTTTTCGGTTTCAAAAAATATTATCAGCAACGAGAGTTTTTCCAGGGACGTATCTGCAATGGATGCATGTCCCAGATAGGTATTTAGGATGGAAATTGGACTTTTTTCGATCGAAAAATTAGTTGCAAATACCCAATTTTCTTATAGTGACACACCTGATGAAAAACACAGTAAACATTAACACTCTGTTGATATTTATCTAAGATTTAAACATGGTTTAAGATTTAAACAAGGGTGGAAGAATTAATTTCAGCATGTTAAAGGAGTGCACACATGTGTGTGCATCACTTTGGGTGTGTGTGCACACCTCTATTCAGTAAGGCAAAAAAGTGCGCACAGCTGTGAAGGGGGCTAGCACCAGTGTGCGCCGCACCTCTCCCTCACCAGTGTCACATCACCCAGCAAGGAGGAAGTTTTGGTGGAGGGCAGCACCACACCTCTCCTTCACCAGCGCCGCACCACCTAGCAAGGAGGTAAAAAGGGGCTTTGCCTAGCGCCTCACCGCCCCCTGTTCAATGCCTAGGCGCTAGGCACACTGATGCACACATGGACAGCTTGTTTTAGCCTCTTGTTAATTATGTGGATACATGATCAAAACACATAGGATCACTTAGAATTGATGGATGGCTAAGGTTGATAGCCTATCTAGATCTAAGGGTGGAGATTGACTTCAAGATAGGTTCAAGAAGTGGTGCACTATATAAAGGGTCACCTAGGTTCAATCTCAAGTGTGTGATAACACAAGTAAGATGTAATGTAACTTGTGAGACATGTGTGTGAATCAGAGAATTGTGTGAGAGTGCAAAGACACAGACATACAAGAGGGACTCATTGTAGAGAGGCTGGTTGTAAAGAAGAGAGATTAGTATAGAAAATGATAAAGTCTTTCTTGTTCTCTTCTTTGTTCTTTCAAGAACTTGAGGTTTCTTGGAGAGGGTTGTTGAATTGTAAAGAACCATTGATTTAATGCAGAGAGTTTAGAGGAACTCACAGGGACGTAGGCTATTGCCGAACCTCGATAACAAATTGCTTGTGTTCTTTTCTTTCTTGCTTTCGATTGCTGTATTTCTTTCTACAAGTCATTCTAGACTTGGGTGTTTGGAAGATCACCACCTGGGCATCTTGTGAAGGTGATTTTCAATAGTGGTATCAGAGCTTTGGTGAGAAGGTATCGGAGCAAGAACAGAAGGTATTGGAGCAAGACTCCAAGGGACAACTTCTTGAGGGTGATTCAAGAATGGTGTAAAGATCAAGATCTGATCGTGTTCTTGAGGGTGATTCAAGAATGGTTTTAAGATCCATCTTTGATCTGTGTTCTTGAGGTTTAGAAGAAGTTGGAAAGTATTTGTGGGAATTGTATAAATCTGGGATCTTGTCCACAAAGATGGCTTCAAATTTCGTGGTTGAAAAGTTTGATGGAAAGGGAGATTTTTCCTTATGGAAGCGGAAGATCAAGGCGGTTCTTGTGCAACAAAAGGTGGACTTGGCGATTGGAGGAGATGACGCTTTTCCAGTAAGTACCATAGAGGACCAGCGGATTGAGATGAAGAGGATGGCTTATAGCACTATCTTCTTGCACATGTCGGATAATGTCACAAGGGAGTGCGGAGAATCGAAAGATCCAGCTATCATATGGAAGAAACTAGATGAGTTGTTTCTTGCCAAGACTCTCCTTAATAAGAGGTATCTTCGTAAATGAATCTTTGCTTTTAAATTTATTCCTAATAAAGAGTTGCAAGATGATCTTGATGCCAAGATGAGGAGTGCATCAAATGGAAGAGGGTTGTTTATTAGAAAAAGGCCAGCAACTCGGTATGGCAGCAACCATGGCTACTACTTGGACAGAGGTAGAGGAGAGAGCCATGGGAGAGTGCACATCAACATACATGGCTACTACCGGGACAGAGGTAGAGGAGAGAGCCATAGAAGAGTGCACAGCAACATGCATGGCTGCTACCGGGACAGAGGTAGAGGAGAGAGCCATGAAAGAGTGCACAGCAACATGCACGGTTACTACCAAGATAGAGGTAGAGGAGAGAGCCATGGGAGATGTTCTACTGCCATAAATATTGCAAGAAGATGACGAGGGATAGAGGAAGAAGCCATACCAAGAATGGAGAAGCTTCAATTGCCAAAACAGAACAGCAAGATGATGATGTTTTTGTTGTGTGCTCGGATGTGAGCAAGGGGCAAGAAGGCAACGGGAAATTGATCTTGGATTCTAGGTGCACTCACCACATGTGCTCTCACCGGAGTTGGTTCAAGAATTTTAAGGAAACCAATGATGAAATGGTTTTCTTGAGGAATAATATTTCTTACCAAGTGAGGGGCACGAGAGACATCCAGGTGAGGATGTTTGATGGAATGACAAGACTGCTAGAGAATGTGAGGTATCTCCCAGATTTGAGGAGGAATTTGATCTCATTGGGGTAGCTGGATTCCATGGGATACACATGCAAGATAGAAGAAGGAAAGATCAAGGTAGCCAAGGGATCTTTGGTAGTGATCAAAGCAGCAAGAAAAGATGGACTCTATGAGATGATTGGAGACATGGAGATCAAAGATCAAGCAGCAAGCTTGATGGCTGAGATGGATGAGGCAGCCCTTTGGTACACTCACTTAGGACATATGAGTGAAGAGGGCCTGCAAATTCTCACCAAGGATGGCCTACTTGGTGGAAACAATGTAGAGGAACTTGATTTCTGCGAGTGTTGTGTTCTTGAGAAGCAACACCGGGTCAGCTTCAACACCGGAGTGCATAAGTCTAAGAGCATTCTTGACTACATTCATGCGGACTTTTGGGGACCAGCAAGGACACCAACACAAGGAGGTAACTTTTACTTTCTGTCTTTAATTGATGATTATTCAAGAAAGATTTTGGTTTATTTGGTTTGAAATAAATCAAATGCTTTGAATAAATTAGTGTTGTGGAAAAAGCTATTGGAGACTCAAAGGGGCAGGGTAGTTGAGGGGATAAGAACTGATAATGGCTTAGAATGTTTTAACAAAGAACTTGATCAATTCTGTAGGTTAAATGAGATTCTGAGACATAGAACGGTTGTGAAAACCCCTAAGCAAAGTGGAGTTGCTGAGAGGATGAATAAGACCCTTATGGAAAAGGTTAGGTGCATGCTAAATGGATCTGGATTACCCAAATGTTTTTTGGGGGGAAGTTGTGTCTACTGCTGCATATTTGGTTAATAGATCACTCTCTAGAGCTTTAGAGCTCAAGACTCCCGAGGAGATAGAACCCCCTGAGTTAGACAACCTTAGAACTTTTGGGTGTGCTGCATATGCACAACAAAATGATGATGAGCTTAGCCCAGGATCTAGAAAATGTGTGTTTCTAGGATATGGGGAAGGGGCTAGGGGGTATAGGTTGTGGTTCTTAGAAGGATTGAAACTCATAATAAGTAGGGATGCTATTTTTAATGAATTAATATTTCCCTACTTGGAGAAAGCTAACCCTGCAAGGGCTAGTGAGCAAACCAGTTTGGTTTTTTTGGAGCATAGCATTAAAGAGAATTCAGTTCATGTAGAGCAAGGAAGGTAAGAGGGTTCGAACCAGGTAGCACCCATTGATGAATGCCAAGCTCAGGACACTTGTGAGGAGGTTAAACTAGAAGTTGATGATGACGAGAGTCAGAAGGATTATCAGCTCACAAGGGACCGGAAAGGAAGGTTGGTCGGACCACCTTCAAGATATGGGTTTGTGGATGCTGCGGATGCAGCACCTCCTTGGACAGAAGGGGAGATGAGTGAACAAGAAACTTACATTGATGCCATGGGATGTAAGGATTCACCAAGATGGAAGCTAGCTATGGAGGAAGAAATGGATTCTTTAAGGAAGAACAACTTCTGGGAATTGGTGCACATTTCGGGAAATCATAGAGTTGTGGATTGTAAGTGGACTTACAAGATCAAAGAAGGGCACCCTCCAGGAGATGAAGTCCGGAATAAGGCTAGGCTGGTGGCGAATGAGTTAACAAGAAGAAAAGACATAGATTTCACAGAAACTTTCTCACTTGGACACAAGGTGGAGAAGATGGTGAGTATCCTCATCTATGTCATTGATGTGCTGTTGGTTTGGAATAGCAGGAAGATGATGAAAAGGTTTACATCTCAACTCAGCAAGGAGTTCGAGAGGAAGGATCTCAGCCTTACACAAAAGATCCTTGGGATGTGTATAATCCAAGAAAAGGAGAGAAACTGGTTAAGGGTTTCTTGGGCAATGGGTGTTCTCAGCAGATTTGTGAGTAGTCCTGGAAAGAAGCATTGGTTTGGGATAAAGTGGTTGCTTAGGTACTTGAAGGCTCAATGGCAGCCGGTGGTAGCACTCATAACAACCAGGGCAGAATGCATAGCGGCTACGAAAGCCATAAAGGAGGCTATGGGGTGCAAAGGGTTGTTGGATGAGTTGGAGGTCTTAAAAGAGCAGGTGGTGGTGTCTTTGGATAGCCAAAATGCATGGCACTTGTGGAAGAATCCGGTGTTCCATTAGGGGACGAAGTATATGGATATTCGGTATCATTATATTCTGAAAAATGGTACGAAATAATGCATTTATGTTGACAAGAAGACCACAGAGGAAAGTCCTGCAGATTTAGGCACCAAAGTTCTACTTCTAAGAAGGTCCAATCATTGCCTTGGACTTCTTAGGAATGGAGTCGGTTGATTGATGACTCAAGATGAGTTTGGATCCTGAAGTTCTCTGCACAATGGTTCGGGTTTAAACGTTTAGACAAAGGTAGAGATTATTGATATTTGTCTAAGGTTTAAACATGGTTTAAGGTTTAAACAAGGGTGGAAGAATTAATTTCAGCATGTTAAAGGAGTGCACACATGTGTGCGCATCACTTTGGGTGTGTGTGCACACCTCTATTCAGCAAGGTAAAAGAGTGCGCATAGCTGTGAGGGGGCCAGCACCAGTGTGCGCCACACCTCTCCCTCACCAGCGCCGCACCGCTCAGTAAGGAGGAAGTTCTGGTGGAGAGCAGCGCCGCACCTCTCCCTCACCAACGTCGCACCGCCCAGCAAGGAGGTAAAAAGGGGCTTTGCCTAACGCATCACCACCCCCTATTCAGTGCCTAGGCGCTAGGCACACTGATGCACATATGGACAGCTTGTTTCAGTCTCTTGTTAAATGCGTGGATACAAGGTCAAAACACATAGGATCACTTAGAATTGATGGATGGTTAAGGTTGATTGCCCATCTAGATCTAAGGGTAGAGATTGACTTCAAGATAGGTTCAAGAAGTGGTGCACTGTATAAAGGGTCACCTAGGTTCAATCTCAAGTGTGTGATAACACAAGTAAGATGTAATGTAACTTGTCAGAGATGTGTGTGAATGAGAGAATTGTCTGAGAGTGCAAAGACACGGACATACAAGAGGGACTCATTGTAGAGAGGCTGGTTGTAAAGAAGAGAGATTAGTATAGAAAGTGATAAAGTCTTTCTTGTTCTCTTCTTTGTTCCTTCAAGAACTTGAGGTTTCTTGGAGAGGGTTGCTGAATTGTAAAGAACCATTGATTTAGTGCAGAGAGTTCAGAGGAACTCTCGGAGACGTAGACTATTGCCGAACCTCGATAACAAATTGCTTGTGTTCTTTTCTTTCTTGCTTTCGATTGCTGTATTTCTTTCTACAAGTCATTCTAGACTTGGGTGTTTGGAAGATCACCACATGGGCATCTTGTGAAGGTGATTTCCAACACACTCAATTAATGAACCCTCGCTCCATCCATGGGTTTGGATGGTTACAATCTCATGTCTTTTAGTCTTTCACATCTAGGGCTGGAATCGAGCCAAACTTTTATCGAACTATTCGATCTCGAGCTCGGTCAAAGCTCGGTTCTATCGAACTCGAGCCTGAAACTTAGGCTCGAATAGCTTATCGAGCCGAGCTCGAATACCTTAAGGTTCGACTCGAAAAGCTCTCGAACAGTTCGATAAGGTATTATCGAGCTCGAGCTCGAATCAATATTTATTTAATATTTTTATTTATTAAAATTATAGTTCGAGCTCGAGTTTGAATGAGCAATTCAAGGCTCAGGCTCGAACTCGAGCTTGAATAGGCTCGATTGTTATCGAGCTCGAGCCGACCCGAGCTCGAACCTTCATAAAATTTATCGAACTCAAGCTCGAGCTCAATTTTCGAGCTCGATTCGAACTCGAGCTTGTTCATTTAAACTTGAGTCGAGCTCAAATACCTTAGTATTCGGGCTCGATTTGGCTCGAATCCACCCGTACTCACATCAACACAAGGCCAAATTAATGCGGCAGATTTTCAGGTTTCTAATACCATTTATAATGGGTTGCATAATCGCCTTAAAAAGACATGTCCATGTTAAGATTACTGCAATATGACTAGAATCAACCTAGCTAATACACTCTCGATGTAGGATTTGACACACGCTAACGCTCACCAAATTTCATAGTGAACTCTCACCAATCCATGGATTTGGTTCGTCTGACAAATAGCGTTGATTTTCTCTATAAATGGAAGGATTTGAAAGGAAAAAAATAAGTGATTTTGCTGTGTTTGGAAGGATGGAGAGAAGGACAAAAAATTGAAAAAGGAAAAAAGTGTAAGAAAATAGACAGATCCATTTTTTTTTTATATAATTGGGGGCGAAGAGATTAGAAAGGGAAAAAAAGGTAAAATAAATAGTGGAGTTCTTTTTTCTATAATTGGAGTGTGGGGATTAAAAGATTGAGAGATAAATTTTTTTTCTTTCTATAATTAGAGGATAAATGTGGTTACCAATTGATTTATACCCAAACCAAAAAGAGAGATATTTTGTCTATATCTTTAAAAAAATTGAAAATTATAATTTACTTTACTATTTTTCCCTTCATTAATATAA